>CM042426.1:5970441-6570441 GCA_023631565.1 Gymnocephalus cernua | reverse complement strand
AGCTAAGCTGCGTGACTCTGATTGGCTAACAGCTAGCCAATGAGAGCCTGGCTATCAGCATCCTTAACCCAGCCCAACTGGGCGAGCTCATGAATAGTAATGAGCTCAGGCATGACCTCAGACTGACCAGCTTTTGTGATTGGCCTGATTTCTCCTCTTATTTCTTTTCAGTGGCTGGAGCTGACAGAGGAGGTAGCAGTTCATTTTCACATTCACAACATAACATAAACACATATGGACCTAACATATTTCAAAAAATGCAAGTAAAAACGGTTTTGTGTGGCAGGGCACCTTTAAACTGCTTTAAGTGCACCCGGATAGTTTTATGAGTTAAATGACAATAATTAGAAACATGGGCATCCGGGTGAGAATTTAATCTATGAATACTTATCAAGTCCCTACTAAAACTATTTGAATCAATGACTATCTAAATGATACAAATACATTTGAGAGCAGACTCCTTGCCACTATGTTAATTTATGTATTGATGAATTTCTGGATATCAGAATTGACACACTGAGCAGATAATAAATTCTGGGCCAGGTGGAATTGGTAGTTAAAGTGCTCTCATTATGCTTTTTGGCTTTTCCCCTTTCCTTTATTGTGTTATATATCTTTTTTGTGCACGTTATAGGTTTACAAAGTGAAAAGCCCAAAGTCCCCCCCAGAGGGACTTACCATCTCCAACTGAAAACACTGTTCACAAACTGCTCCAAACTGCTCTGTTGTAGTCCAGCCTTTACTTCAGAGACACACGTGGTCACTTTGGAACACACGTTATAATGCTCGCCTAGCTGCTAGCATGGCACACCCTCATACTCTGCTTCTGACTGGCTAGTAGTCCTTACCTAGGTACTGTCAGGACACACCCTCATACTCTGCTTCTGACTGGCTAGTAGTCCTTACCTAGGTACTGTCAGGTCACGCCCTCATACTCTGCTTCTGACTGGCTAGCAGTCCTTACCTAGGTACTGTCAGGACACGCCCTCATACTCTGCTTCTGACTGGCTAGTAGTCCTTACCTAGCTACTGTCAGGACACGCCCTCATACTCTGCTTCTGACTGGCTAGAAGTCCTTACCTAGGTACTGTCAGGACACGCCCTCATACTCTGCTTCTGACTGGCTAGAAGTCCTTACCTAGCTACTGTCAGGACACACCCTCATACTCTGCTTCTGACTGGCTAGTAGTCCTTACCTAGGTACTGCGCATGTGCAACTCCCAACAAAGATGGAACAGAAGTGTGATGTCTCACTCGGTAGCTAAAACAGAGAGCTCAACACACAGGGTGAAAAGACGAGCTGCAGCAATGTGCAGTACAACACAAATTTGAGTTTTTTGAATAGTAAACCATGTAAAACTATTCTGATATAACATCTAAATACAATTATGAACCTGAAAATGAGCATAATATGAGCACTTTAATGGATGATTTAATTTTGAAAATTCTGAAAATATTGACCATGTCAAAGTGGAACAAGCATCATTCCATTAAAGCACCAAGTAAGTAAGATCAGAGATGTGGCGACAGGGAGGGCATCATAATGCACAGACTGGAAGCTTTAAAGCAGACACTAGTTTTTCCCCAAGGTCCTAAAGGATAAGAAGAATGGCTGGAGCTGTGGACGGGCCAGCCTGAGGTGTCTTAATAAATTGTAAATAGAGGTGACTGAGATGTCTGTAGAGCTGTTCTTTTCTGATGGAGCTGCAGAGACACTGGTGTGTGTCAGCAATGGTAGCTCTGGAGCCATTTGGCTGTCCAGTGTCATTTTAAGTTACACTAATAACGGTAGCCCTTAATCCAATTAATGCATCAATGTATAATGGGGAATATAACGTATGTGCATGTGCATAAAATGTGCATGTTTGCTTGTGTATGTGGCTGTAAGCATGTTAACACATGTGCAATTATGCTAGTGTGTAGGTATACATACATTTTTAGTTTGTGTGTGTGTGTGTGTGTGTGTGTGTGTGTGTAGTGTGTATGAACCTGCTGAGAATTCACACTTTGTCTGATGAAATGCATTTCTAAGCTGCTCAGTACCAAATATTTGATACTGTATACAAAGTACAACAACTATACGTTTTTTATATTATTAACCCACGAAACATCCATTATAAAAGTAAGATTCATAAATAAGGTCAAAAATATGCAGATAAGGTAAATTTTGGCAATCATGTCAGATAGCTCACCATATGTGCATGTGCATTTACAGTGTGTATACATTTCATTATGTAGGAATGTACTAAATATTGTATGTGTCCATATATGTAGTGCAGTCCATCTCCATGCTCACACAGGCAGTGAGCAGACAAGATGGTGACAGTGAGGACACAAACAGATCTCAAGCCTTCCGAAGGCCCCTGGCTGAGTACTGTGGCCCCCGGGACCATGCTCCATGTTGTCCCCCTGGATCATGTCAGGGAAAGTCCTGCTGTGTGCTACAGCTCAGCCCCCCATCCGAAGGATGAGCTGCTGGGGAGCATATGTTGCATGTGACACATGGTCGCACTGACACACTTGTGCGTGGCCATGCATCTATACAAACAGCAACCCCCTACCTCCCAAACCACATTCATATACGTACTCTCTCAACCACCTGGAAATGACCACTAACACACATACATGCACATGCATGCAAATCAACATTAAATACACTGTTACAAACCTATACATGCCCAAAAACATTACACCCACATAGACCAGAGACTCGCTCACTCCCATCTAGATCTCTAGTTAAACAAATCACTGTTTGCCCAGCAGCACACATTCTCCCAGCCCCCCTCCATTGCAGAGGCAACAATACCATAGCAACCAGCTGGATTACATCCAGCATAATATGTATTAGAGTTGATGGAGTCAAAGCACCGGCCACAATCTAATTAAAGCTAATGTGTTTATATTTGTGTTGTTGCAGTCTCGGTGGACTGGAGTAGGGCTAACGCGGACATGATGAGGCCAGTGTTTTGGCTGCTCAGACATTCCCTGTAATTGAGGCCGCTGAGTTAGCTTACTCTGATTGGTTGGCTTTTGTTTCTTCTTGTAAAACAGACGCTGTGTAAATTTAAAGGCCTGTGTCCACCAGGCGCGTTTTTGATCCAGTATTTGACGTGCATATGTTGGAGCCAACATGGGGTCATTTTGTTCAGCTGTGCCGAGTTGTTCTTGTGTCCACCAGGCATGGATGTGGCATGACAGCCAGACTGGAGCCTCACGGCAATCTCTGCTGTCCTTTGTCCACTTCTGATTTAGTTATCTTCTGAGTACACTTGTGCCTATTGTGGCAATAAAGTGTGTGTATCTCTGTAACTGTATATACAGTATAATATATTTAATATATATATATATATATATATATATATATATATTGACATGAATATTGACTGATCTATAGTCTACTTTGTTATCAGTAGAGCTGAAACAATTGACAGCAGCTATGCAATAAAATCGGACAGTTTTCCTCAAGACAGCCAACCAACCAATTTCTGACCTGCCAGAAATCCATCCGATTGTTCAAGAGTCCAATTTTTGATTGTTTAGGCAACTACTCTGCCGTTGTGACCCCCCTCAAACTCCATGTCATACGTCATCCAATCAGGCAGAAATGTGCCCCGATTCTCAGAATTAGTCAGGGGGTGACCTACTCTGGGCTAAAATCGGGCTAAATCCATTCAGTCCATCGGCTTTAGTCTTCTACGACAGAAATATCTGTGGGTTTGGGACTCAACTTGGAGTCTGGGAAATTGTGAGAGATTTTTTTGACATTTTATTACAGTTTTTTACGATTGCTATGCCAATACTTTTAACAACTTTCCTAAACTTTTAACGCACCAACACACCTACAACACACAGTTGACAAAACAGTTAATTTCATGCTCAAAATCTCAAATTGTAAGCTAAACTCCAACATTAATTTCCAAAATACAATAATACACTAACACAACACACTACTAAGTCTACCAAAACACTGGAAACATGTCTCAAAATAAAATGATTCTTCCAAAACACAAACACATGTTCTCTTCCAACAGGAACATTTAGTCAGTCATAGCCCAATGTCATAAAAACACTAATATCAGGTAGAATTACAGAAACTGCATTATTTTATATGTGTCAGGTCTGCTCCTTATACAATAGACACTATATTGTATTGATCATAGATTATGCTTTGCACTGCAGTTTCATTTGAAGCCTCTCTAAATTTGTGTTTTGGTGGGTTTACTAAATGCATTTTGTATCCTTTGCTGCAGAAATTCAATACAAAAAATGAATGACCCATCGCAGAGTAGCTTTATAGAATGTACGGTTTATGAAGTGGGGGTGGTGATGGTGCAGTGGATGTGACACATGCCTTTAGTGTGGGAGATCTGAGTTCAGTTCCCACTGCGATACATCAACCAATGTGTCTCTGAGCAAAACACTTATGTAGCGTCAGAGACAGAATTGTCCTGGTACTTGTCTTCCTCTCCCTCGTGCAGGAATATTTCTTACTTTCTCTGTGTTCACCTTTACAGTATTGTTCCTTTTCCACACAAAATCAGTCCAAATAGGTCCTCTTTTACGTATTTATGTACTACAGTAACATATGGTCATGCGATTGAAAGAACTTCAACACCTGAGTGTGTTTCCTAGATGGGAATCAGCTGTGATTGATCTATTTGTATAGCTTACTAAATCAGCTGTTTCTCAGTAGCAATGGAATAAAATGCAGGGGATATATTTGTGTTTCAATTTACGAATCATCAGCACTGTCTCTTCTGTAGCCACAAATTAATTCATCAAATCATCTTGTCGTATTAGTAGTTGTGTGTCCTAATTGAAGCCAACAATTTAAATCCAATCCATATTTTAACCATATTTAACCAATTTATAAATATATGTAATGTATTGCTATGCACCCTTCATACAGAATGTAAATGTGCGTGTAGATAGTGGAGAAGCAACGGATTTATTAAAATGTTTGAATAGGTTTTCCAAACCACAATGTCTTGGACCAACCCTAAATCATATTTTAGAAAAATGCCCATCACCTTAAGATACATATATCATCTTCCCAGTGTAAACATGGTAACTCATGTTGGTGACTCTAAAATGTTCATATCATGATGAAGCAGAGTCATTCTGCAGCAGAGTGCAGTATCGGATGGAGTCACACACTCCTAACAGCCTTCTAAAGTACAGAGTGCCCGGTTCTCGCAAGGTAACCATCTTTCTTGGCCGTCCGTCTCATTCACTTGTAAAACATAGCTATACTTTATAGGCTTGTTACTGCCACAGGGTTACTCTTTTATTTATTAGCCTGTCCACAGTGAATGGATGTGTTTCTGTCTGTGATGTGAACCTCTTGAAGTGAGCCTGACTCCTGTGTTGCTTCTATCAGGGTTGGACAGGCATGCTAATGCTATCAGACAATCAGTCCCCTGCCTGTGGGTGGATAAGTGTGTCTGTGTGTGTGCGTCTTCATGTGTTTGTGTGTGTCCGTGTGTGTGTGTGTGTGTGTGTGTTTGCAGTCATGTAAGAGGGGTGTGATTAGAACAACTCTGGCATGCAAATTGTTCCCTTATGCGTTCTTGCCTTGTTAAATAGTCACAACATACAGAAGAGCAACACAGGTTTTATTTTTGACCCAGAGTTGATATTTCATCTTTACACTAAGCTGTTCAAACTTTCGCTAATTAAAACTGCCTGCATATTACATTTTAGCTACATCCTTCCACATGGCTTTTGGGGGGTTGGAGTTTGGACATTTTTTGACCACATATGGTGACTCGATGCATCTTGGATCGCTGAGCCTCAGTGCATTGAACTCTAAGATAAATGATAAAAGGGAGCTAATCTTCAATGGCATGCCATTATAGCTCATTTCAATAGCAGCCTCTATCATTGTAGCAGGATCAAATCTGAGCTGGCACAGAACAGTTGTTTCCATTTGATATGCCCCTCTGCCCACTGTGCCATAATGGCTGCCCTGCAATAAGGATATACTCTTTGATTGCCAGTGGATATCCTGCAGCGATTCAACGCTTTTCCTTTCTGACGGTGAGTGTGGAGCCCATTTTGTTCCTGCAGTTGAGTTCATCTCGATTTGGACAGGGAGGCAGAGGATGGAGGGGAGAAGAAAAGAGAAGAGATTTTAGTGCACTCTCTGTTCTTCGCGATAATGAATGCTTTGTCAGGGAGAATCCATCAACGGTCACTGTGGGGGGAGGAAATGTCAGGGAAAGTTATGGTTTGTTGGCTTTTAACCCACGTGGCCCAGCCCCACAAAGTAATTGAAGTACAGAAAATGTCATGTTGCTGCACTTCATCTATTTGTATAGCTGTCTCACAGGATAAATAGCAATATTGCTGTGGCAACACGACGAACAAGCGTAGTGTCTGTTTAGATCTGCAAAGTGTGGGTGGAAGGTTGATGTACCATACAATACACCACATTGCACATCCCCGATGTTGCAAAAAGAGAATCTATCGATTCTTGTTCTTCTACTATTTGTGTGCTTTTTATGCTTTTGTGCCTCTTTCAGAAATAGCTTCTTCTTTTGTCAATTTGATATTGCGGAGACCTGAGTGAAAAAGAATCTGGGCTTGATGATTGCATCCTTGTTGAACACAGTCGGGTATCTGTGTGATATGGACAGGAAAGAGATGAGTAGCACACAAGGCATGAAAGAAGGAAGTCTGTGCATGCCGTGAACACACCCTCTCCAAGGTGTTCCTCTGCAACAAAGGAATGACATGATGCTAGAACAGATAATCTTTCTCGCAGGGAGAGTTACAGTTATTGGCTCCTCACTCGTTTTCATAAAACATTTCATTGTAGGCATTTAATCTCTTAAATGTAAAATGTAACCTTATCTGACTGAACGCTATTATAAAGCAGCATTTAATAGAACTAAAATATAAATAATCCATTCTATTAAAGTCTTACCAAGCATTAAACTCAAAGTAAGTTAGTGGATCTTCAAAATAAAGTAGTGACTTTTAACACTTCTGTGTCCTTAAAGCTTTGCCAGTTTAAATATCCTGATCTTAACCCTTAACATTATACCTATCCATGTCTAACTAAAAGCTATAGTGGAAGATGGGGTGGACACATTGCAGTTGGTTCTAATTGGAGAGGGCCTGTCTGTCTGTGTTGTTTAGTGATCCATGGATAGACCCTTTCCTCCAGTTAGAGGTAGCCGGGCTTGAATGACACCTCCACGTTAGTGAAAGCTGCACAACCTCAAACTGATCAGCCTCTTTAAGTGTTGAAGCATGGCTCCTTGTGTACCCTTACTGACTTTCAGCCTGCCTCATTCCAAATCTGAGGCCAGGAATAACTGTCAGCATTGGCCCAACTAGGCTCCTGGAATCCGGGCTCTCTGTACATCGAGAATGTGTGAGGCTTTATCTCTCATCCATCCAGGGTATTGTTTGACTACCCTGCCCCAACAATGTAAACGCTTTGAGTCAGAGTTTACCAAGGTCATGTGTGGTATTTATTGACCCAGAGAAAAGAGGAGAAAAAACTAGGAGGACTATTTTTGCTGTGGTTTTAAATTGAGGGAAACTGAAACAAACAGAGCAGTTTGCAAGGAACTGCTTTTCTCTTGGAAAGATGTCACAAGATCACAGCACTGAGCAGCTGATGTGTTTTGATTCTGGCACTGTATGTTAAGCAGCACACGATGATTTGATTCAAATAATATGATTGGAAGGATAGAAAAAAATCTGCAATCTTCAGTAATTGTTCCCCGGAATGAAATTGATTCACACCCAACCGAGCATGAAATAACATTGGCAGATGACACTGCTGTTACTGTGACTGAAACACAACACGATTCTAATAGGAATAATCAGCACCTTCTTGCAGAGCAGACACACACACACACACACACACACACACACACACACACACACACACACACACACACACACACACACACACACACACACACACACACATCCCTACCGTTATGTGATTATGCATATTGTGTTACCAGGTAGGGTTGTAAAGGTATGAATTAATCCATAAATGGAGCTTAAAGAAAAATGTATAATTTTAAATCTTTATCCTGAAAATGAGGCACAGCTCTTCTCACCCTAAAGTATGAGTGATGAGGAGTGTGAGGACTCTCATGGCCACATGTTCCTGATATAACACAGAAGGTGTTTGAAAAGCCGATTGATCTTTTACTTCTTTTATATAATAATTGTTGTCGAAGAAATTCAGTTTAAAAACCATTTAGGTAAGAAAAACACTGCAATGTTATTGTAATACCTTAACAAGTTACAAATGACAATGGAGAAGACACAATCATGTTAAAAGGATAGGTCCACAATTTTCAAGTCCAGTCCAGTTTCATGCAGTTTTTTTTAACTTAATTTACCTTGACTGAACAGCTTCGCAGTCACTGGAATGGTTATATGACTTTTTTTGGGTTGAATGGTGGTCATCTCGCTGGCCCCTAGTGCTTGTGAGCGGAAAAAACACCCTTGCAAATGAAATCAGGTCTTGCGATGTAACAAATTGCTTTAGGCACTACACACATACAGGAACTAGCTAACTAACTAGCTATAAGAACAAGGTAGCAATGGAGTTTTCACACTATCGTCATGGCTGAGCCGGCAAAAAAGAAGCAGAAAGCTAGGAAAGCATTGTCGGAGGAACAGAGAAAGAGGAAACAGCAGACTGACCGAATGAGGAGTCAGCAGTTATATCTGTTCCAAAGCTGTAGGGGGAGCTCTATAGAGAAACCTGCAAGCAAAAAGCGAGAAAACAGTGAAGAAATGCCATCTGATAAGCTGATTCACTTTGTCTCCCAGCACAAAGCACTTTACGACTTAATAATGTGGAATTTAAAGATAGATTGTGGCAGGTGATTGCATAACAGCTTGGAATCGGAATGGTAATGATCGCAAAACAAAGGATGTACGAAAGATTAGACAGTGGTTGTGATCTAGGCAACTAAACAATAGCTTATTGCTAATATAATTAATTCATTAACCCCATTAGGTTTCTGTGCGTGACAATTTTTATCAGATGGACTTGGTGTGCAAAGGTCTTTACAGTTACTGAATACTGTGTGAATGTACATATTTGCATGTGAGTGTTGCTTTAAGACAGACTTGAAAAAAAAACTATCCATTAAAACTTTTAAAATTTGATCCCAAACTTGAACATTGACTATTGAGTCTGTGCTCAAAATAATACAAATACCTGAATAGCATTTGAATTAAAAAACCTGTAAAGCTGTGTTTAGTGATTTGTTACAAACAAGGGTGAAACAAAATACTTATGATGCACCCCAGCACATACCTACAGTATTTACCCAAAATTGTACTGAATTATGTAGGCTACTAGTTATGTATATACAAGTGGTTTAGAAAATGAATGGATGGATGGGAAGTAGCCTAAAGCCCTAACAGTACTTAAGCCAGGAACACTACTCATACTAATGCACAGCATGAATATTTACAGCATTGCCACTTGTATCCATGAATGTCAACTTTTCTGACTTATGGTCATTGCATTTAGAAATGATGCTGCTGAGTTTGGCTGAGGGTGATGGGTACATGGGTTCTGAACCCTCCCCGCAATGCACTGCTCTGCACAGTATTGTTAGCCCAGTGGCTCTCTGGAGGCTCAGGGCTCATCAGTAAACAGACCGACCTGATTCTGATGCCCTGCCTCCAGCGATTCAGTCCAGAATCATTGACTATGTTTACAAGCAGCCAATATTCGGGTTATGGTCACTGTTCGGGTTTCTGAAA
Organism: Gymnocephalus cernua; assembly: GCA_023631565.1. Taxonomy (NCBI): domain Eukaryota; kingdom Metazoa; phylum Chordata; class Actinopteri; order Perciformes; family Percidae; genus Gymnocephalus; species Gymnocephalus cernua. The sequence goes on along the minus strand of CM042426.1, from coordinate 6,560,685 downwards.
CATTCGGAATAACCCGTTTACATGCTTGAGCAGAGAGAGTTACTCCTGTATACATGGAGTTTGTAATCAATTGGCAATATCCCGATGTAAAGGCGACGCACGGTTAGCGTCTGGACGTACGGACAACCTTAAGATGCAATATGCATCATTTCAACAAACACAACAACAACAAAAGACAGCGCATACAAGAAATTCCTCTACTCAAAAGACCAAGATTCTTTGCGAATAGAACACGCGCAGAACACAAATCAATGTTCCTTTTGATGGGGATATGCCGATACGCGTTTACATGACCAAATATTCGGGTTAGAAAAGAAGTAACCCAGGGGTCATATTCGTTTTTTTAAAAACAGGAATATGAGCATATTCGGGTTTTTGCCGGTGTTTACATGACCGTGCGTGACCGGGTTATTGCTAATATTCTGGTTTTGAAAGGGTTATTGGCTGCTTGTAAACGTAGTCATTGAGTAAAGCTCCTCTCATGAACAGACAGCCACTACGTGGTCTTGGTATTTAGCTGGCCACTCCCCCTCCATTTTTCTTCCTTTCAACCAACTGCTGCAGCAAAGATAAATGTTTTTTGGAACGAGAGACTGCAAGTTGGTGTATATTAAGCAAGCAGAGACTACTTTACCACTTCAGTAGAAAACATAAATTGCGCTGGTTGACAGGATTTAAACAAATAGACACATTAAGATATCCATTTGACTCCATGGTTTTGTTCTGATTAACATAAGGCGAGTGCTACCCTGATGTGAAAATGTCTATGTAACATTTGATTATTTATTTAATTGTATTTATGCTTTAGAGAGGGATAGTGAAAATACAGTATGACCTCCAACAAAGATGTTTTAATACTTTCTGCTCAGTTCAGTGAAAATACTGAAAGTGTAACTCAGTGAATATTCTTATAAACGCAACATACTGAGACACTAAAAAAAAGTCAACACCAAAATCTTATTTGTGCACAAGACATGTCCATGCACATGTATGTGCTGCAGCACCGAGTTTAAACAGGCAGCATCCCCTTCTACTAAGTGGTATCAAAACAGGGTGGTACAAAAATATATTCCACCAAACAATAAATTAAGTGTGACAAAAACTGTGATGGCTCAGTGGAGCCTATGTGCGACGCAAGGCATACTGTATATTCAAACTGGACTCATGTTGCAGCGTGCACTATCAGTGGTCAGTGTGCTGACTTTGTTCAATGTCCCATTGTTTGGCTTCTTGCAGTAAGTGCTTAGCGCACAAGTCGGCGAAATGCATCTCCTCTATCTTCATAACATGATAATTTACAATATCCTACAACATGCACTGTTTGATCTGAAACTTAGTACATGGTATTCTCCAGAGTAAAGGATATTGCCAGAAATCTTCAAATCTGCACTCTAAATGGTATACCTATTGAAGACATTTCTTATTACAAACACTTGGGAATTTGAATTGATGACAAATTTACTTTTAAAAACCATATTGAAAATAAACTGTGTTGTATTATGGAGATATTATTTATAGGCATGCCTCCATTTCTAACCTAAAATTTCTAGACTCTGTTTACCATTCAGCTCTTATGTTTATAACTGGGGACCCATATGGCACTCATCATTGTGTTTTATATCAGAAGGTAGGATGGCCCTCCCTCTCTGTCAGATGAGATCGGCACTTTCACCTTTTACAAAAATTGCCCCCCTACCTGTCTTCACTCCTGAGCCAAAGACACCTTATTTAAAACACTCACTCTCAGGATTGGCTTACACTTTTTGTCCCTCCAGTTAACAGTAATCTCAATAAGACAGCCTTTAGATTACCCCATTTCTCTGGAATAATTTACAGAGTAATCAAAAATTGGATACACTAATACCAATGGACCGATTCAAAATTTTGTATTTTTTTTGTATTCATTTTAACTGTGACTGTTTTACATAGTGCAGTCATACATCTTTGTATTTGCATCTTATTTTAAAACGCACTCTTTATCAATGATTTTTCTTCAATGTTTTTAATTTATCCTCATTCTTATATATATATATATATATATCTATATATATATATATATATATATATATATATATATATATATATATATATATATGAGCTGTCAAAATAACGCGTTAATTTCGATTAATTAATCTGAGAAAAGAAATAGCGTGTTAAAAAATAACGCAGATTAGTCCATTCCATATTGACCTTTCACCCGGAGCCGTTCTAGCCACCATTCGACTGTAATATGAAGTAGGGAGACGAGAGAATGTGCAACAGAAACATCACGCTTGTTTCTTTAACTGTCTATGGTTACACTACACTCAACAGCAGGTAACGTTAGCCTTCCACTAGCTAGTAGCTGGATTAAACACGGTTAAAATGCTGACAGCTAACAGCTAAATGGTGTAAAGTTTGACAGTGTTTTTACGGACAGAGAATGTGCAACAGAAACATCACGCTTGTTTCTTTAACTGTCTATGGTTAACACTACACTTAACAGCAGGTAACGTTAGCCTTCCGCTAGCTAGTAGCTGGATTAAACACATAGACAGTATATAAAAATGGACCCAGCGATCCCGCTGTTTTTGACGGAGACAAGTGAAGCCTCCTACCAGCACTTTTCCGGTGATGGTTAAGTGTTACTGAGCGTTACTGCGCAGCTGCAAACTGAGCTTCCCGCCGCCGATGTGACGTGAGCAACGTGTCTGAATGTTGTAAGTCTTCTGGTAGCTGTGCCGAGAGAAATCTCAATCATTCCCAATCTATCAGAGACGGAGAGCGTAGGTATATGTAAGGAGATAACATAGGCACAGGCTAATTATTGCTAACTAAAATGCTAGTTAACATTAGTAATTAAACTAAACAGCTAATGTACGTCGAAACTGCCTGTGAGCTTCTCCTGTAATATACGGTAATTCCTCTACAATGCGACAGTAAGTCGCGTGGTTATGACACAAAGCCTATTTTTATAAAAACGTCTGCTACCGAGCCATAACGTGAGATACAAGGTAATGGAGCCTTTCATACATTGTCGTGTTTCTTTAGAAATAAACGATGGACAAATCAAGTCTTTAAACGCTTCAGATGTAAAGTTATTGGCTGTCAAAGTGACGCCAAAATGAATGGCAGTCAATGGGATGCTAACGGGGGGTGATGGATAGGGGTTAGCAAAATGGCACCATCGCGGCTTCGCTCTGAGGAGAGAAGCCTGCCCCCTTGATTAAACACGGTTAAAATGCTGACAGCTAACAGCTAAATGGTGTTTTTTGTTGGTTGATTTTGTTTGCGCAGAAACGCTCAGTAACGCTCAACCATCACCGGAAAAGTGCTTCTAATATACTTCACTTGTCTCTGTCAAAAACAGCGGAGTCACTCGGTCCATTTCTATATAGGTCTATGGCATGGATGCAGCGCTGCATCACTTCCTGATTTCCCAAACTACGGAGCAGGCGGAGGCCCAAATCACAGAACGGCATGCATGCATTAATCGTGCATTAAAAAAAAATCAGTGGCGTTTAAATGAATGTGTGTTACCTCGTAATTTCCGTGTTATTTTTGACAGCCCTAGTCATTAGACAATGTCTTCTTAATCAAACTATATAAATAAATCTAACAGCTGATATCTGAATAAAACACAATATGAACACAATTATGATAGAATGAACTAAGGACCTATACAGTTAGATTTTTTTCTGGTTTCACTTGTTAATCAAACGCTCCAAATACATAAAAAAAAGCAAAAGTAGCTAAATTTGGCTATTCAAAGGCTATCAGTTCCCATCTCACATCTCCAAGTGAGAATAAGTGGGATATTTTCCTGTTCCTTTCATTCTGCCAACATCGATGATGAATGCAACAAGACTTTATGGTTAACAGAGACTAAAGCTGAGTTTTGGTAGGAGACAGGACCCAAATCACAACATAAAATCACAGTTTAACAATGGCTTGCTTTAGAGGACTTGTTGTGAGAAGTGAGCTCTTGCAGTCATGTAACATAAAATATATTGTTTTAACATTTTTAATAAATAATGAATGCTGTGATTTTTTGGCAAGTGCAGTTTTCAATTTGATATATATCAAAATTGCAGTAGTAGTAGTCCCCATATACTGGAACCGAGTACCAGGGTCTATCCATTAAGATATACAGAGCTAAAAGATGCAATCACATTCAGTAAAATTAATGATTTAAGATCTTCTCCAACTATCTCATATTGACTTAGTTAATGTGCACACAGTGAGATCCACCATTTCTCTATCTCCCTGTCATCAGAATAGGCTCAGTCCCATGAGCAGTCAGTGCACATTCACCATTGTCTCTCTTGGAAATTAGTGGGGAATGGAATTAAAGAACAAGGTTAATTAGGAAAGAGCTTAAATCACAGCTGCTAATCACTGCAACTTACATACTGAGAGCAGTATCTACAGTCATTTTTGTTGAAAGCGAGGAACAGAGATGCGTTCCCACAGAAAAGTGCTGGAAACAATAGGTGAGAGGCTCATTAAACTGCTGACAGTATCTTAATTCTCTTTCTATAACCGCAACACACGCAAATGAAGTGAGGGAGATGTTTCCTCCTCAAAGTTACTCTTCATAGTTTAATTAAAGGTCACCAGGTGTAATGATAATGCATCGGCACTGTTGTGTTGAGCAGGGTGAGTGCATTGGAGACTTACGGCAGTACATGACCACGATAAGGCAGTTCTTCTACCAAGGTGTGTGTAAGAGATTTAGCCATCAAGGTTATACACATGCAATAATGTCCCTGCTGTCAATGAATACCCATGCTTTTTTGTTTCTCTGCAAACTCCCTGATCTGTTGTTTGAGGCAAAACATTATTTGGATTTGATATGACATGTTTACAATAAGGCAAAATGACCTTTGCACAATGAAAAGCAAGTCACATACGATTGAAATAATGTATCTCTACTGGTCCAAGTGGTTTAATGTGATACATAAAATTGGCCCTTAACATATACAACACTGACATATTTATTATTATTAAATTCTGCTACTATGTGCTACTATTCCATATATGCATTTCTACTGGCACTGATTGTGCAAGACACCTGACTTTCTCTAGGCTGAGCAAATTGCACCTCACCTCACCTGGATCTCATTTTTGCCAGGTTTCAAGAAAAGCCATCATGCCATATGCAGGTGGGAAACGAGGAATGCTTGGGAACAAAACCTACAGCTTCATTCCCCTCCGTTCACCACACCCGGGTTGGGCTGTACCAGCTGTTTGAGAAACCCCCAGTGTGGGAAAGTCTCTCCTCGGCTAATGGAAGACAAACACCTCAGAGAGCGGTAGAGATAGCATGAAAACGATTAAAGCGTGACCCACATTCTGTTGTGTCTCTGGCCTTTCACTGCAGTTGACAAATACAGGAGGGGACCTTGCTAATGAAAACACTGAAGAAACACAGGATGCTAATGAAGATAAACAACCTCATCCCAAGGTTCAGCTTGCACCGGCTTTGACATGATGAGAAGAGGAAGGTGCTCGTCAATAGACTCATTATATTTGAACTGAGCTGTAATACTTGTAATACTAATACCAAGAAAAAAAAATGCAATTATAATTGCAAATGTCTCAAACTTATTTGAAATCATGTTATATACTCAGAGAGTTTAAAGTGAACAAGCAGCCTCAAAGATGTCTTCATGTATTATAAATGTGATGGGAGGGCAGCACTTGACAACGTTATTTAGTTCTCAGGTTATCATGAACTTTTTGTAACATTTCAGTGGTTGGCATTTGCTTTCCACAGAAAAGCTTCAAATGATCTTGTTCTTACGATGCAATTTCTTTAAAAGGCTTTAATGGCATTTCTATGTATTCATTAGTGTCAAGTCTTAAAATAGCATTGCCTCTAATACAACACGCTAATTCAAAAAGTAAATATGAGAACCATATTTTATGTAAGGGATAATGTAGAGCGAGGCGGTTGTTATAGCGAATACAACCCCGACAGGGTGATCAGGACCCCGACGCGAAGCGGAGGGGTCTTGAATCAGCCTGAAGGGGTTGTATTCGCTATAACAACCGCCTCGCTCTACATTATCCCGCTTATTACATGGCTACTTTCCAAATAAATCAATAATTTGACACAAAATATTGATTTAAAAAGGAGTTTATTGATTTAAATACGATTGTATTTCTTCCGCTAAAGAAAATAGTCCGTTCCGTCTACGGTTGGAATCCTGCGTCCATAGCAACGTCAACTCTGTATCTGCTAAGCTAATGCAACCCTTCATCTACTACTCACCACCACCTTACGGGCTGTGGTAGTAGCCGTATATGTTATGGGGTGCTGCCGTGGTGGACAAATGACCCAGCTGCTGTTTTAATCACTGCAGGAATTGACACGACATTAGCTGACGCGTTGTAGTGAGCTAGCGGGCTTTCGGCTGCTCGTATTCACATTAAACTGAACATTTCTGTTGACAGTGAAGTGAGACGAGGTAAATGGCTTCATGTCCTCATTCATCTCGTTTCCTTTTTCCACAGCCGCTGCATATTGACACACCTAAACGTGCAATGTAAGCTAACTAATTAGCGTTGTTGTTCCTATACTACGGCTGAAGTTACTGCGTAGCGATCATAGACCGTATATAAAGATGTAGCGATATGCGCTCACCAGATCTGCTGTCATTGCTTGACTTGGACGACAGAAGTTGCTCGACGGCGTTTCTCCACTTTTTGCCACAGCTGATAAATTATCCGGACTTCTTTCGGCGGATTGTTTGATAGCTGTCCTCCAGAGTGAACAGAACTACGTCCATGGCAACGCTCTGCTTTGCATGGCAATGGTGTGTTATGCTTAGCAGCGGTCTGTTATGAAGAAATTACAGACCGCATTCTACATTAGAATTCAACCAAGCCATGTAATAATCTGTGGTATAACATGTTTGCCGCACTGTTCTGTTGGCTACATCTGATCCTATTTATGTCTTCGGCAATTACAGCTCAGTGCTTGCACATTTTGTCTGTGTCAGTATCTATTTGACTTTAGAGAAATACATGGCAAAAAAATATATTTTTTTTCTAACTCTTTGCTTTAATCTCCAAGCTTTTGCTCTCAGCAGCTCTCAGCAGTTGAACACTTTTAATTGACCTGTAGTTGAGTGTTTTTAGACCAATCAGGCAGTGTTTGTTGCATTTTGTGCAACCCTGTGCAACTCTCTTTTTGACTGTTGTGAGAGGAGAAACGGAGAGAGAATAAAACATAAAAAGAGCAAAAGCCCCTTGATGTTTGCTAGTGTTGTAGCAGTGTGTGATGGGACTCTAGAGAGAGACGCTGACATCCCAGCGGGGTAATCAACCCCCACCTTTAGTCGCAAACCTGCCCCTGTATTATGGTGGGTTAACATCAATGGAGGGCATGAATGATACACGGCTGATCAGGCTTTCTGCTGTATGGACAGTTGACCATAGTTACCAAAGTGTATAATGTAGCATTTACATCAAAACACAGATAAGGAATCCTCACTCCTTTATCTTCATCCCCGTTCAACCCTACTCCTTGTGGAATATATTCCTCTTGGGACATTATTTTTAAATACTCATCTCTTTAAGTCCATCCCCATTGATTTATGTCTTACCCACACCTTCTACTTCTATTTGGTTTGGATTTTTAGCCATTTCTTTATGATCTTTGGACAGTCATAGGAATACTATAAAAGTATTTTGGCTTTACAAAAAATAACTTCATGCTTGCAAATACATGTAAGTGATATTGGTTTCTCCTAGAAAACAGTGTACGGTAAGCTAAATGCTGATAATATTGAGGTAAATTGGATCCATTCCTGGTATGTGCACATAGCAGTACACTGGCAGAGGGTCCCAGTCATAAGGGATTCATTTAGCAAATATTCGAGCAGCCTAGCAAAGAATCTAGGACCCCATTCCACTGTGTTTCTAACAGCCCCTGATGCCATACGTGCCTGGAATATAGTAAACAATAGTGTGTTTCTGCTGGTGGCCAGTAGGGGGCACTGATATAATACAGGACCCTGCCAATATGTTATGCCTGGCTGGCCCACAGAGATGTTTGCAGTAATTTAGTTCCACTGCCAATATATAAATAGGAATTCTGCTGTTAGCACAAAAGAGCGGGGGGCAAAAACATACTGCCGAATGAATGTGAATTGCTCCCCTGCTCCCATTTCAACATCAAAGTAATCAAGGAAAACAAGCTTTTTTAATCGAAAGTATGCAATTAGAATAAAGCAGAACTGTCCTGGCTGTGCACATTGCCAGAATGAAGAGATTAAATGGGTAAGTAGAGAGGAGAAGCACAATCAGAGTAGCAGCAGCTTTCTGACTGCAGTCAGAACAGATAATGTAACACCTTTCCTATACTGTTACGCCAAAGACTGACTCAATTCTTGAAGATTCAAGGGCAAAGATTAGAGACAGCAGATTGGTCACTTTGTATAAACAGCAACTAATAATGGTGTTTTTGTTAAACTTACAACACTAAGACCCCCCCCCCCCCCCCCCCCCCACACACACACACACACACACACACACACACACACACACACACACACACACACACACAAACTCGACGGCGCTATCTATAGACATACCCCATGCTGTCCTATCCTATGCAGTGTCAAAACAATGATAAACATTTGGCCGCTATAGGAGTGCTCTGGAAACCAGCCAAGCTGAATGGGCTGTTTTGTTTCACTGAACAATAGCTCTGCTAAAAGTACTTAACAGCTGTGCTATGCTCTGGGTTCCCCACAGACGCACAACGCTACAACATACTAGGAAGTGTTCCTTTGTGCAGTTGCTCATTTCTTTATCCAACTGGGAGCTACAGTGTTTTTAATAGACTTTCAAAATGTAGTATTCATTTTTTTTCTGAATAAAGAGGGACAATAATTGCAATTTCAAGCATGTGCATCCAATCTCTTGTGTCAAGACTATACATTAGCTACTAAAATTATTATCACTTTGTAAGATATTTGCTTACTGTGACTTTTTTTAAAGGGTTATATAGTTTTATTGAATTAAGTATGTATTTCCTGTCAGTAAGACACACACATATATATATATATATATATATATATATATATATATATATATATATATATATATATTAGTGGTGTCAAACAATTAAAATATTTAATCGCGATTAATCGCATTAATGTAATTTTTTAAATTGAAAACATTGGCATATACGTAGTGTTCAATTTCACACTAACATTCACACTTGGAGCTAATAATCTGTCACATAATGTAACACTGTTACCTCGATTTTCCATTGCAGATAGTACTGCCTCATACCTGAGGCGAGCATGGCTTGTTGTCATAGCAACTATGGTTTCCCCCGACTCATTTCCTGGTTGTCCTTCTCCATAAACAACGTAAAATCAAGGAGAGGGTTAACTTTTCCTGCTCCAGGTTTCCCACCGTGGTCAGAAAGAACAGGGGAGACACTTTGTTTCTCTCTCTGACTGTAGAGTCACAACTCGCTCGCTCCGAAGCTAATCGCCGTGACGAACCTACAAGCTATGCGGCTCGCAAGCCCAAACCGTCCGCGGCATGTGTCTGTTTTGTTTCCGGTCTGCAACCCACCCTTCAATCACTACTATTGGCCAGGCGTCCAAGGTAACGTAACCCCATTTGTTCAGGTCCTATCCCCTGACCAATCCGCTATCCTAACCACTCGAGGTGAAATGCCTAACCCCAACCAATCGAGCTGCTTTGTAGGGCGGGCCATAGACAGTTAAAGAAATTGACTAACATATTCCAACAGCTCCCGTTGCTCTCTCTCTATGCGTTAATCGTGCGTTAAAAAAATTGTCGGCGTTAACACTCAGATTCCTGAAGGATGTTTGACAACCTCTGGTCCGTCTGGTTTTATTTTCTAAAAAAGCTTGTAAAACATCAACCATGTTGTCCACAGTCAATCTATGGACATCATTCTTTTCAGGAACATCTGAGCTATTAGAATGTGTGCAGCAGTGAGGTCACTTGAATATTAAACCATTTTGTAGGACCTTAAAGATAAATAAATAAATAAAACGGAAACAGAAATATCACAGATAGCCTATGTATTGATATGACACACAGATCAATAAAACCTAAGCCAATCTCCTGTCTAAATCACTTCTCATATGTATTAGGAGTCAAACTGTGAAGAAATTAACATTATAACTTATACAGTTGACAAAATATCTACATTTTTTCAAAAAAAGTCCAAACGCTTTTGCCCTCATGACATGCACTTATGCCAATAATCAAAATAATAATGTCATATTTATTTATATAACACTCACAGTTCTGCTACATATATATATTTGGAGTCACCCAGTGAAAAAATAAACATAATTAACATTATAAGACATATAAACGACAAGCTATTTACATTTCTCCATAAAATGCCCAAATGTATCCAACAGTGAGGCTCCCTTCTATGTAGAACGGGTTACAAAGCGAATAGACGATCTTTGTAGTCAAAGAACACCTTTTGTTCACTTCGTTGCATCGTTGCTGGCTTGTAGTGAGCCATCACAGCCATTCCCTATCGTAGAAGATCTCTGCTCTCGAAAGACCGGTTTCCATTGGTTTGCAGACAATAACAAAGCGCCAATGCATTCTGGGAAACCAGACCACGGAAGCAAACGCCGATCAGCGGAGAAATACGGCTGGAAAATCATAAATTATGGACATAACGTTTATCGATCGTGGATGTAAGAGTTTGGATTTATTGCTAAACCACCCCGGAAAAAGGCACAAGTTCCAGGCTGGATACAAAACCTCCCGTGAAGGCTAGAAGGACAGCAAAGAGACGCTCAGTTAGCGTTAGCTTGTTAGCTCCTAGCATCAGAAAGAGGTAAGACGATTGATCTTATGGTTATTAAATTATTAAAATATGATTAAAAGGTGCCGTTGCGTAGTCGTCCACGACGCCGTAGGTATCTGAGGGTTTTAAAATGTTTTTGCGTTAACGCCGTTAATAGCGCGTTAAACTGACAGCCCTAATATATATATATATATATATATATATATATATAGGTATACATATATGTTTGTGTGTGTGTGTGTGTGTGCGCACACGTGCGTGTGTGTGTATACACACATTTGCTCATTTTGCCTTGGTAAATCTCTTCCTTTCTGTGAATGTTCAAGTTTCTCTCCTCAATCTCCCTCTCCTCTCTTGTAAAATTGTAACCAACAGAAGCCATAATGTAACCAGATGACATAGCTATGATACCTACAATAGGATCACACCCTGGATAGCTGAACATAGTAACTTCAGGCAGACCAGTTACTAAGGCATTACTGTGAACAGGTCAACTTCACTTTCCACAGAAATGGACATACCAGCTGTCATTTTAGATCGATTTCTCCCCAAAGCCCAGTGTAATAAACACTTGAAAGAGTCTCAGGTTTGGTGATGTGTGAGTGTAATGAGGCTCTGTCACATGACTGACAAGTAATGTTCCTGTCTCTTCTTCTTTTGTGATTGAGATGATCCCTGTGGAAACCATGTCCACCTTCAAACAAGTCATTTCTGTTGGAGTCATCTCTCCATCGAAACAGTGAATCACTCTGAGAATTAAAAAAACATATTACATTCACAAGGTAATACCAGTGTTTTTGTAAATTTAAGTAGATGTAGACGGAGTGCTGTGCTGTGTGTGTAGGCCTAAGTGCAGCGCTGTACCAGGTACTGAAATTGATAGACAGACAGATGGAAAAACATGTCATGGCCTGCCTTATTTCCAGAGTTGGAAAACGTACTAAAATATTGTACTCAAGTAAAAGTACCAATACTTTGATTAAATATTACTCAAGTACCACTGAAATTACCTATCTGAAAAATTACTCAAGTAAAAGTAATAAGTAGTTCATTTAAAATGTACTGTAAGTAAAAGTTACATTTAAGTTACATTAAAAAACAACAACTGTAAAACGAGGCAAGGGGGGGATCTCTCCCATGTAATGAAAATAGGACAAGGGGTCATAAATCCCAAACTTTTATTTTTAATTAAAGAAAAATCTATACAAATGTATAAACATCTACAAAAATGTACACATGTAATAACATCATAACACATTAGATGTATGTGAATTAATTTAGCCAGTGTCCTATATACGTAGCCCTACGGGTTGCTAGTGCTAGACAAAAATTAGCAATGCCACAAAACATGTTGTTTTGGTAAATGGAAACTTAGTTTGATGTACCAATGTACACATACTTACCAAAACATGCTTATGATATATTTTTTATGAGTACAAGTAGAATTTATTTGATGCGATTATCCAATCTGTATGGACTCTGTTTTCTGTAAATGTCTCTGCCATCAGTAGATCTAACTGAGAGACAGCAGAAGTGAACTACTGTAAAGTAAAATAGTTTTTATGTGAGCTTCATGGCAGGAAACCAACAGAAGAAATCCTCGCTCACTCGCTGGCAGATGTTTGTCCCGTTCTATTCAGGACAGCCCTAATATGATGCCATTAATATTTTGTACAGTATGAACAGAAACTTCCATTGACTTGGAAACTGCCCATGCTAGATAGTTATACGATGCCTTAATTTGTTTTTTGGTTAAGTGTCTGTTTTGTTGTCTGTTCTTTGTGGCTGAGTTTGGTGTTTTCATCTCAGTGGGCACATTATTTTATGCTGTGCTTACTGTCAATCACCTGACACCCAGGAGAAGAAATGGAAGACTCTGCCAGAAAAAAAAAACACCCTAAAACAATAACAATACTAATACTTCAACATGTCACCTTGCAATCTTGTCACATCCATTTAGACTGTTTTTGTAAAGCGAGACAGCACTTCATTTTCAGCTATGGTTTTAAAGAATAAAGTTTGTCTTTCAAAGTAACAGAAAATTAACAAACGTGGTATGTCATTGCAAAATGGGAAATAGAAACTAGATAAACAAAGTAGCAAAAAGGCAATGACTCTAGCTGACACCACTTTTGTCTTTTAATATTCTATATGTGGGTGTGTAGCAAACACTATGGTTGCAGCGGTATATAGTTCATCACATTCAGTCATTTGCTCACACAGATCTTGCGTGTCCACACTCATATCCAGATATACGCATGCTGCTCATACACACAAATCCATGTAATTCATATGAGTAGACTTTGCTAGCCATCCATCATATCTGTTGATGGTTTAGTACTTGGTCTATGGTTGGGTTGTTCACCCTTTTCTCCTACTTTCTATTGTAAAAATCCCCCTACACCCCCTTTCCTCATTTAGAGAGAGCTTTAACAAGAAGCTACATTACTTGTAGGCTAATTAATTTGACTTGCTTAATTAGCTTTATAGCTCTGTATATTTAAAACATTACGTCATTTAGCCAGCATGAACTGCTTTGTTAAGCTTGCATGCACCCAGTTTTATAGCGACAGGAAACGCAAATGTTAAAATTTGAGTATTAGTGTTGGTCTTAGCATCAGCTACTAAAATGGCATCTATCCCTCATCAAAACTTCACTGATGTTTCTTTACCCACCATTTTGTTTCCTTTGTTCAGCAGCTTTTAATTTCTAGGTCACATGTGGAAGCATTTCTAAATATTGATCCACTATGCCAGAAAAGAATTGTGGTAAGCATAGCTTCTTACAGCTGGAAATACAACATTTGCTCGGAGGACATAAAATCCACGAGTAAGTCAGTTTGAACGGATCTGCAGCTTTAAAAAACATTTTTGGTGACTTTATGGGAACTACGGCCATTTAAAAAAAAATCATAATTGTTATTACTATGGTCTAAGAATAATATTAGTAAAAAAACTCTCCCTACTGCTCTATAGACTGTGTGTGTGTGTGTGTGTGTGTGTGTGTGTGTGTGTGTGTGTGTGTGTGTGTGTGTGTGTGTGTGTGTGTGTGTGTGTGTGTGTGTGTAATTTGGGAAAGATGTTAGATAGGACAATGAACGTACCCAGGTGAATGTTCTAGTGAGTATATGGGAACATTTTCTGTTTCAGTACTGAGAACAATACAATATAGCTCATTTGGGTATACAAAATCAGTCTCCCATTCATTGTCTATGAAGCAGCTCCAGACTATTTGATGACATCAAACGTTAGAGACTTCTCTGATTTCTGGCTTTGAGAGACTCCTGTCCACAAATATTAATATTAACGTTCCTAGGCCATAGAACAGACATATTAGAATTCTTAATTTAGGTTGTGTTCCCCTTTAAATCACGTCCTTATAACACAATGTATTTAACATGTGATAATGTGCATGCTTATTGGTACACAGAGTTAATAGGTGACTGATGTGCAAACTAAAGACCCAATGCTGTCTTAAACGTCTTGACTTTCGTTCAAGACGTTTGGGGTTAAACACGACAATGAATAAAAGGAGTGCATATTGATTGGTAACAGTAAATGGTTACAGTTGAACAGTTTGACTTAGTAGATACTAGTAGAATTAGTCATCTTTCTAAGACTTAGAAACCACACTGTCCATAAAATGTATAACTGTACTGTATATAAATTATTTAATATCTCTTACTCTTAAATTGATTTTCAGATGTGTAGCGGTCAATCTGTACCACCAAACCACATGCATCTACCTGCAGAAAACCAACTGCTTTTGAGCATCGGCTTGTCTGGCAGCACAGAAACACAGAAAGGACAAACATTTCAGCAGTGGGTCCCGTGATGTAAGCAGCCCCCATTTCCATCAAGAACTTATGTCAAATTTTAAAACGGATCGTTTGTCTCCAAGCTTACAATTATGGTTATTGTGGATCACTTACTACTGTGCCTTAGTAGAGAGTGCCTTAGAGTGCAGTCTCTCAGTACATCATTTATTGATTGTTTATGTATTTGCTTTTATATGATTATTACGGCCGTTAAAATATAGGCAATAACAATGACAACAAAATAACAACAAAATTCAAAAAAATAACAACAAAATTCCTTTTAGGTCCTGTTTTTTAACGTGTCACTAACGCACGGGCGTTGTATGATTTGGGCCTCAGGCCGCTCTGTAGTTTGGGAAATCAGAAAGTGATGCAACAGTAATGTTGTGGATGGCTAGCAGAAACAAACCTTCAGCAGAAATGGATGAAGAAAAGGGTCTTTTTAATGGCAAGTTCAGTTTCAAAACCCTTCCAGATGGTTCTCTCAACAAGACTTTAGTTTACTGCATGTACTGTCGATGTGAATTGAGTTACCACCGGACTAAGTTGAGTCTCAAATACCACTTGCTGGCCAAGCGTACGGCTGACGCAGAGAACCCTGCTCCCCCTCGCCAAACCTTGCATTGGTTACCTTTAGCTGACTAATGTACTTGTACAATGTGCCTTTTGTTTTGTGTTGAGCTGTTTAAAAAAAAACAGATGTTAGTTAACCTTTACAAGTGTGAAGTTGGACACAACATTGTGTTAGTATTACCAAGTCTATATCCACGACGTTCCACTTCCGGGATTGCTCCGTTGCCGCCGGAAATTCTGCCGGATTTCACTCTTTCTGGCCAAATGTCACAGCATGTTTTTCTCCCATTCCGGAATGCTGTGTGGACTAGCCAGACCCTCCTTTGCAGCATGGTGGAAGAAGGTCTGGCAAAGCGAGACTACATTCAGGTCAATATGCCCTTCTGTTGTTGCTTGATAGGCTTGAGTTTGCAGTATTATGCTTTCAGCATATTTTTTATAGCATACAGTACGTTTGCGGTTATTCTGGAGAATATTCTAGACAGTATTAAATCATTGTTTTAGATTTTGCAATTATAACACACATTTGCATAAAGCAAGCACATGTCCGCTCCCATGTTGATAGGAGCAATAAAAACTTGAAGAAATATCCCTATAAAGTATATTTAGAAGAGATAAAAAAAATTGTGATTAATCATGAGTTAACTATGAACAATCATGCGATTAATAGCGATTAAATATTTTAATCAATTGACAGCCCTACTATTTAAATAATACAACATATTGAATTTTCCTATTTTTCTACATTCCATCTCTGATGGCACAATGTGTAGTCACACAAAATAGATGTATATTAGCACCACCACTATTAGAATTAAAAAAATATGTTTGACGCTATTTAAATAAGGAGAAATTATAGTAAGTGCAAGGTACTGTAAATGTTTAATTTATTTTTATTTATAGTGTCTAATCACAGCATAAGTTATCTCAGGACATTTTACAGATTACAGAGTAGGTCTAGAACACACAATTCCCCAACAGTTTAGTGCACTTCTTGATATGCCCTTAATCGCCAGTTGCTCCAGTGAAGTGCTCTGCAGTAAATGTGTAAAACTGTGCAGAGGTGAGGCAGGGCATGAAAAACAGCAACAACGTAAACACCAAAGTAGAAAAATAAAATTACTCAGTTGCCCTGATTATTTTTTTCTACTCAACAATCATTTTAGAAAGGTAAATAGATAAAGCATTCCTCATTAGACAGACATACCAGTTAGTAGCCGAAACATAGCCCCCACACACCACTGTGTGTTTTCCAACCTCAACTCCTGTTCCCCCTTAGCGTATGCACCAGTCGTCCCTATCACTCCCAGAGCGAGGAGACCTCATTAAGGCAGGTTAAGACAATCCACTAATGGTTCCTCTCAGTACTAACATGGGGTCACCTAATATTACACACTGCTTTGTTCCATTCTTCCAGCTATTTATCATGTATTATTAAAAGTCAGGTATCATGAAATCACTGATATAATCATAATGATGTTCCCATGGCCTAGGTTAAGACAGGCAACTCTCAGTATGTTAGCAGGTGACTTATTATGGGCAGGGGAGTAGGCGCTCCCTCCACCTGATGAATATTTCACTGCAAACGTAGTAACATGCAATAATAAATCAGTGTCAAGCTGTGTTTTTTTGGATGTGTTGTGTGCAGTACGAACTTCACCACAGTGTGAAAAACCTGCTGCTACTTTTAAATTAAACATTGTCCCATGTATGTAATATTAAAAGGGATTTGTTTCTTGCATATATTTATTTTCAGATTTTCAGCCAACTATGTTATTCAGTCACTTGTAATGAATGCAGCAGTGAAATCATTTGAAATGTCTACATTTCACCATTATGAACAACTGTATGGAGTACCTATGATGATAGAATGATGTGAATATGTCCACAGAATATTTATGCAGAAAATAATAGAGGCCAACAATAGCTGCCTCCCAAGCCATTTTAGTTTATACAATTCATCTTCATTTCAAAACCATGTGGTCTATATTTGTTTGAATAAAGCAAAGGTTTGTCTCAAATGTGCGCTTCAGTATTCTTATTGTTCAGTCTTCCAAATATTCAGAGGCCAAGGGCCAATACTCAGTAGCTTTTCAGCATCTGTTTAGAATATGAAGCATGCTGTTAAATCACATACAGACCCTTTCTAGACTTTGGGAATCTTGCCTCAGTCATTGTAATGGGCGACATTGCATTGCCAAGCAGGCAAGCTCATGTGATTTTGCATAATTTGAATAATGCCATTCATGGACATGTGCAAGTGTGATGAAATTTTAATGGAGCCTAGGATAATACAACTGCTCCTCAATTACAATAGCTTTCTCCAAGACTCTGAGGTCTCAATCATAACATGGATTATTTCATTACTGTACTATCAATGTTTTTATTGGACTTCCTTAATTACTATGGATATCTCTATTGTTGCAGAGAAAGAAAAATCTGCAAAGCCTCTTTTTCTCCTCACTGAGAGCCAGTTCTGCAAGCTCATCCTGTTTGGTCAGAGGGATGCTGTTGTCTTATACTGCTCTTTGTAAAACCTGGAAATAATTTCAGCCATTATCAGTTACATGGATGAGCTGCATATTTAAAATGAAAAATCTGCATAGTAAGACATTGAGATCATAAAGTAGGAGTCTTGCTAAAGTGAGAAAGAACTGATTCTACAATGTAGAAATACTATACAAGGATTTAGGCCCGGGCCGGCCCACGACAAAAGTCAGATAAAACAGCTGCTTATTCTAACGTCAATCTCAGTTTCTTATGAATGCTGCAACAAATTACGTAACGTATTCAAAATTACCAGCTCTCAAATATCCTTATCTTAAACTGGTCTAATCCCTTTACAAAACATTTCCAATTACCATTAACCATGTTTTAAAGATGTATGTTTTTGTATAAAAGTGAATAGCTTGCACACCAAGCCAATACCACCTAACCAAAGCTGGTTGGACCTCACAAACATTTGTGTCTTTTCAACCATAAAACTCTTGTTGAACTGTCACCACCATATATCGCATCTGTGTTGAACTGGACCACAGGACCTTACCAAACTCCCTCAACACATTGCCTTATGCTTCATGTCACACAGGTTAACTCTGAGTTTGGTAAATCTGCTTTTGGTTTCTATGCACAAAAAGCATGGAACCACCTTCAATGTTCACCTAAGATGGACACTTCCTACCCGCGCACGTTTTAAGATTGTAATTTCAGATCACTTCACTTCTGTTTGTGATTGTTTTCACTGAGTCTCAGTATTATTTACTTGTTTTGTGCTCCCTGTTTTTCTGTGTTTTGTATCTAGTCATCATTGAAAATGAGGGAAACCTCAATGATTTCCGAGATTCTTAAATAAAGGTTATGTTGATACCATTTATTGCAGATGCAAGATTATGATTGACTTACATAACAGGGTACTTTCAGCCAAGATGTTTTATTGGCCTAAAACATTTTCCAGCAGTGCAGCTGATACCCATAAAGCAGGACAAGCTGTACTAACCAGTGAACTAGTCAATGGTATTTCATATTTTTGTCCTATTTTCCTTACTAATTCACAGGATAGTTTGGAAGACATTCCTCAAAAAAGTTGACCGACACCAAAATCTTTATGGGAGTAGTCATGCAAACTGATTGCTCTTAATAAATGTTCCTTTTTTTTAAAGCAGTACATTTAAATGAACAGTTTAGTGGCTAAAACTTTGTACTATCACTCATCATTAGTATCAGCTTTTCTGATGCCATCAGCAACTATTATCATTAGATTCCAGTGGTTGATTCAGTGCTCAGATCCTGTTTGACTCTTGCAATCCCCTCACATCATCTGTAACTCTCCAACCTTGCCAGTGGGTGTGTAGCAGTGAAAATGTGATGCTAAATGGTTGGTGCCATACGTACTTTAACCCCATCATCTGTCCAATGAGAAGACGCACGCCACAGAGCCTCGTTTTTTTTCCTTCACCCTCGCTTCCTTTACAACACCAATTAGACTGCTATTTCCTGACATTCTCCCATCAAAGCTGCGAAGCAGTTGGTTTTATTTTTCACATCAAAAAGGGTATTATTCTTTTGTTTCTCCTTTCAAATCAACATCTACCCCGAGGATGTGTGTTTTCTCTTTCATTTTTGCTTTTCTACCAACAGTCAAAATTTTCTCTGAACCCAGCCATACTGGAAATGGCAATGCAGACCAAAGACAACAAGGAGAGTGTTCCCAGTAGCACTCACAGAGCTATCAACTTGTTTGTCTTTCCTTCATCTCTTTTTCTTCCTTTTGTGTATCATTGCGTATTATTCCAACTAAATGTGTGAGAAGTGCAAAACGTAAAGGCAGCATGTAATAGTTTTATATGGGGAGCACATCGTTACACAGCACCATAGCCATGTATTGGGAGTGTTTAAAAATGTATGATCCATGTGCATTATAGATAATGTTTTAAATATAAGATGTCCTTTGCCCCTCTGAAACTTTTGTCTATATGGTCCTGGTTTATCAGGAGTGATTGGTTTCAGATGGACTTTGGATCAAAATACCTGTAAAGAAAATAAGGGGGAGAGAAGAGAAAATAATCAAGCTACAAAATAAGTGTGCACTCACACGATAATTGTGTTAAGTACACAAAGTCTACTGACTTCCTGTCTTATCCCTAAACCCTGAGATAATCCCATTTTCAGCCCATCTTGATGGCATCTGTAAAACAGCTCAAACATTCCTCCACCATACAGCCAGCGTCATTCCATTAACCTAACATGGCTGTAGAGTAAAACTCTAGGTTAAATGAAGAGGCTGTGCAGGCTGTACCATCCATCCTTGACACCCAACTAGTAGAGGGTGTCACTGTTGACAGCTCCCATACTATATGACAGAATGATGAGCCAGTGGTGCAGAGCTGAAAAACTGAGCAACTGAGTGTGTGCTGTGTTGCTATAACTTCTGGGATGAAAATCCTTCACAAAGAACATGATTTCTTTCTTTGTGTCAGCTACATGCCTAAAATGTAAGTAGGCTAGATGTAAAAAAAAACAAAATGTATTCAGGTTTTATTACAATCAATCTGAAAGGTTATAAGAATGCTGTTGATCCCTTAATGTTAATAAATCAGCTTTACATAGAAACAGAATCGAGGTTTCTAGTGTATCCAGTCCCAGAATAATTAATTTGGCAACCATGCACTATTCATTAACAGATGCACAAATTTGTGGATCCAAAGGTCATTACAATCCTATCAGTGAACAGACTCTGCACAGGATTCACAAATTCTCTCTCTATGACTGATTTTAAAGTCTGAAGTCTCTAGAAAACACCTCCTTGCTTTATGACTGGTGGTACTGGTATAAAACAAAATCCACAATAAACAACAAACAAAAAATCCATCCAAAAAACTATTAACATTTACCCACTAGATTATATCAGAACGAGAGCATGTTTTCCTTCTTTCCATCACAGACCTCTACCTTACTCTTACATTTTCATAAAAAACCTGACCTTTATGGAAATGGGTTCAAAACTGAACTCCAATTTCAAAATATACATATTAATAGCAATCTTAAGGTCAAAAATGGATAATAATTCTGCAGAAGGGCACAGGATTTTAGCTAATGGAAGTAAAAAGTTAGAGAGTGTTGTCATTTCCTGAATTTGAATGTTTAATATTCAACAGGGCTGTTTTCTTATGGTGTTCAGTATGTGATATGTTAGAGCAGAGGGAACATTGCAACAAAGTCAGCATGTTTTAATTAAGTAACAAGCATAATTGGCAGCATATGCTGACAAATAAAGTGGATGCTAATGTAGCTCTTGAACATTAAGCTCTCATCATGATTTACATTACTGTATCAAAAAGAGTAACTTACTGCAAAATAGATTTCTCGAATGTAATTAGTATGTTCTTGGGCAGTCCAATCTAAACTTGTGAACATGAACAGGAAATTGCTTTCAAAGCAAATGAGCCAAGGCTGTCTAGGCTAATTAATATGAGAGAATACTGGAGCTGAGGATTCAATAAGGAATCATTGAAGAGACAGCAACAGCACACAAGTCAATTTGTTATGAATAAGGGCATATGTTTTTTTTTTGCTTTTGTTTTTACATTTTGTATATTGGCATTACAGTGTGATTTATATTTTATTTATGGAATTTGAAACCTTTTAAAAGAAATGTCTCCAGTTGCATATTGATAATCTTTCCATCTTTCTTTTTGTGAGATAAACATTAGAGCTTCAGTGCTCCTTGGCCTAAATTATCCAAGCCTCTGAACTCCACTGAATGGTATGAAACACCATTCTATCAAAGCAGAGGTCACTGTCTAATATTCAAAAGTAGGAGGGGGAGGCATGTAGCTCACTCTCTCTCTCTCTCTCTCTCTCTCTCTCTCTGCCCTCTCTCTCTCTCTCTCTCTCATTGACTGCCCCTTCACTTCTCTGTCGTTTCCTTTCTGTTTGAGGATTGCTACAATGAGGGTGAAATGGAATTAGGGCTGAAAGTCAGTCAATCGATTGGCCGGGCGGCCACGTTCTGATTGTGTTGTTGTGCTGCTACCTTTTGGTTTGGCAATTATTGCACAGTGTACAACAACATCTAGACACACTAACTATACTAATAAGATAAAACAAATAATATCAATAATTAACTGATATCTGATGATGTGTCTACTGTTCCATCAAAGTTTAATTATGCATCCAAACCACTCAAAATGCTGCTATATCTATGCTACCCAGAGCCAATCATAAAAAAAATGATTAAATCATTTAAAATGATGAAAACCTTTGCGTCAGTCTTACAAAATGATGTCAATTACAATTTTTGCTACAGCTCAACCAATTAGTTAATAGTTAGCAGCATTCAACTGGAAATACTTCTGCAGCTATCAGTTCTGAAAAGGTATCCTGTAGGGATGTGGTGGAGGGGTCGAGTCCTGCTCAGCGCTATGAGAAAGTCCCCCTTGTTAAGTAAATGGAAGGGTCCTTGGTCCCTCTCCCTAATGGTGTGGCGTCACTACTGGGAGCACAAAACACCCTGAATACCAATGGGAGGCTGCTGGGTCCTTGAAGGAACACAACCACCAGCAGACAAACACTGCCAATTAGCAGAGGGCCCCTACTCATCAGCCATGGGTTAACATCTGATTAACAGAACACATTCACTACATCAGGTCCAGGCAAACACAGAACCTTTCCCTTGGGCACTTGTTTTTCTCCTCATATCCTTATTTATGTCAATTAAAAGGCTTTATTATGATGCTAACTGTGAGACCACTCTGAAGAGTGTTGTGAAAGGGGAGGAGAGAAGGAGCAAGCTGGTAACTGTATTGACCCTTTGTTTCCTTCCATGAGAGATCTCTACCAAAGGCCTGAACAAAAATCATGTGCTTGGTTTTGCCTTCTTGAACACATTCTGAAGAGGGCAGGAACTGACAATCAACCAGTTTTTAATGACTGCATCCTTCTTTTTTGCTTGTCTTGAGTGGCTTGTGTAAAGTGTGTGGATGAATAAAAGTCTATTGTCCTGCCCAAAGGTGTGACGTTGCACTGCTGGTGGCGCAGCTGTCTCAAAACTCAGGAAACCTCACCTGCAAGCAAGTCAGTAACACAAGATATTTCTTAAACCTCCTCTTTCAGAAAATATTTCATATCATTTCACATAATTTCTAGTTTCATACACTCCTGCAGTTGTGTTTAACATTTTACTTAGGACATAACAGAATTAGTCCAGTAATGCATGTGCTCTTACTAGGTTTAGGCAAATTATCTTTCAAGAAAAAGCATTATATTTTTTAAAGATAAAGTAAAAGTGCCTGAATTTAGTTTTTACATCGATTGCATTATAAGATTTCATAGCTGCGTTTGTCTCCATCCATCCATCCATCCATCCATCCATCCATCGTCGTCCGCTTATCCGTGGTCGGGTCGCGGGGGGAGCAGCTCCAGCAGGGGACCCCAAACTTCCCTTTCCCGAGCCACATTAACCAGCTCTGACTGGGGGATCCCGAGGCGTTCCCAGGCCAGGTTGGAGATGTAATCCCTCCACCTAGTCCTGGGTCTTCCCCGAGGTCTCCTCCCAGCTGGACGTGCCTGGAACACCTCCCTAGGGAGGCGCCCAGGGGGCATCCTTACCAGATGCCCGAACCACCTCAACTGGCTCCTTTCGACGTGAAGGAGCAGCGGCTCTACTCCGAGCTCCTCACGGATGACTGAGCTTCTCACCCTATCTCTAAGGGAGACGCCAGCCACCCTCCTGAGGAAACCCATTTCGGCCGCTTGTACCCTGGATCTCGTTCTTTCGGTCATGAACCAGCCTTCATGACCATAGGTGAGGGTAGGAACGAAAACTGACCGGTAGATCGAGAGCTTTGCCTTCTGGCTCAGCTCTCTTTTCGTCACAACGGTGCGATAAACTGAATGTAATACCGCCCCCGCTGCGCCGATTCTCCGACCAATCTCCCACTCCATTGTCCCTTCACTCGCGAACAAGACCCCAAGGTACTTAAACTCCTTCACTTGGGGTAAGGACTCATTCCCTACCTGGAGAAGGCACTCCATCGGTTTCCTGCTGAGAACCATGGCCTCAGATTTAGAGGTGCTGATCCTCATCCCAGCCGCTTCACACTCGGCTGCGAACCGATCCAGTGACTGCTGAAGGTCACAGGCCGATGATGCCATCAGGACCACATCATCTGCAAAGAGCAGCGATGAGATACCCAGCCCACCGAACTGCAACCCCTCCCTACCACGACTACGCCTCGATATCCTGTCCATAAATACTATGAACAGGATTGGTGACAAAGCGCAGCCCTGGCGGAGGCCAACCCTCACCTGGAACGTGTCCGACTTACTGCCGAGAACCCGGACACAGCTCTCGCTTTGATCATACAGAGATTGGATGGCCCCGAGAAGGGACCCCCTCACCCCATACTCCTCCCACCTCCCACAATGTCTCCCGGGGGACCCGGTCATATGCCTTCTCCAGATCCACAAAACACATGTAGACTGGATGGGCATACTCCCAGGCTCCCTCCAGGATCCTTGCTAGAGTAAAGATCTGATCCGTTGTTCCATGACCAGGACGGAATCCGCATTGTTCCTCTTCAACCTGAGGTTCGACTATCGGCCGAAACCTCCTTTCCAGCACCTTGGAGTAGACTTTACCAGGGAGGCTGAGAAGTGTGATACCCCTGTAATTGGTACACACCTTCTGGTCCCCCTTTTTGAACAGGGGAACCACCACCCCGGTCTGCCACTCCTTTGGCAGTGTCCCAGACTTCCACGCAATGTTGAGTAGGCGTGTCAACCAAGACAGCCCCTCCACACCCAGAGCTTTCAGCATTTCTGGACGGATCTCATCAATCTCAACAACTCCACAGTGGCTTTGCCAGTGACCTCCACCAGGGAACCTCCACCAGGGAAATAGACGACAATCCCCCGTCATCCTCCAGCTCTGCCTCTAACAAAGAGGGTGCATCAGCTGGATTTAGGAGTTCCTCAAAGTGCTCCTTCCACCGCCCTATTACCTCCTCAGTTGAGGTCAACAACGTCCCATCCTTACTGTACACAGCTTGGATGATTCCCCGCTTCCCCCTTCTGAGGTGGCGGACAGTTTTCCAGAAGAGCCTTGGTGCCGACCGAAAGTCCTTCTCCATGTCTTCTCCGAACTTCTCCCACACCCACTGCTTTGCCTCTTTCACGGCAGAGGCTGCAGCCCTTCGGGCCCTTCGGTACCTTGCAACTGCCTCCGGAGTCCTCTGGGATAACATATCCCGGAAAGACTCCTTCTTCAGTCGGACGGCTTCCCTGACCACCGGTGTCCACCACGGTGTTCGAGGGTTAACGCCCCTTGAGGCACCTAAGACCCTAAGACCACAGCTCCCTGCCGCAGCTTCAGCAATGGAAACTTTGAACATTGTCCACTCAGGTTCAATGCCCCCAGCCTCCACAGGGATGCACGAAAAGCTCCGCCGGAGGTGCGAGTTGAAGGTCTGTCGGACAGGAGCTTCCTCCAGATGTTCCCAATTTACCCGCACCACCGGTTTGGGCTTACCAGGTCTGTCCAGAGTCTTCCCCCACCCCCTGACCCAACTCACCACCAGATGGTGATCAGTTGACAGCTCCGCCCCTCTCTTCACCCGAGTGTCCAAAACATACGGCCTCAGATCAGATGAAACAATTATAAAATCAATCATTGACCTTCGGCCTAAGGTGCTCTGGTACCAAGTACACTTACGAGCATCCCTATGTTCGAACATGGTGTTTGTTATAGACAATCCATGACTAGCACAGAAGTCCAATAACAGACAACCACTCTGGTTTAGATCAGGGAGGCCATTCCTCCCAATCACGCCTCTCCATGTGTCTCCGTCATTGCCCACATGTGCGTTGAAGTCCCCCAGCAGAACTATGGAGTCCCCCACCGGAGCCCCATACAGGACTCCATTCAAGGTCTCCAAGAAGGCCGAATACTCTGAACTCTTGTTTGGTGCATATGCACAAACAACAGTCAGAGTTTTCCCCCCAACAACCCGCAGGCGTAGGGAGGCGACCATCTCGTCCACCGGGGTAAACTCCAACGTTGCAGCGCTCAGCCGGGGACTTGTGAGTATCCCCACACCCGCCTGGCGCCTCACACCCTGGGCAACTCCGGAGAAGAAAAGAGTCCAACCCCTCTCCAGGAGTACGGTTCCAGAACCGAGACTGTGCGTAGAGGTAAGCCCCACCAGATTCAACTGGTAGCGCTCCACCTCCCGCACAAGTTCCGGCTCCTTCCCCCACAGCGAGGTGACATTCCACGTCCCCAGAGCCAGCCTCTGCTGCCCGGGTCTGGTCCGTCGAGGCCCCTGACCTTCACCGCCACCCGTGTGGCAGCGCACCCGACCCCAGCGGTTCCTCCCACAGGTGGTGGGCCCATAGGCTGGAGAGATAGGTGCCACGTAGCTTTTTTCGGGCTCCGTGGCAAACCCGGCCACCAGATGCTCGCTGACGAGCCCACCCTCTGGGCCTGGCTCCAGATGGGGGCCCCGGGCTTCCTCCGGGCAGGGTCTCTTTATCCCTTCCTCGTTCTTCCATAGGGTTTTTTGAACCATTCTTCGTCTGGCCCCTCACCTGAGACCACTTTGCCATGGGAAACCCTACCAGGAGCACAAAGCTCCAGACAACACAGCCCTCAGGTTCATAGGGACACCCAAAACTCTCCACCACGATAAGGTGATGGTTCCCATGCGTTTGTCTATTAAAGTGAAAATATGTCTCTGCTAAATGGTCAACGAATACTCTCATTTATCTCAGTTCCTTTCAGTCACATGAACTATTTTTTGTGTAAGGTTGCAGCTGAAATAGGCTATGGACTCCATACACAGTGCACCCCATGTTCTGAAAAGTAATTACTAAATTATTTGAAAATGGAAAGAGCCGACTACTCATAGTAGTTTTTTAATTATTGCCGTCAGTGCTCTGTTAAGCCAAGACCTTGATCCTACTGGAATGTTACTGGAGCCGTCTTGTTAGCATTTGTTTAGTACATTTGCACGTTGCTCCATGTCATTTTATCTGTATTGTTGCTTTTTTAGATGTTTTCATACGTTTTAACCAAAACATTTATATTTTTGTTTTTCCAAAAAAAGGTACAGTTTTCTGCTGTTCTTTTCTGCTGCTGAAAAATGAAGATTAAATAATTTTAATAAACAGCAAAACACTGGCACATTTCATGGTAATGCTTGTTCATATCGTCTTAGCCATAGTAAATCAATTCTTAAGCCATTTAGCTGTGGTAATAATTATCCATTTATGTAGAAGTGAGAGATGATGTTGTGGGAGGGGGGCACTCAAAGACAGTCTTGTAGTTCATAAAAATCAATTAGCCCAATCCGACTTAGCTAATTAAAAAGGAAGAATGATGACAACATGAGAATATTCTGTCTGGTGGTGTAAAGACAAGATGCATACTGAAAACCAGACCGCAGTACAAAAGTTGTTACATGAAAACACGTTAACTGGTAGTGCTACAAAGATGAATGATTAATTAATCAATCAATTAGTTGTCAACTATTAAATTGGTCGATTAATCAGCTTGAGTAATTCTCTGTTTCCAGCTTCTTATATGTGAATATTTTCTGGTTTCTTCTCCCCTCTAGGACAGTAAACTGAATATCTTTAAATTGTGGACAAAACAAGACATTTCTTGGCGTCATCTTGGGCTCAAGAAAACACTGATGGTCATTTTTCACCATTTCCTGACATTAATCAAGAAAATAATTAATAATCGACAATGAAAATAATCGTTAGTTGCAGCCCTACATTTCTTGACCTGTTTCTGCAAAGAAATGGTCTGTTTCCAATGGTCAGTTTGTATGGGAGTTTACCATGACAAAACCATAATACTAGTTTATTCTGGGAAATGACCAGAAACAACATTATTAATAATTTCCCAAATAATTAACAAAGTCATATTGAAAGCTTGTACTAGATTTTCTTCCAGGGCTGCAACTAGTTTAATATGATTTAATGTGAAAATGAAATGAATTAAATGATGGATTGATGGTTGAGATCCAATATGATGAATTAATTACAGAATCCAAATGTTTTTCATTATAGGACAAGAAGTGTCATGTTGTGGTTACATACATAAGTGGTGTCATCACCTTCCGAGATCCTCTGAGGGTACATACAGGCAGCACAATGGCAGGTGACATTCTGTGGGATCTTATTTTTTTATGATCCTGATGCCTGCAGCACAATGATGCAAATCTATCCTTACATAATGAGCTCCGTGGCTCACTTGACCCCATTGTTTTGTATTAAAAGGTGTTCCTACTGCATTGCACTAATCTGATGAAATGTGTTTAATATTGTTTGCACACATTTCAAAGGTAGTGGCTTTATTGCAGGCGAAAGCAACAGAAGGCATGGCATAAGAGTGCTGACAGGAATATTAAGTGAGGCAGCCTGAGCAATATAGAATATAAATGAGATTATTTTACACTGCAGAGCTCTGCAAACCGACGCACAGACTTCTCTCTTTGTAATAAATCATTCCCATTCAGACAGCCTCTACTCTTATGGCATTGTTTAATACTATCTGCAATAAAGGGGAGAAATAAATTGGTTTACATTGCAAAAAAAGGTGCTGCGGCTGGAATGCATGATATGATGATGAAAGATAGAATATACTTGACTTATTGATGATAATGAACTTGCAGATAGGAGAATGTTGCATGGAGGGTGTCATGTGGGAGTAATATTAAGAGGGAGAACTGGAGAGAAATCCCAAGTAAGCAGTAAATGTAGCACAGTAAGATTTTCTGAAATAGCATTTTAGTCCCTACCCACTCCTTTCAATAGAACATAAAAATGCAATTCATGTCTATACCTCAGCCCCCAATACTGCTTGTGCCACGGTCAGATAAATATTTTGTCAGAGATGCAGAAGGCTAAAAATGAAGTGACAATTGCTTGCCTCAAGACACTGCTTGCTTCTTGGCTGTTGTGGGTATTGTGGCAGAAACAACCTTCACTGGAACCTTTTCTCTGATACAAAACTGTTGTGTCATATACGTTGGCTATTTACACAAAGTGTTCTAGTTATTTTACTCAGATTGAGAGCTGTGATTGAGGAATAAATCCTTTACTGTGGCTTGTATGCAACAAGGTTCAAGAACAACAATGAAGGGAATGCAACAGAGGTCCATTTCAGGTAGGAGGATTAGTGGAAACTCTGAGTTTGTTAACCCTGAGATGAGGGAAACTGGGTTTTCTGTTTCAGAAAGAGAGGTAACTTAAACTCAGAGTTAGTTACTATGGTAACTGACCCTGTGAACCTAACCTGGTCGGGAGCAGGTTTTCTTCAAGAAACCTTGAGTTTCTCTCAGACTCCTCCCCATGGATGTATGAAGAGAATTAACGCTCCTCCCTCTGACACAGCACTCTTCATTTCCTCATTCATTCATTCAGTCTGGATCAGCGCAGTTTGTTATATCGGCATGAATAAAAAAACATTGTTGGTTTATTAACTGTTAGGCAGACTTTAAAACATTGTTGTTTCTCAAAACATGACATTTCCTTTTATCGACGATCCCGTTGATGAAGACACTGTATGGCAGAGAGTTAAACATATGTCTGAAGATGATATTGACGCATATTAATTTCCAGATAACTTCCTATTTGAGCGCTATGGTTTTTCTTCCCAGTCTATCAGTTATGTATCCTAGGCTACATAACCTTATCCGTCCTCATATGACTAAAGTCACCCATCGTGGACATGCTCTATATCCGAGCACATTCTATGTGTTGTATTACAGTTTTCTTTACAACTTTGGTGATGTGGAGCATTTTAATAAAGCGCCGTCAGAAGAGATCACTCTGAAACGTTGTATAACTGCTATAAATCATCTTATGCTTTGTGTTTGGGCTTAATTAAATCCTGACAGTCTAAGCTTTCAACCGATGTGCTGCATGACCATATATTTTGAAGATTTAATGCGTCAAATTTATAAGCAGCGTCCACTTTGAGCGTGAGTGTCCCGTATACGGGTCAGTGAAAGTAAAGATTTTAAACATGTTTATTGTTCCCTGGACACAAACCAGTCAGAGCCATTAAAAAGGAGTTCCACAGTATTGCAGGTGAATGATGTAAACCCTTTGAAATAAAATATTATGAATTATAATTCTGTTAATGATGGTGCTGCAGCCTGAGAATGGGATTAGTAGCCTAGGACTTTTTCGCCCGCAGTATTGCACCTAAATGAAACAGATTTTCAGTAATATTAGCTATACTTATGATTAAATATGATATACATTACATTGGAATATACACATTTACTCTAGCAGCAATTTTCTCCAACGCAAATTCTCTCTTTTTTACAGCAGCCGCTGTGTTGCTTTTTTAACTAAATACATGTTCAAACTCGCATGTGCGCATGAGTATTTCCGCCGGTTGTTGCCATGGTGAATCGTAGTATCATGGCTCCATTCATGCTGTCTTTTGTGCACGCGCGTAACCCTGAGTCAACCTACTCCGAGTTGATTGAACCAACTCGAATCAGCTGTTGTGAAACCGAAAACTCAGAGTTTCCCATCTCAGGGTAAATCAACTCAGAGGTCAGGCTTAGACTCAGAGTTTGTTGAACCTCCTACCTGAAACGGACCCCAGGTTAAGGAAAACTGTATGTTTTGCTCTGCTGCCTGTGCTCATCAGGACACTGGGATGAGGTGACATTGAGAATTACCTCCACATTTAATGTGTTGCAGCAATCCCAAAATGAAAGCAACATGCCAAAGCTATTCCCAGTAGAACAGTTACATAAGTGAGACAGCTATTAGGCACAAAGATGTGAACACACTTGTATTGCACTACCCATACATGACAGTGGTCTGATGAATAGAGCTGTGTAGAATCTCTTATTTTCTCAACTGACATCGTACTGTGGATGGCTGAACATGCAAATTATGGAATATTACATTTGAGACTACTTACCGACCGAATGTGGCAAATTAAATTTTATCTACACGATAGGTTATTAACAGTGGTTTGTTTTTATATACATATGTATATACAACCCTAACCCTGTAGGACAGGATTACCTCCTGTTGGATATAATGTAGGTCCTTTTTTCTGATGCATTTTGATTGACAGAGAAGGTGTTTAAAGCGATCAGTGGAGAGTGTGATACCTATAATTCTTTTAGGAGATTGGATTCACACCATTCTATAGTAGGAAATGAAAGTTGGCTTCAAGCGCGCATCTCTCCTTTGAATTTGAGCCAGAATCATTAGGATTTACAAAACTCAGGCGTCGGGGTTTGGTGGCTCATTATTCTCCGGTTGTTGCCTCTTCCCATATCTCCTCATGCACAGCGTTGCCCTCCAACACCTTCATGTTGAGAGATAGGAAGGCGATGCAGTCCTCTCTGATCAGATACACAATCAGGATACATGGTTAGATTGGACTATATGAAGCACTGTACCTGCTCAGTGGATGAAAGATGAATTTGGAGGTTGTGGGGATTCTAGCTTGTTTAATTACATCATTATCTCTCCGGTGATACTTAAACATTTTTCATATAGGGAATAGCATAAGAAAAGGATAGTATACTCCCTTTGGAGCATCCCATACTACTGATGGTGTACAACGTAGTGAGTTGTACACTATATTGTGATGATTATGAACTGTTAAAGAAAATGTGTCATTAAAGAACAGTAACAATAGCAATTGGACAATGAGGTTTTAGGATATTTTATGATCAGGAAAAACTGAAAACACATTTCAGTTAGTTTGTCCTTCTGCAGGCAGACTGTTGTGAAGCTTAGACAATAGCAACAATATTATAAACATTTTAGAATTCAAATCTCAGTTAAACTTTAAAACTTGACGTATTTTCAAAGAGTTGTACCAAGCACACATATGTATACAGACATACACTGCCAACTTGTTCTGTTTATGATTGTTATGTACAAAAATGTACAGACTGATTACATGATTTCAAACTTCAACGTGTGAGCTCAGCACACAGAGTCTGGGTTACTCAAGTTAAAACTAAACACCAATACATTGAAAAATAAAAGAGCCGTTATCTGCAATATCTACTAAAAGGAACAGAACAATGACACTGTATTGTGCAATTTAATTCTCTAACATATGAAACATAGAACATCTTTAAAATCTTCCTTTTGAGAGCTGTTTCTCTCAATCTAAAATTCCCTTATAATCAATATCAAATTGCACCATTTCTCATGACAGGCAAAGCTTTACTGCAATATATGGCTACATCTTTTGCTAAGGGAGTAAAACCCCTAATTTAGTCTGCAATAAAGTGGCTTAGAGAAACTGATCCTTTCCAGAACATTAATCATAAAAATTTAATGGATATCAAATATTTAATACAGTAGAATGTACAACTTGTATTACTATGGCTCTCTCTAAATCGATCATGTAGAGGAAAATCCATAATTAAAATTATGCTAGCAAGGGCAAATCATTAAGATTTCTATTCGCCTTCATGCGTCACGAAATTGAAATATACACCCTGCCAGTGATGTATAGGCTATTAGAGGCAGAAATAAATGATTACTGTCTCTTTTAAAAAATGGGTGCTTGATTATATTAGAAAAATAAAGGTATGTGATAATTCTTGTGTAACTGAATCTCAGATACAGCCTCTGTCCACATGAAAATAGAGAATAAACTACATTAAAAATGGGATAATGTCTGGACCAGTAGAATATGGTGTTGAATAGAACATTTATATCTGTAACCTTATTCATTATATAATCAGTCTAGTCAGACGAAGCTGCTCTGCTGTAATGTAAGGCTAAGAAATGATACATTATGTATAAGAATTAGGCAACATTCACACTAGCATACTAAAGGAGATAATAGATGGCAAACCATTTATTTTCTTGCTTTGTCTTTATATCTCTTATATCAGAACTAGGCTATTACACCTTTGACAGGGTGATGATTGAAGGCATTTAATTGCCATTTTCATTTAACTGATAAATACAGTACATATACAGTAAGTTAATATACCTAATCCTTGTTGTGGTCAAATAACGAAAAGGCCAAGAGCCGTGATTCCCAAACAGGAATAATACAGTTACCAGGGGGTTCATGAAAAAAATTGGAATGAAGTAGTTTGAATTACTTTTCATTTTAAAAGACACAAATTATGATTTGACAATGTGTATCCACATCTGTGTTTTGGGGGACATTAAAAACATACTGATAAGGTAACATAGCTATAGCTATGGTAGTCTGCACAGAACATACACCTCAGTTTTCAGTTGTACCACCTGATCACCAGGTCATTGAAAGTGAATGAAAACTAAACAACAAAAAGTAATATATAAATGCTTGAAATGTCAAGTTTCTCCCACTTTTAAGTAGTGCAAATGTGCATTGCACTACTAACTAGTACCGTTCACATTTAACCGGGACCGGTACCTGAAATTCGCCTTTGAAATCAACATTTTGTTATTTATTTAGAAATTGTACACACTAGACAAAATAAATCACCTCCCTACCTTCCAAACCCATCCCTACAACTATTAAATCAAATAATTATTAATTTCTTACACTGCACTGTAACTTTAATTCTTGTTTTTGTATCTTATTCTATAATAGCCTGTTTTTGATTCTATCTCTTCCATGACTGTTTGAATTGCCTTGTTGCTGAAATGTGCTATAGAATAAAGTTGCCCCGCCTTGCCCTATAACCTCCAGTCTGTCAGTCTGTCAACAGGGCATAGAAATGCTGTTGTGCTGTTTGACGATTGATTTAGCGCAAATCGGTACTCGGTAGTACCGACGTAATTCGGTCATTTGCCTAAAAAAGTACAGAGATTGGTACCCAAACCTACTCCCTACACGTCAAAGTGGGGCCGACTACTAAAGAAAAGCCTAAACAGGATGACTATGTCTTGTATAGATTAATATATGCCAGGGATCCACCAAAGCCTCAGGGTTTAATCCACATAGATTATCCCATCTATTGAGGTAGTGCAATGTACTTGAGCCGATCAGTTAAGGCTGCCCTAGAGTATGAATAAACATCTTACTTGGGTTTTGGTAATGGGTTTGACCTACAACTGACTTGCCTGCTTAAATTTTAAATGAAAAAGGCCTTTCAAAGTGCCATTTAGCAAAGATGTTTGCGCACTAGGGCTGCCCCCTCTTAGTCGATTATTCGACTAATCGGTCATTTAGGTTTTAGTCATCTAAGATTTCTTTAGTGGATTATACATTTGTTTATGCTTTTTCATGCTGAATGACTTATTTCCAAGAAACTTCTGAGCACATCTCTGGTAAACACAAGATTTATGGTGATGCTTTTGCACGATTCTATGTGGAGAAACTCAGTTTTACAAATGTTGATTAAATGTACTAAAGAATTAGTCGACAAAAGTGCATGAGTGTCAGTCAACTAAGAATTTCTTTAGTCAAGTACAGACCTAATGCCCACATATCAGAAATGACTATAAAATGAGAAGTAAGTACAGTGAGCTTTTACATATCTCCCCCTCTGGCACTGTGATATGGACTGAGGTCAATCCCTTTTGGAGGAATTCCTCCATTCATCCACACATACCTCCCCCTCTATCTTAGCAACTCTGGTTACTCTTTGATCTGCTTATGTTCTCTTGAAAGGCTGAAACACTTCAAACAGAAAGGGCCATGAGCCGACCATGACTTTCATACAAGCAGCTATTTTTTTCCTGCCACCTCATCGATTTGATAAAAGTGATCGATACTCTTAAATAATGTATCATATCTTGTTCTTCTGTTTTGGGATCTGAGCATTGGTTGCCTCTTTGTGATTAGAGAGGAGAGGTGCTTTCCACTCTAATAAGTGTGGACAGTCCTCTCAGAACATATAGTACAGTATGGAAGGTATGAATTATGGATTACGAGTACAAAGGATTTGTGTAGAAAGCACCTAGGCCTACATGTAAATGCATTATCAAACATTTACCATCAGATGCATGAAGGCCATTATAACTTTGGGAGTCTTTCTTTGCCTTATGGCTTACTAAGTACAGTTCAATTTCAAGATTAAATTATTCTCCAATGCTCATAATTAGTTCTACCTTCATTCTATAAAAAATGCACACTGGACCAAAGCGGTACTTCTTTCTCTGTGTAGGGGTATACCCGTATTGAAATAGGAATGCACTGATCTGATCTGCCAGATCAAAATTTTCTAGTTGATACCGAACCATTTAGGTGGATTGAGTATTTGTCATAATGTCAATGAACCATGTTACATTTGTTTTATTTACATTATGAAATTCAGTGTTTTTACTATTAGTTACAATTAATCACAGTGAGCCACCAACTCAGGCTATTTCAGCTATGATTTCAACCCAGCACCATGACTGAACACCACCGGCCCTCGCAACCAAGAAAACACACCGGCCCACCGGAAATGCTCCCGGTG
Organism: Gymnocephalus cernua; assembly: GCA_023631565.1. NCBI lineage: Eukaryota > Metazoa > Chordata > Actinopteri > Perciformes > Percidae > Gymnocephalus > Gymnocephalus cernua. The sequence continues at coordinate 6,525,574 of CM042426.1, read as the reverse complement.
CTCCCGCTTAGCCAATCCGGGTCTGCTCACACTGTATAGCCCGACTGCCCTAAACGATTGTAGTTTTGCAACAGCAGGCTGATGTAGACAAATGTGTGTACAGTAAAGAAAGGGATTAGATTGGGTTTATTTTAGCCAGTACGAGTCCATTAAGAATTACCATTTTCTGCCCCGATACGAATTCTTAAGATCGGTCTGGGACATTTGTAATAAAAAAATGATCACAGTGAGTTTCGCCCAGTTAGGCAGAAAGATTACAAATTTGGGAAAAAGACAGCACTGATATAGGATCGGTACTTGCTGTCTGCAGATATCCAGATATGGATCGGTGCATTCCTACTTTCATAGAGACTAAAAGAAAAGTAGGTTAAACCCATGAGTAGTTGATGTAAATTAATAAACGCTTGTCATCTGACCGTACTCCTTTATTTAGTTTGATTGTACTGAGATGTAAACAACATTTAAGAACATCACGTAGTAGTCTAATGCCAAAATCGATTAACTTGTTAATTACCTAATTATGAACCACCTCCGTGACGCAGTGTAATCTGCATCATGTCCTGCCTCCTGCACGCTCTACAAGGCGGCAAGTGAGAATGCATCTGACAGAGAACAATTAAATCTCTTGTTGTGGGCTACATGTCAGAAAGGGAAGCTAAGGACAATATCAGGACCTGATTCATAGCACGTTGTCCTGAGACAGCTATAGATAGTGAACATGAGAGACACAGGAAGAGTGTGCACAAGTGTGCGAGCAAGACAGAGCAAACATGGAAGAGAGACAGACTCTTTGACACACCTACATAGATCTCTCTGTGAAGTCACAACTCCTTTCATTCATATTTTACTTTTTGGATATTTTACTTTTTTGATTACAAGACACATGCAATTGCACAAGGAAAATGTTGTCTTCCAATTGCAAAAATAACAAGGCAGAGTCACCATCCACAACAGCTTATATGCATGTATCAGGGCTCTTCAGCTGATTAACTCCATTCACAGCTATGTGAAGGCAGCAGGTAGTATGTGTTACATCTGTCTCAAACCACAATAACAAATCCAGTTGCAAACTAATTCATCTCAGGAGTCAGCAGAAGAACAAGAAATGTATGAAATTGCATTGCAAATGAAGTAAATTAAACAAAAAAAAGGGTCAAAGTGCTTACAACTAATCTGACACTGTACCAAAATGCAGGGGATGTGTGGTGTTTTGTAAAAGTATTTTAAGTAAGAACTTTATTCCTCTTCTTCTCCGCACATAACATTCACCTGTATATCCTCCTGCGCACTCTAGCGCTCCCAGTGTTAACCAACAGCACCATCAGGACACTGCAGGATGCTGTACAGTGCACTAACCAAAGCAAAAGGAAAATTTGAACTACAGTAACTCAGCCAGCATGTCTGTGCATCTATTCAAGGCAATGTGTTTTGATTGAACAAAAACTAATACCAGTATTGCTCTGCTCCAATGTGAACAGAAACATCCTTGTAATTAAGATATCTTTGTTTATTGCATTTTCACACTGCCCTCTTGCTTTGGAGAAGTACTGCAAAACACCCCTCTTCCATGAAAATATTTCCTCTGTTATATTACCACAGATGGACACAGGCAGTCTGACAACGAGTGATGCTTACTGAGGTTTCTTTAAAGACACCCTGAAGCGCAAATCAGAGCTGAGGTCATAAGCTGTGGTTGTGATAAAAAGGAAATATGAGAGTGAGCAGTGAAGGTCCATCTCATAAGTGGCAAAGTAACAGCAGTATTTCTGGAGGTAGCAATAAAAACAAACAGTGATAAAATATAGTTGTATTGGAAGACTTTTTAATCAAAATATTACACTCATATACCACAATTACTGCCCTTTACTAATATCAGGCCTGTGACATAGCTTGTGTGTAAACTTTAAGGGGATATTGAGGAATATTATGGAGGGGGGTTAACTGTCTCCCTTAATGACTCATATAGCTTAGTTAATGCTATTTTCTCTGATAATGTTGTGCGTAGGCATTCTGGGATTGGCATTTGTTTACAAGCTGTTTGAAATTCCTTTTAATTCAACTATTATGAAGGCATGTCACATTTTGAAAGTGCCTTCTGTTCAGATCAAAGATACAATTTTAAAATGTCAGACTGAATTTCACAGAAACAGATTTTTTTTTTACTATTTTTCTCTTGTATCTGCATACTTTCCTTTTTTGCTTAAATCTTATTGAGAGAGGGACAATGACTGATGCAGAGCTGCACACACTGCTAAGCACCATGCACCATAGTTTATTTTCTCTGCACACTACACCCAGATGTATTGGAAAGCAGTGTAGATGGTTGTGAAACCACAGTTCAAAGTATTGTATTTATTAAGAAACCAACACGTGCACCAATGTCACTTTTACAGTAACAGCTACCGTAGATTTACAGCAAGTCATCACATTGCATTATAAATAGATTTCTGATCAAAGAAATGCATCCGGTGAAGTAGCAGTCTGTAGCTCACACATTCAGTGAACATTAAAATAAGCTTCAATTCTACAAAGCTGTTGAAGCTGCAATGGTTAACTTATATTTATTTACACAGAGAAGTGGCATATAGGCTAGTAGGTATTTAACTTAAGTGACATGGCAGCTGTTTTTCCAGGTACTTCTTGGTATAAACAGACTGATATAAAATGGATACCACATGTGTAAACTCTAATCATTATAGTCCTAATTGCAAACCACCCATTTTAGACTACACTTCATCCCAAACAAAGTGAAAATGCTGCCCTACATCTCCCTGACTTCTAGAAGATATACAAGATGATTATTCTTTAGGTCCAGCACCATGCATGGGCATAGTCATTTATCAAAGCATTCAGTATTTGACAAACAACCTGTCACGATGAACATTACGATTGAACGTGACAAAGTGACGGTGATGGAGTATCGTCCTGTCCAACTAATGAAGAATTGTTGGAACTGTAATTATTTCAGTAAGATGGACCTGCAACAGTACAGGATGGCAACATTTGGATTTAACCAAAATAGTGTGCCTTCACATAGGCTATGCTTGATTTCATAATATATTTATTTCTGTCTGGCACCATCAGTAAGTGTAAAGAGAGCTGTGTGAGGTGCACCAACCATCTGTCAGTCACACAAACACGATGACAACAGATCACAAGTATACTGTGTTAGAGCACACTCTTGGCGTCGCACCCAGTGCATTGAGTGTACCATATTAATAGGAATTTTTTCTAAAGGTGCACATTTTTTAACAGATAATTCAGGCAGTGTCATGTAATTCCTATGATCAGAGGAAATCTTGTCCTACATCTGAATTTCTTTTACTTCTTATGGTCTATGGCTCTATACGAACTTGTGTATTCTCATTAGGGTACAATGCAAAGATACTATCTTTATCGGTTAACTTCAATATTACCTGTATTTGTACTGGAATTCAAATGCAAGCTGGAAGTTTGAATTAATTGCCTGGATTGCCTGTTTTTCTTGCGTGTTTTAAATTACACAAAGGTTGCCTGTAGATAATGAAGGATTTTTTTTTAAATCATACAAAACACACAGTTGACCATTACGTATAGAATGCAGTGTAAACGGACATGCCAAGACGGCTCTCTCTGGCATTGATATTAGGTATGTGTAGGCATGTCACATATCTGATATTTGGCAATATTAATTAGAAAAAAAATTGTTATTAAATATATATTTTGCAAACAGCATGGAATAGTTCATCTGAAAATGTGTATATTGTAAACTGATTAGCTCTATAGTAAAGCTACAGTTCTTGAGCCAAATTAGTACTAATTTATTGATGTGCATGTGATGTAAATAGCGATGTACCAAACAAATTAAACTCAGAATGTAAAAACATTCTTGAGACAGTAATTACTAAAGATGAAATACATTTTAGATATGCTACCAACACTGCTTTTTAAATCTGAATGTTGATGGCTAATTAAATATGTTTTAACTGGCTAATGTACTTTGAGAAGGAAAATATGAGCATGTATTCCTACAGTTCATGATTTTCTTTTTTCCTCCAGGCAATTCTTTCCTGAATGTTGTACAGTCAGATTAAATTAGTAGAGTGTAAAACCAAACTATATTGTCTCTCAATGAGGCAGTTACCAGACCTCTTTCCATGTGCCTTCCAGCCGTTAAAACAAGAGCAAAACCTTTTTTGGAACATTTCGTCATGGGCATACAGCTGTATCAGTCATTCAGCTAAATGTAGAAAAAGTGAGATATCTGTCGTGACTGCATTGCCATAATTATCGCCTTGCTCTCAGCCATCATCACCTAGCATAACTTCACAGTTATAGTGAAACATTTTCACAGTGTCAGAATGTATTTATAGCAGATTTTATAATGCCAGGTTGCAAAAATAATACAGGTATATTTGGAGATAACCACTTCTTTCAGTTCCAACAGAATCAGGAGCAAAATGACTACAGAAGGCTCTCAGAATGTACTGAAGTAGTATGTTTATATGGAGTTCATTGTGAAAAATAGTGTTGAGGTGAAGTGTCCGGAGAACAGCTGGGAGCTCCATGATGCAGCTGCAGTGCTTTACCAATTCACCCTGTACTTTTGAATCATTCATAAATGTTTACTCAGTACTGTATACAGAAAATGTACTCCAGCATTTTCATTTAGACGCCTAGGATTGACCTAAGGAAGATCTGGGCTTCTATCGTAACATGAGTCCAAATTTCAGTGCTACATTAATAATGGAAAGCTACAAAAGGGAGGTTAAGGACCTGCTGATGCATGGGGCAGTGAACTGGGTCCATCTCTGAGTGCTTCATAAAAGATTGCTCCATTTCACCCCATCCCCCTTCTGTCTGTTTGGTCACTTGTGCAACCTTTAGACATGGCAGCAAACATCTAGGGCACTGGAATCATGAGCAGTGCAATTATTACTCACAGGTGACATGCCTAATAGTCCCTTCAGTCTACCACTTTACCCTGACATGTTCAATACATTCTCATAGAGGTACACATTCTCATAGAGGTACCGATGATGTATCTGATATCAGAATTACAGATATGTACGGACGTGCACGGCAATGTGTGCATCATAAAGTACACTCTGCCTTTGTGCACTGGTAACAGTAAAATTACTTTAAACAAATGGAATAAGCTACCTGCAGTCTTTCAGAATGGCTTTCCCTAGTGACCAGATTTCATCTCCTTAAAAGGAGCCATTAACTCCTAGTGACAGAGAAATGAATTTGCTCTGTGGTGAGAACAGCTTCTCATCGGCAATCATTAGTTTAGCACTCCATAATCACCCCTTCGTGCTGCGTGTTCATCAGTAGGCCTGCTCTGCTGGTGCTATCAGAGACTGAGGCCACTATCATCAAGGGCAGGATGTGAAAATTGCTCCATAAAACAAAAGTAATACCCAATAAAATAGGAAAGCAACTGGCACATGCAACATAAAACTGAAAGATCACCATTGCAGTACATGGTAAACACGTTGTTATTCCTGAGATGTATAATCCAAATTGCATCCTTGTCGTGCTGCTTTACCTTCAGACTTAGAAGTCTCATCTGTATATTAAGATGAGGAATGGGACTCATAGATGAAATGCTATTCAATAAAGCACATTTTCTTGTTAAGGGCTCATAATAGCAGTGGGGGAATGATTTTAAAAGGATGCTAAGATTAGAGAAAGAGCCATGTGGTGTGTGTGGCTTTTAAGGTTCTGTGAGAACAGGAACAATCTGTCTTCATTGCAGCACTGACTTGATGAGGCAACCTGAAAGGTAATTAAGTTTGATATGTTGCCTGTGCTCCTCAGCCCATGCTCTGAGAGAGTAACAAGCTCCAACAGCAAACAGCAATGTTTAAGTTATGGCCTGTCATCTCATATTTTCTGCCCCTTATGATTTTTCACTGTCACGTGCACCAACTTATAAAATTATATTTGAACCAGATATAATCTAACATTAAGGCTCCTTTCCACTACCAAGTTGACTACTGATGAATGCTGAAATGTTTAAGCACAAACAAATCTTTATTTAACAAAAAGACATGAACTGTGATTCATTATGAATTTGAATTGACATCAGCATTTATCATAAAAAAACATAAAATATAGCCTATCAGTGGTCAGAATATAAGAAAATGTCTTTCCTACATTTAAAAGATTGTCTTATTTTCAATGACCTTTTCACGACAGTGTACAATGATTCTGAGTAGATACAGTATTTAAGTACTCCCCTGATGCTTATTTAAAAAATAGTGTGAGCTGTGACCAGAATTGGATGCTGAGGCCGTACCAATATCCATTTCATTTTGAGTATGAAAAATTCTCAAATTTTTTAAATTCTTTGTTATATATGTATGTGTATGAATGTGCGTGTTTTTTTATATAAATACATAACAAGCAGGATGTAACGGGACATTTTACAGTTGAAAATAAAATATATTATATATATATAACAATATACTAAACAATATAATAAAATCAACAATAGCTATATTCCATTTAGCTGCATCAGTATCACCATACAGGTGGTGTACATGTTAATTCACTGTCACACTTGCTTACTGGGCCATTGTTAATGTTATTAGTAACACCTGTGCTAAGCACTCATTGTAGCTATGCCATGCACTCCATTGTGACATGAGCAGGAACAATTTGTAAGGAAGCCATAGTTGTATGGAGCTAGAAGAGTCTCAATAAAGATAAATGCACACAGGATTCATACATACACACACATGATTCATAAATACACACACAGGATTCATACATGTACGCACATGATTCATAAATACACACACGGGATACACAAACGCGCACAAAATTCACAAATGCACACAAAATTCACACAAAATTTACAGATGCACACACAATTCACAAATGCAAACAACATTTACAAATGCACACAAGATTCAGAAATGCACAGGACAAGATTCAGATATGTATTTCTGATGCACACACAAATATACCCTGATTTACAAACTGTTAGCGGTCCATGAACTTCACTGCATTTTTTTTAAACAGGGAATGATCTGCAACCAATCAGATATCTCCCTTGTTTTAGCCAATCACAAGAATGCATTCATCCATGGTTCACACAGCTCTATAGCAAGGGGGCAGGCTTCTCTCCTCAGAGCGAAGCCGCGATGACGCCATTTTGCTAACCCCGTATCCATCACCCCCGTTAGCATCCCATTGACTGCCATTCATTTTGGCGTCACTTTGACAGCCAATAACTTTACATCTGAAGCGTTTAAAGACTTCATTTGTCCATCGTTTCTTTCTAAAGAAACACGACAATGTATAAAAGGCTCCATTACCTTGTACCTCACGTTATGGCTCCGTAGCAGACGTTTTTATAAAAATAGGCTAACGATTGTGTCATAACCACGTGACTTACTGTTGCATGTTAGAGGAATTACCGTATAGTACAGGAGAAGCTCGCAGGCAGTTTCAACGTACATTAGCTGTTTAGTTTAATTACTAATGTTAACTAGCATTTTAGTTAACAATAATTAGCTAGTGCCTATGTTATCTCCTTACATATACCTACGCTCTCCGTCTCTGCAAGATTGGGAATGATTGAGATTTCTCTTGGCACAGCTACCAGAAGACTTACAACGTTCAGACACGTTGCTAATGTCACATCTACGGCGGGAAGCTCAGTTTGCAGCTGCGCAGTAACGCTCAGTAACGCTTAACCATCACCGGAAAAGTGCTGGTAAGAGACTTCACTTGCCTCCGTCAAAAACAGCGGAGTCGCTGGGTCCATTTTATATACTGTCATTGAGTGAAGTTCATGGACCGCTAACAGTTTGTAAATCAGGGTATATTTGTGTGTGCATCAGAAATACATTTGTGAATCTTGTCCTGTGCATTTCTGAATCTTGTGTGCATTTGTAAATTTTGTTTGCATTTCTGAATTGTGTGTGCATTTGTGAATCTTCTGTGCTTTTTAAATTTTGTGTGTGTGTGAATTTTGTGCGCATTTGTGTATCCTGTGTGTGTATTTATGAATCATGTGTGTGCATGTATGAATTCTGTGTGTGCATATGTGACATACACATCCTTGCCAATGAAATATACATTAGCCTATGTAACAAAAAGAATACAAATTGCAAATCAGTGACAAAATACAAAAATACAGCTTGGAGACGCAATATTGACAGATAATACCAGCATTAATGCAGATGTCAAATCCATTATTTATTCACCCTCTCTTAGTGGTAAACTTGGAATATAAAAAAGATACAAAGCGTTATATAGGCATACAGTAGGCTATCCCTTATCTAAGTCGAATGTATCATATATAGAGCACAGCTTACATAATAAAACAAGAACGGAAAGTAAATCACCACCTTCTGCTCAGGCTACAGTCCCAAATCTTACTCATTACATTACATTACATGTCATTTAGCTGACACTTTTATCCAAAGCGACTTACAATTAAGTGCTTTCAACTGTGAAGGTACAAACTCCAGACAACAAGTAGTAAGTGCAAGTACATTAGCTTTAAATAAGTAAAGCCACAAAGAGACATATGAAAGTGCAAGTACATTAGCTTTATATAAGTAAACCTACAAAGAGACATATGGAAGTGCAGGTTAAATTTCTTTTTTTTTCTTCTTTTTTTTTATCTGAGGTGTAGTCGGAAGATATGTGTTTTTAGCCTTCGGCGGAAGATGTGTAGGCTTTCGGCCATCCTGATATCGTGGGGAGCTTGTTCAACCATTTGGGAGCCAGGACAGTGATTGCGTTGAGTGATTAGTTCTCCTTCGCTGTGAGGTAGCAGCAAGCAGTTTGGCTGATGCAGAGCGAAGTGGGCGGGTTGGGGTATATGGTTTGACCATGCCCTTGATGTAAGCTGGGGCTGATCCATTCGTGGCCCTGTATGTAAGTACTAGTGTCTTGAAGCAGATGCGGGCAGCAACTGGTAACCAGTGAAGAGAGTGGAGCGGTGTAGTGTGAGAGAACTTGGGGAGGTTGAAGACAAGCCGAGCTGCTGCATTCTGAATGAGCTGCAGGGGTCGGATGACACATGCTGGCAAGCCAATCAGGAGGGAGTTGCAGTAGTCTAGACGTGAGATGACTAGAGCCTGAAACAGAACCTAAGCCGCCTTCTGCGTTAGAAGGGGACATATCCTTCTAATGTTATGCAGAATGTATCTACACAATCGGGTGGTTGCAGCAATGTTAGCAGTGAAAGAGAGTTGGTCGTCAAGTGTCACACCCAGGTTTCTAGCAGTCTGGGTGGGGACTACCACAGAGTTGTCAATTGTTATAGTCAGGTCTTGGGTAGGAGAGCCTTTCCCTGGAAGGAAAAGGAGCTCAGTCTTGTCAAGGTTGAGTTTCAGATGGTGTGTGGATATCCAAGAAGAGATGTCAGTTAGACAGGTCGAGATACATGCTGCTACTTGAGTTTCAGACTCAGGAAAGGAGAGTATTAGTTGATCATGTCATGTCAGTTGTTATCCGCATAGCTGTGATAAGAAAAGCCGTGCGACTGAATGACAGACCCGAGAGAGTTGGTGTACAGAGAAAAGAGGAGGGGACCCAGGACTGATCCCTGAGGAACCCCAGTTTTGAGTGGGCAAGGATCTGAGCTAGATCCTCTCCAAGTTACCCGGTAGGTTCGGTCTGCCAGGTAAGATGTGAGCAATGATAGCGCACTGCCTGAGACACCCAGATTCTGGAGTGTTGAAATGAGGATCTGGTGGTTCACTGTGTCAAAGGCAGCAGCAAGGTCGAGAAGGATGATGATGGAAGAGAGAGAGGTTGTTCTAGCGATGTGAAGCTGCTCAGTGACAGCCAGGGGGCAAGTTTCTGTTGAGTGACCAACCTTGAAGCCAGACTGGTGGGGATCAAGAAGGTTGTTCTAGTGGAGATAGGTAGAGAGTTGATTATAAATGGCACGCTCAAGAGTCTTAGAGTCTTAGATAGAAATGGAAGAAGGGAGACTGGTCTGTAGTTATTTACATCAGAGGTGTCGAGTGTTGGTTTTTTGAGTAATGGGGTCACTCTTGCCTCCTTGAGGGCATCGAGGAAACAGCCAGTTGACAAGGAGATGTTAATGAGATGAGTGAGGAAAGGAAAAAGGTCAGGAGCAATGGACTGGAGAAGGTGAGAAGGGATAGGATCCAGGGGGAAGGTGGTTGGGTGGGCAGAAGTAATCAAAGTAAGAATTTGATTTGGAGATAGAGGGGTGAAAGAGGAAAGAGTACTGGATGTGATGGATGGTAAGGTGATTTCAGAAGGTGTGGTGGAGAATGAAGAGCGTATGTCATCTATCTTTTTTACAAAATAGTTGAAAAAGTGGGTTGGTAGGAGGGTGGAGGGATGAGGTAGACTGGGGGAATCTAGCAGGTTAGAGAAGATGGAAAAAAGTTTTTTGGGGTTCAAAAAAGAGGATTCAATTTTGGTTTGATAAAAAGAGCTTTTTGCTGCAGAAAAAGAGGCAGCGAAGGAGGAAAGAAGAGACTGATAGGTAAGCAGATTATCTAGGTGTTTAGATTTCCGCCATTTCCTTTCCGCTGCCCATATAGTTGATCTTTTAGCACGTACTGAGTCAGATAAGCCACCGCGCTGGGGAGGACTTGCGAGGCTGTCGTGAAGAGGGCAGAGAGAGTCGAGAGAGGAGCATAGAGTAGAGCATAGAGTGTCTGTGGCAGCGTTGGGAGGCATGAGTAAGAAAGAGTCAGATGGAGGGACGGTTGATAAAATATATGCCGACAGAGAAGAAGGAGAGAGTGAACGAATATTACGGCGGACAGGTATAGTGTCTCTTGAGATATGGTTGTGAGCTTTGGAGAGTGGCAGAGAGAAAGAGATGAAGAAATGGTCTGAGGTATGGAGTGGAGTAACAGTGAGGTTGGATGTAGAGCAGTTTCTGGTGAATATGAGATCTAGGTGGTTGCCAGCTTTGTGAGTGGGTGGTGAAGAAGAGAGTGAGAGGGCAAAAGAAGAGAGAAGGTGAAGAAAGGCAGCTGACTTCTCGGTCTGGATGTCGCCCATAAGTACCAGTGGAGGTTTCACCAGTACCAGTTTCAGGGATGTTTGAAAGAAGGACATCCAGCTCCTCCAAAAACTCCCCAGAGGACCTGGTGGGCGGTAGATAACAATGATGACTAGTTGTACCGGATGTGTTATGGTGACAGCATGAAGTTCAAAAGAGAGTGTAGTGAACTGTGGCAGTGGGTAGAGAGAGAATCTCCACTTGGGGTTAATGAGTAGGCCTGTACCCCCACCTCTACCAGTGGGTCTTGGTGTGTGGGTGAAAGAGTAGACAGAAGAGAGAGCAGCAGGAGTGGATGTGTTGGTTGGTGTAATCCAGGTCTCAGTGAGAGCAAGGATGTCAAGGGATTTCAGGCTAGCAAGGCCAGAGATGAACTCAGTCTTACGAGTGGCAGACTGGCAGTTCCACAGGCCACCTGCAACAAGGTGTTGAGTGTGTGTGGAACGGGTTGGATGGGTAAGAGAGTTGGGGTTGCGGAAATGTTGCGAGCTCATGCGTGGTTTGTAGTATCTCCGAGAGATATCACGGACAGGGATGGAGAAGCAGCACATTTCTGGATAAAGACACCGAGCAGTGTAAGTGAGATATGAGATAGCAAAGGTAACTTGACAACAACAAATACAAAGTGAGAAATTCCAAATAGATTAAATGTCCTAACAGGCCCTATCTCTTATGTGAGGACAGCACACAGTAACACAACAGCTTCAGTGTCCACACAAACTCATAAAAGCATCAAAACCTCCATAACATGCAACTGCTCAGAAAATAAATAAAGCTACGTCGGACCAGTTAGCCATGAGTAAGTTAAAGCCACAAGCTTTAAGGGTAAATTTTACTTACAGTATATGAGATTTGCATTTTATAGTTCCTCAGGAAGGCAAAGTAATCAATATCCATGTCATTAAATTCCTCAGTGACACTCCAAATAGTGTTGTACAGTTAGGCCTACTGCAAAACTAGCTATCTTTCTGTAACACACAGTTTGTGATGCAGGAACGCAGCAGCTAAACTTGTCTTTTTCACAGTCTCACAGTAGCCTGTCAGTGACCACATCTGATTGGCTGATACTATTTTCTAATCAAAGCACATCAACCTTAGCCTGGCTCCGCCCTCAATTTTCATTTTCCTTCAGTACGTCGTCTGGGTTTGCGATATATTCACGGGTTTTCTCAGGCTAATCTTTACCTGTCCAATCAGAACAAAGGGAGTGGTTGAGAACGATGACATTGAGGTTGTGGACTAGTTTGAGTTGTCGTTCCGTAATGGCGGCGGAGAAAGATGCGAGCAAAGCCATTTGGTCAATTGTGCAACCCTGCCAAATTTCCAGAAATTAAAGCCCGAGCAAGAACAATCTTTGCTGAGTTTTGTTGGTGGCCATGATTTTGTGGCCCTCCTCCCCACGGGGTTCAGGAAAAGGAGTTGGCTAAGGTGAATGCTAGCGATGCTAAGCCGACGTCACAACCAAATGTTAGCAATTGGTTATGGCAGATACAGAGTGGCTCTGGGCAGATCCAATAGTTTTAAACTTCAACAGAGTACCCGCCTTCAAGGAAGTTAACACTTGTCAATGAAGAGTGGCCAGACTCTCTGTACAAATGAAATGTACGAGAATCTGGTAGGACCAGGCTACGTCAACCTCACCTGTGATTGCCTCTACTGTAGGGACATTATATCCTGTCTTACTATACATTAGAGAGGCACTGTTTCACTAATTTGAAGAAAAGCAATTAAAACTGAAAAGGAAAAAGAAGGATGGCCATAATAACAATAGATATAGGTGATATTGCATTTCGAACACAGTGACTGTTATGTGACCAAAACATTTATATTACAAAGACAATGATGGCTAGATTTGATGATAGCAGCATTTCTACCTTCCTGACTGAAAACACAGCTGCATACTGTGGCATAATGCGGTTACAGGGAGGCTAGAAGTCAGCACTTTAACTTCACGCTATCTTGTACACATTTGCAATCATAGAAATTGAACTGGGCTTAGATAGATAGATAGATAGATAGATAGATAGATAGATAGATAGATAGATAGATAGATAGATAGATAGATAGATAGATAGATAGATAGATAGATACTTTATTGATCCCCAAGGGGAAATTCAAGGTCCCAGTACAGACATCACACACAACATAGCCTACACATACATCATAAACAGGATGATAAAATAACAACAAAAAACAAACAAATCCACATGAATAATATGGACAATAAAACAGAAAATAATAAATAATAAATCCACATGAATGTACTAAGGGATGTATAAAGCCACGTCCACACATACCAAAACAATCTTTTTTTTACCCGTCTTCTCTGGATTCGTTTCAAGAATATTTGCGTCCAAACGAATCCATTTGTAAATGACTCAACACACTACCTCATATTCCAGGTCTATAGGCGCCGATGTTATTGCTACAGAAATTAACCAAAAACAGAGAAGAAGAGCAGTCTTTGTAGCAGGGACGTTGACGTTAGCTGCTAAGGATAGCTGTTTATAAAGTGGAAGTAGCTAGACAACTTATCAACTAGCTAGCAAATCTGTCTGCTTATCAACTCCTTGAACGGATTATAGTAACTTTTAGCACGGCTTATTGTAGAAAGGCTACCACAAGAAAAACGTGTAGATTATCAAAAAGACATCGGATCATTGATGTTTGTTTGACTGCCGATGTTAGCTAGCAGAGCTAACGTTAGCTCTGCTAGCTAGTGCACTCCAATCATGTCCGATAGCAGACAGAATTGCAAAATAAAAAGCAGCACATTATACAATGTAAACAAAGACACATTTTCTTGTGGCAGCCTTTATAAAATGAGCAGTGGTGAAAGTTATTAAAGTCTAGCAAAGCCTGTTTACTTATTAGAAATTCTGTGAGTCTAGTCATGTTATGAACGGATGAGCGGTCAGCTACTTTAGCGATGTTTAACGTTAGCTACATAACGTTAGCAATAAATCTTGTGTAGAATCCCGGACCAGCAGAGCAGAGGGAAGTGTCAGGGAGCAGAGACAAAGTATTTAGATGAAGTGAGCTGGTTTGACCATGGAGATGGGATACGGTTAGCTTGACCGCAGTCGTGTCAGTGGCCGTGCTACTGTTAGTACTAGCGGGGTAAGGTCGAACTCGAAGGCAGCAGGCTATGAGGTTGAGGGGTGTGGTGACATCATCGATATGCACGTATGCGGTTTCGCCGTTCAAATGAAGCCAAAAGGGAGCCGTGTTCGATTTTGGTTCACCCTGGGACCAGGTTTCAAAAAAGTGTGTTTTCAGGCAGTGCGTTTACAGGATTCATTTGGACAATCGGCCCAAACTATGCAAAACGTGTGTTGCATCAAAAAGTGTCTCCGTGTGGATGGCCCCTAAGAATGAGACGCTTGCAGTGACATGGCAGTGACTGACCCTGTGATTCAGTCTGCATGCAAGGTGCTCTATGAGAGTGTGTGTGTCGTGGTGGTAGTGCAAGTCCATTAGTGCAAGGAACTTACTAGGCTAGTGCGCTTGGACATCCAGCTGTTAAATTTTGGAACACATGGAAAGTCCCCAAAAGAAGAAAATCAACTAGCCTGTGCAAGTTAGGCCTAGTGACTAGTGCACCCTAGCCACTCCTGTCTATCTAGCGAGATAAAAAAAGTCCCAAAAAAATTATACACAGAACATATTAACAACCAGTGACCTAGAGGAGTCTTAGCTTCCTATCCTATGCATAATGATCTGGTCAGAGCTCTGGATTTTAATAATGTGATGGATGCTTTTGCCCAGATACTGGTGAGAAAAAAGCACATGGTGTGTTGAGACAGCTCACTGTGTGACTGTATGTTTATGGCTGTTTTAAATAGGTCTTCCAAGGTCTGTGATCAGTGTTTTTATTGTGTTTGACTGTGCACTGTTCCCTGGCTTGTGTGTACAAATTGCATAGCATATATACATATGGATTGATATAATATATGCTGTGTAAATACACGTGACGTCTTAAAATGAATCTATGTAAATTAAGTTTTCAGGATCTACTGTAAGCAAACAGTCTCAAATACATGAAAGATATTGCCTTGGGATAAACAATGTCTTTAGACGTCAACATATTCATTATAAATTCATTACAAATGTCGTCATGTCAGTGGAGTTCATAATGAAATTATACAGTTGGTCTAAGTTATTAATTCTGCTTGTCTTTATTGGCTGTTTACTCCGTGAAAGGAATTGGTTAATTTAAAAATCTCCAATAATAAAATGTACCTGCTGTAAGTTGTTATTCTTGACTGTTCTACATTAATACTAATAAATAAACCATGGGGGAAACAATTAAAAAGGGTGTATGCATTATAGAAAACTCCACTTCTTTTCTTTTTTTTTTTAAAGATTATCTTTTGGGGCTTTTCCCTTTATTTGATAGTGACAGTGGATAGACAGAAAAGGGAGGAGAGAGAGATGGGATGACACACAGCAAAGGGTCGCAGGTTGGATTTGAACCTGGGTAGCTGCCAAGGACTCAGTCTACTGTACATTGGGCGCACACTCTACTGGGTGAGCTACAGCTCGCCCCAAAACTCCACTTTCTTGTACACATCAGTAGGTCATCAGTAACTCAGCCGGTTAAATGTATTTGGACCATTTATTTGTTTGACTATAATGATTATGGTTTGCTTCTAAAACGTTCTGTTTTAAGTGCTTTGGATGAAATGAAATACTATTGTGTTTGTGTGTGTGTGACATGATGCTGTATTAATGTGGAGTCCTCAATCTATTCAAGAACCTTCACTGCACTATCTTCACAATTGAGTTAGCTTGGTGCAATTGCTGTCCATTTAATGGCTGAGAAATTGAGTTTCAAGCCCAAAGTGCTGCCAACATCATAGAATGAGGTAAGAGAGAAAGAGAGACAGAAGGAGAGAAAATACTGAAAAGTAAATGAATACATATATTCATCCTCCTGTGCCCACATTGCAATGAGCAAACATATTTAAAATTTGACACATTTGAGAAAGTTTTTGACGACTGTGTCAAAACCTAGAGGTCTTTCATCTGTCCAGTACTGGTTTACAGTCATTAAGTCCCAGCATCATAACCAAAGGCTTATGCAGCCCATCTCTCCTCTATATGCAAAGCAGTGATTACTGGACAGGTTATAAATGGTGTTATTTTCTCCATCTCACCAAGAACTTCTCATTCGTGGAAAGGTGATTTGAGCGGCCCACAATTACATAGCTTGAGAGAGAAAATTGCACACTTGACTCTGCCAGGTTCCAATTGGTTCCAACTTCTAGATGATGGGCAATCAAGGCTGTATTTATTTGGTCATGTTTGGGCCCGGGAGTTGATTGAATTTTGGTATCAATCCCTAACTCTATTTTGTACTTGATTGTGTATGCGTAAGTATTTTGATGAGTGCTTGTGTTGTTTATTTGCCTTATTCGGAGCAGCGTGCATGCCAAGCATCCCTACTGTATGGCACTGAACCCCTCTGTGGCTCATGCTTGTCATTGTTCTGTCGCTTTGATCAGCCTGAGACAATCTTCTTTGCTCTTGCTGCCAGCCATTACAGATTGGCTAGACTCTGTGACAAAGAGCCAAATTCAGAGCCCGTCTCTCCTTCAGAAGCAAATACACTCAGAAATGACCCTAAATATGGTTGTGTTGTCATTATGTCTGGAATGACGACCATATGGGTCCATATGGCAGTGCTTGTTTGAAGCACCATATGTTATCAGCGCAAGCAGGCTGTAGTACTCATTTGAATATATTGGTATTTCAAATCAGGCCTTATGTTGCTGAATTCCATCACGGTGCTTAAATAAAGGCTTCTTCATTCCTCTGGAAATAGCGGAAGTAACCAAGCTTAAGGATTTCATGATTGGGTCTGATTTGAATAAAAATCCATCTTGCTAAAACATTAACTGTTCTTCATTTAGTGTTGTATTTTAAACAGCCATATGTGGCATACTTCAACTGATTGGTTTATGGCTTGGTCTTCTATCAGGATGCACTACATTCATTCAGACAAATAATGTAATTAAATTCCTCCATAACCTACTATAGAATGCATCAAAAGAAAGCAGCTCCCCTCTATTGCTTTCACATTATTTATTTGACTGAGTGGACACACAAATTCTGTTTAAACAGCACAGGTTGACGTAAATTGCTTGCAGACCGGGCTTCTCCTCAGCCTAACCCCACCCATTCTATCCTGTCTCTGTCAGTTGGGATTAAGGATAGCTACCAGCAGCTGCACCCCCATCAGAAAACAAGACTCCTTCTTAAAGCAACACACCATGATGCTTTTAACTCCCTCCAGGCAATACAGGGACACAAAGTGCATTTTATATAGATGTTCCAAGGTTGCACTTCATTACAGTGTGGACAGGTAGACATGCCAATGGTGTGTCTGCAGTTTATTTGGTGGTGCAGAGCCTCTAAAATGGTAATAATAAAAAAGGAATGTATGCAGGATGTTTGATTCAAAGCTTGTAAGATTCTGTTTACACAGTGGGGCGATGTACTTTGATAAAACATTTCCCCATAGGTGCTGTAACTTACTCCAGACTTGGGCCACAGAGTCACAGTACGTTTGTAAAGGAAGCAAGGAATGCACATGGTATCACACTGCATCGGATGGAAGTTACCATATACAGCAGTACACGCAATGGTCATTTTATTACCCATGCTAGTGGCATGGCTCTACAGTCTGCCAGTCAGTCCACCACTTTTATCCAGTCTGAAATATCTCAATAACTATTGGATACATTACAATAAATATTGTACAGCCATTCATGGTCACCAGAGGATGAAGGCTACTAACTTTGTTGATCGCCTGACTTTTCCTGTAACGCCACCATGATGTTCACATTTGTGATTTTCAGTGAAATGTGTTGACAACCTTTGAATGAATTACCATAAAATATGTGAGATATTCATTTTCCCCTCAAGATGAATTGTAATACTTTACAATACTAGTGATCCCCTAATTTTCATTTATCATCTAAAATTGTAAACATGGTAAATGTTATACCTGCTACAATTTGTAGTCATGCTGTTGTCTCCTTTTCACTCTAAATATATTAGAAATCTATAAAGGAAATCCCAGCATTTATGCTGACTTTTCTTTATAATTGTACAAACTTTTGAAGAAAACACATGCATAATTATCTTTCTGCTAGCACAGTGATGCTGACACATGGGCTAGGCCTATAGTCACCCAAATCTGACACAGAAAGCATTTCAGTTTGAATACACCTAAAGCCACCCTTTGTCTACAAACTTTGCCTTTGAAAAATGTCATTGGTTATCTTACAAAGTTGTTACAGGTCAAGATGTATTTCTCATGTGTACTGAGGCAGACTCACACTAGAGGTGAAATTAAAGGGCAAACTGGCGGAGCATTAAAGCAAACCAATGAAAATCAAACTTGGAGTATTGCTTTACAGCTGTCATATGCAGGTACATATAGTACGCTCTCAGCCTCCGTTCAAAGGGGCTGCTGAAGGTAAATAATTCAGAATGTATGGTCAGGTATACTTTGCTGAGAATTTTGCTCTATCTGACTCTCTCCCTATATGTTTTGTTCCTGCCATGTCTCAAATAATATATGAAAAATAAAAAAAAGTGTACCATTCCTCTGTGGAGAATTGGATTTTTCTTTCTGTCTGTCTCCTAACAGAATTTGTAAACAGAGCATCAGAGTTTGATAAGGTCTTGTTGAGGTAAGTCCGAGGCGAGGGCCTTGAGGTAAAATGGAAAAGAATGGGAACATGGAAGCAGCACAGACAGCAGTGACTTTTTCTCTCTCATTCACAAGGTGGAAGTGGAAAGTTGTTTGTTGAGACCATGGCTAAATATTGAGAGGTATCGTTTATGATACACACTACATTGGGTTTCAATCTTGTCTTTACTTGTCACACTTGATTATTTTTTTTCAAAATCAGAAGCTGTAGCTTTCTCCATTCACAATGTACTTTGAAATATAATCCTTTCATAAAATCTTCAAGAACTGAAACTTAGTGCTGGAAAGCTTAAATATTGTGGGCTATCAAAAAAAAGTTGTCGCTTTATGGTGTTAAGTATAGTAGATCAACAATGATGTTATCCCAAGACCAGTTTCCCCATGTGGATATTAAAGTAATACCGTATACCATATCATATCATAAGCAAATTTTACATCCATTGTTAAACCCTCTTAAACGACCCATAGGAGCGTTTCATAAAATAGTGTCCCTAGCGTTAACATGAAAAACGACCCACAGAAGCACTTTCCATCCTCATACCTAAACGTAACACTCGTGGGTTTAGACACATCGTTGTGAAACGGTAGCAGTTTGGTTAGGTTAAGGCACAAAAACTACTTTTAGATTAGAGTAAGATCATGATTTGGGTAAAATTCAGTACATTTGTTACGTTACTTCACTTCCATGGGTATGGACATAATGTAATTGCGCACGACCGAGAACGTCACGCAGAATGTGACGGAGTATGTGACGCAGTGGCGGATCTAGAAAATTTTACATGGGGTGGCAAAGGGGTAGCGAGATATCTTGGCAGGGTGGCAGGGTGGCAGGGTGGCAGGGGAAGACGGTACATGAGAACCCCCATATGTTAAACGCACTGCTATGCCCTACTATGCCCCGCAACACCCAACTATTATTTCTAGTCATAGTTCCATTATCTTTATTGTGACTATCATTGCCACCGTTTATCATACCAACTGCTATAATTATTATGAATCATAATTCTCCATATCTGTATATCTATATCAGTGTCTCTGTGTCCCAACCGGCAGCAGCAGATCACCACCCACCAAGAGCCTGGGTCTGTCTAGGCTCAGGTTTCTGCCCAAGAGGAAGTTTTTCCTCGCCACTGTTGCACCAAATGTTTGCTCTTGGGGGAATTGTTGGGTCTTTGTAAATTATAGAGTGTGGTCTAGACCTACTCTATCTGTAAAGTGTATTGAGAAGAGTGAACTCTTGTTAGGATTTGATACTACAAATAAAATTGAATTTAGCTGAAATTGAATTAAATGGCTTGATCATATTTACTGATACAGACAAATATAACAGAACATAATGTCTTATTTTATCAGTAATTATGATCAAACAAAAGGTCAAACAAATGCTATGATAGAGAAACTGTAAAACATCATTAGATAATATATATATATATATATGTAAATCTTCCCTATAACATATACAACCAAATGGAAATAGCCCAAAACTGAAAACATGTCATGTCACTGAGTGACTGTACTGCAATTTATATGGAAGGAGAATACAAACATACCATATGGTCCAGGGGTAACTGCAGGCCTCTTCCTCCCTGTCATCTTCCTCTGCCTCCTCCTGATCACTCCCTGCCTCTGTCCCTCTCTCTGAATCTGCAGCCTCCTCTTCATCCCTCACAGTCAATTCTTCCTTTCCCTCTTTCACTTATTTCTGCATCTCCTTCTGTGGTCTTCCCCTGCTCTGACCCGCCTGGTCTCTCCAGTTTACTGCCTTCTCCTTCTTCATTTGCCTCCTCTTCCTCCTGTGCACTACTCAGAATTTTCTTGGCTGGCAATATCCCCACTTTTAGGCTTCAGCTAACATCTCCAGCTACTCTGGCCTGCAAAAGTCAAGATGTGAAAAGCTCTGGTTATCCTTGTATTACATCACACTGTAGGGCCCTGTAGCTAATAAGTAGCCTAACAAACTGATAACATCAGAAGAGATTTATTACATGCACACAACAGTTATGTTTAGACTAGCCTTCTTACTCCCATTGTATTTGTTGTTTTGCCAGTTTGACAGTAAAGGATGTCACCTGGTTTAATGTGTGCAGCCTTATTGCCGTGATATGTGAGAGGAAGTGGATTGTATAGTACTCCTTAACTAATGACATACTTCGGTCTCAGCAGGGCTGTGTAGTGTGTTGTAACGTAACGCCACCGAAACGGCGACCCTCTGTAAACGTTATGAATTCAAACATGCCAGTTTGTAATATTTGGTATTATACTGTTCTTGTCTTTACTAAAATCAAAACTACAATAATCAAAGGGCCGAATGCTCTTACAAGTCATGAGGGAGCGATTTGACTTTTGGCTAACGTAATAGACGCGCTGTTGTTCATGCTGACTCGCCATTACATTTATTACAAATGTAACTTTAAATTAAACGTGTGTTTAAACTTCACCTGGGGAAACTGACTTCACCTTCAGAGGCACAGGGGGGGGGGGGGGGCAGCTCAGTCGCTCCAGTCTTTGCCGGGATGCAGGGCCACCACACCGCAGCAGACTCGCTGTGTGCGAGCCAGACTGTGCGATGCGAACGCCGCTCTACACATTTGATGCAGGGACGTAGCTAAGTATTTGAGGGGCAGGGGGCTAAGATTACATCTACAATTATTATAAATATTATTAATTAATATGAATTAATTGTTTGTTTCAATGTTTTTAGAAGCGTGTGGACATAGTGGCAGTTTGTTTTTACAAGCACAGTTTTTTGAACACCAAAGTTAGGGGGGCAGCTGGGGGGGCAAGGCCCTACAGTGGGGGGTCAGCTGCCCCCCCTTGCCCCCCTGTAGATCCGCCCCTGATGTGACGTAGTTCTATTTGCTCCGTAGAGTTCAAATGACTTGCTGTTTATGTTTTTTTTCAAACAGGACACGAACACCAGTCCTGTGTTTGCTTGACCAATCCACCTTCCCTCTACCCTTAATGGACTTCCCGGGTCTTAATACCACATTACATGACTGCTTGCTTTGCTCCCGTCATAATTACTATGGCCAGAAGGGGTCGCCGCCTAACATTAAAACTTAATTATGGGTCGTAATTGCTCTTTGTGCAAACAATCTATGGGGTCGTTTTTTAAGGGAAGGGCAGTTTAAGATAGCAGCATGGCAGTTAAACAGCAGAGGAAATACTGGGTCTGTATGCACCAGTAGATTGAAAACACAGAACACTTCCCGTCCATGAGATCATGATTGCAGCCAACAGAAAGAAAAAGCCAGTCCAGGGTGACCTCTGTATGCAACTCTCCTGTTCCATTAGACCAAAAACACTTGAAACTACTCTGCTGTATCAAAATTGAATTTTCTCCACTCTCATACTCTCCATATCAGCATCAATGCATTATCCCTGCAAGGTCAGCTGGGTCATGTTGTTCGGGCCTACAACAATTTACTTCACAGTACCTTTTTTTTGGCAGTGCTGATAGGGTGATTGCAGTAACTATTAAACAGTAAATGCTATTAAACTCTTTTGAGTGGGAACCCTGCTTGTCCATCACTTTTTCCATTCCATTTGCTGACTATTTAGCTGAATATACAGTTTTGACAAACTAAATTGAGAGCCTGATTGGTTTCCGAAACAAAGAAAAAGTAGTACAGCATATTTGCTTTATCTTGAGTAGAGTGTGCTGCGCTTGATCAGCTGCTTTTATCTGGTAAAGTGACATAAAATATATAAATATAGTGCTGCGTACAGTGATGGGTAATGATGGTTTCATAGCCATCTAAAAAATGACATTTTATGTGTAGTTGACATCAAGTGAATCAATTGTACTTCCAAAGTATCAACTTTTCAGGAACAAAATATTGCTTGATGACAAGGCATTTTTAGAAATGTTAAAGCCATACCAACATATTTTGGTTTGATTGCTGTGTTTAGACATTGATGGCACAAAAGGATAAATTGTTCAAATTTGTTGAGTTTCTAATCTAGCACGTCAAAATTTGGATTTGTGCTATACTTTTATTTTTTTATTTTTTTATTAATTCCCAGTGAGGAAATAAAAAAAACTTGAGAAAAACAAAACGTGAGGGGGAAAAAAACGTGAGGAAAAAAAAACAAACGTTCCAAAAAAAATTCAAAGTCAAGACTTTCAAAACATGAGGGGAAAAAATTACTATTTTTTTTTCAATTTCTCATTTTTTTTAAATTGAAGGGAAAAACTTATTTAGACTTTTTTTCTCACGTTTTGAAAGTCGAGATCTTGACTGAATTTTTTGAAAATAGAAAAGTAAAAAATCATTTAGACTTTTTTTCTCACGTTTTTTTTTTTTTTTCCTCCATGTTTTTTTTTTCCTCCATGTCACCTCCCGGGCTTCGTAATTACACACTACATACAGGTCTGAAATACACACATATGCTCAAGTCCTTTTACATGCGCAAATGGAGAGATGCCAGAGTGAGTGCGCTGCAACTGCTGGACAGGCACCCTGAGTGGTTGGGGGGGTTCGGCGCCTTGCTCAAGGGCACCTTGGCAGTGCCCAGGAGGTGAAATGGCATCTCT
Source organism: Gymnocephalus cernua (assembly GCA_023631565.1). NCBI lineage: Eukaryota > Metazoa > Chordata > Actinopteri > Perciformes > Percidae > Gymnocephalus > Gymnocephalus cernua. The sequence goes on along the minus strand of CM042426.1, from coordinate 6,502,315 downwards.
CCAGCTACCAGTCCACACTCTGTACTTCGGTCCGCACAGGGACTTGAATCAGCGACCCTCCGGTTCCCAACCCAACTCCCTACGGACAGAGCTACTGCCACCCCCTTTATGGTTTATGACCATGTATATGAAAAATGAATTGAGTTCTCATTAGCTTCAACTGTGCTAAACACCAGCAAGTTAGCATTGTCATTGTGAGCATGTTGTGAGCACTTACATTAGCATTTGGCTTAAAGCACTGTTGGGCAGCCTCAGTACAGCCTCACAGAGCCACAAGCATAGCTATAGACTTTTATTCTTGTTGACATTAAAACATTTTTTTAAAGGATGTCATCTGCCTAAGTGAATACAAAATTAGGTCGGCCTTTGAAGTGAATGGAACTGTAGAGAAATTGTAATGTCACTGTGATTGTGTATTTGCTGATTGTATTCTTAACATTACTTTACATTTTGGCGGTACCTCAATTTACCTCCGTTAATTTTAAAATCAGACGACAATAACTTTACAGTAGATAAAAACATGACAGTGAATCATGACTGAACTGCCGCATTAGTTCATAGCATGCAGGTATTATTTGATATCATTTTGAAACAGTTACACAGTCTGGATGCTGCACAGGCCCACAGTTGAGAAGCATCAGCAGCTGCTGCAGTTCAAGTTCTACAGTTTTGCACAGAATAATCAAGGAAACGTCATTGTTTGCAGAAAATGCTCAAAGAAAAACATTTGACGGTGAAACATGTTTTGCCACATGATGCCTAAAACAACATTTATTGTAATGTCTGTGTCTGCATGATTTATGCAGATCTTATATATCAATATCTAATTTGTGACTCAATTTACCAACATGAAATATGCAGTCCTAATATAATTACACTTTGATGTAAAGTAATTTAAAAAAGAAAACTCTTGAGGGAAATATGTCGTAAATAAATAATGACAAAATAAAGAGAATGATAAATGGCAGAGTAATGGATTCCCTTGTGTGTGTGTGTGTGTGTGTGTGTGTGTGTGTGTGTGTGTATGGGGGGGTGGACCTTTTCATGCTTGACCATGTGTTGACTGTGTGTCTTTAATTAGGGGAGGATGGATTTAACCGATAATGGCCAGAATGGGAAAAGACATTGGTGTCATTAGGATAATCAGAGCTCTAAATGAGGTTTTGATGCAGTGTGTCCGACAGGTGTAGTGGCAAGATAGGGGAGGGAAAGGTTCCTCCAGCATGCTCCAGCTGTGTTTACACTCTTTGTGTGGAACAAAGGGGCCTTGTCATATTCACCATGATTGATGCGGCTGCAGAAGAATAGTTAGAGCTTATTTACATGGAACACCGGTGGGAGGACCAACACGAGCAGGCTGTTTTGTGTTGCCATTATTAGTCCTGCACACTCCATGGCAGAGTGCTTTCCAAGCAGGCATGCTGCAACACAGCAGACCATCTCTAACAGTTTCCATATCTGATGAAATCGGTTTACATTTCTGGGAATGATTCACCACGTCGCATGGGCCTTACGGACACTACTCCCAACATATCCTTCACTATCATCACGCATCATCTCCAAGCAACCTCTCCAACTCCGCAACGGGGAAATCACACTGCACATCTCAGTGAGACATCTCTCGCCCATGTTTGTGTCATCCTTGTATCATTTTGAATCGCTAATGACAAATGATGTTCTAAAGAGAAATCATATAAGCGTACTTGACAATGAAGAGCATTAAAAAGATGCAATGACTGCACTCTTGACTGATCATTCAGGAGATCTCATCTGCAGCTCCTTTTAATACATAAAGCAGCTCTGTTCTATTCTGAGGACTTTGGATGAGCCCAGTGAGTTTGGGCTGATTTGAAGAACAATGAAGTGGATGTGCTGTTCTATAGACTGAATAATGAGGTTGTGTGCTTCAGAGAGCACCCCCCACCCCTCTCTCTCTCTCTCTCTCTCTCTCTCTCTCTCTCTCTCTCTCTCTCTCTCTCTCTCTCTCTCTCATACACACATACACACACAAAGACACCATCCCCCATCCTCCCCTTCTCTTTGATGGAGCTGATATATGCATAAGCAACACTTTCATGGGGCGCCAAATATTGCTGCGTTAGAAGCAACTAGCGTTAAACCTATTGGCTTAAGACCAGCTTGCGATAATTACTGGTGAAATAGCCTCTGGAGCTGTTTCTGTTTTAGTCTACCTGATTTCATGAGCTTTTAGTATGTTGCCATAGTCTGTGTTTATTATTGATCATTCAGACATGGTTAAAAAAAAAAACCTTTCTAGTACAATATAGGTACAGTAGCCCATGACCTCTGACTGAGAAATGGCATTCTTTCTGTTTTTAATGGCTGGCAAACCACATAGGGAATATGATTCATGTAGAGCACAGCATAGCTATACCAGAATGTTGTCTCTCTCCAGCCCTGAAATACCATGGTCTTGACTAGATTCCCATGGATATAATTAGATACTGTGGTTCTGAACCCAAGGTGAATCAATGTCTTAAACATCTCCTTCTCCTTCTGGATATAAAGCTTCATTGTTCCCCCCTACACTTCATTTGGTCTGGACCAAAATGAGCACCGCAAAATAGTCCTGCTGTGTTATTGTTGTGCAGCGCTCGGAGGCTAGGTGAATGCGGTTTTGTATTCTTCACTTGTCGGACCACAACAGAGTTCAACATATGCAGAAGAACTCAAGGTTTACTCCTGAAGGGTTACTACACTCTTAGGCCATGTCCACACCTACCAAAATGATTCCCCCCCCCCACCGTTTTCCCTGGCATTGTTTCAAGAATATTAGCGTCCAAACGGATCCATTTGTAAATGACTCATATTCCAGGTCTATAGGTGGCGCTGTTTCTGCTACAGAAATTCACCAAAAATTGTGAAGAAGAGGCAGAGAAGAAGAGGCGGAGAAGAAGAGGCGGAGCATGCGTATAAAGATTGTGCGCTGTATACAAACAGACAGTAGAAGAAGAAACCAAACACAAGAAGAAGACGACAAAAATGGCTAACCAGAATCATCGTTGTTGTTGTTATGAGACGTCGTCGCGGAATAAGAGGTCGAAGGCTAGAGGTCGAGGGGTGTGGCGATGACATCATTGATACGCAAGTATGCGGCTTCGCCATCCAAACGAAGATGCAAGGGCGGCGTTTTCGAATTTTTTCACCCTGGGACCAGGTTTCAAAGAAGTGCGTCTTCAGCAGTGCATTTACAGGATTCCTTTGGACGATCGGCCAAAACGATGCTAAACATGTGTGTTTACACCAAAAAGCGTTTCCGTGTGGATGGCCCCTTGGCCAATAATGAGGACATTTTGTGTAGATCTGTTTGTGCCAGTATCAATAAACTAGTGGGTTTAGTGTTGAACCCCAGCCAAATGTTATTGTACAGCGTACATCCATTGTGGTGTGTTTCATAAGTGAGGTCAATGTCAAAGCCTCATTGCATACAAATGAAAATATCTCCATGCATTCATGCCTCAGTGCTTATGAATACATACATAAGCCAAATGAATCCAAACAGATATATCCCAAGAGGGTGTTTGTGTTCTGTTGATAGCATTCCCTTTAACGTGCACTCTTTGTATTTGTATACAAGCTGACGTGTTTCAGTGAGTTTAATATTTCCTAAACACTACAGCAATTGTGTATGATTTGTATTTCCAGTGACACTGTTCTGCTGGGGTGCAGCACTGCTCTGTGTGTGTGTGTGTGTGAGTGTTTGTGTGTGTGTGTGTGTGTGTGTGTGTGTGTGTGTGTGTGTGTGTGTGTGTGTGTGTGTGTGTGTGTGTGTGTGTGTGTGTGTGTGTGTGTGTGTGTGTGTGTGTAAAACAAAACAAAAAAACATTGTGTATGAACAGCACACTTATTCAACTGCTTGGAGATTTAAAAAGGGATTATAAGGTTTCTCTCCAGAGATGAATTTGCTCCATTTAAACAAAACTCAGCTCAAATCCAGGAGGTAGGCCTGCATTGAGTTGATCAGCTGTTTAAGGTGCAGTTTATGGAGGCTTAAAACTCGTTAATTGACGCTTTCTCCCAGAGTTGAATAGTGGGTCTCCAGAGTAATCAGTATGCATTAAATCCCATCTCTCTTTGTGAATATTAGCCTTTTCGAGAGAAGGCAGAGAGAACAAAAAGAGATGCAGGTCCCTATTCATAAATACTGTGATTTAAAAACAAGAGAAAAGGGATTATTCTCATACAAAGGCTTTTCGCTGCTGCTATAATTACTTACACTATGTTTGTCAAATAGCAAGTGATTTCTTAAGTCGTAATTATAACATATACTTTAGTTTCTGTAATGCATTTCTTTTCAGCAAGGAAGGAAAATTCCTCCACAAATTAAACATTTCAAATAGCCTTGCCAATTTCTCTTTCCCCCTGTATGCACATGAATACTGTATGAGCGTGTTTTACTTGAAGAGCACAGGAAGAATGAATCTGTGATTAATAGAAGAATAATGGAAGTGTAATAGAAATTACATTTTGAACATTCATAATCTGCTTCCCTCTCTTTGTTCAAATACAAATGCTTCAGGCTCCAATTTTCATTTTCACTTTGAATAATGAGACGCTAAATTGAAGTGCATGGCAGGCTAAGAAAGGGAGAACTTTCAAGTTCAGCTGAAATGTATTCTGACCTTGGCTTTTTTGTGTCAAAAAATCATCTGATGCAATCAAAGAGTGATTCAAATGTAAATCAAAAATGTAGTATGATCAAAGTTAAGTTGCCGTTTGACTTCTGTAAGGCGTTGCATCTCTGTCATTGGTAAGTGATATGCTCAGTACATACTGCTGTTGGCAAGATAAGGGGAATATATGTGTGATCCATCATCTTGTGCACATAATAATCAGGTCTTTTTCTTCTCTTGCTCACTGCTGATGCATGGGGACGATGACTTTGTGCTGTATCTTTAAGGGAGAGAGATTTCGACCACTGCCTTTGTATGTGAGCCATCAGATGGAGTATTGCGTGCCACTCATGTCAGATGTGATGGAGGTTTTTAGAACTAATGTGGAAAATGGGGGCCAAAACCTTTATTGGATGTAGATAGGGGAATCAATTTGAATGGAAGAATCAAGATCTGTGACAACACGGCGGACACCATCCTTGACATATACACCAACCCCGTCGCCCTTTAGGTTCCACTCATATCATATAAGGGATTCAATTTAATTATTTCATTTCCAAGCTGGAAACATGTATGACACCCCCCCCCCCCCCCCACACACACACACACACACACACACACACACACACACAAACACACACATGCACACAAACACAAACACAATTCCCTTGATTTTCTCTTCAGTTATTTAAAACCCCTGCAAGTGGCTTGCTTTAAAACAGCAGGGTGTGTACAATACTACAAGCTCAAAGGCAAACACAGAAGGAAAATATAAAATAGACACTGTGTTGATTTTGCACTTTAATCGAAGACGTGGTTGATGGAATTCCATTCATGAGAAAAGACAAACTGTAGGTTGTGTAGCTTAGAAAACTGTACAACATGTAAATAACTGATCCTTAGGGCTGGATCTGGACTCAGGGAAGACTGAGATTCTGAGATTATATTTGTTGTTTCTATGGGGGACTCTACCTGCATACAACTCCCAAAATATACTTAAAGTGGCAGGAAATGAGCTTTAGTACTATAGCACAGCACTTTGCAATGAGCTGCTACACATATACGTCAATATTTAAATCTGCAGATGACCTGTATCTCCACACACAAATTCATTGTAAGTGCTTTGAACCAGCAGTGATGGTATTTACTGTATATTCCCAGCAGTGATGGTGTTTTACAAACTTAGTTTAGGCAGTGAAATGGTATTATCTGCAGGAGTTATTATATATACAACACATAATTTAACAATCTCCCATGGTTGCACTCTGTAATTTTATTTTGATTCTTTTGTGATATAAATTGCCTCTACCAACATATTCATACTTTATTTATATTTTTCAGATAAACTAAATCAAGCATAGAAAGAGCTTTCGGCTACAGAACATTGGATTTACTGATCTGGTAATAGGTACCATAAATTCTGACTTACATGCAGCAGTGACAAATGGTACATCAGATATGAAATTTCCTTTGGGACTTTCATCCTTTGCCAGAAATGGTTTCTATATGACACACGTATTTATCCTGCTAAGTGAAAAGGTAGGGTGACAGTGGAAAGATAGACATTGTTTATTACAAACCATATTATTAAAGTTTCGAACATGATGTGGGTAGATCTGCCCATGGAAAGTGTGTGTGTGTGTGTGTGTGTGTGTGTGTGTGTGTGTGTGTGTGTGTGTGTGTGTGTGTGTGTGTGTGTGTGTGTGTGTGTGTGTGTGTGATGGAGATGCTAAAATAACAATCCAGGAGAGTGTATCTGGAGCATGGCAAAAAAAGCTATTAAGGGAGCAGAATTGCATATTGAATTTTAGAACATAAAGTTTATGTTTATATCTGACGTTCTTACCACACAAACCAAGTTATCTTGAGATCAATGTTCTTGACTTACTAAAGAAAACTAAAAAAGTTATCTTGTAGCTCATATTGAAATTGTGATCAATAATGCAGTACAAGCCATGCAGCTGAAGCAGATTATTTTGTAACACAGAAATTATAAATTAGGTTAGATTATAAAGTGAAATAAGTAATAAAAGTAGGTCACTGCCAATTCTCATCATAATTGGCCGGTCGCTAAACCCCGTAGTTACTGTTGCTACGTCTGTCAAGCTTTCTATTCTCGCCTGGCACATGTGCAGTTTACAACTATAATGGTGGCAGATTTACCACTCAAATTTCTTATTAAGTACACAAAAGCAGGCATCTCAGTTCTAGTTGAAATACAATCACAATCACTGATTTTACACCTGAAATACAACTGGCAGATTTGTATTGTATCAGCTAGTTGTGTAATTACGTCAAATAGTAGCTCATAAATTGGTTGAAAACACCATCTATGACAGAGTTGTGAATCTTTCCAGCTGACCTTTTTTTAAAAACAATCTAAAAGAGGTGTTAAATGTGGACTTAATAGCTATATACTGCACATGTGGCTTAATGTCATTATAAAAGACACGATTCAGTTGAGGATGCATGTAGAAGACATGTTTCTTCTATTTTTACTGTTGCCACCACTATGAAACACTGTTTTTACTTGTACAATGCATACCATAATTAAAAGATTCAAGGAATGAGGAGGAATTTCAGTGCGTAAAGGACGAGGGCGCAAGCCTAAGCTGAACAACCGTGATCTCCGATCCCTCAGGTGGCACTGCATCAAGAATCGTCATTCATCTATAAGCGATATCACCACATGGGCTCAGGACTACTTTGGCAAACCTTTGTCAAGTACCACAATACGTAGTTACAGCCACAAATGCAGTTAAAACTGTACTGTGCCAAAAGGAAGCCCTATGTTAACAGTGTCCAGAAGCGCCGACAACTTCTCTGGGCTCGGAGGCATCTGGGATGGACCATCACACAGTGGAAATGTGTACTCTGGTCAGATGAATCAGTATTTCAGGTATTTTTTGGGAGAAATGGACGTTGTGTGCTCCGGACCAAAGAAGAAAAGGATCATCCAGACTGTTACCAGCAACAAGTCCAAAAGCCAGGGTCTGTCATGGTATGGGGTTGTGTCAGTGCCCTTGGCAAAGGTAACTTGCACTTCTGTGATGGCATCATTAATGCTGAAAAGTACATAGAGATTTTGGAGCACAATATGCTGCCTTCAAGAAGACATCTTTTCCAGGGACATCCATGCATATTTCAACAAGATAATGCAAAACCACATTGTGCACACATTACAAAGTCCTGGCTGCGGAGGAAGAGGATACGGGTGCTTGACTGGCCTGACTGCAGTCCCGACCTGTCTCCAATAGAGAATGTGTGGCACATTTTGAAGTGCAAAATGCGCCAACGAAGACCCCGTACTGTTGCCCACCTTAAGACTTGTTTGCAGCAAGAATGGGACAAAATGACACCTGAAACACTTCATCACTTGGTGTATTCAGTCCCTAAACGTCTTTTAAGTGTTGTGAAAAGGTATGGCAACATTACAAAGTGGTAAATGCTTTACTGTTCCAACTTTTTTTGAAATGTGTTGCAAGAACCAAAATAGGAATTTTGTTTATTTATATATCATTAAATGATGTGCTGTTGTATTGTCTGCAATGAAATACAAGTCAAAGTACATTTAGAAATCACTACTTTCTTTTTTTATTTGTGTTTTCCATACTGTCCCAAATTTTTCTGATTTGGGTTGTATTTCATGCTAACATTACTTACATAAGCTACTTTTCAGTTTTTTTAAACAGTAGAGAAAAAAGCACTTAGCCTCAGGACTAGTCTATATCTATGACGTTCCGCTTCCAGGATTGCTTCGGTGCCGCAGGACATTCCACCAGATGCATGTATTTTTGCCGATGTCCGTTTCCTTTTGCTTTCTTTGTGTTGGAATTTTAAACTCCGGTGGATTCATGAGGACTAATGGTTAACTGCTCCTCAGATCTCTGCAGGGTAAATTGAGACAGCTAGCTGGACTATCTGTCAAATCTGAGTTTTCTCTCGCACAACTGTTTTACAGCGGCTCCGTGCGGAGCTTAGCGGCGCCCATGACGATTGTGATTGGTTTAAAGAAATGCCAATAAACCCGAGCATGTTTTTCTCACATCCCGGAATGCTATGTGGACTAGCCAGACTCTCCTCCGCTCCGCAGCGTGTGGATGGTCTGGCAAAGTGAGACTACCTCAGGACTAACCGCTGTGTTTGGCAAACATAATGCTATCTCAAATAACGTTGCTGGGATTGTTGACGTGCAAACTGTAAAAATGGTTTTATCAACCTGTAATCCACAAAGTAGCAAGTTAATGGTGTGCTCTTTGGTCTTGGAAGAAACAGTTGCTTTTGTAGTTAGTACCCTGGTTACCTGGACATGCTAATGGTTGTATCACACTCTCGTGATCGTGTGTTTTTGATTTTGGGAAGGCTAACATACACATACACTACCCTCAGAACTCTTTAAATACAGAGGGCCAGATGTACGTACATTTGCGAACGTAGCGTTATCAGCGCCTTGGCTCACCCGCAGATAGCGAACGCAATGATACCATAGTTTACGTCATATTTACAAAAACCTGCAGGTCATCCGTAATTAGTGCCTTTCTCCGCCCACTATACCGTAAACTGTAAGTACTTGTGCTATGATACGGCTGAGTGCAGACTGCGATATTTCCACTGCTGATGCTATGACTGTTTGAAATTATCCTGATGCCAATATTTGTAATGTAGCGAGGAGTTTAACAACTGCTGGAATGTGAACTCTGAGTCGGAGATTCGATGTCATCTTTGATTTCTTCCAGTAACTGTAATCTTGCATGGCTGCTTAATCTGTGATCCTTGTGGCAAAACTCCTTTCAGCTCGTCTCCTTGGCCTATGTCTTCGTCATGCTCGGATTACTGCTGTCATTTCACCAGGAGGCATATGTGAGGAAACCCGCTTCCAGGTTTACACCTGCTTTTAAGAGGCGGAGAATTTTCACCGCAAAATAGAGGCGCGCTATCACTGGCGGTTTTTGTACATACCGCGGAATACGTAATTAAGCGCTCTTTACGCTTCCCCTCCCATCTCTTTACGGTAAACTCCCACTTTCCCCGCGACCCTCCCATGAATAAATATGCATGACACGAAAAACGTAATTTGCCCTTTTCAGCTCCCACGACATGCAGTTTGCGCTTTTACATCATTGCGGCCTGTTTGTACATACCTCGCCATGATTTTACGCGCACGTTGCGACACAAATACGCCTGAAGTGGGCGCAAAAGCGTTAGTACATCTGGCCCAGAGTGTCACTCTTACTGTATTACAGCCCCCTGCACACCACTTCAACATGTGGGGAAATCCAAAGCTTGACAGACCTGCCGTATACTGGTTAAGGTTGCTAAGCTATGATTGGACAATCACTGTTCCAGGAGGAGTTTAGTGAATGGTCAATTGGCTCTTTTTCCGAGGTAAACCGAGCTTGTGGCAGATTTGACACCTTTGTAACCTGCAGGTTTCATTGATGAAACACTCTCTGTCACTGACCCAGTTCTGTTGTAGCTCGTAATGCTAAAACCATTCCTTAATTTACCATAACAGTAATCCTTCCTCCTACATTTGCTCTACCCTGTTCCATATTTGCTGTGTCCATAAAGTCTCTATGTTACTAAGAAAATCCTATCTAAACTAAGACACTGTATTTCACTTTTGGGCTGGTGAGTCAGGAAGAGCAAGTTGACCTATATCCCTGCATCAGATTTGCATCATCCCCAACTATTTGCATCATCCCCAACTATGCCAAACACATTATCATCTTAGAGTTTCACTGCAGAGGGACAGTTGATGCAACACAAACTAAGCATTTCTGACATTTTAGCAATGCATTTAAGAATGTTTGGCTTCAGATGCTCCTGAAGCAACATGGGGAATGTGTTAGCAACAAACTTACTTCACTATTACCGTCTTCATAATGTTATTCCACTTTTTTTTATGAGACTGTTGACCCAACAGAGCCTTGGTGGAAAATGTGAAGCCTCCAGGGTGAGATCGCCTTGCATAAGCACATTTTCCATTAGAACAGCACTGAAGGGCAAGTGGAATTTGAAGTATCCTGTCTATATACAATACAACTACTTCTGGAAAATATGGAAATATGTCCAAACCGAATGGTCAGGAAGGTAGCAACACAATTAGAGGTGGTCTGCATGCATAAACAGGAACACAAACAAGGAAAAAGACATAAAGTTAAAGCTACATTGTGTAAGAATTTCTCCCATCTAGCAGTGAAATTGTATATGACAACCAACTGAATATTACTTTCTAGCCCCTCCCATTCCGAGCGTGTTTCAACTGCTACGGTGGCTGAACCTGAAATTAGCTCATAGTATCTCTTAGTATCACGCAGCTGTTCTATCCACTCCAATATTAACTTTGGTCTTGTTGCTTTGCCTGTCGCGTTATTGTTTTAATTCTCTTTTTCCCTCCCGGCTGGCATTCGTCACGGTGCCACTGAGTCTAAAAGTGCGAAAGGCGGAGGTATGTTCCTCTTTGGCTAATGTATTTTAAAGATGGAGGTGCTACATGGCGGCCATCATTCGAGCGACTCACCTGTATGTATTCTGAATGATTCTAAATGGCAGATTCTACGCTTACGAGAATACTTTCATTAGTTGGTGGAAGTAATTACATATGAATGAGCACATATTTGTTGCTAAGAATCAAGTCAAAAAATTACACAATGTAGGTTTAAGCAAAACAAACCAGATGCTAAATAATTGTATGATCACTATATCTATGTTTAATTTTAAAATGAAGGTTTGAACACTGTGAAACCCTCTCCATCCCTTCTCTCTCCCTCTTTCCCTCTCCATCCATTCCCTCATGGTTAATTGAACCGAATGGTTTAGTGTGCAATTAATTATGATATGCTGAGATGATGTATGGACCTGACAGGGCATTGTAGGTAATAATAGGAGAGATTTATTTAGTGGCTCTGCGTAGGCTCATCTCACCCCAGCAAAATTAATACATTTTCTCTGATTCAAATTATGGAAGAAAATAGGAAGGAGATTGTGTCAGACGCATACATATACAGTACAATAGACTTGGAAACACACACACACACACACACACACACACACACACACACACACACACACACACACACACACACACACACAATCACAGGGAATCAATGTTGTTTTTGTAGGGAAATTTTAAATGTAAAACGGCAGAAATGAATCATGCTAATGGCATGGCTGACAGTTGTGTTCAATATTATGATTTCAAACCCCCAAAAGATTGATTACATAACCTCTTCTTTATTTACTTGGTGGAAGAAAATATATTGCCCCACAGTGCTTGTGGGATAAACATAAAGTTAGGAAAAATAACACAGGTTTGATCTGAGCCGAGCAGGAACAAGATGAATCAAGGCTGCTTTATGTGGTTGCATCGGTAAGCAAAAAGGAATGTATTCATATTTAAATCTATGTATTAGCAAAGAACACAGTTTTTAAGCAAAGTGAAACCTTAAAGACCAGTCTTTCTAAATGTACTGGACTAGCCTCAAATATCTTCAAAGGATGCAGTTTTACTCACTGAAAACTGTTATTTATTCAGCGCTACATCTTTTTTTTTATAAACGTTTTTGACATTTCAAATATTCACAGTGCTTTCTTTTAACTTTGCACAGTCTCAAATGCCAATAACCAATGTTTATATTGTGTGGACAGAAATATACCATGATGTTAGTAAAAGTACATGTTTGCTAAAACAGCCAGCCTTGGGTTGATTTATGTAGAGGGACACTACAAAAAGAAAAGGATGAGAGAGCCATAAACATTTAAGTCGGTAAGTCCTGCTGTTTCTGCATAGTGCTCTTATGGTTGAATCCCTTTCTGTGCATTTGCAGTCAGTGTACATATCTGGCAAATAGGGTAATTGTACGGCAACACAAGTTGGCAGAATGGGATGAGACAGGTGTTTCCATTATAACAACCTGCTCAGTGCAGCTTTACAGTAAGATAATCTTCCCTTTCTGGACACCAGACAAGGGGTGTAACTTTGACGTAGTCCAACAACAGGTGCATTTCTGCAGAGGCCAACGCTTTCCCACACACACTAATACACAGTATATGTTCACTTTTTGCTCATCTGCAGAGTATGATGATTACCATGCACCTGGACATTTAAATGAGTGCAGATGTTGCTGAAACACATATATATAAATGAGAGAGGCAGCATTTACATGTGTTGGTGTTTTTTTTGTGTGCATAGAAGCTAAGGTGTATACTATTTCATACAGCTGCAATGTTTGGCGTTGAGCAAAGCATTTATGTATTGGGTTGATTGATTGTCTCTCACTGAAACACTGACTGCTACTACATTCTGTAACACTGCCTTACTGTTGTTAAACTTGATTCATGTATTTACTTCAGAAATGCCTCTAGAGCTGACGAGCTATTGGGTAAAAGTTGTGCACAACACAAAGCGCCATTGATTGCTTTCTATTCTGCCATCCAATTCTTTCATTCTTCCTCACAAGTGCTCTCCGGTGTCTCTCCATCTCTGTTTAAAAAGCACCTTGCTTCTTGGCATCGGTGTTCCATTAAGCAACATGTGGGCACACTGCCAGCTTCTTTCATTGTTACATAAATGAAACAAATCCCTGCTGTGTAAGAAATGATGTGGACATGGAAAAGGATGATATTACTTCTCCATCAGGAGTTGGTCCAAATACCAAGAAGCTTGTAAAAGCTGGTATGTTTGGACCATAAGGAGCCTATTCTCAAAGAATGAGGCAAAGGGAGGAAATTAAATCTAGATGTCACTGGAGCCTAATAACAGTTTCCTAATTTCTCACAATGGAAACTAAGCAGCAGAAGGATTATATAATACTAATGCAACAGTAAAAAGCTGTTTATGAGAACAGTTTACAACGGTTTTCCATGGGGATTTTTCTGCAATATTATCCAAACATCATTCGGTATGTAAACAGATGTGCCTAGAATTGAAAACGCTTGGCTGACAAGTGTTTTTGATCCACTCCAGTGATTGAGGTCACAAGTAGGGTTTTCATAATTTTCTCCTTTTATATCAGCTGTATTACCTCATACAATTACACTACACTGTACGGGTAAACATGTATGTATATGTGTATGATGGGATGTTATTAATATGTCAGCTTGCATGAAGGTGTCTATGGGTATGCATGCACACATAGACAGCCTGAGGCATAAGCAAACCTGTAGCCACCAGGGGCCCCAAAACTCTCTCGGGGTTTCTGTGCTCCTCAGGTTTTGTTTTTTTTAAAACATATTTTGAACATTTGAGAAATATTACATGTTGCTACTGTTTCTATCTTCTTCTATAATTATTTATGTATAACATGTATGCTTTAAAGCTGAAATGAGTGACTTCCAGAACATTGCTGCCCCCCTGCCGTGGTGAAATGTCTACAGCAATAATGGCAGCACATTTAAGTCTGGTGATATTCTGTATTTTTCTTATCAATAAATCCCATGAAATGACCAAAAACAATACAGGAATAACTAACTAAGTGTTGTTTTTGTAGCCAAAGCCAGATATAGCGTATTCCTCTGTGTCATAGAGCTCGATTGTTGTTCAAAAACTATTAATTAGCCATGCCTTTGGACTGGCAGTTCCTTCATTACTATTCACAGTTCATTACAGGGACCACATTTTGAGTCGATCCCATACACACCACCTTGCTGCCAGAAATACTAACTAGCTCACCAAATCCTCTGCTGAAAATATTCCCCAACCAATACACGATTTACCAGTAGTGGAAGAAGTATTTAGATCCTTTTCAAAAGTAAAAGTACTAATACCACACTGTAAAAATACTCTGTTAAGTAAAAATCCTGCATTGTAAATTTTACTTAAATAAAAGCATGTAAGTATCATCCAGAAAATGTACTTAAAGTATTAAAAGTAAAAGTACTAAATGCATAAAAATCCTCACATTTTAGAAACGATCAAAACAGTTCTGTCAATCAACTGAAAGTGTTTACTGTAATTGGCCAATCATTTCTGCTGTACTTGTGTTTTGTGTGCAAAAATATTAATGTGTAAAGTAACTAGTAACAAAAGCTGTCAGATGAATGTAGTGGAGTAAAAAGTATAATATTTCTCTCTGAGATGTAGCAGAGTAGAAGTAGAAAGTGGCATGAAAAGAAAAGACTCACGTAAAGTACCTCAAATTTGTACTTAGGTACAGTACTTGAGTAAATGTACTTAGTTACATTCCACCACTGCTGTTTACTCCTGTTTCGGTAAAGTTTTCTAAAAACTACAGTGCCCTGTTTTATTAAATTATTTATCTTTTTTTTTTTATGAAGAAATATTTGTGACCTTTTGTAAAAGTCAAGTAGAAATGCAATGCTGTTGTCTGCCTGTAAATGGGTGTGTTTATGTGGGATTCTTGGTCTGGCCATGCATAGGATGAATAAAAAGCTACTGGTGTGAAGTGTTTGTTAAAGAACTCACACGCTTTAACAGACACTTCACACCAGTAGCTGTTTATTCATTTCCATTGTGTAAGAGAGTCAGTGGAAAACAGATTCAATTCTACACAAGACCAGTGACAACTTCTAAGTGTTTGACCCACTCCATCTATTCTAAATGAATAAAACATCAGTCTGTTGACTGACATGAATGCTGCATTGTGAGGAGTAGATTAGGATGAGGCTCCATGCCATGTCTTTAAGTAAGCCTATTCTGAACTCAGGCAAGCACCAATCATCAGATACAGTGTGCTGGTACACTGTACAGGCTTGTTTGAATGCAGTCAAAGATATTCTCGTCTTGCCACAGGCATCTCTGTATCGTTCCTCATTTAAGAAGTGCTTTGAAGAGTCCAGTGGAGTGTAGTGAGCGATACGAGTGAAAACAGCTGCCTGTAATAGTGGATGTTTACTATTTTAGAGTGGGCTTTGAATAACCCAAACCTTTTGTAACACTTGTTTTTCTATTCTCGTATTAACCAAAGTCTGAACTTTTGGAAAACGGTTTGACCATTTTTTGTCAGAAACATTATCTCTTCAATCTATTTTTATTTTGCAAACTGCATTGCATTCACAAGGTGCACTGTTTCAGTTATATACTACTATATTTTTTTGCATTTTTAACATCAGCTTTATCCATCCATCCATCCATCTTCGTCCGCTTATCCGGTGTCGGGTCGCGGGGGGAGCAGCTCCAGCAGGGGACGTCAAACTTCATAAACTTTAGTTATCTATAATCAATATTTCTATTTTCACAAAGGATCAAATAACTAAAGTGTAATGTGAGCGGGGTCAAACAATTCCTTTAAGTGTGATGAAGAGTCTGAGTGAGGCGACACACGGCTTTTAGGGGCCATCCACACAGACACGCTTTTTGGTGTAAACACACATGTTTAGCATTGTTTTGGCCGATCGTCCAAAGGAATCCTTTAAACGCACTGCTGAAGACGCACTTTTTTGAACCCTGGTCCCAGGGTGAAAAAATTCAAAAACGCCGCCCTTGCAACTTTGTTTGAACGGCGAAGCCGCATGCTTGCGTATCGGTGATGTCATCGCCACACCCCTCAACCTCTAGCCTCCGACCTCTTATCCCACGACAACGTCTCATAACAACAACAATTCACTATCGGTCTGCACAAACGATTCTGGTTTCCTTGCACTAGTCATTTTCGTCGTCTTCTTGTGTTTGGTTTCTTCTTCTACTGTATGTTTGTATACAGCGTGCAAGCTTTATGCGCATGCTCCGCCTCTTCTTCTCCGTTTTTGGTGAATTTCTGTAGCAGAAACAACGCCACCTATAGGCCTGGAATATGAAGTAGCGTGTTGACTCACTCACAAATAGATCCGTTTGGACGCTTATATTCTTGAAACGATGCCAGGGAAGACCATTTTGGTACGTGTGGATGTGGCTTTAGATCCATTGTGTCAGAAACAAGAAAGAACAGAAATAGTATCATTCAGTTAGAGCTACCATACATTTCAGGTAATTATCCATCCTTAAATGAAGCAGTGAGGGACTCCATGTGACGCCAGCTCTGCCTTGCTTTGTCCAGCTGCTGCTTGCCATTAGGACTCACAGCAAGCCTATTGCCGTTTTAAGGCATTTCGGTCCTGATTCTGAACTCAATTTCCTTGCAGTTTCATGGAAGATTAATGAGCTGGTGCTTTGTGCGGCCTTCTGATATCCCCTCTGCAATGGAACCTAACAACCAATCACAAGCATAAAAGGTGACTCAGACCCAGTCGCCAGGCGGAATTGATACACTCTTTGGCCGGACTTTCCATTTCCCACTGACAGAGATTAGACTAATTGTGAATCAAACCAAATGATTAACTTGAACACATTTTGAAAGGTTCTAAGGCTTTTCAATTAGCACGCAGGATACCACTGAATGGAGAGAGTTTAATGAGATCCAATTGTACTATTTGCCGAAGAAATACCATTAGTTGATTTATGCGTGTTTGTGATGAATGTTTTATTCTCGTTAAATGTGTCCTGCTTATTATTAATCAAACACAAACGCAATACTGATACAGCACTGTGGTTAATGAATCTGCTTATTAAACGAAGCCCATGCCGTTAACATTCCCAGCATTCAATTTAATTATCTTTTCTCACCCTCGCTCTAATTATCATTGATATTTTCCATCTTCACAAGGTCTGATGACTATCTTATCTTAGAGGCACATAGCCAAGACTTCCATTATGCCTTTTGAGATCAAAAAAGAGACTTGTCTGAGAATAGTGTTTTTCTGTCATATGAGACAGATAGATCAAAAGCAGAGCTGAAGAATGCTTTCATCATCTATTAGTTCTATTTGACTTCAATCAATCTCTGGGCTGTGGAATCACACACTGTGACTCAGGTGGGGGGGGGGGGGGGGGGTAATAATACCAGGCAGATCACATTATGTATATATGCTGGCTTGAATTCATCCTCACATATGCATAAACACGCACAACACACACACAAGCATTCAAAAACACACACTGGCCTGAGTTCTGAGGACATATTTTAATGCATTTCATGGTTCTTTTCTATCTGGATGGCCAGTGATCTCTCTCTTTAAAAGCCAAAACTAAGCACAGGCACCATTTAACTTGCAGTGGAAAAGAATCTGCTACACTCTGTGAATGGCTTCAATGTGAACTTTCATCATTAAACCAAAATGTTTTAGAGGAAAGTCCTCAGAACATATAAGCCAGATTTAATCAAACATTGCTGCCAAAGGCCACATACCGATGCACAGACTGAGGAACAAATGACATTTAATACAATAAACTGAGCAGTGCTGTGTTTTTGGTTGATTGCTGTACATCCTCATATACTGTAAACCTACGAGAAGCACTGAGCAAGCACCATAATGGCTTTAATGACAGCATAATGACATCTGTGATTGGGACAATAATTAGGTTGTGAAAAGAGAACAGAGATGAATGGAAAGACAACTCTGCAATAAGGACGCACATTCAGGAGATCAAAGAGAAGTAGACGTGCTCGGAGTGATTTAGATACAGTTGTCACAGACAGCTGCCGGCATAATCACGCTGCCACATTCGTCAGTTGATGGGCTCTGATGAACATCCCGAGCTTAGCCAAATCATTATTAGATCCCCATTGTGATAAATGTTATTTATTGCTGTCAAGCTGCATTAATGTTTAATTCAGAGGTGGAAAATGAGCAGGGTAGAGTCGCATGGTTCGGCCCATTCACGGTCAGTTTGTGACAAAAGGGAATGACTGAACACCGGCCAGACGAACTTCATCAAGCAGGAAAATAAAGAGAGTGTGTGTTGGAGGAGGAAGAGGGAGAAAGGGGAGGGGAGGGGGTTAATGGCTCTAATTTGCATGTGTTTTAAAAGGGTAATGAAGTAATATGATGTTTATCTTTTCTGAAGAGTTTAATTTCTGCTGGCAGAGACCCAGAGCTCACCGTGACACAATATAATGAACAGCAACATGAATATGGGCCAGGGTATGTAATGGTAGCAGATGTGCAAGGGTCCAAGGGTAGACAGAGAGAAAGAGAGAGGGGGGGCGTAGCTTCTGTTGTTGTGATGGGCAATGGATTGATGTATGCCTGTGCGTTGGGGGTGGGGGTGGGGGTGGGGGTGGGGTCATGCTCAATGATTTATTCATTAAGTTCACTAACCAGAAGCCTGTGTTTGTTTGTTGACCCTCACATGTAAGCTAGAGAGACACTTAAACCTGAACATCCCATCATCTCTTCATTCATTCCCTTTCATTATAGCACCATAATGTGTGCGCGAGAGCAGTGGCGTTACATGACATCGCATGATAAACCGCATTTGATGATGACTGCAACAACAATCAGTGTTTCTTTCCTTTCATGCAGACTTGAGTATTCTGAAAGTGGAGGCTGAAGGAGAAATGCTGCACAGAAATTGCCATGCCCAAGAGGTTCTGGGTCCTGAAATAAGATGATGATGTAAAAGGGGTCAGCTGCTAATCTTTATTCCCAGAGTAAAGCGCTCATTCATTATGTAACAGTTTGCATTTGTATTCAGGCCACAGACCCAGGGTGCAGAAAGGGAGCCACTCAGAAAAAACATCCATTTATTTTGACTTCCCTTCTTTTCTTTGGCTCTAATCTAATGACAAGTTAATGCTAATAATTAAAAAGGCAAAGAGTGAGGAAGTCTTTGTTATGTGTTGCTTAACAAAGAAATGCTGTAGACATGAATTATATCAATAACGGAATCCCTTTGTACCATCAAATATATACTTTGATAATGAGTCGGATTCATTTTTTCTCTCGTCTAGTGTGCAGAGGTTCTTCTTTAGTGGTAAAATTAATTTAAAATTAAACACGGCCTCATATTTATTTGCTCATGTAAACATAAAACTAAACATTTGTTATTTACTTATCATATTTCTAAATAGTAGCCTTTTCTCACTATCAAATCTACAAACATTACCCATGTAAACAAAGTTTTAACAAATACATAAACCCCCCATGTATCATAATTCACTTAAGTAGAGATAATAATAAATAAAGAAAAAGGGAAAATATCTCTCAATACAATGACAATCTCTCAAGAGGGGGGGTTCCACAATTACGGATTGGTCCTTTAATTGACTGGGCTGGGGAGACTCTCCCAGATAGCTGGTGTCAGTGTCCCTGTAGAGACACAATGAATGAGTATGAATGATAATCACTTAGACCAGATTGGAATGGCACAGAGCCAACCTGGATGTGCAGTTAAGCATCTCTTTACAGGAGGATAACATCAGCGCTGGAAAAAGCTGAAGGGGTCCACAGACAGCCCCCTTTCTATTTTCATCCCGACTTGATAAAGGTGCCTGACATCATCTAAACAGCGAAGCCCATTTGTAACCAGGTTACCAGCTATCTTTCATCTGTAATTGAGAGCATGCAGCTCAAGTCAGAAGTGTATCAACAATATAAAATGTTGTTAGCCTTCCATCAAGCAGACTCTGAAGGGAATTAATAGCTATCATCTGAGAGGAAAACCGGGCCTTAGACTGACCGGAATGGGGGTTGTAGTGATAGTGAAAGTGTTATTGTTATTACGGCAAAAGAGAGAGAAAGAGAGACAGAGAGGAAATATGTGTGGGCTTGTGTACGTGCACATGCAATAGCTTCCTTGCTTGTGCATGGCTGCAATTCATGTGCATACATTAGAACTCAAAATACAATCTTTTCTTCAACCAACTCCTGATTGATCCAAAAACATTCAGCAGCCATACAACACAAAAGAACGTTGCTCCACACGTAACCCTGGATACCGTTTATTGCCCCACCCCCTTTGTTTTCCATGTCATCTTCTCATGTTCCCAGTGCAGCTTGACACAACAGCTCCAAGTTGACCT
This sequence comes from Gymnocephalus cernua, assembly GCA_023631565.1. Classification (NCBI taxonomy): domain Eukaryota; kingdom Metazoa; phylum Chordata; class Actinopteri; order Perciformes; family Percidae; genus Gymnocephalus; species Gymnocephalus cernua. Next base: position 6,481,881 of record CM042426.1, on the reverse strand, counting down.
CGGAGAGCGATTTCTTGACATGTACTTGTCACGTGAGAGGAGACTCCAAGTCGATCAATTATAGACACACATCTCCCACCTTGTCAAACCACCCCCTCTCCCCCTAACACACACACACACACCAGCCCCGTCTTTACTGTGATCCAGGGATGGATTGTGGAACCGGTGAAGCACTTTTCGAAGAGAGCCTCCGACTCACATCTGAATGGGCAGTCCATCGATGTTTCCGTGGAAGAGAGGGAAAAGATGTATTATGTCTCTTCTATAATGCTTACAGCGTCACTTACTGTATGCATTTGAGAGTTTCAAGTTATTATAACCTTTAATGTAAAGCTTTAAAAATACACATATTTTGCTAAAGTATTAAACGAATATAAGCCACCCCCCCCCCCCCCACACACACACACACACACACACACACACACACAAATGCAGTAAAGTGAAGCCCTTGAGTTCAGTGAGTCTAAGCAGGTTGGATTTGATTTAGTATTAAAATAATGATAACCCTGTTTATGCCTGCTTGATGTGCATTTAGCAGCTCATATTGACATAGGTGTTATGATCTAAGATGAGCCTTTTTTTCAGCGTGCATAAACACAACATGTAGTCCCTGTTGGCGCAAGAGTGTAATATTATGAAATATTTTTTTCCAATTTCATTCAACTTATAGAGAGGGTAAAATGAGAACCTGCCACATCAGTGCAATGACACTGTAAAGCTAAACAAATGGATTAGAATGCACAAAATGTTTACACCAAAGGCAGGCGAGTCTGTGTGCCGCAGGCAGTCAGCAGTTTGGTATAACAGGAACTTCAGTCTTGTCTTGTTTGCCTTGGAGCTGAACAACGCCGGTGCTCTGCTTGTGTGTGCTCTAATTACAGACAAGATTAGAGCGGGCAAATTAAACTGCTACCAGCCCCTGTTTGTAATTGCCACAAGCAAATGTTTGTAATTATGAACAGATTGCTTTACTATCGATAATTAAAACAACAACACAACTTATTTAATGACTATCGGGAGATGGTACTCTGAAATTGACAAAGCAGAGTAGAGAAAATGATTTTCACCCTGACTCTTTTTTTCTTTTCTTTCCTCTGCCACTGCTCTTTTGTTTCCTCACGCCTATTTCCCAATGCTCCCGCACTGTAGATCAAATGCGATTGACTGGATTTGCTCCAGATAAAACAAAGTCAGTAAAGTCTAGGTTAATAGCATTGCTTTCACAGCGCTTGCTATCTCCCTTTAGCAGTGATTGCCCATTGTCTATGTGGTAACTGATATACCAAGCAGTTGGTATTATTAGTTGTGCAACCATGATTATAATCCCCCACCTGTTGTCAGCTATTTGATACTGACACACAATATCAAGCTAAAGCAACTGACCCTGTTGCTCCGCTGGCTAATGAGCTGCTTTATGAGGCCAGTGCCAGCAAGCTACATACTAACACTCTCAACCCTGCTGCTGCTGCTGCTGCTGCTGCAGCACTACTACTACTACTACTACTACTACTACTACTAACACTACTACTGTTCCCCCAACTTTTACTGTTACTTTTACTGCTACCACCCCTATTATAAATTGACATTCTGCTAATACAACTACTACTGTTTCAAGTGCACTTGTAGGGCTCCAATTTATTATTTTCATTATCAATTAATGAGATTATAGGATTTTTAAGTAGTTATAACTGCTTTTTTTCTTGCATTTCTATAAATTATTTCATGAAAATGCTACATGAAAGGTTCTGAGATGCCCAATGTGAAGCCTCAAACTGCTCATTATACAATTTACAATGATATAAAATACAAAGAATTAGCAAATCCTTACAATGGACCATTAAGCCCCCATCAGCGTTGGTTTCTGTTGCTACGCCTTTCTGTTCTCTCACAGCACATACGCAGTTACTGTAACTGTGATGATGGTGACAGATTTACCACTAAAATAATTAGTTGTTTCTGAAACAATTGGTTCCCTCATGTCACACAGAGATAGAAAAAAGCTGGCTTCTCATTTAAATATGGCTACATATGGCTACATATGGCTACATACATGCTATAATGCTAAAAGACTAGGGGGCTAATGCTGTTGGTTGCTAACACATTACTTGAACGATTACATTATAGTATCTTTTAGTCACAACTATGCACCCCCCAACAGCTTCAACTACTGCTCCTGCTAATGCTGCTACCATATTTATAGTTACAGTTAACATAGAACACTCATACAAGCCCATAAACCAAAGACCAAATTATAATGTTTGTGTAATTTGCAAGCATAATTTGAATGCATACGTAAATCCATATTCAAACTGATGAAAATTAAAATAAAATCAGAATATATTCTAGTTTTCAAACTGATTTTTGAACTGGGTCAAATATATCAAATACCTGTAATCCTGTAAATCCACAAATGTAACAATACACAGCTGACCTTCAGCAGTTCTTTTCTGAGGGGGCCAGTTGTGGCTCGGTTTCTGTGCTGTGCGTCTGGGACAATGTAAACATGTGATGCCACTGTTTGTCTGTAATGTATAGTGTATACTTACTGCACTTAGGGAATAAAGTGACTCTGATTCAGAAGGACCCATCTCCCATCACATCCCATTACCTCCGATATTCATTATCCTCATTCCTATTCCTTGGGTGTGTTTGATTTTTATGTTCTAATAAGCCGGTCTTGATACAATAACAGATGGTGTTTCAGTTTGTCATGGACCTGTAGCAAAAGTGCCAGGAGTTGTGATGTGTTTGATTTTATTAGAGATGAGATTTAGCACATACATGCTACATTACTGCAACAGAACTCCTATTTCTCATCTGCAGGAGAAAATGAAACTGTGATGAAATGTAATATAGCCCCCCTCAGGCAGAACTGGAGGGACTGGGAATTGCACCACAATAAATCTAATGGATATTACTGCACTCAGTTCACCCTCTCTCTCCTTTTTTACTCACTATTTCTCTCTGTCTCCCCCCTTTACCTTCTCTCCCCCTTTTTTTCTCTCTAGCTGTGCAAGCATGCACAGATTGCACACGCACACACACACACACACACACACACACACACACACACACACACACACACACACACACACACACACACACACACACACACACACACACCGTCTGGCATATACACATTTACATTTGCTTGAAGAGCCTGTCCCTGCTTCCACAACAATTCACTTTATATTTACCATCATATCCATTTTAGATCGCCCTAATGGATTTCAATTACCAGGTCTAAACTTGAAAGCTAATGAAGTAGAGGCCTCTCTCTGCTTCGTGCTGCATCCTAAAAAGCACGACAATTCGGAGAACAGAGGGTTATACAGTATATACAGTTCATTATCAAAGCGTTACAAAAAGAAACGGCTGTGGACACATATTATTATAAAATGTCCTGCAGCATTAAATTGGCAACAGAATGGCTGATAATTGTGTTCATTACTAAAACAACAAAACATCAAAAGTAGAAAAAAGATAGCAGAATATATATTGCTACAGTACTGCTTATTATATTATTGATTACTATTGTTGTCTCATTCCAACACTAAACTACACAAAAACACAACAGGCTCTTTCTTTTTATATGTACTTTTTTATTGAACACATAATTTACTGCCTGCACATTCAGTACAAGGACCAGCATGATACGAGCATGTTTTATTGATTAAGTACTCTTACCAAAAGTAGAAAGGGTGTTTTTCAAAGACTCCAAAATGACTTATATGGGTTTCTGATCTGCCACCTCTACAGTTAAGGTGTGGTTAAATTTAGGCAGCTAAAAGTACATGAGAAAGAAAAGAAACTCATTGGGCTTACCTTATTGCATTGTAATTGTTCCCTTATGGATGCTAATACAATTATACTACACAGTGTATGAGCACATTACATTGACCAAGTGATGTTCTCATTGTAAATGCCTTAAAGCTGCACTAACCAATAACTGTATAATAACAATGAGTCAAATTACTACTTTGATAAAAGAGGTCCCTCCAAAGCAATAAACCAACCCATTCTCACTCCTAACTCTTAAAAAATACGGACGCTTGGGCAGTGGCTCTCAGCGTCAGATACAACACAAAAAGCACCTTCAGCAGACGTATGGAACGCACCGGGTAGAGCAGCAGCGCGACTGCAGCGCTGAAAGATGACGCAGTATTAAGAGCGACAACGGTAGAGAGTAGTATGAAAGACCGAAATGCCGCACAAGGAGGTTGGTTGGGGTGGTGGATGGGTGAAACAACACAGGACTTTCACCCAGTAGACCGGGGCTTGTGTACCGTTGTTGTCCCGCGTGTCACAGAAACATACATTTCATAAGCCCACCCGCTATCTGTTCCTAAAACTAACTATCCTGTTCTTGTGCCACATGCCAGTCAGTACGTCCCGACCCAGAGCGTCAAAAGCGACGTCAAGAGTCCTGAACAAGACTTTTAGCGTGAATAACAAACGCCAAAGGCACATGACCAAACGTCCGTATTTTACGTGATGGGAGAGTAAAGGCTGTTTTATGCTTCTGCGTCAAATCAACGGCGTACCACCGCAGACCCCTCTGCATCTGCGCAGGACCCTACGCCGTAGCCTGACGTGCACCTCTTGAAAAATATAACGACACGTTGCAGCGACGCACGTTGCTCGGCCATGGCTTGGTAGCGTTGCATTTCTACAGACTCATTTCCTGGTTCTCCTTCTCTTTCTGGTTCTCCTTCTCCCTCGCTCTACCACACACTCCCCACACATACACACACATGACGGTTCAACGCACACACCAGCGCACAAGTATGAACTTCAGGTCACTTACGTAGGCTACGGCGAAAGCTCTGCGTGGAGCCTCCGCAGAACCATAAAACAGCCTTAAGAATGTGTTGGATGAACCCCTGAGAATTGCCACCTGACTCTGCAGTTCCCCTTAGCTCTAGGGAGCATTCAAGAATCTTTCAGCTATCTCTTTTGGTCTTACCTTTACTATTGTGGTTCAGTCTCAGGTCTCATCAACAGCGTTTCCAAACACATTAGGCTGATGTTTTCAGAGAAAAAGCTGTTAAACTTATTGAACACTACCTGCCCAACACCAAAGGACAGTTTGCGACTAGCTAGTGAACACTGTAGAGCCATGGTCTGTATACAGATGAACAATGCTTCTCCACTTCCTCCCACTGTACAAAAGTAAAGCCAAAATATCCCGGATACAGGCGTTGCCATCTTGTAATTTTGGAGCCAGAGTCTGCATTGTTGGAGCCAGGATATCAAAGTCCTGCCCATACACCCAATAAGATATATAAGAGTTGGTGACCAAAACAGAGCTAAAGAGACATTAAATAAAAGCTTTAGTGCGTAAACTTTTTATATTAATAAACGTCCGTTACATTTATGCCATTGCCAAATCAGTTGATACAACGTTAATACAAAGCTAATTAAGACTATCAGCTCCACACAACTCTTTCTGTATTTCTCAGTATGATTATGTTCAGAAGATTGTGGCGTCCGGCGACTTTCGCGTGCAGAAACTCAAGTGAAGATAATTACCTCTTCTGAAGAGTCCATCATGTTTTTTTAATCCTCCGTGTCCTCCTTGGCTACTAGCAACTGTGTGGAGGGGTGGGGGCCTTTGCGCGATCACGGGAATCCTTGTGTCATGTGGATGCACTGACAGTTTTGTTGTCATTACTTTGAATTCCTCATGGGGGAGACAGAAACTACGCACTATAGCTTTAAATTGGACATAACTACTTTATCAGGTGATAAAAGCCTATATCAGTGTTGTTTTTTCTAGCTTGTTACACTGCCCCTAAGTCTCACTGGATATGACCGAGAACTAATGGGAAACGGCCTAGACCACTTTAATTAGGCACCTGTAGATTACTTTGTACATTTGGTCTGCCAGATATTTTTTCCATTTGATCTTCCCAGGTTCAAGATGTTACTTTAAACCACAGTGTTCAGGTGCTTTGGACATTTCTCTGTAAGGCAAGTTTAGACTAATAACAGCTTGCAAAGGCCAAAAATCTTTGTATTATATTAAAGGACCAGTTATTGGCAAGCACTTGTGTCTTACGTAATGAGACTCTTAATTATTGCTTCACTGAATGCGGGGGCACTGAAAAGGTCAACCAATTCAAGCTATCGAGTTCAAAACACATAGAAGGTGCTAAGTTTGATGCAAATATACAGTATGGTGCACAATCAAGACCTACAATCTTTTTCACATAAATGACATTGCATTGATTGAGACCTACAGTAGCCAAATATACAAATATATAAGTTAGTGTTTTGATGTCAGTCATACTGTATTTGTTGCATTGACCCTGCACTGCATTTGAGGTCCTGTTGTCCTATTACCACGTGTCAATATCTACTGTGTTAACCAAATTGTCAATATCTCTCCTCAGCAATGTTACCTATTGGCACAGTGTTGTATACAGCAGTGCACTTGGCCATTAAAGGGATTCTGATTTGCATTGCAATAGTGAGTCCTTACCAAGATCAAGTGGCTCTGCTGTCAAACACTGTAGGATCCACGGACCACATGGAGGTCACAGCTTGTTATTACTTTTGTGTTATTCTGCTTCTATAAGTTTGGTTATAGAAATGCTTTTAAACCTAATGTGAGCTTGGATTGGACTTTTCAATCCTAGCCTGGCACGAGGGAATGTTTAGGTCATATTTTTAAGGTCATATTATTTTATGCATGTTTTGTTTGTGAACTAAGCCTCTTGACATACAATGTATTTCCATTTGTCTGTGTTCTTGGAATCAAAGGTCAAAGTTTATGTCTCGGTTTATCAAACAAGTGCAAGAACAAAGCAGGGGTATGTGCTGAATATGCTGTGTGAATATAACGCAGGTAGGATCTCTGTTATCTTAACAGATGGTGTAACACCTACAATGCAGCAGGCAATTACTCTTTTGTTCTCTGGAGTATTTATAGCTAGCTCACCCATCCTCGCCAGCTTTTCACTGCCATGTGCAGAGAAAACTCTGTTCAGTTCAGTCATTTTTTTTGTTGTGAGCCAGTGCAACAACTAATTCTTGACAATTGCAACCAAGTTAATGAGGAGCAGACTCTTTTGTTTTGTGATTTGTAGTTTAAAAGCTTCATTTGTGGTTTGTAATGCAATTAAAGGATACCGTTACTGTTTTTAGGAAACAACATTATGGACTCGGGCTCACTGTTTTAATCCATCTTGATCCAACTTCATTGTCAGTCCACTGTTCATTTGCATGGCTAATGTTAATATGCTGTACTAAATGCAGCTAATGAGCTAGAATCAGTCTTGTGTGTTGTTTAATAATGTATTAGGCAAGATGTTCATGTCAAACTAAAGGCTGCATTACAACCGCATGATCACAACCAATGCAAAGTGAAATGTGAGGTGCATATGGAAAATACGAGTGTTAAATTAAAATGTGGTAACTGTTCATTATCTTTACCTGTCACTTTATTCATCCCAAATCTTTTAAACAGCTGTGCCAATCACAGTGCCACATAATGACAGTCGCTTACCAAACCCCCCTCCAATTAGGAAAATAACATTGTTTTATACAGCATATAAACAGCACTACAATTATCCTGTCAAAGGCATATGCTGTCTTTGAATATGACTTCAGGTTTGTGGAGATAAGGTCCATCATGGTTTCCATAAGAAATTGTGCATTTTATTTTGACACGATAGACATGCTAACAGTATAGTGACTTGGTCAAATAAAATGTGTGCATGCATGCGATTTGCACTATAAAAACTGTAAAACCAATAGAATATTGATTTAACCAAATGGTGTTTCCTGGGGTTAACTGTGCATGATTCAATCAATGATCTGGTGTGATTGATTTGAAAATGTGCCCAGCACTTGCTTTAAAATATAGGCTACAGATGGAACACGTACAGGTCCTGGTGCCTTTAAATGGCAGTTGTCGATGACATGCTGGTAAGGACCATTTATTAATCTTTAGCTTCATACAGCCTGTGCCATACTGGCATGATTGCCACAGTCACATTCAAATATTATATTTAGCCATTAGCATGCAATTTTATCCAAAGTCTTAGTGGCTTCAATTAAAATCTAACGTCTACACTATGCAGTTCAACATTAGCATAATGTTAAATGAGACAGCTTGATGTGTGAGCTGTTGTGTCACGTGGTTCAAGGTCTAAGAAATACCTGTTTGTTAAATTAAGCATGAATATAATTATTATTTGTAAGCTTAGCTGAGGGACAGCTCATTCACTTAGGAAACTGCATTCATCTTTGTAATGTGACAAGTGAAGGTACTTGTGAAACTGAGTGCATATTGTGGAAACAGTTTGCAAAGAAAATGAATGCAAAACCAGCCAAAGCCTGTATTTTAATTGTGCCATTGTGTATAAAAGTAAAAATGAATAACATGGGGATGTTGGTAAGGTGTTTAGATCAATGTCTGTCCTGCTTTGGACATGTTCAGAGGCGAGAGAAAAGTGTGCAATGGTGCTCTGCAGCTGTGTACTGAAGGTCAATACATAAGTGTGCTGTCTCTGTTATTGGAGATGAAGCAGTTACTGTAAAGACACAATACAGCATTTTTACAGTGAAATGTATTTCTAATTCACTGTCTGAACACTCCAGGTAATGGTGAGCAAACCTCACGTGACAACATTGCCATGGCAACAGCATTTGACAGGCCCTTGTCAAAAACAAGTGTTCAATATCTCCCTCAGAGTTGAAGGGTCTGTTGCTTTGACCACTGAACACACACAAGGTCATTGGTCGAAATTCAATTGAAACCCAGAGAAAATGTTTGGATTTCAAAAAGTTGGACGTAGTCTGCGGGCATCAACAATGCTGGCTGCATCTTAGTTCCATCCTGTGCCTGCCTCTTCATCCTGTGTCTTCCTCTTAGCCATTTGTTTTTTCATTTCAAAAGATCTGCCGTGCACTTACTGAGATGCCACCGAGTGTGCTCATTTGCATTTAGCAAGAGATCAAGAGTAAGTGACACCCCTTGAAATTCATCAAATTTGCTCTATAAAACTATTGCAACTGTGTAATACATCCCATATTTCCATTGTAATATGAAGAGCTGTCTAAGATTGCTACATGAGCTAATTCTGTACATTGCATTTCACATAATCAGTGAAATCATTTGAGTGTTGATCACACGGATGAATATGCATCAGAGGAGGAATACATTAAGTAGCTGCCAAATAAATTACCTTTTCCAGCAGTTAACTTTAAAAGCTTTTTCAATCAAAGTCAAATGTTGTTTGTGGCATGATGAGGCAGTGTCTGGAGGGCAATTCAAATCCATACTAGCTGTTATAGTCTATGTTAAGGCACCATAGCATGCACACTCTCCAATGCAGTATGATGACAGTTTACTTTCGTCTTTTACTGTAATTGATTTATTTGCTGATAAAATTATTGTCTTTTTTTATTACATATTGGATATTGGCCATGCATGTCATCTTCTCCAGATATTATTGAGGTTCCTATGTGACCACAGCTTTAGATAAATGCCAAGTAAAACGTGTTGATTGTTGCACATTTTATTTATTTATTCCATTTTCAGTTTTTTAAATCTCCATTTAAGGTAGTAATCTATCACGGAGCTGAGCTCCCCCTACCACTGAATTGATACACATGATCATTTTCCTGTCGTCCCCCCCAAAGAATTAATAAACTGTTCACACACACACGCATGCACGCGCGCACACACACACACACACACACACACACACACACACACACACACACACACACACACACACACACACACACACACACACATACACACACACACATACACACACACACACACACACACATCCAAATGCATGCTAACAAGTTTGCTGTATCAACTAAAAGTGACAATTTTGTGTTTGTAGCGTGTTTCCGCTGCCTCTAAGTAGCCAACAAAATCTGTTTTACAGGTTTACGTCAGCTCAACATGTGACAAGGTATCAGCATATTAATCACAGTATCACCAGGTCTGCCTTATGACTGACATATTGCCCAAAGTGCATAGACAATATATACAGCAGAGCAAATGATAACTGGTAAACAACAATGTATTAAATATAGAGCTTTGCTTGAAGTGGCAGACCATATGTGTCTATGGGACATGCCATGTCCCGCCCTACGAAGCAGCTCGATTGGTTGGGGTTAGGCATTTCACCTTGAGTGGTTAAGGTTAGGATAGCGGATTAGTCAGGGGATAGGACCTGAACAAATGGGGTTACGTTACCTTGGACGCCTGGCCAATAGTAGTGATCGAAGGGCGGGTCTTGGCGTGGCCGGGCGCACACACTTGTTTGGGCTTGCGAGCCGTGTAGCTACTGTAGGCTCGTCACGGCGATTAGCTTCGGAGTGAGTAGCGACTCTAGAGTCATAGTGAGAGAAACAAAGTGTCTCCCCTGTTCTTTCTGACCACGGTGGGAAACCTGGAGCAGGAAAAGTTAACTCTCTCCTTGATTTTACATTGTTTATGAGTCGGGGGAAACCATAGTCGCTATGACGACCAGCACGCTCGCCTCAGGCATGAGGCAGTACTATCTGCAATGGAAAATGGAGGTAACAGTGTTACATTATGTGACAGATTATTAGCTCCAAGTGAGAATGTTAGTGTGGAATTGAACACTACGTATATGACAATGATGTTTTCAATAAAAAAAGCATTTGCACAAAGCAAGCCGATCCACTTTTCCATGTTGATAAGAGCATTAAAATGAGAAAAAATAATGGGACAAAAAAAAATCAAGGGACATTTAGAATAGATAAAAATGTGCGATTAATTGCAATTAATCGAGAGTTAACTATAACATTAATGCGATTAATCGTGATTAAATATTGTAATCGTTTGACAGCACTACTAAAAAATAAATAAGAGGAACAAAAAAACTATGCTTTATATTTGAGAAATGTCACATATCTGTGGGGGCAGGTCAAACTCAGACCCTTCATTGTATCAGGGGATAGTGAGTTTCCTCTGGGATACACACATTCTGGGCTGGACATTAACATCCAGATGGCCGGGTCTAACAACCATCTGTGGCTGCATGAAGCAAATGTAAAAAAAAAAACTAAAAAAACAACATAAAACCAGTTTATGATCGTTGACCCTGTGTCTAACACACAGTACTGTTGGAGGAATGCTATTTTTGGACAGTTGGTAATAAAATGAACCCACTGGTTTAATGTGCTTTCTCACACTGGGACAAAAAATTAACACACAGTTGACCTAGTTTACCCTTTACCATTTTTAGCTATAATGTAGAGGCAGTTCTGAATGTTCTCCTCAAATAAAACATATTCAATAACTTTCTTGTTTTATTTCTCAATGTGCCAAGAACAATGAAAATAAACTGAGGTCTGAAAAAAAGCTTGAGGCAATCCAAACAGTGGTGCAATAACATGAATATTAAACAGTCTACTGATGATTTTGATGAGGAAACTAAAATACAATAGCTGTCCACTGCTCCTAATACTTAGGATGGGTTAAATGCAGTAATAGAATTTCACTAAATTGTACTGTGTGTATGTGACAATTAAGAATAAAGTTTGAGTTTTGAGTGTTTTTGCGTTTGAGTTTACTGAGAAAACTACTCAATATGCACTGGAGTTAACAGCAAGGCCAACCAACAACTGATTTCTGCCTGTGTTAAATGCAAATATTTTCTGTGCAATAATAATAATAATAATAATAATAATAATAATAATAATAATAATAATAATAATAATAACTCAATCTTGTGAATGCTCATGGATTATTACGGATCAAAACAAATAAGACCCATTGTGGTTGTTAAAAATGCACACACATTAGGCATGAATGCATAGTTTCCAGAATTTGTGTGACGTGTGTGTGTGTGTGTGTGTGTGTGTGTGTGTGTGTGTGTGTGTGTGTGTGTGTGTGTGTGTGTGTGTGTGTGTGTGTGTGTGTGTGGGAGTGGGGTAGTAGAGGAGGGTTAATCACCCTTGTGAAAAAAGGAAAACCTACAAACAAAAGCGTCCAAAGGTCCTTTCATATGTTTTCCATTGAAATTTGGTGAATATTCTGTCACCGTGCTTTTGAAGTGATTGCTGAGCATACAGTTCAGAGAAAAGCTCATTTGGGCCACTGCCTCCCCAGTCTTTGTTGTCATCTTCATTGTGCTTTGCTGACCCTGTGCTTTTCTAAAGAGCAACATCCCACACCTCCGATTAATGCCTCATTAGGCCTGATACTGGCTGTGAGCAGGGTGAGTACGTCTCACGTCTATTTAGGCACAACTCCCACACCCAAACTTTCAGCATGGAGGAGAAATTATTAAGAAGCTCCAAATCTGGGTACTGTTTAACTCCACTTTTCTCACACTCTCCACTTTGTAGCAGGGCCAGAGTTCACCTTTGGGTCCTTTTATTAGTTCAGGCTTATCCCCAATCTCTTCATGTGATTGTTTTACAATTCTATTCTGCTTTCAATCACATCAGACTCCATTAAAAAAGAAAACAAATTGACTCTGCCTTGACCAGTAAATGTGAGGTTTAACTTTGTGTTTCACTGCATGGCCAATACCATGCATAAAATAGAGTTTAACCCAAGTGTGTTGTGCGGGTCTGTGGGACCCGTTTTCAATGTTTGCTAATAGAAAAATTATGCTATTTATTATTTCTTCTAACTCAAACTCATTGGCCTTGGCTCATTTTATGTGAAGAACATAAAAAATAACTTATTTTCAATGACTGCACACGGTACACCCCCCCCCCCCCCCCCTACACATAACTATTACATATGAGGTGTTCAGGTCTACTGGACCCGAGTGTATGTATTGTAGGTGCTATGAAACTATGTTGTCTTTCTGCACTTGCTATTCATATGATCATAAATGTGATCTCACAGGGTTAAATGGCAAATATGAACCATAAATTATGTATATATCATTGATAATTGAGCTAAAGTAAACATCTGTTGAAGTGCCCATATTATGAAAAAAAACATTTGGGGTGTTATTTTGCTGCTGTTTTGAGTGAGATACGGTTTCTGAATGTGTCCTGCCTTCAGTCTCTGGGTGAGCTGTTCAAAATCTGCAGGGCTTGTTACGTAACTAGCCGAAACGACGGGCTAAACACAACCGTTAGCATGCTAGCGCTAGCGTTAGCATGCTAGCTCGTTCTCAATGGCAAAGCACTGCTACAACACACACAAGTTCACCATAATCTACAAAAGAAGTACTTACATGTGCGCCCTCCTTTAGAAGAAGTCTCCAAGCTAATCCTGCCTTGTAGCTAACTGACCAAAGTTGGAGAAAAAACCTTTCTTTTACTGTCTATGGATCTAACTGACATGATCTACGATCTGAGCTACTGCGCATGTGTGTGTGGAATCAAAGAGTACAGAAGAAAAGATGATTCACTCTGTAGCTAAAACAGAGACCTGAACTCAAGGTGAAAAGAGGAGCTGCAGCAGTGAGAGAGAGATGTGCAGTACAACAAAAATATGGTGCTTTTTGAAAATTAAACCATGTAAACATATTCTGGTACAACCTTAAAATACAATTATGAACCTGAAAATGAGCATAATATGGCATCTTTAAGTATTTTTACATAAATCGTTATGGCTGTATTGATTTAAAAGCCTAGTAATGTAACAAATATATGAACACCACAGAAGGGTTAAACTCTGCTCCATTGTGCCAAATACTGTAGCCTACATGTTTTTCAATGCAAGATGTTGTTGGTGTTTAATTTGTACTTTGTAGTCTATATAACAAATAAACAGGATTTTGTTTGTATGTCCACATTTCTAAACTGAACAAATAAATGTTCCCTTTTGGGTTGAGATAACAGGGTTTTTCTTTGGTGATGAGAAGTTGACATCTTGGAGAAATATGGTTTATAAAAGACAGCAACAAAGGGGGGGGGGGGGGGTACAAAATCTAGGTGAAAATTGTGTTTTAAACATAATTCTCCTTTTTTAAATTCTAGACAGTTGTGTATAGTCAGCAGCTCATTTGCATTTCCCCCAATATTCTCTTCACTTTCTGTAACAATGTGATTTTCTGTTCATCACAAGAGACAAAGTTGTAAAACCACATTACTTTTCAATGCTTGAGGCCTAGCGTACTGTTCTGAACAACATATTCTCTCTAGGTGTCTCATATTAATTATAAAAGGGATTTTTTTTTATTAATTCTCCCCTCTTGTGCATTTTACTGTTTGGTAATTTATCATTACCCTTACCCATTTCCAAGGACACTGTCTTGTGTATTATTATGATGTTTGATTGTGTGTACAAGTTTTGTTTTTTAATATACCAGAATAGAGTTCTCATTTATTCATTTCCCATGCTCATGTGCTGACATCTGGTTGTTGTATGAATAGCTTCGAGACTTTTCTTTCTCTTCAGAGGATTCAGTCTCATTTAATGCAATTACAAGTGAGTACAGCCCGATGTCTGCTTGATCTCTGGAAAAAACAAAGCATGATGGTTGCACTGGCTTCTGTTGAAGGTGTACAAGCATGTGGAACAATGACTTAACTTAATGAGAGTGCCGGTGAGAAAAAAAATCTCAGTTTGTATTATTACTGTGCATGTAATTGCAAGCTACACAACAGTGTTATGTTCAGAAAAATTGCAATGGAGGTTTGCGGTTCAAGTTAACACAGCTGAAGAGTAGACCAAATAAAAACGGCAATGAACTGACAACAACACAGATGTATACACTGTTCGATATCATATATTCTCTCCACTGATGTATATTGATTGGGCCGAGGCAGGTGATTGGTTGGAGCAGCCATGTTGTTGTGTTGAGAGATGGCTGTTTGACCAAACGCCTTAGCTTACAGCCGTCCTCTGAAGGACCATCTGCAGCACACAAACACACTAACTATCTGCTCTCCACATGTGCAGAGCTTCCACCACACTCGGTTTAATCATGACTAAAACGCTGTGTAGCTTGCAAGCAATATGTTGTTATTAACTTGAAAAGGCATAGTCAAGAAATGCTTCAAATGGGTATGAATTAAGAAATTAAGCTGTATCAACAACTAACAAGGTACATTTCACAGTTTCATAATTGCTGTTGTCATGGAAACAAGTACAACAGAGTGGCTGGACCTCACAGCCAGTGTTGACACATTTGTAAGTCGTGTTAACAAGCTAGAGGTTGGGTTGATTATTAACTAAAGGAGGAAGTGTGCATTTGTATTGTATGGAGCTCAATGTTCATCAAAACAGAACATGAGCAAAACAAATTTGCTCATTACTCAACCGCTCAACTCTCCTTCACTTAATGTCCCAAGCAACAATTATGCCGAAAAGATAAGAACAATGAACCGTAACACGTGTTTTTAAGCAATGTACAACAACCTCTGCACAAACATCCAGACCAATGCTATTCACAAGGGAAATACTTGAGCAGTGCCAATTCACAGCAACTCTGGAGCATGTTCGAAAAGATAACAAAAGTAAAATGGCCTTTTCTCCTATTGTGACTGTTAAACTGATCTTGACAGCCAGTCATAGACGTTGAGGCTCTGTGCTGCCTTCACCGCCCCCCAAATCTATAAGCCAAGGAAGAAAATCTTTGAGGTGTTGGTCTGAGAGTAGGGGCGCTGAATTTCTCCCTAATCCCATACCCCCCTCCTATTCATAGGAATCATAAAAGCCATGCCTCAGTACTGCACTGCATTATCCCCTTCTTTTTTTTAGCCGTGGTGGTCATTTGTCGTGTGATTAGCGATGAAAAAACAAGCCCAATGTGAATTAAAGAGAAATAACAGCGTGATGAATGACCTGGATGTCGGTCAGAGGGAGGAAGAGGGGGCCAGGTCTGTTCCAAGCAACCATGATCACCAGGACCCAGACAATGGACCCCATCGGCCCTGATGCGGCTTGACAAGTGAATGACATGCTGAATGGTTACCATGGGAACAAATGTGTTGAATTTTATGCATGCATATTCTGTTTTGATTTTTTCCCCCTCCCCCTCCTTCTTTTTTCATGGCTGAGGAGATTTGACTAATGGTGTGCTGACTCTAAACAGTGCGCTGGATGGGGCTGCACAGGGAGTCCCTTTTTCTACAGCTCCACCGGACATTGTAACCCAGCTTAATGTTAACGCCTCGGAGAGTATTAGCTTAGCGCAGCTAGAGCTCGGGAGGAGATGGGTCTGTGTGAATGGACAACAGTGCATTAGCTCCAAGAGGAAGGGGGTTCCCAGTGCTAATGATCTAATGACAAATTCTCCAGCCCACTTTGTTGGACTCATATCCTGTGGATCTTTGCCACAAACAGCTGTGATGCTGCATGCACTGTTGGGACTATTCTATACATTCCATCTAAATGATCACATCTGACAGTGCAGATGTTCACTTTTCAGCCAACACGTGTTAATATTGGAGTCCACTGGCAAAAACTAAAGGACATTCTTAAAATGAATAAACCAACACCAGTTTGATTTAAATGCCCTTGAGTGCAAAAACAAACAAACACGATTTCGATAAATAAATAAAATCAAAGATGTCTGTTTTTGCAAATGAAGTTAAGATTAACACACATAAATGTGTTGAAAATGATAGCTCCTCTGTGATCTTGTTCTGCACACGAGTGTTGAAACACTAGAGTGTGAATGTTGGTTAATATGTAATGTATTGTGTAGCCTGTTATCAGCGGCCAGATAACCTTATCTTAATGCTGTGATATATTTAGCCTCTGTGTTTGGTTTGTTTCCAGTTTGCATTTCAGTGCAAGGACACCAGCTAAGTTTTGTGAATAAGAAGGTCTATACAGGAAACCACAAAGCCCCTGCCTGCACCAACTGCGGGTTAACTCATCCTGAGAACAGATTATATGCTGTGTCGGCCCTCACAAAACCCTGTTGATGAGAGGGGAGAATCATCACAATCTTTGACACTGCTTTGATCAGACACCTAACACAATGAAACTGAACATGTGTGTAATATAGCCCTGCGATGGCACTGACCCCCTCCTCCCCCTAGAAAGCAATCTTCCAACCCATGATTACACTTCTCAAGAAATCATATTTCATGTAAGCTAAGACATGCTCTGTGGACAGGATGAATATCTAAGTGCCAATCATGGAGTGTACACACGTGAACGGCAGTACTGCAAAAGCATACATGACAGTGCATCCTCTATCTTCACCTGGAAGGGAATACATATTCTGTATCAGCAGCAGGAGTACACATATCACAACATAGCAGTGACCTGGGGAAAACACATTTCAGTGTACACACCTCGCTACATTATGTTCAGCCCACTTCACAGATAAGGCTACAGCATGGTCATTACGGTATAGCATTCTGGTGCTAAAACTACATTAATTTACATTATTCATATTGCATGCAAGAGTTGCAATCAAAATCCATCATTTGTCAAATATAGCAATATTAAACTCTAAGTTGCTATTGTATGCTATGTTTTTACTGACAAAACTGTGGCATTAGGGTCTGTAACCATTAGTATCTTTTTAGATATTGATCATTAAACATCAGGCAGCAATTGTATTATTTACTAGGACTGAACAATGATCGTCGCATGAAATCGCAACTTGAAAGATCACAATTTATATTAAGTGTCTTGGTGTAGCAAGAACAGTAACTATTTAAGCCGGCTATCATGTAATGAGCTATAGCGAATTAACGTTATCTACAGCGATGCTACAAAATATGCTACAACAGCAATACAAAAATAAAAAATACCCGTGTCAGTACTATTTACACATGAAAGAAGAAACACCGCTCTGATGAACACATCTGTTCGAGATAGGTAACTATAGGCAGATTGGCAGTTGTTGAGTGTACATGACAGACAGCAGGTGGACAGAGTCGTCAGGAAGTTAAACTTTAAAGTTGATCACGTTAACTGCTAATGAATCAGCATTGTGCTGTCTGGGAAGCTAATGTTAACATTAGCTTAAATCTACATTGTGCAATTTTTTGAGTTGATTCTTAACAAAAAAAACCTTTGTTCGTTCACAAATATGTGCTCATTAATGTGTAACTTCCACCAGCTCAAATCAAAGTATTCTCGTAAACATAGAATCTGCTATTTAGAATCATTCAGAATACATACAGGTGAGTCGTTCGAATGACGGCCGCCATGTAGCGCCTCCATCTTTAAAATACATTAGCCAAAGAGGAACATACATCTGCCTTTTGCACTTTTAGACTCAGTGGCACTGTGACGAATGCCAGCCGGGAAGGAAAAAGAGAATTAAAACGATAACGCGAGGCAAAGCAACAAGACCAAAGTTAATATTGGAGTGGATAGAACAGCCGTGTGTAAACGATGGAGATAATAGATACTAATTTTGGGTTTGGTCAGAATGTGGAAGGGCTATAAATAGTGGGAAGTCATGTAAAGTAGGCTATCTAATAGGGCTGAAACAATTCATCGAGTTACTCGAATAACTCGATTACAAAAATTCCTCGAGGCAAAAACTCTGCCTCGAAGCCTCGTTAAATTCCTGTGACGTGCAGTATACGCGCAGGGATCTGACACACGGACCGTTGTTCAGGAAGCACACCACTAGCACGTTATACATTATGAATTAGTTGGCGCAATGGCGGAGAGTAAAGATGTCCAGAAACAGCAGAGAACGTCTAACGTTTGGGATCATTACATACTAACAAAGGAAGAGAACAAGGTGCAACATTAAGTAGACCTGGCATACCACAGCAGTACGACTTCAATGATTCAGCATCTGAACCGTAAACATCCACTCCACGCTGTTTCACCGAGCGTCGCTGAAACAAGGTAACGTAGCCTAAGCAACCGCTGATTTTAATCGCATACTGTATTTGTAGCGATGTCGTGATGCGGTTTGACTAGATATGATGTTTAGCTTTGATGTTTTTAAGTAGTAAACTTATTCACGTTCAATTGCAAGAGAGTTTAGCCTAAAATAAAAGAACCCCTTCACACACATACACACACACACACACACACACACACACACACACACACACACACACACACACACACACGCATGCACCCTCGTCTCTCTCACTCTTCCTCACACACGGCACGCGTGCACACACAAACACACACACACAGGTTGCTAGGTTACCATAGCAAATAGGCTCACCCCGGAAATTATATATTATTTGTTAGTAGCCTAATGGTAAATGCTGCAGGTGTAGAAATCTACATAAAACAGATATTTACTTTGATGTCAGGGCTAGATTACAGCATGACACTTAATTAAATTAAATTGCCAAACGTTGGAGTTGGAATAAATACCTCTGTTCTTTTGAGAAATAAAAGCCAAATGCTTGATCATTTTACAGCCACATCATTTTCGTTATGCATTATTTGTTTTGGTTGTTTAAAAACGCAAAAAAAAAATGATCCGATTAATCGATTAATCGATCGATAAAGTGCTAGATTAATCGATTACAAAAAGAATCGATAGCTGCAGCCCTACTATCTAATATCATACTAAATTTGAGCTTATTTGGTATTTTTTATATATATAAAACAAAGAAAGTTGACTTCTCTCTATCTGGCTAGTTTGTAAAAAAAAAGAAAAAGAAAAAAGAAAGACCAACAAGCATCTGCAATTTTTCATCCGATTTGTATGATTGTGTATGTTCCATACAATCATATCTTGTATAAGATGTAGACCACAAATACAGGCCTGTAGTTATATTTATAAAAAATACATACAATTGAAGTTGCAATCACAATGAAACTTCACAATTAAATAATTTACACAAATTGTTCAGCCCTATCTTCTACCTAAAATGTAAATGTATTTGGTATTCAAATCCTTCTGCGTCTCGTCTGCTTGAAATAGTTCTCATAATTGACCTACTCATGGTTTATTTGAAACAACTTAGTCTGACAACATAATAATGGCTAGTATTGATGTAGTAATGTTATCACAGGCACAATTAGTTAGTAATGATATTCCAAGCCATTTTGTCTTCCATCAAGCCCCTTAAGACTTGTTCAAATTAAGTTTTTTGGTATATTTCAGCTATCAAGGACTATTTATAACCTTATTCATTACAGATGTGTGTTGTGTTTATACAGACAGAGAGGACGACAGAGGAAAGGAGAGAGATAGAGAGAAATATGGGGGAGGGGGAGTTGGAGGAGGAAGAGGGGGAGAGAACACGCCACTGAATGTCCCAAGCCATTAGAACAAGGGATATTTCTGGTTGACTGAGCAATTCATTCTCGACATGTCACATTGAATTTCTTCCATTATAAAACACTGCTGCCTTCTCCACTCCAAAGGCAGATTGCCTGCACCTATTTCACACAGTGAAATATTGCTTCTCCCCTCAAACAATCTTTTTCATCCCAAAGTTGTGAAAAAAATGTTTGAAACAGTGATTAGTCTATGTACACAGTGCACAGGATATTCTTTTGGTTTGCCGTACTTTTGCCGACACACTTTATGATTCAACATGCTCTTTTCAAATCTGATTCCTTAACACGCTTATGTGTGTAAAGTGTGTACATCATCATCAATTCTAATGTGCCCTCATATTCACTGTCGCATGGTCCCTGCTTTTGCCATTTCATTTGAGGTGTTATTGATGTGATATTAGACATTGCAGAGACAACAAGAATCAATTTGCTACTGTCAGCCTTTATGGAGCTTTGGTGCTGAAGTCAGAGTTTTACACTAAATCTATCTGGTGACACATGATGTAAAGAGGGGGACAGAGTCTTTTGGCTGAGCCAGTTGTATGATCTCTCATCCTCAGCTGCATCTTGTGCTTAGCTCCAGCACTTTACAAAGCCCTGATACAGGAAGACTGACTTCGCTCTGTGCCTCCGACAGTTCTGACAGATCGGCAACAGAGATTGATGTTGCCCAGATAGAAAATAGAGGAAGAATGGCAATTATGTCAGCCTAGGAGAAACATGTGTCTGTGCGCTGCAATAGAAAAGGCCCTCGCTGCATTGTTATCGTTCTCAATAACCCAAGGTGTGTTTGGGAGTAAATGGATGGTCTGTAGAGAGCATTTCATTCTTTATACCTCTCTTCTCTTCTCTTCTCCAATTCTGCTCTGTTTTTGCTCATATTGTCTTCTCAGTCATTTTTCTTGTAGGCAATGTCACTTTTTCTATTGCTTTTTTAATACCTTTTATATCACATGTTGAGAATTACATTTTCTGATTCAATGCTATGCATCTAAGAAGGCAAAACACTGATATAAACTATATAAAGTTACATAAGATATATCATTTATATATACATATATTTCCAGCTCATATGCATACTCTTGCTATTGGAATCAAAGTTACTGAATATCATGAATATCATGAGGAATAGTCAGACTTGAGACACGCACATAGCGGCTCCCTCACAGTCAGTCTCCGACAACAGTCCTAATGGCCAAAATGTCCCATATATAAAATGATCCCAAAGCTATCATTATTGCAAATCTAAATTCCACCACTCAAGAACACATAATGGACAAGCTCCAGGTCGTAGCCCATAATAACCACTCTCCGTATGTCCTATTTCACATTCCAATGAAAGGTTTAGCATTATAACAAACTTCTCCATTATATATACTGTATACTGATTTCATTTACCAGCAGTGTGGAGCTATTCACGCTTCAGAAAACACAACCATTTATGAAGAATTTAACGACACAGTCCAGTGCTTGTCCAATCGAATAGAGTTGGAAGGGATGAGAGAGTTTGTCAGGGCCCTGGTGAGTCTACACTAATGGAAATGACAGTTTTGGAGAAAGACAGTAGAAGGGTCATGGCTCGCATCCAGCCACCCCTCTGTTTCTCTCCTGTTCAAACTGGCTGCCCTCCTGAGCCTCGTCTCGCACAACTTAATACGGTGCTCAACTGAAAACACTGCATTTGTCCCGACATAATTACACTGTTAAAATCAATTTCACTGGAAAAAAACATCAGTGGTGGAAATTATTAAATTGGTTGTCGCCAGGCACCATCAGCAATTAGTTTTGACTTGTAAACTGACTGACTGCACACTGAAGTTGTATGGTTTCGGCTTTAACTTACATTAGCAAATGGCTTATTTTGAAAGGTTGCATGACATATCATTTATTTCATGGCAGTATATTCCCTTTTCCCTCTGCATAGCACTCTAAGATGCAGGATTTGGATTCAAAATGAACTGCTTGCTACAAATCAAAGATGTGTCATTCAACCACAGACAGCCCGTAGTTAATTCATGAGCACAGAGATGAGCCTCTTTCACTTCTAGACTCATCTATATCAGCAAATGGCACATTTATATTCAGCGGAATATGAGGTTACATTTTGTTTTACACCTGTGTTGACATTTAAATTTAAAAGACAACGGCCAAGAGGGCAAGGCTATTCCCAGACCCATTTTAATGCATTTCAACATTCAACCATCATAAAAATGAGCCCCGATTTTATTGTGATAATGGAAGAGTAGACAGGAAAAGTGGATTTGGAATTGGTTTGCACATTATATCTTGTGCTATAAAATGAGATTTGCAGCCATACGGGAAAACAAATCAAGATCCTTTCTTTAGTTATTGGACCGTGGAAGAGAAAATGCAGTTATTTTAATGTAGCTGGAAAATGAGGCTGTGTTCAAAGTGCCCATGCACTGTGTCCATCTTGGTGCTCATAGTGATGTGATTGCCAGGCAACAAACACGCATTTGTGGAAAAGACAGTTTTGAAGGAATTGAGAAAATAATAGACTACTAAATTCAGTCAAATCTCACTGAACTTTTGAAATAGACACATTTGTAAATGAAACTAAAATGTGAAATCAAAAGTAATTAGGTTTTTAGGTTTACACAGCGGCAGAAACAATGTGCAATGTGAGTGCATACCCAAATGAACTAGTATCTTCAAATTTCAACAGACTAGTAGATTGAAGTAGCCTGCAGGTTCAAGCCCTGTAGCACTTCTATTTGTATGCAACGGGCAATATGTAGATTTAGATTTGTGTCTCAAGGCAAACAACCCTCAAGCAGCAAGCACAGTATTTCTTTTCATGCTGAGCATTCAGTTGCAGTGGGGCATAAATATTCATGAGGATTCCTCCAAACCCATGATATAAACACAAGAATATGGCCAGTGACAGGCATTAAAGAATGGTCACATTTGATCAAATAGAATAACCTGATTTTGATGTTGCAGAGGTATCAGCATTAGTATTGTGATTAGAGGACATATAAGAAACAGGACTTGTTAAAACACCTCTCCCTTCCTTCTGAATCAGTTTTTGCAAAAAGCAAAGTAAAGTTCAAATTGGCTGGAAGGATTAGAGCCATCTGTGGTAACCCAACCAAACCAATAATGATCTGAGGACAATACCAATTGACTGGGGTTGTTGAGCTTATGCATTTGGTATTTCTGAAAATGAATGCCACAATTCCCACAACACCTGTTGATTTATTCAAGTGGCCACAAGCATTGCCACAATCTAAAGCTAATAGGGAAGTGGCTGCAACTACCGATAAACTACCACTTAATGACTCACAAGTCTCTACAGCCACACTATAGGCTGTATCTAGACACTTTGAGCTAAAAACTTTGTTTGTGTCCTGTCACAGACCTGCAATCAACTTTTGTCTTCTGAAAGCACAATCTTCACCTAACCTTGACTGTACCTTAGTTGCCTTGTGCTGACATTGCGGAGAGTGAGAATTGTAAAAACTGCCATTGGTTGTAAAACAAGATTGTCATTGAACATGAGCCTGGATATTTTTATCCAGTGTGGACGTTCTGGTGACACAAGGTTGGTCAGTGTTCATGTGTTGTGTAGTGTTTACGATATGGTGGTCTGGCGATCAAAACGTGTGGCTACGTTTTTACAAAGACGGCAGGTAATCACATTTGTTGCAATTAATCCCTCCTCTCTCTCCTCACTTGCTTTCTACTGTCCTTTATCAAAGCCAAAAGATAACTGGGCATAATAATAATAATAATGCCATAAAATCAGCTAATGATACTTTAGCATGTCAATATTGCTGTTTGAATTATACCTTAAAATAAATGAAATAATCAGAATCAGATAACAAAATGAGAAGACTCAGCATTGGAACCAGGATTGATGAAATGTAAATGATACGCAAACCTAAAATAATGTGCCTCGATTGATTTTGATGAAGAAAAAGATTAATACCTGTGATTTATTGACTCCATGTTGTTTTGACACTCACACTGTGCGGAGAATAGGTTGTGATCAATGTGACAGGTGACAGTTTCCCTTTTCTTTATATATAAGGTGACAATTACCCTGTGAACACTGTAATTTACATGTGAAGCAAAATAGAGAACTGCTTTTTCTCTGTTAAGAGGAGACAAACAAAGGGAGGTCTGCACTGACATGTTACAGAATAACTGATTGCATTCTACAAATAATAGCCCAGAACTATTAATCACCATGCATTAGACGTTTATTACAAAAAAACTCATTACACTGGACCATTTAGAATATGTGCAACACCATGGACACATTTATAATATTTTTCATGAGCAAACCTTTCTGGAGTAACAGATGATCTGTCAAACCACACAGTAATTCATATTTTTGTGGCATACTCTCTGCATGGAAGTAAATATTTGAAAAAGACACGTGGAAGTTGGAATGCATGTGTGTTTCATTTAAGCTATAAATGATGGTATGAGTCTGTTACCATTTAAAACTACTAAAACCCCACTAAAGATCAAACAATATACAATGTGAGTGAATACATCTGCATATTTAAAGGGTCAGTTCACCTAAATCACATAAAATACAGTATATTTTATTTACCAAAGTCTTGAGATCTCTGCCTCTGAGATGTCACCTGCAAACCCAGTACAATATACGTTAAGGGAATTTTGTTGTGATGCTTACAGCATTTTGAAATGATATTTGCATGACAACACATCTTCCCCATCTTCCCCATCTTCTACATTCAGTAGAAAATAGTTTCTGATGAAATCTGCAGACGTGTGGTAGTTGCAAATTCAGGAAGCTATGGCTGCTCAGCACGAAGAGCCATTTAGGCCTTTATGCAGCTTTAAATCAGTAAGTCAGTAAATTGAGTGAAGCACAGACTTTATCCTGTGCAAATAATATTAAAAGAAATATAGACATGGATGCAACATTTCTTAATCACAAGGTGCCTAAGTCATTGTGGTGAATAGTGAACAGTTAGATTTTTCCTATCCATGTAAATTTGGTAACTGTATAGTTTTGATGGCTGTAAGTAAGTAAGTAGCGTAATACAACAGTGCACGATAGTGATTTAGATGTATTTTTGTTTTGACCCTTCTTCCTCTTACACAGTATTGGTGTGGATTCATTTAACACAAATTAAACATAAAACTCAAAAAACCTGAGGAAATCTGAAATTATTAAAAGAAAACTGAAGCATGTAATGTAATTAGCTCCTGGATTTAAGTGAACGTCAATCAAGGGCATATCTTGGAATTGCTTAATGGGATATTGAAATATCCTCTTCCAGCATGTGGCACGGGAAGGCAAGCACTAATTAGTATGAATGACGAGTGCTAAGATGACTAATGCTGCTGAGGACAGGTTTTAATTGAGAATAATATAATGAAGTGTCCTGCAGATTTTTCAGTATGCAGTCCTTGATCCTTATTGGTCCACACAGGCCTAATGCTTGTGATAAAACAGCCAGCAGCACCAAAAAGGTTGTTTTTTCTTTACTTAATACATGTGTCCATTATTACACAAGCAAGTCAATTTATTTTGTGTGCAACTCTTGGGGAGGGTAACTGACTAAATTGAATATGCTTATTGTCATGTTTCAATTCAACACAATATGAATATTAAACAGGAAGGGAGAAACTACAATTCAGAACACCCAACATCATATACTGCTGTTTTACATATGACATTTGGTACAGTATACCTACCAGCAGTCTCTGAATACAACAATATGTCCATGAATTCAAAACAAACAGCAGCTGGCATTCATTGTATTACACATGTTCAGATATGATTCAACAGTGAGAATGATACCGCAAATCCAGTAAGAATAAAATGAATATAGTTTACCTTTAATGTCTAATCTCCCTCATCATTACTGAGAAGTGTAATATAGGTAATGCCCCCCAAGGGCTTGACATAAAATGCAGACACAGTGGTTGGAAGGAGGGAATAAGGATGAGATTAAGTGGTGGGGGCTATAACCATTGCAGGATGAGATATTATAAGATGCCAGCTGCTGTATATGTAACATGCAGAGAACTGTCAAATCCAGCAGTGTCTCAGGTTGCAATTATCACTGGTGAAGCCAGAAGAGTCCCCAGTGTCCTGCTATTTGAACTATTTGAATGGGCAACAATTCTGACCTAGACTTTAAACTGTTCTGATCTACTGTCTTGTTTTTAAAATAGAAAAGGAAATGTTGGCCATTACTGTATTGCTAGCTAGCTACCAGCAGAACAGCCGCTTCAGCAGGTTTGTTTTAGCCTCCAGAGGCAGCACAGCAGTCAGTGGCTGGACTGGACTGGATTGTTTGTTATATTTGTCTTTTAAAGCAGTATTAATACATCTTTGGCCACTTGGGGGCAAAATGGACAAGCTGTAAATACTAGGGGTGGGGGAAAAAATCGATACAGCATAGTATGGCGATATTTTCCGTGGCAATACTGTATCAATATACAGATGCCAAGTGTCGATCTATTATTATATATTTGTTGGTCCGTTTGTCTGCTTGATAATCCCCTTTTGCAGCAATGAAATTGAAGTGAGATGATCAAACAGAGAAATGTATCTTTTTAGATAAAGCAGATGTTGACAAAGTTTCCTTTTGGGGAGATAATTTGAAATTGGGAAACATTTGAAGTTGGAAAAAGGTAACAAATTGCAATATATCGCAGAACATGCAATACAGTATGTTTAAAATCGTAATAATATTATATCGTGACATAAGTATCGTGATGCTATCGTATCTCTGGTGATTCACACCCCTAGTAAATAAAACATTGAAATAGCATTAGTTGATAAACATGGTAGCAAATAGTTACTTATTTATACAACCAGCAGACACAAATGAGATCTTTTTAGCTCCGTTTTACTCTCCACCAGCTCCTGAAGGCAAATATATAGTTCTAAAGCTGATAAATGCTCCACTATGTTTACTAGATAGTAACTAACTTTGTCTGTAAGCCATTTGTTGCTACGTAGGTAGCATACAGTGGGTTTATCAGAGTGTTTTCCACAAAAAAATAGCCTGCTTTGTTGTTGATGAGAGCTGAGAGTAAAGTTGCAGGGGGTTAAACTGAATCAATCGGCTAATAGATGCTAACATGCTCCATCGAGGGAGCAGCAGAGTCACTTATACATAGATATATATTTTATTTTACATATATCATTTCACTTTCACTTAGTCATTTTCTATGATATTTATTTAATATTAATACAAGACATGTATTATCTTATTAGCTAATACGGTTTCATACAGCATATGCATACTGATACTGTATAGGTACATATACATGTACATGACCCTGATTCAGCTCACAGAACTGGCCTGAAAAATGTAATTGATCACATTTTGTTTCGTTCCTGTGATCTATTCAAAAATATGAAATGCAACAGATTTGTAAGTGAATGTCTTCAGCTATATATATATATATATATATATATATATATATATATATATATATATATATATATATATATATATATATATATATATACATTCTTATAGCTACATAGTGTATTAGACTGAGACATATCTTGGAGCAAAACTCTTATTATAAATAGCAGAGGTCCTCTTCATGATCAAATTGTAGCTATTATCATCACCTAGGCAATCTATCCAAGAGTGCAACAGAAGGATAGAACTGATGTGTAATGGCGTAAGGCCTAAAACCCATTCTCTACAGAAAGACATGTTCTCTGAGCTACTAAACAGATTATCACACCATTGATTAGGTTTTATTGCTTTTTTCCCTTTCAGCCTCACAGCCTTTAAAGATTTTCAGTGAAATATGGATAATAACCAAAGAGCATAAATATTATCATATTTTATATGGGGCATTTATTCAGAACAGTGACGGAAGTTGAAAGTGAGTAGTGTCATGGTTTGCTGTGAGGTTTGGAGTGTGTTATCCCCACATGTTTTCAGTGTATCGCTGCAGGCCACTGTCTATCTCTGAGAGGGTGTCAGACTTAAATTTGTTAGTGATGAGTGTGTGTGTGTGTGTGTGTGTGTGTGTGTGTGTGTGTGTGTGTGTGTGTGTGTGTGTGTGTGTGTGTTGTATGTCTCAGTGGAGTGGCTGTTCACTAACACTCCACAGAAACAGCCTTGTAGTCTTGCAACTATGCCCCTTTTTTTATTCAAATGGCGTGTATGATGTTTGTTTTTTCTGAGAAGAAAACACTTCATGCTCTGAATTCAATAACAGTTGTCTCTGTCTTAGTTATATCCAGTCCCTCCAGAAAAAGGCAGAGTTTTTTTGTGATTGTTGTGGGCAAAAATCCTTGATTATGTGGCACGTTTTCTTAAAAAATGTGATGGAATATGCCGGATATTTATGCAATTTTATGCGATGAAATTGCGGGAACTTGCAAAAATTGCAGGAACTTGCAAAAACTGCAGTTTGATGAAACAGAGAAAAATGGTCATTCCCCAACACCCTGTTCTCACTAGGCGAAATTACGTTTTCATGGCAACAGGGGAAAATGGCTGCTCTTGTGTGAAGTAATCGCAACATTTTTCAACTTTCTGCTGAGATATATGTGACTTTTTTGCAACGTTAATGCGGGGATTATGAAATCATGCAAGCCCTGCATATTTTGCGCAGAAGTCGGAAATGTATGCGACGAAAGTGCGGCGTATTTGAAAAAATATGGCCACCGCATGAATATGCGGACTTTGGCTGATTATGCATTGAATTCTGCAATCGCATAATCACGTTTTTCTGGAGGGACTGTATGTCGTGCTTCTTGTAATAAAAGCTTTTTTTAAACTATTACCCTTCACAGGGAATTGAAGCAATGTTTTTCAGTGAAACAAAAAGTGTAGAGGTAGTTAATTAACCCTTTTGACTGAGTAACAATAATAAGTGAATGTGCAGGGACACTGCAAGTCAAGGTAAAGTCAACTCATGTCGTCAGCAGTGCCTGAGTTGGACCAAAAAAGGTACCAGTACCCTAATTCAGTAGTTGCATGACATGATGATCACATGTGTGTCTTGGATATATTTACATTCATACATATATCTTGAAGGGATGACCCCAAATCGTCGATAATTCGATAATTTGATCTAAGGAGCCTGATTTGACAGCCAATCTCACAGTTACATGTTTGCAGTGTCTGAAAATGTGAAACATTTATGTATGAAACAAAGGATAATTCCATTTAGGATATATGGGGTGCTGATGAATGTCTGATTTTACATATAATTG
The DNA here is from genome assembly GCA_023631565.1 of Gymnocephalus cernua. NCBI lineage: Eukaryota > Metazoa > Chordata > Actinopteri > Perciformes > Percidae > Gymnocephalus > Gymnocephalus cernua. The sequence goes on along the minus strand of CM042426.1, from coordinate 6,452,533 downwards.
CCTGTTTTTTCCCAATGATATATATCCTATTTTAGTATAAATATCAGCCTATTAATAATACTGTTAATAACAATTAAAAGTAGGTGTACTCATGTGGACAAAAGAAGTGCCGGTAACCAGTACTGGTGAGTACTAGCCCATTTTAGGCACTGGTCATCATTGTTGTTCAGTTTTCTAATGTACAAACCAAAACTCGTAGGTAAATGTAAAAAAAGTAAAAGTGGTTGTGACAGAAGCAAAGGTGGAGGCTCAGGTCAGAGTATTTCTCACTTTCAATTAAGGTGCTATGAACGTTCCAAGATTTTGCAGGAATTAAAGATGTTACTTAAAAGCAGTTTTACCAACTAATATTCAATCCATACAATCACTAGTCTGTGCTATTATAGCTCTTAGCAAAAGACAGTCTTTGATTTCATTGTTTTACAATTTGAATCATTTAAGTCATTGATGGTTCAACTGCAGACATTTTAACAGCTTTCATTGCTACATCTCGATAGAAAATGATACTGCTACAATCTTTTACTCGCCAACTAATATTGTAACTGCCTTCAGCATCAATTCACAACAGTTTACTCTTAAACCAACAGTTCAGCTACTTCCACTGACATTTTAACTGATGTTACTGCATACATAGTCTTGCATTTCCAGACCTTATTCATTTCTTTAAACATATATTGAACATTTCTTTAGTGGTTACACCAACGTTGCTCTCTTATTGTTCAACTGAGAGTTAATCTGCTTTCAGTGATTACACTTTAGTTGACACTCTTGGCTCAATTGATCATGATTTCAGCTCCAGTCAGAGCTTGAACTTCAATCTTAAATTCCTTTCAGCACTTTTACCTGATACTTTACTCTGCGCTAGTCTTACACTTCAACTTCTTTCAACATGTCCTTTTTCACTGCTATTTCATCTTCTTTCACTAATTGTGAAATCTGTCAGTATTCCACTATTTCAAACAACACATTCTGGCTGCAAGCATACTTTTTTCTCCAGATTCCAGTTCGAAATTTTTTATTAACCTACTTTCAATTTAACTTTATTCTAGTGATACATTGGTTATAGAAAACAAAACAATACACAATTAACCACTATTTGAATCCCTTCCTATATGCTTGTTGTTGTTGTTTTTAGTAACATCACGCTACTTACTGATAACTGGGTTCAGCTTGATGTATGCATGTCACTGTCTCAATAAGTGTCTGCCCATAAATTAAACACCACTTTAGCTGTAGCATGCATATTTTCTCCATGGGTGCTGGTGATAGTAATTATAATAGCTCTGAGCATGACAAGTACCTGTGCAATAAATCAAACATGATTTAAAAACACAAAATTGTCTTCAGTGGAACTTCAGTGACAAACATCAGACTGCAGCCGTTTGTGAAGGTGTCGCACATTGACAGAGTCACACACTTAACATGAAGGGGATCGTACAGTAAATAAAGATTATTAGGTTAATTCATTATTTTGCATTTATTACTCTTTTGTACATCCATATAATTACTCTGCACCACTTTAATTGAATCTGCAGGAGCAGGAGCCAGCAGAAGATAATTTGTTTTCACGTTACCAAATGATTCCAGTGTTGCCTGTTGGCTGAGGGGAAATGACATATGGTAGAAAAGCATAATTCATCTGGCTGAGACACTGAGACCCAACCATCAGAAAAGAAATTAATTCCGCTCCCTGGCTGCACAGCCAAACAACATTAAAAACAGGAATAAATACCAACAACAGCAACCGAAATACACACAGCACACTCGTGTCATATTGAAAACCAAACATCCAATAACCAGGCTGAATTGGGAATGTAGAAGAGCTTGCTTATCTGATATGTGGTGTGTGGGAGACTGTGTGTTTTTTTTATGTGTCTGCATGTGCAAGAGTGAATGAGATTTGATTGGGTGGGCGTATCAGTGTGTGTAGTATGTGAAGGCATTTCTTCGTTATGCATGCAAGAGCCACTATCAAACAGGAACATGACAACAAATGGTTTGCATATGCATCAATGTGTCCATAATTACAAAGTAGATTTCTTGGCGACTATCATGGATTGTTGACCATCTTTAAGCAAGCACTGGAGAGCGTTCAAATGAGGATTATCTCCTCCAGCACAGCACAGCAGAGTTTAGGACTGTATGTCATTGATTAAGCTTGCATATTACATGCCAACACACATCCCACTTGCGTAGTGCTTTCTTCTGTCTCATAACAAGTGCTTAAAAGCACCCTCATCTAGGAGAAATGTGCATATTATCTGAAAAAGTAAAGAAATAAAGTATGATTTATTTTATAAAGAGATTATTATATTATATATAGTATTATAAAAATCTATTAATTAATTAGTATAAAGTAATAATTAATAATTATCTGGCACATGTGACCTATATTTCTTTTGTGTCTGCTGACTTTGTATAATAATTCCCAGAGAGCAGGGATAATTTGACCCTAAAGATGACCTATTATATACATTTTCAGGTTCATACTTGTATTTTTTGTTTCTACTGGAACATGTTTACATGATTTAATGTTCAAAAAACACTTTATTTTTCTCATACTGTCAATGGCTGACTGTCTGAGACGCTCTGTTGGAGCGCCTGTCTCTTTAAGCCCCCCTCCTGAAAAGCCCAGTTTGCTCCGATTGGTCAGCATTCCGCATCTGTGCTCTGCTGTCGCTGTCTCTCTATAGTCCATTGCAGCCGGAGACTAACTGCAACCGAGTATATAGCAGCAAAAATCACCAACAAAGGCATCTAAACCAAACACTACAAAACTGGACATGTTCCAACAGAAACGCAATTTGGTAGAAATTTAAATTTGCAGCCAAGATTACAGCTTTCCATGGCATAGAATGTAGCTACATTTGGCAGGGTATGTAATGTAAACACTGCATTAGATACCTGCCTGGAGCAGATGACAATATATATTAAAAAACAGCTCAGTATGACATCATACCCAAAACGTTTTTTTTTCTTCTCAAAACATGGCATTTCCTTTTGTCAACGATCCCGTTGAAGAAGAAGCTGTATTACTTCTCAAGCAGTGAAACATATGTCGGGAGATGATATTGAGGCCCAAACTATAGATGCATTTTCATTTCCAGATACTTGAGCGTTATTGTTTTTCTTCCCAGTCTATCAGTTATGTAGCCTACATAACCTTATTCGTCCTCATATTACTAATGTCACCCATTGTGGACATGCTCTTACATCCCAGCACATACTTTGTGTCGCATTAGTTTTTTTTGCAAACTTTCTTTACAACATTGGTGATGCGGAGCATAATACAGTCCCTCCAGAAAAAAGCGATTATGCGATCGCAGAATTCAATGCATAATCAGCCAAAGTCCGCATATTCATGCGGGGGCCGCATTTTTTTAAAAACGCCGCACTTTCGCCGCATAAATTGCCGATTTCCGCGCAAAATATGCGGGGCTTGCATGATTTCATAATCCCCGCATTTTCGTTGCAAAAAAGTCACATATATCTAGGGTTGGGTACCGAAACTCGGTGCCAATGGGCCCCCGGATCCGACGTAAACGGTAGTAATTAACGAGACCGAATAAGAACGAAGATTTCGGTGCCTTATTTCGGTGCCTGACTTTACACTACACTGGACAGCAGGTAACGTTAGCCTACCGTTAGCTAGCAGCGTGATTAAACACGTTAACATGCTGACAGGTGACGTTAAACAGTGTAAAGTGTGACTGTATATAAACAGTCTGCTCTGCAGCGCAGCAGCTGCCGACGTCGGAAACGCACAGATGGTGCATTCACGGACACTGGTAATTGTTTGGTTTTGGTTGGTTATTGTAAAATACCCTTTTCCCATCTGGTTGCTGTTTTTGTCGTCCAACAGCAATTTACTGGTGAAATAAGTTATTGTTTATTATAAGTTATAGTTATTACATTACTATTAAATCATTTAATTTTGACCATATGGCCTTAGTAATAAACAACGTGTCCTTAATGTCACCGACTGTTGTTGAGTAGGCCTATCCTTCTTGTTTCTTCTTTTTAAAAAACTTTCTTAAAAAGTATCGGTTCAGGCACCGTTTTAAAAGTACCGATTTAGCACAAGTATCAGAAAAAAACCCAAACAATACCCAACCGTACATATATCCATAGACAGTATATAGCATATATCTCAGCAGAAAGTTCAAAAATGTTGCGTTTACTTCACACAAGAGCAGCCATTTTCCCCTGTTGCCATGGGAACGTTATGAAGTGACGTAATTTCACCTACTGAGAACACGGTGTTGGGGGAATCACTTTTTTTCTCTTTTTCATCAAACCGCAGTTTTTCCAAGTTCCCGCAGTTTTTGCAAGTTCCCGCAATTTTTGCAAGTTCCCGCAATTTCATCGCATAAAATGGCATAAATATCCCGCATATTCCATCGCATTTTTTAAGAAAACGTGCCGCATAATCAAGGATTTTTGCCCGCAACAATCACGAAAAAACTCCGCGTTTTTCTGGAGGGACTGATAATAGTAAAGCCACTGTATAGCAAAGCGCCGTCAGAAGAGTGTGACTCGCTCTGAAACGTTTATTAAACGTTTTTGTAGTGTTCCCTGGACACAAACCAGTAAGATCCATTAAAAAGGAGTTCCACAGTATTGCAGGTGAATTATGTAAACCCTTTGAAATTAAATATTATGAATTATAATTCTGTTAATGATGGTGCTGCAGCCTCAGAATGGGATTAGTAAGCCTAGGACTTTTTCGCCCGCAGGATTGCAACTAAATGAAATAGATTATAGGTTCAATACCATTTCACCAGTAATATACTTACGATTAAATATGATATTAATACACTATATTGGAACTTACACATTTACTCTAGCAGCAATTTTCTCCCATGCAAATTCTTTCTTTTGCAGCAGCCGCTGTTTTCCTTTTTTAATGAAATACTGTATATGTTCAAACTCACTGTATGTGCGCATGAGTATTTCCGCCGACCAGTTTGTGTGTAGTTGTTACCATGGTGAATCGTAGTATAACGGCTCCATTCATGCTGCCTTTTTCTAGTGGTGGTGCACACGCTTAACTCTGAGTGAACCTACTCTGAGTTGATTGAACCAACTCAAATCAGCTCAGGGTAAATCTTCCTCAGAGTTCAGGGTTAGACTCGGAGTTTGTTAAACCTCCTTCCTGAAACAGGGACCTGGACATTTGAACTTTTACAAAACAGTGTGATTGCATGACAGAGCAGGAGGTAGAAAGTAATACCAAAAGCAGTCAGCCAACTGTATCCAATTAAAAAGAACTTGTTATTTTAAACTATAGACCCTGGTGCTTCCTGCTGACAGTGAAAAAGAGGTGAAAGTGAAGCTGTAACATTGCAGATTATTTTAGTGGGAGAATATATATGATTAATCAGTATGTGGATGTTCACTTCAACGGAATGTACTGTCTTAGATTATAGCAAAAAACACATTTTGACATATTTCAAAGCAGATGTGTAATGTTAAATAAAGAAAATCTGACATTTGCAGACAAATATGACACAACTGCAAAGCTTTGCTTATGTATTCTCAGGGCTGGTAGCATTGATTTTCATGTTTATTCTGACCTCTTCTTTTCTCTCTGGAGAGCTGAATGTGACAGGTTAATGAAAAGACTCTTTTTGTGTGCTTACCGTACAACCAGGAGTACGGTAAGCATCAAATCCCCCAATTCTCCATTTATTCATCTCTTTATTTGTGAAATTCTGGTTTCTGGCTATTTTGTATTGATAGTTGGTGTTAGAAATCAACAGTGTGCTTGGTAATAATGGGCCTTTTTTTATTCCATTTCATTTTAACATATAGCAGGAAAAGCACACGTGTAAATAATAGCATTATGGCTATATGTTCCATTCAAGGTTGCATGTTCCAAGGTATTGGCATTGTGCATGTTGTTTCACTGACATGGCTAACTGGTGAAATTTCCCTTAATACGTTTCCTGTTGAACTTTCTGAATTCCCCTTCAGACGCTAGAAAAAATAAGAGTTTACCGTAATTTGCAAAATAATTGTTTTTTCTTGATTACATTGTTTTAGTGATCATTAGGAGCCGGAATCGAAATTTGATTAATTGCACAGCACTACTAACTGGGACCATTTAAAGGTAGTGGGTAGTTTCCATCTCCCCCATGACGATTTCTAAGTAATTGCAACAAAATTGTCGGCACATCCACATGATACAAGCCTTCCGTGATCATGCACCACCACCACCCCTCTTCCGTGCAGTTGCTAGTAACCAAGGAGGACACGGAGGATTTAAAAAAACATGATGAGGAGGTACTGTAATTAGCTTCGCTTGAATTTCTGTTCGCGAAAGTCGTTGTACAACACTATTTTTTAAACATAGCTTAAATACAGAGAGATTTTTGTGAAGCTGATAGTCTTAATTAGCTTTGTATCCAGGGGCGGATTGGCCATCTGGCAATTCTGGCAAATGCCAGAGGGGCTGGACCATTTTTTTTTTATGTGGGCCGGTCAGATTGGGTCGACCCAATCAGAGGTTACTCAAATTGGGACGTTCAGTCAAAATCAAGCACCTGCAAACGGGATCTCCGTTTAATCCCATTGGTACTGTATCTGTAGCTGTAGATGGCAGTTAGGTTAACACTATAACTCAGTGTTTTTAACCCAGCATCAATACAATGCATAATGTCTCATTCAAAACAGTCCAAATGAAAGGTTTATAATGTAATCTTTTATTTTGGCACCACATGTTGCCCTTATGACCAAGTACTTAAAGATGCCATATTATGCTAATTTTCAGGTTCATAATTGTATTTTAAGGTTGTACCAGAATAGGTTTACATGGTTTAATTTTCAAAAAACACCATATTTGTGTTGTACTGCACATCTCTCTCACTGCTGCAGCTCCTCTTTTCACCTTGAGTTCAGGTCTCTGTTTTAGCTACAGAGTGAATCATCTTTTCTTCTGTACTCTTTGATTCCACTCGCACATGCTCAGTAGCTCAGATCGTAGATCATGTCAGTTAGATCCATAGACAGTAAAAGAAAGGTTGTTTCTCCAACTTTGGTCAGTTAGCTACAAGGCAGGATTATCTTGGAGACTTCTTCTAAAGGAGGGCGCACATGTAAGTACTTCTTTTGTAGATTATGGTGAACTTGTGTGTGTCTAACGCTAGCGCTAGCATGCTAACGGTTGTGTTTAGCCCGTCGTTTCGGCTAGTTACGTAACAAGCCCTGCAGATTTTGAACAGCTCACCCGGAGACTGAAGGCAGGGCACATTCAGAAACCGTATCTCACTCAAAACAGCATGGATAGATTTTTTTCAAAGTTTGGATGCATGTGGAAGCACCAGAGACACAAAATAACACCCCAAATCCCAGAAAAAGTGTTTTTTTCATAATATGGGCACTTTAAGTTTGCCCAAACTTAATAATACGTTAATAATAGACCTGTTAGGTCAGAAAATACTCAGCCCATTTTGGAAATGTCATAGGCTGCTGTAAAATCACTGTTGACACAGTCAAACTGACTTGCATTTTGGTATGAGTACTTAGTATAGTAGCATAAAACACATGCGTATTATCATGAAAGTGGAAAAAAGGAAATAGTGTAAAATACAGGTAGGAAAACAAGAGCCGGCTGTATTGTTTTCTCAGTTAATTCTGAGCACCACCACCTCCGCACATTAGTGGTGGTACTTTCTCATATTTTTCTTTGCTCCTCATTTTTTCATAATTACAGAATAGCCTAATGCTATTATCATTGCATCTGACCATTATTTGTATAGGGGTCTGAAACAGGGCTGTAAGCAAGGGAGATTTCTAACTGATATTACGTTATAAATGCTTAAATGTTACAAATTCCTGCCATCTAGAGCACAAGCTACATACAATTGTGACAACATGTATTTCAAATGAATTCGAGATAGTCCATCTGAATGATTACACTGTCCTACTGTAGAAAAAAGAAGTACCAGCTGAATATATGTAGACAAAGAGTAGTAGAAGTGCAGATACTATAAGTAAACATGTACAAATTGATAACTTTTGATGATTACCACTAAATAGCTTCTAACATTTGGGCTATTTAGCTCTAAGGTAGACCTGGACATAAAGAAATGCAGGGATAGGCTGCAGAAAAAGTTAGAATGTCTTGACTTTGAGAACCTCATCTATGGTGGTGGTCTGAAACTAAAAATGTATTCAGGCAGAACATGAAGTGAACTTTTAGAGGTGATGCAAAAGTCTAGACAAAGATGTTATTGTTGCAAGTTTGCCTTGAGGTGAAGACGTGTCTGCCCAAGATTTTAATTTTTCAATTATTCTGGGGCATTATAACTCCAATTCATGAACAGACAAAAACAGAAGAAAAAGAGAGAAAGACTGGAGGAACAACAAAAAGAACAAGCTTGTGGTAAGTTCTGGGTGAGATTCACACACAGACATACAACTGGGCTGTAGCCTACATTGCTAGCTGCAGCTAACTAGTCGGACCATTAGCTGTTTGAGGTAAATAAACATATGGACTTCAGAAACATTTCAGAAGTGAAATGGGAATTAAGCCAAAGAAAAGGCAAACACTATGAAATCCACAAAGCTGGCAGGTGTATTCCCAGAAAATGAAACGTCTTGCATCATCAAATAGGCTGCTGTTAGCATTAGCATTTGATGATGCAAGTGGAAATAGAAGAAATATAAAGTTATACTTGTATATCCGGTTACTGAATATGTAATAACAGCCATAAAACAAAGAACATATGATAGCCTATAGATACTTATTAAAAGCATGCTGTCATTCCCCATTGACATAGATCATCACTTTAAAATTGGTGCTCAGACAAAACACAGAAAAGAATGATGCGGCAATTTGGATTAAAAGAATAAAATTCACATTAAACAGGCAAAAAAATAAAATAAAAAAAACTCCTGTAATTGTAATTATCATATGCTAATATGTCACATGGACTTACATGCAGTGTTTTCATGGGAGTGGCTTACTGTGTTTGGGGAGTGGCTGCCGTGTTCACACATTTTGCCTTGTTCATCACTACGAGAGACAGAGCCGAGGGCTGAACTCGAACACTCAGTGCACTACATCATATCCACTAATTGCACCATCTGTGGAGTTTTGTTTTTCCTTGTTTTACAATCCCTCCAATCGCTGTTTAGCAGATGGGCTCGTGCGGCCAGCTAGCTTACGCAAACTGCTTCACCAACTAGTTTTCTAAGTTGGGGAAAAAAACTTCTGAGAGACACAGCGGAGGACACGGACACACTCTGAGTACGGTACTGTTTTGACGTGCGGGCTTACTTCGTGGTTATCCTTACCACTTTGTTACAGTTTTCATTTTTTTTTCTTTTTTTCTGCGTCTGAAGGGGGAGGAAAAGGAGGTGGACCCACACGCTCAGTCGCCGGTCTCGTGGCTTCTTTGTATACAGGAGCAGCTGTGTGTAAATGCATGGGCACACAGCGTCTACTGCTGCTTGACGGACAGCCTATTCGGCTCAGTCCAACCTTCATGTGGGCTTCCTCAGAGATGAACCAGGTGTAGAAGAGGAATATCGAAACTTTACCCGAGCCTTTTCCCCCCAACGCAGTGTCTCATTCACCCCAACAAAGCTTGGGTCAGTTTTACCGCCTCTCTTTCTCCGTCTCTCTCTCTGTGCGCTGGGATTGTAAACGGCAGAAACAAATTGATCTCCGTGCAGAGTAGGCTACAGCTACAGCTGCGCGGCTCCCTCACACATCATGGATGTAAGATTTTATCCGACTGCTGGTGGGAATTCTATTCCAGGAGAACCACCAAACCTGGATTTTGCCCACTGTTTGGGCTACTACAACTTCAATAAGGTGAGAAACCACTCTGCTGTAGTCTAGTTTTGTGCATATGTGACCACCCTGGTGCTGAAACCATGAGTGCGACGTAACTCCGGGCTCCAGTCCTAATGACTGAACATCTATCTAAAAATAAGTTGAATTAAAACCAACGATTTTCATTGTCTTATGAGTTGCCCACTTGTTTCCCTCTGACTTAAGCCACTAATGATGACTGTCTTTCTGGAGTTGCTTAATTAATACTTACCTCTCCTGCCACAAACTTTGCTGTTGTGTATTAATAATAGAAATGAGAGCACAAGACAAGTGCAGTGGAACAGTGGTACTTTTGTCCAGCTCAGACCGGCCACACTTGCACTGTTAAACTCTCACCAGAGTGATGTGATCCACAGTCATGGGCGCTGTTGGCTATACAGTTACATGTTCCTAAACATCAGTGACACATTAGAATGTGATGAAAGTATTACACAGTGTATCAAGTGTCAAATAAAATGCTCTGCTGGGCTGTGATCATGTTACACGACCTAAATAAAGCAGATAAATACCATGTTTTACAAACACGTGTTTACCCTTTGGCATGTCACTTTGTTAGTGAGTTACTCTTTTTCTCTATTACCACTCAATACAACTTTGTATAACTAGCTTCAGCACATCAGGTTGCTATTAATTAATAGCTCTTGGAGATAGTGCTGGAAATTAACTTTATGGCTCTGCATAAAACCATACAGAAAGAGATACAGACCGCACACTTGTTATCTGTTCAGAATAAATGCATTCATTGTCATCATTGCGCTGTTGTGCACTTATCTCAAACATGGCATCAGTAAACCCCTGACTGTCATACCCAAAGAGGCAGCCACATGTACAACACAGTTTTATCTCCTAGGTTAAACAGTCTATTTGTAAGCATTGTTTCACAAGTCGGTTTATTCACTTCCCTGCATCTGTATACAAGCAACCCTGTTTCTAAGCTGTGAATAAGACCATTGCTGAGGTATGACAAGTTTATTAACACTCTAACATGAGGCAGAGGTTACGTTAACACACAGATGATAGTTTGTGATATTTTGTCAGTGATGTAACACTTGAACTATCTGACCCATAATCTATCAGGAGCGTGACTTCCTCGTACCTCTGCAAGTCTATGACAGACTGACACAACCGCAGCGTGCTGTTTTTACAAAGTTTTAACAATGGTAGCACACACACACACACGCACACACACACACACACACACACACACACACACACACACACACACACACACACACACACACACACACACACACCACCACCCCCTTTCAAATTATTCAGCCCTATAGTACTGTTTGCCCTTGCAATCTGATGCTGCTCAAAACAGTTACCAGGTTTTTCTCACTGTTTCATCAGCTCTTTGTCATGTGGCCAAGTTGTCATTTGTGCCCAATTTCATCATGTCTTCATCAGCCTTGATACATTTTAACTAGATTGCTTTGAATTGGTGTAAGAGTCGAAGTGCGATTTTTATTCCTGCTCATAAATTCCCCAGGTCAAGGGAAATTTTCCATCTGTAACAGTAATTGGCCACAATGCAAAAGGAGAAAGAGGGAGGGTGGTGAGAAGGTAGTATCTCCACCAGTTATGTAGGAGAGAGAGAGAGGCAGAGTACAAAGCATGCTTTTTATGCTAATTGCAATGCCTTTCCATGGCGAACAATCTTTCGCATGCATCTTCCAAATAAGCCTCCAATTTATTTGAATCAGCTCGCTGAAAGGTAGCACAATGCAGAGTGAATGTTAGTCATCCATAAGATGTGGCATTTTTTCAAGTCCCACAGAACTGAGACATTACATCTTTAATCTATTTATAAGCAGTGACAGCCCCTTCTGCAAACAGCAAAACTTCCACTAGATTCATAGTTTTGATTTGAAACCATACCCCCTCAAATCGCAGGCACAGGACATGTTCATTGTTAATGACAACAGAGACAGAAGGGCCCAGAGGCACTTTGAGACATCAGAGATTCTTTTAAATTTACAGAAAAATCCAAACGAGTGGCACAAACTTAATTAGGCGCTGCAGTCATGACTAATGAAGCTGCCTGTTTCTTTTGGCATTGAGATGAAGGAGAAACAGCAGTGCTGAAGAGAAACATGCCACAACTTCACACAGCTGAATTATACTCACAAAATAAATTCAAGAAAATTACACTTGCTGTAATCTGGTAGAATTAAACACAAAACTCTCCTTACAGCAAATGTAAAGGTTTATTGGTGTGAGGTTTTACCATTAAATGAAGAGTTTTCAGGTGGGGCACAGGGCTGTCACTGCAGGGTCCGCTTCTAGCTTTTCTTCAGCTTGAACACTTATCAGCTATGCTTAAGGGCATTGCCAAGGCCCCTACTTTAACTAATTTTGTTAAGTTCAAGTTGCATGGTTTTTAATTTATCTGTAACTATGACTCTTGTATTTACTGGCTCTTTGGCTCGTTTAAGAATACCTGGTTGTAGTCAGTAAAATTCATAAGAGAACAGAAATGAAAACATCAAATGGGCATCTAGTGCTCATTTGTTCAATTTCTTATTTTGGTGATGCCAGTGATGTGAGACTAATAGTTAAAGGTATGTGGTTTTTCTGGGCAAACTCCTCAGTCATGCACAGCATCAACCGTTTGGATTTGACTGGTTTTGGTAAAAGTCAAATGTGATTGACTTCAGTGGTTTCATGAAAGGGACTCAGTGTTATTCTCATATTTATGACCATCTGGTCTATTTTTTTCTTTTAAGGTTTAGTAATGTTTCAGATACAGTAACCATTTAGTGTGGGCTTTCATTACCTCCAGGCGCAGAGAGACTAAAATTACCAACAGATGTTAATACAAACGCTTCACCTGCACTGGTGCTAACTCTTGAAGTTTATTTGCAAAACTAATACCAGCACCACTGCGACATCATAATTCTTTGAATTACATTAGTGTTTTAATGGCACTATTGCAGTAAGTAGACAATTGGCAAACATAGCACATTGTAGATGGAAAGGTGCAAACTGAAATCATCCTGTGTGACCTACTGTATTATTGTTGATGTTAAACGCTGTAAGGGGACATACAACTTTTGTTAGTAAATAATTTCAACAAGCAATGACGAGTTATTGTCAAGTTTCTAATCGGTGTATTGTTGCAAAAAAACGTGATACATATATATTTTTAATCCATTGGTTGGTTACGTGGTAAACAAATACATCAGTTGCTCTCCTGGGGTATTTCTGACAAAGTAGCTGCTCAAGGTGTGTTTAGTTTTGTATTAAACCGCACCTGCTTTTACCACAGTGACCACACTTGTTGCCAAATCAACCAAGTCTAAATTGTAATGATTACAACTTCAAGCACTTTATAATAAGCCAAATCGTCTACTGCTGCACATAGTTTAGCCTTTTTTTTTTTTTTTTTTTTACTTTTTTTAAACTGAACAACTTATCAGAGGATTTTATTGAGCCTGTAAAATAGGTGAAACAGAAGCCTGCTCATGTTTCACGTGGACCCTACTGACCCATGCATATGTAGGGAAACTAAAAACAACACCGATTTAAAGAACTGAGGGAAGGACCTTAAGTAATGTACTTCCACAGCAACAACCCCCTGGGCAGTAGCCTCTTTTTGTGTCCAAACCATGGTGGGCAAGGACTGTTTTTGCCGTCTTTTCTACTTCATCGGGAGGGAAGGGGTTAATACTCTGTTCAACCAGGGGACCTTGTGCATCTCTCCAGTGTACACAGCTGGTGCCATTTCATCACACACATTCTAAACATATCCAAACACAGCTTTGTGTGTGTGTGTGTGTGTGTGTGTGTGTTGAGGGGTGGGGTGTAGCCTCAGAGGCTGTCTGCTTTGTCAAACTCAGCAGTTGATGGATATGACTTCAAGGTGCATGCTAAATGTTTAAGTGCCCATGAAGTGAATAGCTGATGTTTTTTGCTGAGTCTTTTAATTGTAGCTTGTCAGTAGTTCAACAGATTTATTAAACACCTAATTTTCCCACTGAGATTAGACAGTGTTATTTTTAGTCCGCCTGCTTGAAGACACACTCTACTTGGAGTTCCTGCCTCCAAGAATGACTGCTCTGTCTGACAATCTGCACTACACATATCTCCACAGGGCAGATGTTAACATTTTGTTAATGCACAGCTCTCCACTTCCTGCATGATGTCTTAACACTGAACAAAGCGGATGATAGCATACACTGATGAGGTATCAATAGAGACATATTGCTGGAAACTATATAATGTTTATAAAAAACTGATTTTTAAGGGGTTCACAGGGATCATTTCTAAAGAAGCAACCCAAACAAGAGCTATAGCAGCCTTGTATTATTAAACTGTGAGCCTAATAGTTTCTGATTCTTGTGGCACCACATTATCACAGCTGTCACTCTCTCTTTATTTTGTTGATCACGTTGAGATGAGGACATAATGGCACATAAACACACACACACACACACACACACACACACACACACACACACACACACACACACACACACACACACACACACACACACACACACACACACACACACACACACACACACACACACACACACAACAACTGAGTCCCATTGAGTTTCATTTCAACATGTCTTACTAGTACAATCTGATGATCTGAACCAACAGTCTGAACCTGTGGGAACATAAGACCAGGTTGCCTGATTTGTTTATGAGGTGGATATGAGAGGCTCTGAAATCTTAGACAGACATAGACCATTACCCAGATCAGCACTTGTAAAGACCTTCTGTAATCCTGCCATCACTGCTCATAAATCCACTTTATTACATCCCCATGTACATTACTCAGCGTGGCTCATTTAGGCAGACCTCACACTCTTGTAGACAAAGAACATCTCGCGTAGTGAGTTGGCCTCAGGTTGTGATCTTATAACCAGGGACCAATTGGAGCTCCAGTGTAAAACCAATCAAAAAAACATGCTTCAGTGTTGAATGTTGGGGTGCGTGATATATCGACTCAATATTGTTATCGCAATATCACGTTGCGCAATATTATATCGAAAGGGGATGCAATATTTGCAATATATTGTTTATTTTGCGCTGCGTCCCGTCCATTGGCTGTGTGGCTTAGTTGTGTTTGATTTAGAGCCCGCTTGAAACGCTATAATGATAATCATTTCATTGGCCAGTTACCGTGCCATATGCACGTTAGTGCACGTCAGTGCATGGGTCCACTACGTGACAAACCCTATGGAGTGTACCATGTGTGTGCATATTTCGACAGAGTGACAGTGTAAGTGAAGAAATTGATAGAGACAACTAAACGGAACGAATCAGAAAAGCGTAAGAAAAGTTTTGTCCTGTTCTCTTTATTTATATATTTTATACTGTACCACCAGTAAAACATGTCCTGTTCTGTAGACATGGTCATTATTTATTTATTCATGTTGTACCAGACCAATATGACTGTCAGTTGAAATAAACCTTGTGTTGTGTTGTAAGAAAACTTGGTTTATTTGTTATGAATCTATTTTGATGCGTTTTTCCATGTTTAAAAATATCAAAATTAATATCTATATTGCAATATTCATAATTGATATAGCAATATCACATTTTGTCAATATCGTGCAACCCTAGTTGAATGTCTTCACATAGTAGGCCAACCATGTGCATATCATTTTATGTTTTTCCTTTTAGGATTAACACTGGCAGGGAAAGTCTCCACTATTTATGGCTGTTTCAGAAACATCTATTTCAGTGATACAAAGATGATGAATCCACAGGAGAGGCACATTTGTTATTGGATTGTGATCTTGAACACAACATCACTACATCATCCATCAAACTATGTAGGCCTAAGTGCCTAAGGATTTTTTTATTTTATTTTGACATGCAAAGTCATGAACGAGTTTTTTTTTAGTTGTAGTGCTTTAAGTATATAGATTTATAGTTATTTTTGTCCTGTAAGTGAATATTAGTTTTCTTTGTGACATTTCTTTATCTAATTTCTGATCATCACATTCACAGTAGATAGTTTAGATGCAGTAGAGTGCAGTATGAAAAAGTTGTTAACCTTACCTGCAGCTCCCTATGGAAGAACGACAGTTTATTAAAAAGATAGTTTATAAAGACGGTACCATTCGGTATACAGGCAGGCGCCATCTTGGGAAAACTCTCATGACCAGCCGAATGACGAACGCCGTGTAACCAGTAACCAGTTACCAGTAACATAGCTCAAGCACGGCGTTCGACTGGTCATGACTGTTTTGAGAAAAGATGGCGCCTGCCTGTATACCGAACGGTACTGTCTTTATAAACTTATATAAATCTTTTTAATAAACTGTCTGTACACTTAAAAAGTTCTCAATGCTTCAGTTTATATGTAAGGACCCTCATTATGCTACCGTGGAAATGTGGTGCTATTTTGAGCCTTGGTAGTGGTATAGAAATAGCGATTTCTTTTTACTTTTGCATGGCCCCAACGACTAGCTTTATAAGCTAATTAGCGGTTTGCGATAAAACTGGTCACATTCAATTAGCATGAAAACATATCCCAGAGAATAGTCAACTCGGTACACGTGTTATTAACCCCTAGGTTCATTTTCCGCCGGAATTGTCCTTTAAGATAAGACTAAGATACCTCTTATCTCAAAACACCAAAAACACTTCAAGTTTGGCCAAGTTGTATATATTGTATTGACATGGAAGATAGTGAATCTACTGTTTGTGTTAATTTTACCTTTGACCTTACAAGATAAACTAACGTCCTTTAGGAGTTTGAAAGAGTCATATTTGTGTGAATACTGTGCCTCTTTGAATCAAAGCAGGCCCCCACAAGATATATTTTTCCACCATGATTTGAACATGACTTTTTTAATCTGGTTTTGGCTCACTACATCTTTGACAGCCTCACACTTGCTTATTAAAAGGAAAGGAAGAACTCCCTGTGCCCCAGAAAAGTGCTTTTACCATGAATTAAAGCCCCATTGTGTAACATTTGTAGTTGTTTATTATCAAAATCGGTATTGCCCTTAATAAACTTGTCCTTTTTTATGAATATTGACCACAACCATCAATTCCAAGCATTCCTATTGGCTTGAAATTTTACATTTGCGCTTACATGAACTGGGGTAGATGCTCCATAGCCATGCGCCATCTTGAAATACGGTAGTCCGTAAGGGACTTACAGGCTATACAGCTCCGCATTTCGTGCTTTTCACTCAGTGGCACTGACTATGACGAATGCCAGGGAGGGAGGGGGGAGAAGATTACTTGCGACTCATCGCCGGCAGATTTGAAAGCCTGTTGCGTCTATTATCGAGGACATGTAACTGAATCGCAGAGGAAATTAAAACGACAACGTGACAGGCAAAGCAACAAGACCAAAGTTAATATTGTTGTGGCTTTTCCAAGATGGAAAGAGCTGATGAGGAGCAAGGATTTTAAAAGGGACGCCGAAGTTGCCTGCTTTCTTCTCAACAGGTAATTCTGCCTATTTGTGTAAAAGTTTTATAGTTGCTACGTGCTTGGCTAAATATAGCATGGTTGTGTATAACGCTAGAACGACGTCTAGGATACTTTTCCTCGCGTCAATGATGAAAAAGGATTGTACCTTGTAACATAAACGTAATCATATCTGCCGTGATTTCCCAGGCAGACAACTCACGTCATGGAGTTGTAACACAGACTAGCTACTAGAACAGCTGCGTGTAAACGATGGAGACACTAAGAGATCATTTCAGTTTCATTGACATTGTTCATGCTGCTCAGAGAAATATATTAAAAACAAAAACCTCCGTTGCTTCTCTCCTACGCTGTAAACATCGCCTTACACTATTAATCTCATACAACATACAGAATAACGATAGCACTGATACTTTACTAACATTAGCTTGCATATGTTTGGGAACCTGATAGCTGATGTTAGCAATGAAATGGTACCAAAATAACGTCAAACTATTATTACACTGGAAGGGACACTCACGGACGTTTTGTCGCTAATTTCGGGTTCGGCCACCGTAGGACTTATAACGCACTCGGAATGGGGGGGGGCTAGAAAATGAAATTCAGTTGGTTGTCATATACAATTTCACCGCTAGATGGGAGCAATTCTTACACAATGTAGCTTTAAGCAGTTTTCAAAAGGACCAGTCAATCACTTCTGGTTGGCTGATTCAATAAGTGTTGTGTCCCTTTAGAGGTTAGCCTCGCTGTTTAGACACATTCATTTTTAAGCTTTCCAGAAAGCCATCCATTCCCTGTTTCATAGATCTAATGTCCAATTCTCTTAATGGGCTCACAGACTATATCAAACGATTCAGCTGTTTTCCTTTGCTTTTAACTTGCTTGACTTAAGCTCTTTTCAAGGAGCATAGGCCAATGACAAATGCCCGTCTCAAACAGTTATGGGTAATATTTGCTAGGCTGGACTAGTTGAATTCATTGCTGCTATCTCCATATTAGACTTATTTCCTCCAGCTGTTCCTGCTGTTTGCTTTTAAGTCAGCTTCCAATTGGGTAAATGCAGAATATAGCATTTCCAAAAGTTAAATATTAGTCCTGTAACAGTAATTAGTCCTGTCAACCAAAGAAGAATTATTGTCTGGGTGTAGGATTCTCTCTATACTCCAATTTAGCTGTGACTATTATAACTAAAGCAGCCTGCGTATAGAAATATAAGTCACTGTTCCAGCAATTGTTCATGTGTCAGGTTTAATATGAATACATTTCTCATTAGAGGTGAATGAGCTGCAGGTGTTTGTAGTATTACATGTTACACAGTGCGATTAATCCACACTTTTTCACCTGCCCCCTCCTATGTAACACATTCCCATAATGCATTGTGTTACCAGGTTGCCCCCTCCTATGTGACACATTCCCATAATGCATTGTGTTACCAGGTTGCACTAAAAGGACTGACAATAGTAGCAGGTGTGCAAATATCCCTCAGACCCGTTGAACAAAGCGCTTAAATAATGGGGGTAAATACAAGTTTTATTTGAATGGTCAAATAGATGGTATGTTGGAACCAATTGATGCTCAAGAAATACTTACTTTAAATGCAACCTGTTTTATCAGAACGAAACTGTAAGCATCACTTAAAACCTAACTTTAAAAAAATAGACTGATGCATTTGCTGTTTACAGGCATTGTTTTGTTTCCTTTGTGTTCATGCGTATATTCAATGAGTGTTTTCTAGATAGCTGTGATTGTCGAACACTCCTCAAACATAAAGTCTGTTTGTGGCAGTTAGATAATGTTAATGTCTGTCTCAGTAGTTACTCTACCATAGCAATAACACCGCAGCTATAAACCGCTGTTCTTAGAAGAATATATTTGCCCTTTGTCTTCCCTATACTGTCAGAAATGTCTTTGTATCCATCGTAGAGAACAAGTTCATTTAAAGCTATTCAACAACTACTACTCTTTTTTTCAACCATTTTAAAATGTCTCACTATAAAGAACTGTTGTCTCTGTGCAGACTGGAAATCTGACTTAAAGCATGAGACAAGAAGCACTCACCTGAATATTGATCTAAGATCATAATCTTTTCCAAACCCTCAACCAAGTGCTTTGAGTTGCCTAAACATAACCATACAAATGGAATGATGCTTTAGTTGCCAGGACCTGATACTGTAGGGAAGACACATCAAAGAGGTTTTGCAGAGAACACAATTATTAGAAAACACTGTTGACTCATTACATCACTCTTACATCATTCGTTTAGCTATAATTGCCCAACAATTATCTTCATTTGAATGACCAAAGCTCTCAACATGTTACTTAGGTATCACTGCTTTGAGGATTCTGTCAGATTTTCAGTTGTATGAAAATCATGCAGTATTCATGAACATGTCTAGTTTTTATTAAGTTACATGATCAAAATGAACAATGGAGATGACCTCAGTAAAAGCTCCAGCCATATAATAAAAGTTCAATCCTTGAAACCTCAACTGGGATCATGAATGGGGTCCATGAAATTCTTGAGCCAACTTCAGATATTTTAGGGAGTTGAAGTCGAGGCTCATTCACAGAATGTCCTTGTTTATTGTGATGTGTGTGTTTCTGCTGGCTCGTGGACTCTCTCACATGTGGTCACAGTGCGGGATGGCAGAAGTAGAAACAAGATTAAAGTCAGTAAGACCTCAGCCTTGGCAGGGTTTTGCTCCCTGGACGGCCACTGACAATTCTTTCAAATGACATTCCTCCCAAGGAAACTGATCTAGCTAGTTCCTCATCTTTGAAGGTTCTGACTCCCGGTGTAACTTTTCAAATACCTGCACAGCCTAGGGAAAGGGATTTCTCCCTTTTTTGCTCCACGATATTTGTGTCTCTCCCGCTGATAAACAAGAAGAGAAGCTGAATGATTACACTGTTTCAAAGGCATAACAGGCAGCTGATTAAAGTGTGAGGTCGGAGTTAGCCAAGGTTAACCGTCCATAATGAAACACTTTGAAAATAATGATACGCTGCATGGTTTTATGAGGGCCTGTGGCTGCTCAGCTCAGCAGTGGTGACCTTCAGCAGTTCCACTAGCTAATCGTAGCGATCCTGCAGCACCCCTGTAGTTTCGAGACTCCATTACCTTGTGATACTCATCTAGGAGAGCAGACCTTGTACAAGGTCTGTCTCTCTGTAACCGTGCTTGTGTCACTGAGGTGTCTAACCATCTTCACTTTCATCTTCAGCTACTCCTTTGATTTGTCTATGTGGTACAGAAGGCCAAGATGAGGTCTTACATCACTTTTTACATTGAAGTCATTCAGCTGACAATCCAGAGAAACTTAAATAAATAAAAAGTGAAATAAACTCGACACCATTACACCATCAACAGCTATAATGCTTTTCTAACCAGACTGCATTAAAAAGATGATTGTCTGAACATTATTACATCACTTGTGAGTATTTGTCATCTGTTATTGCAGGGCATGTGGCCTTTTATTACAAACAGCTGCATATTTTACACCTGGTTAGACTGGATTATACTCCTGCCAGTACTTTAAAGTTTTATATTGACAACTGGCCGCTGTCCACGCTATACGATTACTGAATAAGTAATACCTATCTACAAAGAGAAACCACAATATTAGCTTTGGCTAACAATTATAATATATTTGGGGTGTAATAGTACATGTAAGCTACATCACCTGCAATATGATGTTCATCTATCTGAACTGTGTTTAGCTTCTCATTACTACACAAATCACTGTACAGTACCTGTAGTTTTATATGTCTGTATGTGGTTTATTGTTTTGCCTTGTGCATTGTATGTCCAACTGGAAAATCATATTTACTTTATAAATAGAATAAACGGGTGTGTTAATATCCTACCCAGATGACTGAAAGGCATTTTTATAATTGACAAATATGTACACTTCTGCTTTAGGAAATGTGTCACAATGTTATGATAATAATAATCACAATGATAATTACTCATCTAACAGCCAGAAAATAAATGTTTGAATACAATCGCTATTTAAAAAGCCATCCCATACTACAGTATTGTGCAAATAGGACTGTATTTTAAGTAAATTGCTGATTTGAGCTATTTGCTGCTGTATGGAGGGGGTTAGTATGGGGGCTGCATGTAAATGCATGAAGAGATTTATGATCCTGTTAGCTGAACACACTGAGGTAATATCCTATCAGCTGTTCTTGGTTGAGTTAGGGGTTGTCATCAAATGTAGCTGAGCATGTATCAACCTGTACCCAGCTTACAGTAATATGCCTAATTTATCCAATCCTAACATAGTCACTGGTTTATCTTTGATTGTTGTGAGCTGAGGAGATGACATGAAGAGACAGCTCTATGTACATCCTCACTATTAGCGGGTATTGATATTTCACAAGAATACATTCCTAAAAGGAACTAATTAATAAAAAAATAACAATTGCCCAGTTCTTTCATTCATCGCCACAGTCTCTCATAACAGGCACGCTTCAAGCAGGAACAACAAAGTAGTACATAAATCAAAGCAGTTTCCTTTGCCAAGCCAGAACCCCTTGGGACATACCTTGGTGCTTAATTAAAATCCAAAAGTATCATGTTTTAGGTGAGCGAGCACTGAATAACAATGACAAATCATGCCCCAGAGCATTAGTGGTGTGTTTTAGAAAAGAATAACAGCATCTCTTTTTATGAACAATATAAATTAGATTTAATGTGGAAGAAAGCTGTTTCCAGTGCATTGTAGCACCAGGACTGTGGTAAATATAGCGTTTCCTGGCAGCAGAACCTGCCAAAACCAGCATTGACATATTAATCTCTTAATTACGCAAAC
This sequence comes from Gymnocephalus cernua, assembly GCA_023631565.1. NCBI lineage: Eukaryota > Metazoa > Chordata > Actinopteri > Perciformes > Percidae > Gymnocephalus > Gymnocephalus cernua. The sequence continues at coordinate 6,430,465 of CM042426.1, read as the reverse complement.
AGGATTATAATGAAACAGCTCATTATTACTTTACATTATTTAATGGCTTACCCTTTTCAGTGCACTATTTATCATCCCTTTTTAAGCCTCATGTATGTACCAGCTACAGAATATAACTATATTTTTGTCAAACTGTCACAGGTCATCGCTTAACACTATATATTGGGTGTGACTTGTGAAAGGGTGGCAGTAATAATTTAAAGCTATTTAAAGTGATCCTATATAACTTTTGTTAAACAGTTGCAACTGTGGCATCTTGTAAAAATCATAAAATAATGGTACATGTTAAAATGTAGTGTAACATTAGCAGAAGGAAAGGGTCATAAATGCAGCAAACTTAACTTTGTAATATAAATAATAAAGTTAAATAAAGTTAAACGTCTATCTGGGTATTGCTAACATTAATATTGTGCATCGATGCATTTAATTGCTTTGGTTTAACTTCTGATTTGTAAGGAGTTACTTTAAAATATGACTGAATATGGCATATCTATATAGCATTTTTAAGCCATCATATCTTGTAATACAAAAGTACTAGTGGCACACATAGATTTGCATCAATCAAGTGTATTGGGGGATGTCAGGGACAACGGTGGCATTTCTAAGGGCCATTGTTGTCCCTAATCTTTGAGTTTCTACATCTGACAGTTCTGCAGTGACCAGGCCAACTAACACTGACTGGACTCTGGGCTACAACCAGAGACACTTTGGTAAATCATCAGACGGAACACGATATGGAATCCCATTTTCTAGTGACAGCAATCAAAATATGAACTGTCCTACATACTGCCGTTTCTGCAAGCGTCATAATTCTGATGTGCACTGGCTCTTAGGAGAGGCTAAAAAAAGAAAAGTACATTAAAAAGGAGAATGTGTGTAGTTATCAGCAGAAAAAAACTCTCCCAAGTCAAATCCGCTCAATTACAGAACTCTGGAGAGCTATCCCCAAGCAACCCTTTCATTGGCTAATCAGTCACAGCAAATTGAAGTGGTGAATATTTCAGACTCGACAGATTTGAATAAAGACATCATGATTATTTCACTGTTGTACAGTTCCCTTTAAACATTCTAGAGGCCTTCAGCTGGAGCCAGCATAAACTGCATAACTCCTAATTTAAGAAGGGGAAAAAAAAGTTGAGGTAGAAAAGCCAACACAAGGGCTGTCAGTCAATGTGGCAAGCTAATTGGGTCGATCTCTTTAGCAAAGATGAATGAAGAGATTAACTCTCACTATGTGTCCAGTGAATCTCCCTCCTCTGGCTCCAGGTGAATTAGCTGATGACAAGTTGATGGTGGGAATTCTGTTTCTCACTTTGAGTTAAAGCTGCAGACAGTTATTTCTTGCATGAAATCGCACATTTTGTCATTACAAGCTTTGTTTACATGTTGATTCATTGGATCACTTATGTATCTTGTATATGCATTTTAGACTATAAAAGGTTTGATTGTGTTAGTTACAAGTTATTTACATTTTGTTGTTCCTCACCTCTGCATATAAACAGCATGGTACCAGGAGATGTGAGGCTACAATATCACACGTTCTGATGCTCTCTGCAGAATACTGAAGAATGGAGAAGCAGGTCAAACATGAGCCTAATGAAGAGAAATCAAGTGTGCAGTGGAAGGTGTGAGTGCAGAGCAGACTGTGCCCTGGTGTAATTTATTTATTTTAGTGAAGAAAGTCACAGCATGGTCCTAAAATAGAGGTCAAGGCTCAAATACAGAAAAAACACTTTGCTAATGCCGTTTTTCCACTGCTAGTATCAGCTCGGCTCAGCTCGATTTGGCCGCGTTGCCCCATCCTCCTTTTTCCATTGCAGATTTAGTACTGCCTCATGCGTGTGGCGAGCGTGGCTGGTCGTCATAGCGCCGCCGCAGGAAACTGCCGTGACCTAACGCGACATACACACAGAACGTTGATGTGTGTTGTTGTTTCCACAGCCAGAAGACACATTTTGTTTCAAATGAAGCTGGAGGCAGCAACAAAAAAAAAAAAAAAACACAGCTGGCTAAACTATTTAAAAATGGCGGGTTTGCTCAGGACACCCCCGTCTGTCGCTTTCACGTCACCTTTTGGTATCGGCTCAGCTCGCTTGAAACCTCGATGGAGGTGGTACTAAAAAAAGTACCTGTTAGCAGGTACTAGGGACTTTTTTTTGTAATGGAAAACCAAAAAAAAGGCGAGGCGAGTCGAGCCAGGTACCATGTAATGGAAAAACGCCATACTTACCTCGTACCACTTCAATACAGAACAGACCTCAATGTTTCTGTGTGCCTTTGATCTCCAACTTGTCATTTCACACAGAGGAAAGGAATCATTTTTGCGTTTTGACTAAAAGATGTGTAGTGTGTCTTTGTTCTGAATCTCTTTAAATGTCAGCGCAATGATATGGAATCAAAGTTGAAGCTTAGTGTTTGTAATTATTCAAAGCTGGTATCTTAACCTCACACTGCTTTTGAAGTAGGAAATGTTAAAGTGACATTTTGAGTTTAGATACTGTTAAAAACATTAGTGAAGCACTTGGCCTGATGGTTGCTGTCACAAGAAAAACAATGCCTGCGACTCAACAGCCGTCAGGTTTGCTAATGATGTCCTGGTGTGCTGTCAATCTACCAGATGAACAGACAATAGTATGCCAAGAAGAAAATGCATGAAATAGCTAATTGCTTTTAAGAGCGTGCTCAACCATTCTGTAACTGCTATGTGTTCACAGATGTCTTGCCCAGCTGCTATTTCATAATGGAACTCAAAGACATTACAGGCGCAAAGCACTGGCTTTTTTATGAGCCTTTGTTGTAGCACATCAAGTCATAATGATTATAGATACATTATTGCAACCACAGGGGGAGGGGGAAGAGGCACGTGCAGAAACACTACAAAACACAACATCTATGTGTGCATCTTCATTATTTCACCTAATATGCCCCCGTCATTAATCGTTAATCTCTGCCAACTTGTTGATTGTCAGTTTGGAGACACATTTCTGGAGAGGAGCCCGAGAGTATTTGCAGCCGGACCTCTGTCAGTAGCACCAAGCAACACAGCCACAAATTGGAATGTGGCACAGCTCTGGGAAAGCAGCCAAGATTTAAATTAGACAATAACCTCTGCTCTCTCTATATTGCCTCTTTTCCAGCTGCAGGCCTAGCCATTTGTTTAATACAGTCAGCCCTGTAGTATATAATAGACTGATATATGAGTCACCGCTCAGCAGTTTGTGTTTTTCAGATTAATAGAGATTGAACAACTGTTTGGTTTATGCTTACTGTGGGTTTATGGCACGAATATCAGAAAAGACACACCGACTTGAAATGTTTTGTGACTGTACACACAGGAGGGTTTTAAAATCTAGGATTGGACTTTCTGATCAACACATAACTGAAGGAGACAAAGACACTTTAGATTTTAAACAGTTGTCCAAAATTATGCTATACTATGCATTACGCCTTTACTAATTTGAATATCTTGATATTGTTGCCTTAATTATTGTGATTTAAATATGTTATCTTAGCCATTGTAGCCCAAATATTTCCCTTTACTGCCATCACTAGATAAGAAATGGAGGATTGTGTTGAGCCCATCACTAAAAGCTCTTGACTGTGCACATTCCCAAAGCCGGTTATAATGAGTGTATTAGCCAAAAACAGCAGTTCAGGGAATACAAAAATGCATCTGTGCTGCTAGAGCAATAAGAGATGACTCAACTCCCAGCAGCTTTCAATAGAGCTTTATGTGAATTCAAGTACCAGAGCTCTTAACCATCTGACAAACCAAGAGAAGTAGCGCAACCATCACCATTTGCGGCACCAAGAACAAACCCACTTTTCTCTTGTATGACATTTAACTATGTAATTTTTTTGTTATTAGCTTCCTTAACCCCACAGCAGCCTCTTGCTCTTCAGTGAAGAATGGAAAGCAGTGCAGAATAAGCTTGGTTAAAATCCACACCTCTGATACCATCTTGAGTTGGAGTTGCTTCAAAGCTGCTGAGAGTAAACAGCCTCAAGACATGGCTTAGCAGTAAAAGCAAGACAACACCACCAAGCCAAGCCTTTCTCATGTTGCTTCCTGAAGAGCTGTGTGTCCATGCAACAGCAGCCATTGTGAGAAAGCTACACCATGTTCCTGAGGCCCTCTCCATTGCCTAAGCTCCTTTTGTGGCTGTGAGCCAATGGCTTTGCACCGCGCCAGATCAAAGATGGAACCCCATTTAGCTTGCACTTTCTTTTAGGATTTGCTCTTGAGAGTACAGAGCAGACTCAAATGCTAGAAAAAAAATCTGGGATGTTGGGTGTTGACCTGCATAGACTATGGATCCATAATGACAAATTCTAAGACCATCTTTGATTTGGCAGCATTTGCAAGTCCTAGACCTTAGAGAAAACATAGCTATGGTGAACCTCAGTGTATTTTAGTTCCGTTGTGTAACATGGTGTTGGATGTGGCCATGCTTAAAAAGTTGGTGTTTAAGTGTTACCTTATTGTCACAGTTTAGTCTTAAAATCAACATGTATGCACAAAACATGATGACAGAGAAGCCTAGGATGTTAGAATTGTAAGAAAATGGGATGGCAGTGTCGGTTCACCACTTCTGTCCATACAGAAATAGCTCTATGGCCAATAACTATTAGATGGATTGCCATGACATTTTGTACATATATCCGTGATCAAACATTACTTGCTAAACCTCAGCGTGTTTCTATGGTGAGCATGTTAACATGCTAATGTTAGCATTTAGCTCAAAGACGCCTGTGCCCAAGTACAGCACAGCCTCACTTAGCTGCTAGCAAGGCTGTAATTGTGCTTCTAAATTGGGAGACTATTATTAAATTACAACATATAGCTGAAGATCCCAAAGTGACTTTGGTATTGTGTTATCTTTCATTCAATGCAATAGCCAAAGTGGCAAGCACAGCTGTGGTCAAACAATGGGTGAACGAGTGTTTTCACAATGTACAGCATGTGTTTTAATTTGTTATATAATATATATTGATTCGACAATGCAGCCTGTGCGATTCACAGCTTTTCTGCCTGATCTAATGTATGTAAACCTAGTAATCTCAATCTCAAATACTAAAATAAGACTAAAAGAAAATCAAAGATCTTACAAATGCTGATTCACGCTGTTCTGTTTGTGTCGCCATGTACACTGCATCTGTGCTGAATATGCATTTAGCCCCAAGGAATATCCTGAACGCTCCAACTATAGCTCGCCTTTTACTGTCTTTCAACACTGCCATAACAACTGGGTGGCTTGGAAAACATATAATACACATTTGCTGAGCTGTGAAATCACTTTAAGCGTTTCCTTTATTTTGATAGTTAAACTTGTCATTTTGGTTGGATATGCAAACTTAGTTTCATGCCTCGTGACTAGTAGAGTAATTTAAAGAGCAGAGGCTCTGTTTTTGGGTTTTCTCATGACAACCACCATCTATAATTTCTTGCTTACATTATTTTAGAGACCTTAGTGATGACATCTTTCAAAACTTAGAGGTCCAAATTTCGATCTGCATCCTAGAGCTGATTCATCATAATTCTCGTAACACGTACCAGGAAACATGGCGTTTTGTGACAGGTTTGATACCTCAGCAAGGGTTTAAGCTGTTCCTCCAGGACTATGTTTACTAAAGCAAAGGAAGCTGTGATTACACCAGTTCAGGCCACAGTGGTCAGTGTGCTGTGAGAGAGGAGATAATCAGCACACAGCCTGAACAAAACTGTCATCAGCTTGATTCAGATCCCGGATAAGACCTAGGCCCAGACTTTTTCTCACACTGATCCTCTGCACTACTGCGATAGTACTCACACTGAGAGGCAGAGGAAGAGTGAGATGCTTACAATGAACCTCCCCTCAATTCTACCTTATGTAGTTGAGGACTAGTAGTCCTAATGGTGGAAGACAGTGCTGGGTATGAGGAGTAATGATTTTAGCTTTAAACTGAATTACCAATCGATTCAGCCTGCAGATCAGAACACAGGTTGTGGCCGACTGCGTGGGCATGCTGTGTTGTGGAGTCGCTTTACAAATTAACTGCTGCACACATAGGAGGAAATATATCTACATATGTCAGCTCCGCGCTGCATGCGCGACGGCCTGCTGGCCGTGAATAGGCCTTGTGATCACCAGAGAGGCAGCTGCATTGAGTGTTTATGCTGAATTGGGTTGTAAATGAGCATGTATTTGGTGAGGAGGACCTTGGGAAACAGAAGATAATTTTTCCAGAGGCTACAACAGGGCCTGACCAGGTTTTGCAGGAAAAGAAACAGTGCTTCTCTTTTGAATTTGCAATCCCCTTCACGTAACGAGAGGCCTGGCTAGTGGTAGGCCGAGCAAGGACATTGCATACAATAATACATAGCAAATTACCGCGGGTTCCTCAGGATTGGAGGTTGAGTTTTAACTGTGGTGTTATTGCTGTGTTTTATGGAGACCACTGGAGAACATATTAGCACAAGTGTCATGTTCCAGAGAACACATGCTAGGCTGTGATTACTGAGCTCAAGCTGAACTGTGAAATCGCTTGTCAGCAGTTGATATGTTTCTGGAAAAGCCTGGGCTCTTGATTGAATTAGTTTGGTGGTTTTCAGTGGGGAGGAAGAATGTGTCCAATTTAGTTACCTGCTGACAGACAGCACTGATATTGTGAGTTTTTGATTATACTTCATAACCAAGAAACATTCTTTTGAAGGCAATTTGAAAATGCAGAATTATCTAATTTACATTATTTTCTTTATGGTAAAATGCTTTGTCATCTTGCATCTTTCCCAGGCATTCTTTATAATGTAATCACCATTGACAAAGCAGTATTCAATGTTCAGATGAAAAGGTGTGGGCTAGTGCGTGTTTATTTTCCATTTGTATGCATGCAGAGATGGCAGCTGTGCTATCAGAGGCTCTTCAGGCGTGTATTCTGTGGATCTTGGTTGTCCAGTTAATGTTTACTGATATGATCTGTGTGGTTACTCCATCATAGTGGGGATGAGATGGGTTCATGTTGGTGCAATATTGTGTTCACCCTGAGGTTGAAATAATTTTGTTAGCTATAATAGCTGTAAAACACCTTATTTCCCCCTGGACATTCTTTCATACAAATATTCCTGCACTGGGATTTAAAATGTGGGGGAAAAAAATCAAGCATCAAAATTGCACTGGTGTCTGTCAGAAATGTTTGTTGTTTAGAATCTGATTGTAACTGTTTTGTCTGATAATTAATGACTGAAGCTTTCACAATGATTCAAAGAATATCCTTAAAGTATTATCTTGACTTAGAATAAAAAGAAAGGCGCTATTGTACATTTATGGTAAAACCTAGAAATTCATATTCATCCCATTCGCTGTGAGGTTGCTTGGTTTTCTGTCTGCCTGCGAGGATGCAGACAGTGGAGCCTTTTCACGTTAGGATCACGGCCCATGTAAGCTCTTAATTCTCCTGTTAAACAGTTATTGAAGAAATGTGCTGGTGGTGCAGAAGGAGAAATAAAAACACGGAGTGCCCAGTGTTTGTTCTGCCATGTAGCCATGTCTGGCTCTTGGTGCGACTCATGTTACAGAGCACCTTTAACTGTAAATTCACTCTGTTAATAAAAGCCTTCTACCCCACAGCTACTTTAAAGCACTCTTTTCTACAGCTTTCCTTTGGGTCACTTCTAGTAGTAGATGAATGTAACATCATTATCTGAGCTGTTGCTATAGTGCTTTACTAGATATTTAAGGCCAGTTTATTGTTTCAGAAGCATTTATTTAGCAAAAAGTCAAGTAATTCCACTCCTCAGATTTCCCCAACTTTTATATATGTTACATCTCTGAGTCCAAAATACTTTTCTGTGCACACACACGGTTGTTTGGCCCCTCACATGGCAGCTCTTGTTTAGCTCGTCACATCATTTTAATTACAGAGCCTTCATTGTCTGCGCTGACCCATTTTTGCTGCGTGGTCCCTCCAATCACACTTAATTTCATCTGGCATTTGACTCAATCGTCACTGCTGCAAACACGAGTGGCGAATGGCTTTCTCCCAAAAAAATGAATCGGGAATAACAATAATAATCTCCACTCCCTGCTCTGGTCGTCCACTGGGGCCTCCGGTCCAGGCTGCGCTGCAACATGGTACAGCTTTTAATGGTAAAGATTGATACCGGTGGCTGGGGACATTTCTTGGGATGTTAGTCACAGTTCTCGGAGGAGATATGGAACTGCTCTTAAGGGCCATGGAAACGCAATAAAACACGACTCACAGAGACGGAGCCCAGGGAGTTTCCCATCACTAATTAGCACTTGGACTTAACTTGATTGTGTTATCTCTCTAATGGAGATAATATGATCCACTTAATGTCTGTGCTTACATTATGTATTTCAACCATACCTCAATTGTGGTGTTTGTTTTAATGACACATCACTTCTTGATTTATAAACACTTAGGGCTATACAATTAATTGAAATTGTAACCGCAATTACAATTTTGGCTTCTAACAATCAAAAAAACAGAGTAATCGAGAAAAACGATAATTTACACATTCCGTTTTCCAAGTCAACTCAGATTTTTAAGGGGAAAGTATAGAAGGTAAATTTCACTGTTGATTTGTTGCACTGTTTTTTTTAACTTCAGTAATTGCAACATCTTTTCAAAAGACAATGAGTAATCCTGTTAAAAAATCGTGATTTCAGGATTGACCAAAACAATCGTGATTATAATTGTTTCCATGATCAAGCAGCCCTATAAACACATGGCTCGTGAAGTTGTCATCCACATGAACCAGTGAGATGCAACATGGCAGCTAATTGAGCTAAAGATGTGTGACCAAGAAGTGGCATCAAGACGTTTGCATGGAACCTGAGACAAAGCTACTCCAAACACAGAAACATTTTGCAGCTCGATTTCAGGCAGGAAAGTATACCAGCATCTATATTAAAAGTGTCATTAAGATTTCAGATCTGTCTGTATTCTATTGGGGTTTTCCTGAACTAGAGAACTATTTACAAAGACGTGCAGTTGTCTGCTCACTCTTAAAAAAATCGTATTCACACCCAGAGTGGTACAGGGATAGAAGAAACAGAGACAGCATTGCACAAAGCCCTATCTCCCCCCACAATCAGAACAATGTTCCTAGTGCTTGAATAGAGAAGGATATCTCTGAGACTTCAATTGTTATCTAAAAGAAGAAGAGGGACGGAGTAACACTTCCAAGATAAGCTCAGCATAAGGTTAATTACCAGCCGAGTGGCTGACGTAACCCAGCCATGTCATGTCTCAAAGTTACACACAGCTGGAAGTGAATGAGTGGTAGCTATTGACAAGATGTTTCTCACTTGAGGTGTGTGTGTGTGTGTGTGTGTGTGTGTGTGTGTGTGTGTGTGTGTGTGTGTGTGTGTGTGTGTGTGTGTGTCTTTTATACATTTGTGTGTGTGTGTGTGTGTGTCTTTTATACATTTGTGTGTGCATTTGAGCAAACATGTAAACCCCCAGTGCTCCAGTCAGATATAGTTTAGTGGGGCAGCTCCAGGTAAGTCGGCACCACAGGCCTAGACAGCACAAACCACCTGCTTCTGCAACTGCTAGCAGAGCTTGTGGCTCCCCTTCTCATTGGTGCATAACACTGTTAACATTGCTGCTGATTCCCCACTCTCTCTCCAGGGCATAGACTAATTAATGGATACCATTCGCAGTTGATTAGCAGCAGTTCTTTCGGTAATTACATTCGCATACTAACCACTCAGAAGAAAAGGAGAAGGGGAAAAAAAACACAAAGGGCTAGAAAATATATTAATGCACTTCTCAGTTCGCTCTGATCTTAATTTGTTTCCATTATATTGTTTGGCTTCTGCTAGAATAATAAGCTCTCTCTCTCTCTCATTCTCTTTCTCTCTCTCTCTCTCTCTCTCTCTCTCTCTCTCTCTCTCTCTCTCTCTCTCTCTCTCTCTCTCTCTCCGTCTATTGGAGTTCTTCATCTCATAATGTTTTAAGAGAGTGACTTTGTAATAAACACACAAAAGAGATTACTGCCGAGCTTTGTTGAAAATGTGTTCTCAGTGGAACCACATAAAGACACAAACGCACTGTGACTCTTCTCCGTGCCGTGTAGGCTGTGTTTTGCACTCACTCACAGAGAGGTGCATTGTGCTCCTGGGCCCAGCTGCTAGCCCATAATTCTTCATTCTATGTCCCATTGTTCCTACCTGTCAGCATGGTTGTGTCTCCAAAGAAAGGAAGTGGCTGCCATTTTGCCAGCAGGCTATGTGTGGGTTGGGAGGGCGGGGTATGTTGTGAAAAACATGTTATTTCTTACCAAAGTACGGGGTTTTAATATCTTATCAACTATCTTATACACTGATGTGTCTTTAAAGTGTGTCACTCACAATTGTATCACCACTGGTGACTCTGTTATTACTCTATCAACTCTGATATTAACAGGTAAATGCTTGAGTATAATATACTTTTATTTGTTGCACTAAAATATAGGATAATTCCAAAATACATTTATGTTGAATCCGATTCTTGAGAAAGATGGTTGAATGTCAAAATCACGTTGGTGGGATAAATTGTAAAACCAAGCTCCTATTAATCAAAAATGTACTCCAGCCATATTAAAAACACTCTCCATCTCCTTATTTCCCCTCAGTATCTCCCCTCTCCCATAGTTTATTTGAAGTTAATAACCTGCCACTGCATCTTGATACTTGGCTTTGTGATGCAAACATATTCTTAATTGCCATCCCATATGAGCTGAATAGCCAGACCATATTCTCATTACCCTGGTTTGAATTGGCCTGGGCCTCTCACATGCCTCTTGTCATGTCACAATAATGGCACAGCAATAATGGCTCATGTACGTCTAGAAAGGGGTTAACTCAGTGTGTAAACATTCAGAGCCAAGTGTGACAATCTATTTGTGTGACAGGTGTCCATTATGAAAGGGGAGAGCTCGAGTTGCACTGGATCTTATCTGGACACTAGTAGGCTGAATGTGTTTTTTGTTCTCATTTGCAGTTCCAGAATAACAACAACTACATGAACATGGCGGAGGCGAACGGTGCCCTGCTCGCTGCTGGTGATGTGAGTGTACTTTTCCTTTTTTTTCTCAAATTCTCAACATGGGAAATTCAAACCAATGCAAACTTACTCTCTAATACAAATGCAGTTATGCATATGTAGTTTTCATAAGTGTCATCATGTATATTAATTATACTTCTCTTTTTAAATATTTCTCTGTGGCTCGTCATTCACTAAGGAAATGTAGATGGCCAAAGTTGGCAACAGTAAAAACCAATATCTAAAGCATAAGCCCTATATTTCACACTGCAGAACCCTCTACAACATCCATAACGATTCCAATTTGAATTTATCCATGTTTGTCATAGGCAACATTATTTTATTGCTTGAAATGCTGCCTGCTCAAATGCTGCTTAACCTGAGAGACACAAAAGACAATACGCTTACAGAAAGATGAGCTATGCTCAGCCTATATTGCCTCATAGTAACTTCTGAGAGCTGATGCTGATGTGATCTGACTGTCTTGTCTGCACTCTGTAACATAAAGCTGAGGTAAACAGCTGTTTTTTTCCTCATTTCAAAGACATAATGAAGGAGCCCAAAGAGGTTCTATAGTTCTGTCACTTCCTATCTGCAGTCAGTTACAAAAAGTGAAATGTCACCAACAATCTGAGTGTGCGGAGCTGCTGGAATAGCTCTGTGTACTGTACTGTTGCATTGAAAGAAAGAAGGGAATAGTTGTTTCTCTGGAGGTATATAACCGCCTCTCTGAGCCAAAGTAGACCTAACAGTGTGCTAAATTTACCCGTTCTATTCCCCCTCCACCCACTCCGCTGCCCTGTCATTAGAGACAAGTGTACCAAAAATACCCGTCGTCCTCTGTGGTTCAAACGGGCCAATCTCATCCAGTTTAGCAGGGGAGATTGATCTGGCTTCAAAACCCACAGCAAAGCCTCATTACACAGCTCCTACATAGTGAGATAGATGCCAATGTTAACCTTATTGTTTTCATTCACAGTCACTTGGGCAGTTGGGATGCAACTGTGACATTCAAGCTCAGGCAGGAGTGTTGTTTTGAGTGCGTGACCTCATGTTCATAAAGTGTCTGCTTCACAAAGCTACAGAGTGTTATGGAAGAAGTTTAATTTTCCCCCACATTTACGCTGAGTGGGTGCATCCTCTATATCCACTGGCTGCTGAGGCCCACTGCAGCGGGGAGCACGTTGACACAAACTGCTTGGAGAGCATTCAGCCCCCAGTTGTGAGGGCCCACTGTGGCAGTCAGGGAACGGGGGGATGGGCTGGGGGGGCTCCTTGATAAAAAAACAGCCTAGCTAATTTGCATTTCATCAAAGGGAACAACTGTTTCTAGTGTTAGGGCACAGATGGGAGAGAGAGAGAGAGAGAGAGAGAGAGAGAGAGAGAGAGAGAGAGAGACTTAAGCGTCAGTTATACTAGCGCTTCCAAAAGTGCGTGCGGAAATCGTGACATCACGGGACTGCCGTGAGTATTTATACTCACACGTGGTGGTCGCGGCACTAGTTGCAGTCTTCTCCTGAACAGCGGTGGCGCTAAGGAGCAAAGGCTACCGATGTTTTTCTTTCTAAGGACTAGAAGAAAAAGATAAACAACGGCAGAACAGGCAGCAACAGTGCTGTCAGTGCTTCAATTTGATTCAATGAGCTACTTGATGGGATCAAGCCTTTCATTCACCATAAAAGAACTCATCTTAACCCAGTAAGTTTACCAGAGAGACTTGCAGTCAGTCGGCGAGTCCTGGCATCCGGTTTCCCAGGAGCTCGTTCAGGCTTCCTGTTTCCGGTTTGTCGGGCGCCACTGAAGAAAATAGACTGGTGCGCGCCCTCAGCTCGCACGCTGAAAATTGGACGCGCCGGCCGGAATTTACGTCATTTTGATGTCACGAATGTGCGCGCCACCTCCAACGCATCAGGCATAAATGAGCCATTAAGCATAGGGTTTTCTTTTCTTGGAGTGCCCAAAGTATTGTTTGACTTCCACTTTGAGGTTTCACACTATCTCCACTGGAATGCTATATACCTAATGTGTCTGCCTTGGGCTGAGGGTACAGTGGGAAAGGAAGTGTCCGTTATGAGGGCTCCATGATGAACCGCTTACTTTGACAGCAGGCTAAATTAATGGCATCACATTTGTTAAGCTATTGTTTTTAAATCAAACCAGAGGGCTATTGCATAAAAAGATGCACCCTCTATGCATTTTATGAAGATTCACTCCTTTGTGCGTAGCTACATCTCTTTCTCAAATGAGGTCTGGGAAGATTGTCATTAGCTTTAAGTTATTTATTTCACTTGTGCACAAATGTTTAGTCTGTAGGTTCATTCTCAGCTGATTGCCATAGCACCGCCGTGTGAAACTGCTGTGACATCATCTTCAATGCAACACTCGATGAATCTTTTCATCAGCAACCAAACAGAGGAACATCTGCACTTTGTCACGTCGTGACATCATTACTTGGCATGGCCGCCATGTTGATTGCCTCCTTTACCGCTACTCGGATTACTGCGCACTGTTTATAGATGTAACATCCCTTTCAGTCGTGTGTCTTATTTATTATTTCACCCATGGTAAACCGTTGCTGTATTGTGGGGTGTAACAGCAACATTCAACATCCATGTAACATTCATCTTTCTGTTGCTATCCCTCTGCTGACAGCTAAAATTTGTACTACAATACTGCTGCATTAACTAAGCGAGTTGTGTGAAGCTAGATCTAATGTGACTTTGCTTACAGATTGGCGTGAAATCGTGCTCTCACAACAACACTTTTGAAACACATAGTTAAAAGTATTACATGTGTGAATGGTTGTCTGTGCTCCAATCTTTGTTGGGGAGTTCATAGGGATCCAAACCTTTAATAGTGCCGATTTTGTCCACATACCGGTCCCTGGCTTCCCTATTTAAAGTATCCCGGTAAATTTCACATCCTTTTCTGGATTTTAACATCTTCTTTTTCCTTTTCTTTCTCCCAACTCTGCTTTCTTCTCCTCGTTCGACTTGCTGTATGTTTACATTCGCGAGGCCATCGACATGGCCGCCACGTCTCAGAATGCAATGCGGCGCCCAAGCCCTATTGTACAGCGTAGTTTTGTGGGGCTGCCATTTTTTTTTACAATCTGGGACGAGTGAATAAAAAATTGCGCACGCTATTAACAGTAGCTTGGCTATGTAAACATTGCGGGTTTGTGCGTGATGTCCCGTGTTACATTAGTGACGATTATCTCTGACCAATCAGTGCTCTAAAACTGTTTTAACTACACCTTCTAGTATCGGATCAGCTGACTTGGAACCTTGACGAAAGCGGTACTAAAAAAGTACTCGGTACTATCCACAACTTCTGCTAATGAAAACTCAATAAGGAGTGAGTTGAGTTATCAGAGCGTACCATGCAGTGGAAACGCAGCATAAGTTAGCATCAGTGCTTAGCTTCAATCTGGGGAAATTTGACTGCCTGAACAAGAGCCGACAGCTCTGCAGCCCTTATGTTTTCCAACCACCTGTTGTTTTACACAAATAAATTGCAATGCAAGTGTCAAATTGTTTCACCTATCATTTAGTGAGACTATGTAACTTTTGCTAACAGCTGTCATTGCCACAAATGACAATTTTGGGATAATGGTAAATGTTAAATCAGAGTGTAACAGTAACACAAGTAGAGTCATAAAGTCAGTGAAGTGACCCTCAATACCTGTTTAAAGTTAGCTAATATTAGCTAACGTTAGCTACCATAAGCTACGAGTCATATCAATACCAGGCCAAGTGAGACTGTAGCTGCAAAACTAAGTGTTTTATTGCTAAAAAATTGTACTTTTATTTTATAAGAGGAAGGATGTGTTATTTATTTCTTCAAAAGTAAGAAGAATAAAATGTAACTTAGGTTAAATGTTACACACGTTTTGTGCAATAAGCATTAACGCAAATGCCTTTTGAAGCTAAAAAACGTCCAGTTACTATTAGTCTACACAACATATACTGTATATTTAAAATAACAGTATGTATTGTCCTCAAGGCAGAATGCTTCTACATCGGAACACTAGACCTGTATTCGCTGTTTAGATGGCTGGTGTATCATTTACCTTATGCACTTAGAGGATGAGATAAGATGACCTTGGTGTGCCTGGTAAAGCATACATCCTAGAAGAGAAAGCTTGACTGCTTCCCTCAGGGAAAAGGATACTGTACACTGAGATTATGTTCCACTCAGATGTATCACTTTACTTTCCTAATCAAATTAGAGACATGTAATGAACTATAAATATGTAGAAATGGACTACAAATGATCTAAATTAGAAATAATGTTGATTAGGGGTGCCATGGTTGATGTTGTCATTTGAGTAGCTGCACTCTGCCTGTCTACATATTTGAAACTGGATCCTCAATCCTGTCTCTATTGATTCTGAGGCCTATTATATGCAGTAATTGCATGCTGCTGCCTTTAACAAGTCTTGGTTATTGCATCTGTGAATTGCATTACTACGTTTATTGAAGGGCTGGGAATATTGCCCGAAAAGCTTTCTCTTGGTTTTTGTCTTGATATTAAAAGAGCGCCATGGCAGCACGAGGATAAAATATCTCCCTGCATGTTTCTATTGTTTTCGTGTTGAATTTGTTAGCTAGAATTAAAAGTAAAACAATGTGCATATACTTTTTATATATCAAACAAGACTTGGTAGACCCTTTGCACTACAGCCACTTTTAGCCATGCTAGTGGCGTGGCTCAAGCGATGGCAATGTTGCTCAGTCGGTAGGTCCACTACTTTGGTCCAGGTGAAAATATCTCATTTTGTGAAGACAAAAAGATAAGGCATTCTTACTTTGGTGATCACCTGACTTTTCTTCTAGCGCCGCAATGAGGTTCACCTATTTGGTTTTTAGTGATATGTCTTGAAAATGAAAGGATGGATTCCCCTAGAGGATGACTTTGGTAATTTCCCTGACTTTTCATCCAGTGCCTCCAGGATATTTCACAGGTGATATAACAGATACGTTTTCACTTATCACTTTAACAATTTCAGCATCTGACAGATGGCTTGGCAGGAAATGTTGTACCCCAGGCGATGTATATAACTTTAGTGATCCTCCAACTTGTTTCTTCTACTGCCACCACAAGTTTAACATTTGATTACTTAAGTGAAATGTCTCTTTAACTATTGAATGGATTATACAGACGTTCATGCCCTCCTCAGGATGAATCATAAAAACGTATTATCCCCTGACTTTTCACCTAGCACCATTAGATCCAAATTTTAACTTTGGTTTATGACTAAATACTTCCAGAATTAATGACATTCTAATCAGCCTCAGCTATACATTGTATTTAGTGCTAATTATCAAATGTTAGCATGCTGTCATTGTGAACAGGTTAGCATGCCGATGGCAGCATTTAGCTCAAAGCACTGCTGTGCAAAGAGTAGTGTGGCTGTAGACTTTTAGGTTTAGATTTTGCATAATTTTTTCTCAATATTTGGTAATATGTTACTGTGCATTTACTGAACTGTATCTACTGCTGTACATAATCAAGTAATTCTGATTATTATACAATCATTAGCTTTGATTTGTTTATCACCGCATACTAGATAAACCCCACTATTTGACTATTTTGATTTTTCAGGCAGAATATAATCACTGTAATAATTTGCAGAACAGTATAGTTTGGTCCAGGTTTACCACTGAGGACTGGTGATTTCACACACACCTGCTCATGATGCTCATGCAGGGTACATCAGGCCTCTCTGTTACAAGCCCTGCTCTGCCCTCTTACTGCTGGACCCTGTGGCTGCCAATGGAAAGACACACACACACACACACACACACACACACTCTCTCTCTCTCTGTTGTACTGTCCCTTGCCCACCCTTTAACATGTACATGCCTGCACATCCCAAGCCAGCATCTGGCTTGGCACTTGGCTCTGCTTAGCCTTTCAGAACAATTTAAATGGATAATCAGGCTGGTGATGCGAAGAAAGTGGATTGTGCATCTCTTAATCTCCGATCAGAGCCCCCTAAGCTGCTCCTGGTGCAGAATTAGACTGGCTTTATGTGAAATGACACTAGACAGTGTGCAACACTAACACTCTGTGGGTTCCAGTAAAATCTGGCTCCTCTTCCCCGGGGAGAGGGCCTTTTCTTCACAGACAGCTGACATCTTCCATACCCCCCCAAATGAGACACAAACGCCATGTCTCCATTATCAGTGCCCCTGGTGCAGATGTTAAATTTGTATCATCATTAACAAAAAGAGGCGATGCACACAAGCACAGCCTTTGATACTGATCTTGCTCTATTTTCCTTACCCCACAGTATTTTCTTTTTCTATTCTCTACTACATTCTGTTTAGCAGACACTAAACAACAGCATTCCTCTCCTCCAAGTACATGTCTGTGTTTTGCTTAAAGGTCACAGTCATGCTTGTGCTGCTCTCCAACAAAAGTGGAGCTCTGTTAGCCAACCTTCTTCTTTGACATCTCAAATCTCTAGGTTGGCTCTGTAATTTAGGCCACAATGCAGCAGCCTATAGGATCCAGTGGCCTATTTATTTCTGCTCTGATTTACCTTACAAGGTGTAACGCCACAGGAAACCTACTTACATCAGCAAATAGTGTCCATAGTAGAGCAAGAGCAAAAAAATGTAAGCGATATGTTTCCGTCATCAAAAGCATTCCTGCAAGGGCTTAAGTAGATAAATGTGGTCAAAGTATCACAACCTGTGCAGTGTATCTGACTGTCCTGGACAAGGAAAGACCCAAGACAGGGCTGATACCTTTTAAGCCAGTTTTTTTCAGATTGCTACATGATATGATACAGATGACACTTGGAACATAGATCTTACCGCTGGTGTGGAGGTTGACCCTGCTCCACAGGGGCATTTGAAAAAGATGAATGAAGACCATGATGATGAACGATCTCTGATCCTTTCCATGTGCTACTGGAACGTTTTGTTCATGACTCACGACACTTTTGTTTTATATTTTTTATAAACATTCTGCGTTTGGATTTGCATGCTGCTAACCTACGTTCTGGAGGTTTTTGAGTGGACTGAAGCATAATATGACAGCAGAGGGCTCAGAGTAAATGGTTCCTACTGAAGGTGCACAAGATTTATTATGCACTCTGCATGCCAGAGGCCAGGGCTGTGATGAATATGACCTTAGCTCCTTTTGAAAAGAGAACTGATTCTCTAGCCATGAAACGAGCACTGAAAAGTGAAACAGTGGTAGGGAGCAGGAAGAGAGAAAGAAACGGAAGGAATGAAAACTCTATTTGCTCCTCTGCCACTGGAATCCATCAGTGCTTGTCAAGACAGCTGCCCTGAGCAGGCAATGAATTAGTTTCAAGTGTCTGTGTGCTAAAGCAAGCAAGGGGAACATTAATACTTCCTAATCAAGGGCTGTGTTGGCATATTCCCTCCGTTGTCTCCCTTCTGTTATTCTATCCTCTAGTGGAGACAGAAAGACAGAGCAGAGGAAGACAGGGAAGAGATGCCTGGTTAGCTTTGTTGTTGACCATAGTGAGCTCCGCTGGCAGGGCATGCAACTCTTAATATCAAGTTCATAGGTTTGAGGTTAGTAGAACTTTTGTTAGAGAGTTTGATTACTATGGGACAAGCCATGCAATAATACTTTACATGTGCCTAAATGTTGTAATGTTGTCACATTTTGTTAAGAGTTTGTCACGAAGCATGAGAAAACTGCTTTCAAAGAAGCATGGTTTATCTCAGAAAGTGAGGCATGATCATCTCCAGGACTCACAATCCTGTTGGAAATTAAATGCAGGTGTGTGAAAAGCTGAAATCGGTATGCGGGAGAGTGCCAGTTTGAATTGGTATAAATGCCCATTTTAGTTGTTTTTTTTGGCTTCTATGCCAATTATTTTCATGCCAGGATTTCACGGCATATTTCAAATAGTTGATGAGATCACTGGAGGCAGGTCTTAAACTGTACCGTAAAAGTGATCCAAGGTCAAGAAAGTAGTGTTTGAGATCAAGCAGAAGCACTTAGTTTTTGGGTTTCCTAGTAGCTTCTTGATGCAAGCAGTGTGCCAAGTGCGAGTAGTTAAAATCATGTCAGCGGCTAGATAGAAAGCGGTTTGGCCCTGTGTTCAGCTGCAGTATATATGGACCTGCAGTGTGGTAATTTTGAGGATATGAATATATCGGCTTTCCAGAGAGTAGCTCAATGCAATGCGCAGATGAAAACAAGACCCAAGTAGGTGAAGAGTCCCATCTCCAAGAAGGCACATAAGCAAATTAAGTGTGACCAAAAGCTTTAATTCAAAAGGCAGAAGGATTAGGCTGGTTGATGAGCAGATTTAAGGGGGCAGGCAAGGGGAACAAAAAGAAACACTTCTGGCCAACCGTAATAATTTTTGAAAATGTTTTTAAACCCATCTCCCTGTGACGTGTATTTTCACTGCACTTCAACCCAACATCTTCCATCCCTAAGATTAAGGGCTTTTATCATGTATCCTCTCTCTCCCGTGATTGCTGCTTGATATTTTTGCTTTTGACGTCTTCCTCCTCACTCGCCTTTTTCGTTCTTTTTTCTGAAATTGGACTTTAATAAGTTTAGGAAATGTTACATCTTAGTGCACTTACAGACAACTGTATTACCACTCAAATAAAACACTCCCTCTCTTAAATAAAGTTGTCTCATATAATCCCTGGAGGTTTCCTTCCAGCATGTTAGATAAGGCCCACCTCAGCGAATGCTTCTTGGCTGTTTTGTGTTGCTGGATTTCATGATTTTACTCTTCCTTGCAGACTTTTCATACGCCCAGCTTGGGAGACGAGGAGTTTGAGATTCCTCCCATTACACCTCCACCTGAGACAGAGTCTGGTCTGGGTCTGTCGGAAGTGGACTCACCTTTCCCAGCAATGCCGGAGCCCCCAGTTCCTCACAGGGGTCTCTTAATCCCTCAGTTCCCCCCTCAGAGCCTGGATCTGCCCTCTATTACCATCTCACGCAACATGATGGACCAGGAAGGAGTGTCTGTCAACAACGGCCAACCGGTGGTGAGCACTGCTATGCATATACACCACTAGTAAATCAAAAAGGCTATTCATTTTCTGTGACTAGAGAAATGGTATCCTCATCTGTCAACACACAAAATACTGCAATAGCGCTGCTTCAGTATGTGTCCTACTTGTAGCTGCAGCTCCAGATGTGGTTTTTAATGGTGTATCCAAACTTAACATATGATATAAGATATGATTTAGTTAACACTACTGGACACCACTGATAACAGAAGCATACAGCCCTTTTACTAAACAATGTTTCCGTACGCCTCCTGTTGTCAGTACATCTGGCACAGCATCTGGCCTTGTTTACACCACAGGAGGTATATGATCACATTGAGTAAATGTCATGATATTATGCAGGGTTTAAAGTATTCCAGCACTGTGCCGGATCTCCGGCGTGCAGCAGTGAGGGAAAAAAAAAAAATAATATTCGGGAACTTGCACGCATTTAATATTTTCGAGTCAATTATTTCACCTACCAATCATATGAGAGGAACGCAGCTCTAACTAACGAAGGGATTAAAGTACTCGGGCCTGGTGGGATTTCTGGCATATGACTATTTTAGAACAATAAATAAATTAAAAAGTCCACATGGGATTTGTTTTTGATGCGCTGGGTTGAACCAATCATCGAACTTCCACCTACCAATGAAACGAGTTCTAGCCAATCAGATACAAAGTAGGTCGGGTCTTTGCCGAAAAACAGAGTGGTGTGGGCCGGAGATCGTCTCCGCGGCTAAAAAAATGGAGGCAAAGTTTATCAAACTTGGAGTATGTAGATACAGCTTTAGTTGAGAAAGGAGTTGAAAACAAATGGCGCTGGGCATGAATAGAGGACAAGATGAAACGGGTGGAGACGGGAAGCCGTTTGCATTTGGTGCCTCAGCTTCTGCAGCGTGTTGAAGGAAGAGACAGGACGGCAGCAGCTGTCTGTTTGTTTGGAATCAGCATGGCAGTTATTAAACATAACGGCCTTGTCCCAGAGTTTAGACCTCTAGCTATATGAAAAGATAAACAATGCCAAGTTTTTAATAAATGTACATGAAGCAACTTATTAACATGGACAAAATAATGAATGTACTAATTCGCTTTTTTGATGATGACCTGGCCAAAGTAACAACACAACTAGAAAGTTCTGTTTTCACAGTGATTCATTGTAAAATTATGATATTATTGCAATATGGAAATCTACATTGACTTGACTCTTAATTTAGCGAATGGTTGGAAGAAGTAAAAATTGATCCCAAACTTTTTACTCCTTAAACATTATGACTTATTATTGTATGAATGTAAGAAGGACTTAAACAGTTTTGCCAGACAAATTAACTTTAATGGGTGCATATTGAAACATCTCACTGTGACCCCCCCCCCCCCCCCCCCCTTCAAAAAAAGGTTTCAGGCTCACTTTAAGCCCTGCATTATGTTACTTACTGTGAAGATATTTTTTAAAAGCACACAGAGTGTGGAAGATCCCCCTCTGTAAGGTGAGCAGATGTAGATAGATCACAGGTGTTAAAGTACAAAGCACATTCAGTCCCAGAAGGACAGCAACAATGGGACCCAAAAGTGCCACAGTTTCACATGCTCATATTTAATTCATGTTGCCTCCAGAAGCTTTTATTTTTTTGTAAATGCTGATGCATGCTTTCTGTCCAATGTCACACGAGGTCTTCAGAAAAGACACACGCTTTGTTTGGAGTTTAGGATCAGCTTTGTCTTTGTGTTGTAGAGAATTACCCTCAAAGAAAGGACTTCATGAACTTACTTTCAGCTTAATCCTCCTTTCCTCTGATATGGATGGTCAAACATGGAACAGTAGTTGGCAATAATCACTCTCTTTATGTCGATGCTGCTATGTGCTATAGATTGTGAGATTGTTGTCTTGAGGTGGAAAGGCATTTCAAATGCCACAATCATAGAGGCATTGAGGAGGAAAAATGGAAATGTCACCGGCTGACTAGTTGTCTTACAGACCTATTACAAAAATGGAAGATTAATTTAGAAGAAAATAAATGAAAGGACAAAGGCATGAGTGGAGAGATGATGATGTTGACACTGAATTTGCTTTGTGAGCCACAACACACATTACATTCAGAAGAGACACCATGATCATTATAACTTTCTCTACAACACATTTGTTGAATCACACTATTAGAGTTATTTATTTACTTTACATATTGGACGGGGGCTATAACATTTTACAGCTCCTTTTCCTGCTTCCATGCTTCTGGCATGTAAAATAATTGTGGCTTTTAAAATATCTCGGCCGCATACAGTAAGCGAGTCCCAGAAGGCTTTTGCCTGAAGAATTTTCATTTCATGGTCAGTTAAGCTTTCTACATCTGGAAGAAGCGGAACCTTGACACAATTACATTCCTGGCTGTTCTCACGACTTGCTGGAGGATTAGATTTGATTCTCAAACATTATTCCTCTTTAACACCATTTGCATGGCTCATGTCTCTGATTGTGCGGGGACTCTATTAAAAACTGAGATGAGAATGTGGGTTTCTGCTCCTTGCCTTGTGGCATTGTTGGCAGCACACTACTCACTCGTTATCAGTCGTCATCACACGTTGTACTGCAGGAAGGCTCGTGGTGGCCCTTAATTTTTCCAGTAAATGGGATTGATCCCCAAAAGTCTTATGACAATGCCTATAGAAATTCTATTCATCTAAGGTGTTATCTTTGCCTTGAAAAGAGAACGCGACTTTTAAATGAGATAAGTAACAGTGCTGATTGCAGTGCATTCTATATACACAGACAATGATTTACGAAGGCCCTAAGAGGGGTGTTTTGTCATTTTGTCAGCACATTGATAAAGGAATGACAACCTTATATACATGATTACATTCTGTGTTATTTGTTATGGCTGCAGGGGCAAACAAATAAACCGTGCACTATTGCAATTACATTTTTCATCAAGCCGCCATGCTCATATTTCCCCAACACTTGTCTTGGTTTTCTTTATTTATACAAGCTTACTGATGGAGAATATTTAGTGTGTGTGTGGAAGCCTGTCTCTTATCACAACTTAATGAGATACCCAACCAGTGAATATACCTGGGCTATTTTCAAAAGCTTCTTCCATGTCATTGCATTGCCAAGTGTTCTGCTAATTCCTCTCCCGATAATGTTTAGCGTATGTCTTGCAAATTGGCCACAGATGCGGAGCTTCTACAAGGAGAAATACATTTTCTCAGCTGCAGTGTGCCTGGCAAGCCCTGAATCTGAAGTCATTATTTATTTAATCTGCTCTCCTAACAAGCTTCTGACTCTCATTTTTGTCTCCCAGCATGTGTCCTCCTGATTTGTGATTGAATCTCAATAGTGCCAAATAGTACTGGAGTAGAGCTGCCAGTATTGCTTTATTTGCAATTTCTTCTCAATTTTCTCCCCACTGCACAGCAAGGGTCTCTGGGTTCTATTTCAAAAGACACCTGGTGCCTTTACCACACTTTTCCTTGACACATGTAGGCATGTACTGAAATGTCCTCCACGATTGGATTCGAAACCTACAGTAGTCAACCAGTTGTATTAGATTTTAAAATCAATATTTTGGATTTTTGAGCCCTGTTGTCTTATTACATTTACCACTATGTGGTGATGCATCTTTTTCATTACCAACTAGCTGTTTCACATGTCATTAGCTTTACAGCAATAAAAGATATGCTAATGTCGAACACAAAACAGTGTGCGTGGACCACATGCTAGATGAAAGTGAAAAAGAGATTTGCAGTTTGTTGTTCACATGATTTGAAATGCCTTGATACTGTGTAGATTGCCAGTAAGTATAATACTCTGTGTTGTGACTGGTCAAAAGCCACTATATCCTGAATCAAAATGGAAAATGTGAGCACTGTTGCAGAAAGCATGTTTTTCTACACTTCCCTCTTATCTCCCTTCCAAGCCAAGAAGCACTGACATGAGTTGTACATCAATTTAAGAGAGTGGATTTTTTTTTTCTCTTGCTCCGTGTCTTTTTCTTTTCTCCCTCGACAGACAGCTATTGTGACATATTGGGTCAGTCAGAAATGAAAGATATTCATGCAGGCATGCAATACTTGTAATGAAGTCTCAGCTTGACCTTCTGCATGATTGATTCTGTAATTTACTTTTTTCAGGCAGCTTTCAAAATGAAATGATGTCATTTTTGACAAGTTTTAAATACCCATAATGCATCAGGAGAAATGTTGGAAAGGGGTATGGGTCAGTGGCTGTACCAGACCAAGGGGAGGGAACCTACTGGCCTTACGAGGGAGAGGGAGAGAGAGATTTGCTTTTAAGTGGGGGTTAGAGGTTGGGGAGATAGATGGACTGAGTTTGCACACCACAGAAAGAGAGAGAGAGAAGTGTGTTTGACTGAGACCGGGAAGGAGAAAGAAAAACAATTTATCTTCATGCTATTATAGCCTTTACCGGCATTCAAAATTCCATTTTTCTCATTTGGCTTAAGCACAGACTTCAGCAGGTTGCTGAAAATGGAGGGGAAAAAATAAAATGATGTACCAGTTTAGAAGGCGAGTAAAGGAATATGTGCAGAGCACTGATAAACTATCTTTAATAGGACTGACCTTTCATGCTGGCGAAAGTTACTGTGGGATTCATCCTTATAATTACCATATAGATGATTTTACCCCTCTCCTGCCATGGAACATTTCCAAGAGCTCTGGCATTGATTGAATGGAAATTGAACTTGTTAACATTCTTTTCAGCGTGTTACAGCTCAGAACATGGTGCCACTGTTCATAAATTCTCCCTAAATTCTGATTCCCAATATCTTAAAGAACAGACTGGAGCCTGCTTTCATTGACATCAGTGTGGAGATTGTTTATCACTTGGTGAATGCATAATGTTGCATTTTGTGTCCAGCTGCTGTGTATTGGCCTGTGTTTATTGTGGAAAGGGTTTCACACATTGTCAATAGTGTTTTTTTCTTATCTGCTAGTTTTTCGAACGCTTTATGTGGCTCTGTGTGGAGTGTTTGCTGTGTTGAGTGTGGATGAGGCCAAAAATAATGTACAAAACAAGCTATTTTTCTTCTTCTTGGAGCATATTGTTGACAGCATTATGTGGTTGCCAGCTATTTCAGATTTCACATTAAAAGTAACACGTTGGGGAATATTACTAAATGAATTTACATAAAAGAGCCTTTATTGATTAGGGAGTAGATTTCAGCTTGTTAGTGTTTGCACACACACACACACACACACACACACACACACAGACCTGACTAAAGCACATCTGGCCACTGTGTACTCAAGATAAGGACTTATTTGCAGATTTACGATGACTATCAAAATATCTAGTTAGATGTCTGCTGTGACTGCTGACAATACTGCAATCAAAATGCAAATGAGGAGGTAGAGGGACATAAATAAACATCCTAGTACCAGATTCATAATCAAGGCAACTGTTACTTAAGATGATTTCTTTCCCTGTGTTATTATCCGTTTTCTTTTCATTCAAATCAGGCGTGCTAATGCTGGCATTTCACTGACTGTCATTGTTCTTTTGTTTCATAGAGTGACAAGCACAGTTGCTGCTACTTCATTTATTGCTGTAATCTATGATAAAATAAGATATTTAGTAGGCTGTTAAATGTGATATGATTAAGTGTTTAACTGCAGTCATCAGGGCATATTTTGTTTTTATAAATACACAACATCCAAAGGCCATTCGGAAGAAATCACCATTTTCCTTACAAATGGCAGAATGGACCATTGCTCTAAGTCAAAACTGCATCATTGGGATTGGGCAAAAAGTGTTATTATACAGATGGCCAGGACTAATGAGCTCAGTGTGTGCGTCTTTGATGTTCGAAGAGAGCAAACTGCGAGCCATCATGCTCTCAGTAATGAAGATTACCATAGCACTTGGAAGATGGCGGGTTGCAGATACGTAAATCATGGTCATTTGGTCACAGGCTTCTTTATTGCAGCGTTTATTCACAAGAAAACTAAAAGCTTCCATATTTGAAGCATCACAACAATATGTTTTCAATTTCTCCCCCACCTTCGCCTCACCTTTTGCAGAATCTTCCTCGCACATGTAAATATAAATGCGCTCTCACTTCATAGATTGTATTTATGATAAGCAGTAGACATGGCATATGAGAAAGAAATGGATTGTAGATCCAATACGTTTCTGTCTGAAATGGTGTAATAATATTGTTTTTGAAGACGGGCATTCATAAGGTTCTTTCAATAAAGTCAGGTGTGTGGGTTTTTGATTTGCTGATGTTGGGAGAGATTGAGTTTGTGCTGCTGAATACCAGATGGATGTACCCAGGGAGAACAAATCACCTTTTCTGTTGTGTTCACATCCTCTCCCCTGTTTTATGTCAGCTCTGCTGGCTCTCTGATCAGTCTTCCCTCTAGGGAGCTGGCAGTCCTTGTAATTTCATCCTCAACCACAATCAATGCAAACATTTGTTGCATGCACCTTCTCTGAGACTCTTTCAAGAACCACATTTTTACCAGGAAAAAAGTTCAAGCAAAAATGTTATTACATTGTACCCTGGATGGAAGAAGGGAGGGGAGCTGTCCAAAGCCCTTAAGCGTCATGCCTTCAGCCAGTTAATTTATGGAGTTGGTTATATAGAAGTATTTCTTTTCCACTCTGGCAGTCAAACATGATCTATGAAAGGCGCCTCTTTTACAGAGTTATAACCTTAAAATTAACATTACATCAAAGCATATGGGCGTGTGGCCCCCTCAAACTAAACTGACATGTAGGTGCATGCATACAAGCCGCTACGTCTTTTTATTGTGGCATTTGAAGTTATGTACCCCAGCGCGAGTCCACAGTTCCCCTCCAGGGACCGGGCAGTCAAAAGCTGTGTCACAGATTTCCATACAATAGAGTTTTAAAATGAATCAACTGAGCTGTGTAGCCATCTATTACTGGCTTATAAAGTTAGCTCCTTGGGTGTCAAGATAATTTATCATGGCCTGTAATAGAGACATTTAAGACCCAGGACATAGTGACATGTGATCTGCCCACGTAACAATCCGCAGACTCCAGTGACCCTGTTTCCTCTGTGTCCACAGAGATACAGCTTCATGAGTTTTGTGCGCTGGGCAGTAGGGTGTCATAGTGAGTACAGAGATATCTTTTGAGCTGGAGAAATAAGGTGCAAGTCTATGCAGCCAGAACCTCACATGCAGTGTTAAAGCAGAGGGAAAGGGATCACTACAATATTACATTTGTTTATCATTTTCTTAACAAGCCCCCTTTGCTTTTGTGTCAATTCCTTTACAGAATGTTGGAGCAGGCCATCTTCGCCAGTACCCACCCAATCCAGCCATGGTGATGAAGTCCATCATCAGCATGAACAGCCCCAATGGGATGTTATCACGGAATCAGCTTACCACCATCAATCAGTCCCAACTCAACGCACAGCTGAGCCTAAACATGGCAGGACCCAACATCACCCATACTTCCCCATCACCGCCTGCCAGCAAGTCCGCCACGCCATCTCCCTCCAGCTCCATCAACGAAGACGACCAGGACGAAGGCAACAGGGTGAGCAAAGTTAGAAATGATTTGGATCACTGTATTTAATGGTAATTGCAGGAAATTAGCCTGCTGATGTTAAATGCATTTTTGTAAATGTCTTTATCTCAATCATTGCAGGTCATTGGGGAGAAGCGACCAGCCCCCATAGATCCCACAAAGAAGCCAAAGACTCCTAAGAAGAAGAAGAAGAAGGATCCCAATGAGCCTCAGAAACCGGTGTCGGCTTATGCCCTGTTCTTCAGAGACACCCAGGCCGCTATTAAGGGTCAGAATCCCAACGCCACATTTGGAGAGGTGTCCAAAATTGTGGCCTCGATGTGGGATGGTCTGGGAGAGGAGCAGAAACAGGTACTACAAAGTTTGATTATTCAGACTGGTCTAGTAACAAACAGTTCCATCATCAGAGATCCAGATTCAGGCAGGAAACAAATGTATATACAGTATGTTATCTATTTAACGTACTTTATATTGTAACAGGAATTATGTCTAATTAATAAGAAGCTTTATTTGTCCATTCACACGTACCTTTGTGTCATCACAGGTTTACAAAAGCAAAACAGAAGCTGCCAAGAAAGAATATTTAAAAGCCCTCGCCGCATACCGCGCTAGCCTGGTTTCCAAGGTGAGAAACTGTTCCTTCTTTTCACCTGAAAAATGTGTGAATTTGACAGAAAAGTTAAGAATTCCTTGTTTTAGAGAAAAAACTCTTTTGTAATGCCAAAAACAACTGAAGCAATGTTATGTCTAGAAACTTGACAGCAAACATAAACGATTAAATGGTATTCTTCAGAGGGGAAAACTGTGGCTTATCAACTTTGGATATTTATTCTCCATCCAGGCTGCAGCAGAATCAGCTGAGGCCCAGACTATCCGGTCAGTACAGCAGACCCTGGCCTCCACCAGCCTGTCCCCCGGCCTGGTGCTGCCTTCACCCCTCAACCAGCACCCCTCCATGTCCATGTCATCCGCTTCCCAGGCCCTGCAACAAGCTCTGCCACGGGCCATTGCCCCAAAACCTCTGCAAATGAGACTAGGGGGCAATCAGATAGTGACCTCGGTTACAGTCTCCCATCAGAACATGTCCTCCGGGATGCCACCGCAGCTGCTCGGCCAGATGGGTGCTGGAGGGGGCATGGTGGCCGGGGCCCAGTCCACAGCGGTTTCTCAGATGAGCCCGCCGATGCAACCGGTGCAGCAGCATGCGATGCAGCAACTCCAGCAGCAGCAGCAGATGCAGCAGCACCTCCAGCACCATCAGATGCAGCAGCAGCAGATGCATCACCAGCAGATCCAGCAGCAGATGCAGCATCAGCATTTCCAACACCACCTCCAGCAACAGCTGCAGCAGCACCACATGCAGCAGCAGCAGCACCAACAGCAGCAACACCAACAGCAGCAACACCAACACCAGCAGCAGCAGCAACAGCAGATCCAGCTGCAGCACATGCAGATGCAGCATCAGCTGCATCAGCAGCAGATTCAACATCTCCAGCAGCAACAGCAGCAGCAGCACCAGTCCCAGTGTTCCCCACCCCAGCACTCTCCCGGTACGCCCCATTCAGTGGGAGGCTCGGCATCGCTCGGCAGCCCCCAGCCGGCACCACAGCAGCAACCGCACCCCTCCCAAATCCAGGCCCACGCCCAGGTCCTGTCCCAAGTCAGCATTTACTGAGCCAAATGGAAATCCTGTCTCAAAGAACAGGAATAGAATAAAAGCATCATTCCATGTTGCTTTTCGAAGTTGCACTTAAGAAGTGTGTAAGATTTAGAATGTTATACAAAGAACTTTGTCCATTGTTATAGACGGATATGCACACGCGTGTACAGGGGGTAAACATGTTAACTGGGTTTTTGTCTAAAATAGGCTGAGCTATGACAGAAGCCTGTTAGGGCGAGCGCCCAGTGATTGTTTATTTGTTTGTTTGAGGTCTTTCAGTTGTCAATTTAAACGGACTGGGCACACCATATGTTGAAAGACGTGTGTTTTTCAATTTGTTATTTAACAATAAAGCTTTATTTATGAGGCCAGAGATGTCAGTTCAGTGCAGCAAAAAGGACATTTTGAAAGTGTTTCAACAAAAGGATTTCTATCAGCTCTTGCCTGGACTGAGTGACTCATAGAATCATTGCTGGAAACCAGTAACCCCCACTCAGTCTTTGTGCCCACACTGGCCAGTATATAGAGAGACTTTCTTTACTCCAACCTTTCTCTTTCACCCATCACTCTTGCAGATGAAACTCTTTAACAAGCGTGGAGGAAATGTTTGATCAAATCATCACACATCAGAGGCCCAGCGATATTTGAACACATTTAAGTTGTGTCACAAATGCAGACAATGTCTTGAAGAATAAGAGTGAAAATAAAAAGTCTAGGGACACAGATCTCTAGATGAACGACTGAACAGACTGAGAGAGAAACTGCCATAACTCATTTATTTCATCACATCATCAAACTGTAGCTGTAATCTGCTGTACATGTTTTGTAGAGTGGGAAGAGACAAGACCTCCTGTATCCAGTAATCTACCCTCCAGATGATATATCCAAAACCGTGTAACTGGCACCTCTACCCCCCCCCCCCCCCCCCCCCAAAAAAAAACCTTCTTTAATCTATTTGTTTTTACTTCAGATCTTTAACAATTAAATTATGTTTTTATTTTGTGTAACAAAGGGGATATTTTATGGTAAATACAAATGATCGGATCAAGGAAGATGGTTTGAGGATTGATGTATTTTTACTCTGCTTTTTTTTTTGATACGTCATTGTTTTAAAAAAGGAAAAAAGGAAAACTAGCAGAGCCAGTTTGTTGCACTGCCAAAGCCAACTGAAAAGGCATCGGAGGTATTTTTGCCAGTTGTACAGAAGTCCCTGGGGGAAAAAAAAGAAAATGTTGTACATTTTTCATATCACATGTTGTAAAGTTTTAATATGTGAGGCTTTAATTAAA
The DNA here is from genome assembly GCA_023631565.1 of Gymnocephalus cernua. Taxonomy (NCBI): domain Eukaryota; kingdom Metazoa; phylum Chordata; class Actinopteri; order Perciformes; family Percidae; genus Gymnocephalus; species Gymnocephalus cernua. Next base: position 6,399,955 of record CM042426.1, on the reverse strand, counting down.
ACATTGTTAAACGACCTGTGGATTGCTATATCACATAGTGCATTTCTGCTCTTTTATACTTTTTTATGAGTTATAATAGCAGCGATTCATTTTGTTTGTATTTTGCTTACAGACCAACTGCTTTTGAAAACTGTCAATAGAATAAATGCATATCGGTATGGAGTTCGTTGAAGGTTGTTTTCAGCTCCCAATAGGAAAAGTAATTTAATGTTTGAGTTTTTTCTCGGCCATGAAGACAAATCCAGAGACATTCCATCACTAATATGATAGTAGCCATAATTTTGTATGAAGTATTATATATTTCTTTGTGTCTCTGTTCAGAATTAAACTATCAATCACAAATATGTATTTGGAGGAATCGGTTTATTTCAAAAGCTTTATTAGCCATCATTTTTATGATATATTTCTTCACGCCTCCTTGTTGGCTATTGAAAACAAATACAATTGATAAATATCCATATCCATCCATTTATGAGATAATAAAAAATACAGTTTTATGTTTTCTATGGAATAATTCTATGAGAGAAAAAATACTTTGCAGGGGTATATGAGCATTCATGTTGGCATTATTATATCGCAGTGATTTGAATGGAAGTCCATTGTAACTGTGTGTAAAAACAGTGTTGATACTGGACAAGGTCAGCATGTAACTGGTACTTGTCTCAATAACAGTCCCCTTCTCACACACCAGTGCATTGGATTCTGCCTCTTTCTTACTCCCTTCAAAATCACTTCATTTCCAAGACATCCCCAGGGGTTTGCTGAGCTCCCTTGAATAAAATGGCGAGCGGGGGAGGGAAGGCAGGCAAACAATAATTATCATATCTTCACAATAGGCTGTGAATCCACTGGGCCAGAGAAGGGCCTTTTTAATCCAAAGGCAGCTGAGACATTTTAGACATGGGTTAATGTTAGTTACAAATTAGGAGAGAGAATCTGCTTCTGTGCTTCTGTGATAGCGGCTTGATAGAATTTTCAAATTTTTGGTTTGTTTTCAATTAGTTAGTTTTAGGAAAGCATTTGTAATTTGGGCTGAGGCTGCGGTGATTGGCTCCTCAGCTCGGTATGGAAAAGATGCCCATTTCTCTGCCGTGATTAATTGCAGCATCTGTCCTGTCAGAAGCCCCGAGTGAAGAGGTCTGCAGGAAAACTGCAAATAAGCACTGGCAACAGTCTTAAAGTGCTTATGATGAAATGAAAATTAAAAACAGCAAGTGCTGTGCATGACCTGAATCTCAACACGGGGAGAAGAGGAGAATGTGAGAGAGGGTGTCCATGGATACCAAACACATGCTTTAAAAACACAGTAATGAGGCTCTGGGAAATCGCCGTTATTATTCTGAGCAGATTCACAGCAGAGCCCATTAATAATGCATGGAGCTCCTTGTTATTCCATAACCCTTCAGTACTGCGGTCACTGTGTGTACAAATATCTCACAGCTAGGGTTGGAGTTATGGGACTTTGCAATAAAAAGGTTACAGACATTTTCAAAACACTGCTATACACACACACATAATTTACAAGGATAATACACTGTTCCTCCTATAATGGGGATTGGTTTAATTTGAGTAGGTGAATAAATAAATGCTGTAGACCTTTATTTGTATCTGCAAGATAAATATTTATTCACAGAGTGCAATATGATATGATCATAGCAGCATGAAGCAATCAATATCACCCCTGCTCTTCTTTCTTTCTCATCATTAACTAACGCTGATGAAATGCATGAAGGGCACTATGATATTAATATGTCATTTGAGTAATGCAATCATGAGGTGACCTAATTGTCCCCCTCCTCCCCACTGAGGTCAGTTGCTCGGCACTGTGCCGAGGATGACTAAGAAGTCAGATGTGGAAGCTAAGGGATTCTGTATTTTAATGATTTATTTGGCTCTTTTGTTGTTTTCCCGTTCATCGCACAGATACAATGTGAGCATAACAAAAGCCCTGCTGACACTGACCATCTGACCATCAGACCCACGCTGCAGCCAATCTAACAGTCTGGACTCAGGTCGCAGACGTAGGACCTGCCACTCTGCTCTGATACTAAACTTTGTCTCTTTAAAAAAAATATATGCAGCCTTATTTCAGCCAATGTCAGTGTCTGATGTGGGTGTGCAGCCAAGTATCCTCTTTTTGCACGCTGAAGTAATATTATCTCCTCGCATTAAACCTTTCAGTTTTTGCTTTAAGGAACAGTGTGTCTCGGCCAAGTTTACTGCAGCAATATTGATGACATTGTCAAAATCAGACAGACTACTATGGTTCATCTTATCAGGTCGGACAGACTTCCATTGTTGTGGCTCATTAACTCAAGGAGGTTAATATTAGCTACAGCTACAGTCACACCACTGTGTAACTTATGAACTGCACAAAAAAAATGTTGAATTGTTGACATATGGAAAAAACAAAAGCTAAACTGTGTCTGTGAAAAGTGAATCTCTAATTCTTTGATACTTTTTAAATAAGAGCTATGTTAAAGACTTGTTACTCTCACACAGGTGTTTTCAATTACTCTGGCTGGTTAGGCCTGGGCTCGGGTTGCAGTTGGGTGGAGTAATGCTATGAATTACTTGAGGTCACCAAACTCCATGTACAAATAACAGTAGTAAAGGTGTAAGCTGTCCAGGTGCAACAAAACTAATAAACGAGGGAACGAGATGTCATTCAAACTAACACTCAGTAGCCTACACGCCCCCAGTGTCCTGATCAGAGGTCCAATCAGGCTGTGTGCCTGGGCCAAAACTGTGCTGGGACTTTGAGCTAAATTAACAGCAAGTTGGTTAAACTACTGTAAATCAACTTGTAAAATAAGTAGCTCATTTCTAAATCACCTAAAGGCCTGGCCTGGTCACAGCTAAACGGTATCTGTAAGAAGTGAATCTCTAATAATTTGATACTTTCTAAATAAGAGCTATGTTAAAAACAAAAACAAAACCAAAAAACAGGCTAGGGAAGTGCAGAGACAGCTGACCCCACAAGTCCAATGCCAATCCTTGTTTCCAGGGAGGGGCTAGGCCTCCAGTCAAATGGCTGACTGTTTAAGGAATTCTTGCCCTTGTGATGATGAGCTTTGTGAAAAAAACTATTGACCTCTGAGATGAATAGTGAACTTTCTTTGGGGCCTCTGTTGGCTCTGTTGGCTGGCTGGACTGTTGACATCCCTGACCAATGGTAACGTTTGTTTAGAGAACTTTTGACTTGCCAGACTAAAGGAGCGCCATAGACGATGCCTCCGAGCAGAGTTAATGGTATGTTCAGGGGGGCTAGTATAAATATTATGATACCCTTGCACAACCTTTCTAATAATCATATGTAGATCTTTGAATAAAAATGTATTTATTGTTAATTTGGTGAATTGATTTTGCACATTAATTCTAATTAAATAATAAAAACATTAGGCATTATTAAGGAAATAAATATCAACAATAAATACAAATTTGCTATCCTGCAGAAAAAATGAGCCCACGCATGAATAACCACATATGCACTCCTCTCCATCTTTTTCATCTCTCACAGCCACATGCATGCACACGCAACATGCAAACTCACACATACACACATTTTCCACCCTTGGATTTCTGCTCAGTGATGTTGTCTTGGTGATGCAGTGATTCAGCCATTAGGCTTAGCCCCCTCTTTTGTAGAGTTCTGTTATGTCTGATCTGCCAGTCTTTTGACCTGTGTCAGCCTGTGCACCGCTATACTATCACAACTCTGATCCAAGCGTTCTCATATACTGCAAGGAGTGATACTGCAGTTAAACATTTAATATTGCCAGAGGAAGTGGTGAGGCTGTTAATGACTATAAATAAGCCCATGGGTAAATAAGCCCATCTGTAAATGATTAACAGTATGTAATTATACTTAGAAGATTGGCGTGTATCTACTCTATGTTAAAGCAGCGTACCTGGATTTTGCAATGAAGGAAACAACTGCTGTAGATTTGATGTTAGCAAAGAAAGTCATTGAGATGAAACTACTTTTTCCACGCTAATGCTTATTCCTTTTATACCTATTTGAGTGTGTATTGTGCAGTTGATCACAAGGTATAATGTAGGCAGATAAGCTAACCACCATCATCTTCCTGCTGTCAACGTCATAAAGGTCATGGAATAAGCATCTAAAGCCAGAAGAAACACTGTTTATTGGAAGCAATTGTCACCATAACAATAGCAGCAGTGAGGACGAGGTGCTGTTTCTTTCAGAGCATTATGGTTCACTCAGAATACCATTGTGCATTGTCAGTATTTTGCAGACAAAATACATCTGGAGCATTTATTCTCTGTTGAGTTGTACAATCACACTAAAAGAAATGCACAGCATGCTGTCAGTGATTTGAGAAAGCTTTCTTTATTGTGACAGATCATCATGCCCCAGAGGTTGACAGATGCCCCTGCATTGTATGGAAACGATAGCTGTCTCTTTTTATTTGGACTTGCTTGGTTTTAGAATGTAAACTCCAGCTCGCTCTCCCCCCACTGCCTCCGATTTATTTCATCAGTATTTTATAGGCTTTGTGTTCAGCAGAGGATCCCAACTCTGAAATTGCCTTTTATTGCAACTTACTTAGCCTGTTAATATACGTAGGCTATTACAGAGCCAACATGTTTCTATGGCAACAAAACGGATAAAGTGTACCAGGAGACTAGAGTGATAGATTACACGTGCACGCTGTGTCACATCCAATTAACTCAAACTGACTGTACACCACATTATGCCACGACTTGCAGGAAAATCAATAAATATGGGCCGTACCCAACAAGGTTCCCCCTCTGTTTCTTTCTTTCATCCTTTACGATGGCAGCGAAGCCAAGACAGATCATGCCACTAGGATGTCCCTGCTGCTACAAGAGGCAGGTGCTGTGTAGACACCATTCAAAACTTGGCCTATTCAGTCCCAACTCCTCTAACGCTCCATTCATGCATAGCAAAACACCATCTGCTCCTGTTTTGCCCGGAGCAATCACAGCTGACCAGAAAAAAAGGAAAAAAAATCCATGATAACAGCTGTTGCTAAACAAAAGCCAAACAAAAGGGGGTAGGAAAAGGTTAGAGACAAGTTCGACACCAGAAATTAGTCATTGGAGAGGACGAAAGAAAACATTTACTCTTGGTAATAGTCAGGGAAATGGGATGCCATCCAGCAGAGCGATGGGGAAAGGGTTAAACGCAAGGAGTTCAGTCTGTGGGCATTGGCAAACTTGAAACAGTACAGGATCAGGTGACAATAGATTCTAGCTGAGGATGATTCTTTTACACAGTCAATTCTCAGGGTGCAGAAGCAAGTGAGCCATAGAGTCTCCTCTCAGTATACACTGGGAGGAGACTCTATGACTCTATGGCTCTGTCTGAAGTACATGCAGATTCAGGTATAGATACACACAGGCCATCCAGGAACAGCACATGTACTATTTTTTATGCTGTACACACCTGTCTGCATGAGAGGGTTACTATATTATTTTACTTACGTTTATTTTATTACCAATTTATCTGCAGATTATTTCCTCAATTATTATTAGGTCTTTGAAATGTCAGAAAATAGTAATATAATGCCCATCACAATTTCTCAGAGCCCAGATTAATTTATTTACATTGCTTACTACAGTGGTAGAAGTACCTGCAGTACCTTCACTTATGTACTGTAGATGTAGTAATACATATATAAAAATACTCTGTCACAAGAAACACTCCAACATTAAAGTTCTTACTTAAGTGGAAGTACAGAAGTATTATCACCATGTACTGTAAGTTTCGAAAGTAAAAGTACGCATTATGCAGAGAACAATTATAAAACAAATAATTGGGCTATTATCAGTGATGCATTAACACATAAACAGTGTTAAAGAATTGTAGGAATAAAATGCATCACGTTATGAATTGATCATATGTTTGGTATGTACAATTTAACAATGTTAATGTGCAAAGTCAGCAGTAGCTGTGAAATAGATAAAAAAAAAATACAAAATTTAAATACCCAAGAAAGGGACAAGTACCTCAAAAGTACAGGTACTTTCCACTGCTGGTTTTCTATCATAGCCGACTAAGAAAGCCAACACATATTTACTTATAAGGAAGCTGTAACCAGTCAATTTTACTCAATGAATTGGTTGCCAATACATTTTCTAACAAGTGGATGATCTATTTATCAACTAATTATTACAGCTAGACTGTTTTTTTATGATTGAGTATGTTGACAGCAGACAGTTTATAATGTCCACAAATGCATGCAAGCAATAATACAAAGTAGGACCTGCAAACTAGGACCTGCATGCAGGCTAAGTAATTAAATCAAAAAATCATTTGAAAACAGTACAAACTGATTAATTGATTAATTAACTACAGCCAATATTAGAAACAAATACATTGAAATAAAGGACAGAAATACATGTGCCATTGCTTCAGCAAGGCTTATAGTGTCCACCCACCCCTGCTTTTTCTACATTGTGATGTGATTGGCACCGGTCCCTCGAGCCTGTGAGGCCTAGCTTGATCTAATGTATGGCCACTGACCTGGGGGAGGGGCTGCGAGCGAAGGTGAAAGACCGAACAGCTTGCATGCCTCCAGACCTCAGCTGCCCATACACACGGTGAGCTGTAAAACCACTGTTTGAGCCACATAGAAGGGTCGCGACATCCACACAAAGCCGGCAGGAAGTCAAATGCACCTGATATACAACACATGGTGGTTAAACAGCGGTCTGAGGAGAAACCAAATAAAAGTAGAGGAAGAAGAAGAGGAAGAGGGATAGATCACTAAATGGGGATGATGATCTTACTCATTGTCCCCATGGGGATAATTAACTTTTATATTATCATACCTTTTGCTGACTACGAACAGACCTGGATCTAATTGCATTTTGGCATAATTCATTACATTAAAATAATTCCTTAACCTCACAGTACCAGATGGTTGTGTGTGTTTTGCAGGAATTAAACCAGTGGATCTGCACGATAAGCTTCAGACAATTGCAGGGAAAGCAGTGGAAAATAAATTCTTCATGTTTTCGTTATGTGATCGAAACCCTGAGTGACATTACCGGAATTTCCAGATGCTATGACACTCCAGGAAGGAGCAGTATAATAAATGCTGAAGATGATTTGCAAATGTATTTTTTTTAACCAATTTGACTATGAAGCATGCAAATGTCTGGGTTGGACCTTGATGCTGTGAGAGATTTCATAGGGGGAGCTTTTATTTATAAACAGAAGCTCCTGTGGCAGTTGATCAGTCAATTTGCCTAACAAATAACTCCCCAACACATTTTTGGTTGGCTGCACACGATAGCCTCTTTGTTTGTGACACCTATTTATTGTTTTTTTAAGATGATTTGTTGGGCATTTTAGGTCTTTATTTGTGACAGGATAGTTTAGACATGAAAGGGGAGAGAGAGGGGGAATAACATGCAGCAAAGGGCTGCAGGTCGTAATCGAACGCACAGCTGAACTGAGCGTACATGGGAGTGCGCTCTACCAGGTGAGCTACCCAGGCGCCCCATTTCAAACAATCTTGAGCCAAAACAAGAATGGAAAAAAAAGATTTAAAAAAAGCGCAATGCTTGGAGAAAGAGTGGACAGCTGCTCTTTAAGGTCATGTCCTAAGCTATGAACTCTGTTGAGCAGCTTAACATGGCTGTGTGGATGCCTGGACAGTGTACAGTAGACTTGTAATGAAGAGGGGAGAGACAGGACAGAAGACAGGCTCCAGCCTCACGCCATTAGAGGTGATTTGTCTGCCAAACTGATCCCAGTCCCAGTAGTTTTATCAGTTTAATGCCCAGGCAGCGTTCATTATGTCTTTGCCGGGAGGGTCAGCAGAAAAAGTGTGGGTTGTGTTTCTGTCAAAGAGGGAGGGGGGTTAGTGCTTGACCCGCAAAGCCATTCAGCTCTCAGAGTGATCCATTGTTTGGGTCCTCTCTTTGTTCAGTGCCTACAGAGAGCGAAGGGGCCAGCTAAAGGGGAGTGAAGGAGCAGAGCTGGGGTCTCGCTGGGTGCCAGGGGTCTGCACTTACCCTCAACACATTCTCACCTAGAGTCCTTTTAGTCCTAAAAGGCAATGAAAACTTATTTGTATGTATGTGTACCAGTGTTTTAGCACATACTGAAGACACTGCACTTTAGACTTAACTACAGGTCAGGGTTTGCTATATGCAGCTGAAATATTAAAAATAATGTGCATCCAGGCAGACACAATAGAAAAGAACAGGTCAGCTTTGTGTTTTTTATTTATTGGGAGGCTACTCAAAGAGTGTAAAAGCAGACTAGTGTCACTGATGGAAAAGCTTCATATAAAAAGCTAGAAAATAACACAGAGGAAAGAATACCACACAACCAAACAGTAGATTAAAAAGGTGAATCTGCAGAGAGCAAAAGGTAACTTCTCAGCGATCAATGTGGCGTATTAAAGGATGATGCGATGTTTACAAGCTTTGGGAGTTTTCAACTCATCTGGCATTGGGTGTTTAGTCCATATGCAATATGCAATAAGCACTGAGACGCTGCATCGTGACTCAGTGGAGAAACTGTTTTCACAGTGGCACCTTCTCCTGGTGTTTATGTAGGTTTGCTTCCACATACATAACCCATGAACCTGAATGATTTTATGCACATTTTCAATTTGCATATTAAAAACACCTGAGTGGAAACACAGGACATTTGCCAAAAAGTTTAAATATTGCAAAGTTTGTACACTTGGCTGAAGTGGTAATGTTGGTGTATGGATTAACACAAAATGTGACAATGCAATGGAGACTGCACAGCTACAGTCACACCACTGTGTAACTTATGAACTGCACAAAATAAATGTTGAATTGTCTGGAAAACACAAAAGCTAAACTGTGTCTGTGAAAAGTGAATCTCTAATACTTTGATACTTTTTAAATAAGAGCTATGTTAAAGACTTGTTACTCTCACACAGGTGTTTTCAATTATTCTGGCTGGTTAGGCCTGGGCTCGGGTTGCAGTTGGGTGGAGTAATGCTATGAATTACTTCAAGTCACCAAACCCCATGTACAAATAACAGTAGTAAAGGTGTAAGCTGTCCTAACAGGTGTCCTAACAAAACTAACAAAGATCGGAGCTAACGGTTAACACGCTAGCCAGCTAGGAAATGACAGCGCTAATAGAGAGCCGAAGTCATGCCCTTCTACTTCCGGTCCATGGGACATATCTTTTGAAAAAAATATGAACGAAAAATTGAAAAATGAAAAATTACTCTTTTGTAAGAGTGTATACTTAGAGAGAGGAGGGTTAAATAAAAGTGGTACAACACAGCTAATGAGCTAGTTTTCTCCATTTGGAAATCTCCGGCTATCTGTTCGCTAAAAGGTCAGCTTTGTCAAGATGGCTAAAGTTGAACTTCATAAAACTTCTAATCACTAATCGTGGCCACTGTCACCAGCCATTTAGAGTAATATTGTATGCAGTAAGGTGAATATGATTCCTTACCTTTCACAGTCTGCAGACAGTTGGGCAACCCTCATAGCTGAGCTAGAGATTCTATGCAAACACACGCTGCTGAAATTAGCTTTAGTGGTGGGTGCGGTCAAACTGTCTAGCTGCTTGTTTACTTGATTTGGGGACTGACTGGTGGTTGGTCTATTTATCATACAAGTCCTAATGTGCTAATTCTGTGTTCATAATCTGAGGCAGCATCATCGATCAACATAGCTTTGACAGGCCCCAACCCCCGCCTCCTCTCTGTTCTCATCCATAAAGGGGTCATTTCTTCGCAGTGTCCTAAATTCACAATCTCACTCAGGAACAATACAAATGAGCTTGCTCTGCCATTATTGATTAATGGAAAATCACATCCCCTCAACCTTTTTTTTTGTTATTAAAAGACACATCTGTGGTTTTGCATAGATGCACCTCTCTGTAGTTCTTGTATGTCTATTATACCCACTGAAAGAAGTGGATAGTGATACAGAATTACTTTTTTTGGTGCCCAGTCATTGCGATACAAATGTCTTAATATATGTGAGCTTGTATTCATTCACAGCTAAGTTTTGAGGGAGAATACAAGTATCAAATTAAGATATTTTAGTATTATATTCATAAATACAGCACAATCACTTATTACTGCGTAATACCGCATGAATACTGAACACACACTATAATCAAATGAGACCCGGCAAAGTGGTGAGGTCTGATTCTGGAGAAATTAAAGGTGACACAGCTAATTCAGCAGGCAGACATCAGACATGAGTTCTTGCTTTGACCTTTTCTATGACTATGAGAACAGAGTCACTCACAAGGGGAAGTGTATTAGAAAATAAATGAAAGGTCTTGGTGGAAAGGTCGGGACACATGTTTCTGTGATGTGGAATAAAGTCTGTTTATGCGATGTTTTCGCTGACTCCAACTCAATACAAAAATCATCAACAAATCAAGTCTTTTTCAGCCTCATTGAAATATTTGCATATTATTTATGACAATGCCTCAGGGATTCGTAAAACATCCTGTGATTGACAAGTTAAGGTTGAAAATATTGTCTTGCTTAGCTGAAATATGTTAAGCATTTACTCTTGACTTTATTTTATTTTATATTTCCTCAGATACGTCTAACATCATGGATTTCTAATCATCAAAGATGGCAGAACGGATGGGATCCTACTGTTTACCTGCATGCTTTACATTTCACTTACCAAGGAAGTTCCCCATAGACAACAATTAGAGCAGACCAGCTAAAACCAGGTGTTAGCCTGTGTGTATGCTATGCTCCAGTAAGGCTGTAATCAGTGGTGGAAGAAGTACTTAGACCTTTTACTTAAAAGCCCTGCATTCAAACTCTTAATTAAGTAAAAGTACATAACTATTAGTATCACTATATACTGAAAGAACCAAAAGTAAAATGTGTCAATATGCAGAATGGATTACTGGATTCTAATCATATTAATGTGTACATCACTTTTTTTTTTTGCAGCCGGTAAAGGTGAAACTAATTTGAATTACTTTATATACTGCTGGGTAGTTCAATCTATGATAATACATCTTCATTTGGTAGTTGATTTATGTATTATTTTACTTATAATCCAAATCTGCAATGTATCTAGGTGTCAGATTACAGAAGGGGATTAGTGAAAAATGTATTTGAGTGGTGAGTTTAAAGTCAGAATTTTGAGAACAAAATCAGAATTCTGACTTTATTCTCAGAATTCTGACTTTAAACTCAGAACTCATCTTTGCAGAAGTGTCTGCAAAACACATGCTTATTTAGTGTGCGATGATAAGACAGTACAGATAAAACAGATTAGCAAGATTATGCCCAGCACAACAATCAGGGTATATCATGCTAATATCAGACACACACAAAAAACAACTGTTACTTACAGCAGAAGTGATTTGATTCAATAATTATAGAGGCATTATAATAGGCAGCAATGTGTTTGACTAACCTGATTTGGCATAAGGAAACTGAGCTATGAATAATGACTGTGCATCCGCACACAGGGAAGGACAGTGCAGACACATCCCTTGGTGGAGAGAAGCCTGATTCTTACAACCTACTGTAACTCAGACAGAACTGAATTGATTCAGGACCGGTTTATTTGATTCATCTGTTTATAAATGTCAATGTTGCAGCCTACAGCTAGCCCTAACAGCAACATCATCATAGAACAAGATGAACCATGTAGTTCATGTTTTGTTGTAGAACAAAACATTTATTTTCAGTGTCTCTCTGTAAAATAATTGTGTAGCTTGATATTTATTTTTCAACCTACACAATGTAAAATAGTCATGACAGCGTTAAAAAGTACAATGTGTGTTTTAAGGCCGTTTTATGGTTGTGCGTAGAATCGCCAGCGTACCCCCAAAGAGCCCTCTGCGTTGTTGTAATTGTTGCAGTAGTTCACACCACTGCGGCACAGTATTTGGCACAAATGGAAATGGGGGCCTGTCTTATGTACTGATAGCCGAGGGAAGGGGATAAAAATACCAGCCAAGGTTTGCTTTGATCAATTGTGTTCCAACATTATACATGTACCATTTTCAGTACGTTGACAGCTGTTTTACACAGTGATTTACTGCATATTAAAAACCTATTTTTGGCAGTAGAACAAGTTGTAAACACAGCTATGATATAGTATAGCCTATGAAGAACTTGTTTGCAAACAGTGCCTAGTTTACTCATCGAGCAGACACAAAGAAACATTTGTATGAATTTGAAGTTGTTTTTCTGGTCACGTGATGAAAGTCCAATAATCACTTTCTCCGTTTTGGTCTCCACCAACTCATGTGGAAATGATCAGCTTCACAGAGAAGCTGGATTCTTTCGTAGCATAGAGGAGAGACCCCCACACATTTCATATAATTATTGTTATGTTATTATTATTATTATTATTATTATTATTATTATTATTACTATTATTATTATGTTTTAATATACAAATAATAATTAAAGCAGCTGAATCTGATAACAAACCAATCAAGTACTCAGTGATTATATCAAGAATATTTTTCTGAAGGTAAACTATGTGTTATGATGAGTTATGATGATGTGCAAACACATTCAATTGCATTTTAAATTCTCTTAGGACACAAATGGAAATATATTTTAGTCAGTCATGAAAAACGGTCATACTGTTATAATGTCATCACTAAAACCCATTCTTCAACTTACCAAAATCTACTCACTAACTGAATGGAAACTATTCACTAACCTACTGCACCTACCTGCCAAATTAGAAAAACAATGGACGACTGCATAGCAACAAATCTCTGAAGAAGGAAAGGTCATGCGGGCTATATATCCACTGCCTCAGTAAAATGAGATTCCTTCAATTGTTGTCCAGTCTTTAATATTTTTTTTCTCCCTCTTGCTGCCTCTTTCTCTCTCTCTCTCAGTCGTGAATAGTGATTCACTGCTCTGATTCTGACCAAGCTGATGATTTTAATTTTCTGTTTTCAGAGTAATAAACACTGACATGAGAATGAGCCTCAGGCAGAGACTTCTAATGAGAAAATGAAATTAGTTTTTCAGCTGACTGATCAGAAACATTTCATACATTATAATCAAGCATTTATTTGACATGATTTGTTTGGTGTGTGCATGCACGCATGCACGTACTATAATGTGTGTTTGTGTGTGTGTGTGTGTGTGTGTGTGTGTGTGTGTGTGTGTGTGTGTGTGTGTGTGTGTGTGTGTGTGTGTGTGTGTGTGTGGGTGTGTGTGTGTGTGAGGGGCATATGTGCACACATGTAAATACATTATTCTTGATTCTGTTTGTGCTGTGCTACTGCTTGTTATTACACCAAGACACAGCTTATGGCATTTCCCAACCTTTTGTACCAGAACTAGCTGGCTGTCTCAGTATATGTAATTTGATGCCTCATCTTTCACAGTTGCATCCATCACAGTCCATCTCAGGTAAACTATAGCGGTCAAATAACCAATTACACCTGGCTCTCCTGTTACAGAGACTGTGGTGGGAGGCAGGAGTGGTCAATCCCTATAATAATGGACAAAACTCTGACACTTGACATCATGTCAAAAAATAAGGTGGATAAATAAGAAACAGTACTTAGTCACAGTCTTTTAATGCACTTATTAAAATACATTCTTTTACACATCCACAATTGATTTGTTGATGTAACAAATGTTTTTTTCTATTTATTTAAATATATTTATTTATATGTATTTTCTATTTAGTTTCTCAAGACTAAAGACAAAGGATCATGTAGTGACCATTAGAAACCATTAGTTTATGTCCTTGATGGGAATTCATGGGGAAAATAAACTCACTGACAGTGATTGATACCTTAAATCTATTTCATTTTGTCTATATTCACTGATTGACCTTAAAAGCATAATTGCATGCCGGAATTTTTTTTTTTTATTTATTTATTTTTTTATTATTATTTATTTTACATATTTACTGAAATTCATTATTGTGAAAAAAGTTAATAAGGAAAATAATTTAATTGGATATACTAACCAGGCTATGATGAATCATCAGCAGTACAGTATTTTCGGTGTTTGTCCTTGCTCAAGTGGATATCTTATTCTCCACACTTCCTTTTTAAAATGTTTGAATCCTGTTGCCAGAGGCCTGTACTAGAACATCATGTTCATTAGCATCTGTTTTGTGTTCCTGCAGAGTTCAAAGTGATTCCTTTCCCCCTCCTTACATGTGGATAAGAGCTTGAATTACAGCAACACAACCTCTAGTCTCCCTAGGTGCCTTTTGACAAAAGTAGGGCAGCAAGAAAAACAACGGGTACATGAGGCAAAGTCTTTATTGTCATGTTACATTACTCATTTGATCTCTTGCAATAATGTTCTGTTGTGATCCAGTTAGTTTGATGAAGACTGAGCTCTGTAGAGAGCCATTTAATTGACACAGACAAACAGGACGCCCATTTACACATAGACAGTCCTGTAGGACATCCTGGCATGTTAATAAAACCCTCATTTTGTGAGATTAAATAACCCCTGTTGTGAAAGTTGTATTGCCCTTCACAAACTTGTCCTTTTTTCATGAATATTGACCACCACCATCAATTTCAAGTATTCCCATTGGCTTGAAATTTTACATTTGCGCTTACATGAACTGGGGTAGACGCTCCATATTCATGCGCCATCTTGAAATACGTTAGCCGGTAAGGGACATACAGGACATACTGCTCCGCCTTTCGCCTTTTCGACTCACAGCTGCTGCTAACGGGTATCGTAGCTTCCCGGCCCCGGCAAGTTTGAAGAAGGAAACATTGAGGACCACACGTATTCAAACTCCAAATTTCAGGAACAAGAGTCTTCTTCTTTGCCCAGAATAAAAAAAAAAATTGAAAAGAGCAAGAGACTGGCGTCATCAGAAAAAAGAGTGAAGTAGTTAATTAGTAGTTAATTATCCTCTGGACCGCTGCAGTCTCCTTTTTTTCTCTCTCCTTTCCGTTGGGTGGTGTGAAGCGCGCGTCCGCGCCACTGTCCGACATGCACTCCCAACAACCACAGCTGATTGATGGCCTTTTGTACACTTTCGCTTTTTGAAGTGTGACGGCTACCGTAGCTGCAATACGTACATTCAACTGTGTGGCGAGAGAGAATTGATTGCGATACATGATCTCAACACTAGATGGGAGTAATTCTTACACAATGTAGCTTTAAGATTTTCATTAAATCAATCCATATCTTTGATGCTATTTATGGTCAGCATTTTTCAGTGTATTTAAATTATGTAAAAACCTCTCTAAAAAGTGGAATTCATTGTTAGTGGCGGGGTTTGCCATTCCTGCGTCTACTTACACACAAGGGGATTCACAGGAAACAATGCATGTATGTAATCCAGTATTACTGTTTTAAAATTCATCTCATCGATATCAGCATCACATCTTACTTTTCACTTGCCCTAGCAACGTTATAGAGCTATATTAAGTAAGTTTGAATGGAAGCACAACATTCAATTGGGTGGCTTTTACTGTAAAGACTTCACAGGAAACTCAATGTGCTTGTCACAGAGGTTAGCGCTGACAGGGATCGTTCATCACAAAATGCATCTACGAAGCTAGAAGTGTCCTCCATCTCCTCAGGGAAATATCTGGCTCTTTAGCTGCTTATGCGTCACTACCAGCTAGTCGCTAACTTTGTCTGTCTGCTGTTGTTTGGTTGGCGAGTAGTGTAAAGTGGGTTTATCACAGCTTTTTTTGTTCAGGACAGCTGCCTGCTCAGGAGAGAACACCCCCCTTACATCATATGTGTTGTCCACCGATTTATGACTTCACTATAACATTGTTTGACTCACAATGGACATAATAAAAAAAGAAGGATCAAAATCGATGCAGCAGAACCAGAGATATAGTCTTTTTTAGTCCACACATTCATCCTTCAAAACCTGCTGCCTATTGGACTTTACAGACGGGTGTTCTTGCTGGACATTTCTGCCTGTTGCACCTCCAACGGCGCCGCGGGGTCAGCTACAGGGTCATTAGCCACCACTCATTGATGTCTCGCTCCTTTAACACTGGTACATCTCCTGTAATAATGCTAAGGATTACTCTAAAATACAATTACTCTAACCTTGGTAGAATATGGGCAACTAAAAGGAAAGATTGATTAGACATTGTAACCTTTGGTCTATGAACATTGCCCACAGACCTCTCACAGAGATACACTTCATTACTCTCATCTCATTTTGCATGTCATGCACTCTAATCTCATCTCATTTTCCGTCACATAATCTCATCTCATCTACGTTAATCTCATCAAATCTTATTTCAACTCATTCAATCTATATATCACTGCATCTTGCTTAAGTCCATCTCATCCAATGAAGCTAAGCAAAAGTCTTTACACTCTCATTCTTTCACAACCTCTCTGTCTCCCACTCTCAGGCTTCTACTGACCAGCTAGTCTATATCCACGATGTTCCACTTCCAGGAAAATCCACTGGATGTCCCTCTTTTTAGGCCGGATGTCTGTCACCTTCCGCTTTCTTTGTGTTGGCATTCTAAACTCTGGTGGGTTTCTGAGGACTATGGTTAACTGCTCCTCAGATCTCTGCAGGGTAAATCCAGACAGCTAGCTAGACTATCTGTCCAATCTGAGTTTGTTGTTGCTCGACTAAAACAACCTTTAAACGTACACGTTCCAACGGCACCACCCCCAGTGTCCGGACCAGTGTCTAGGGGCGGGGAATATTTCTGAATTACTCACATCATCTCTTTCCCCCCGTAAATATACTATGTCACGATTGGGGTCTAATTGCCAAAGACTCTTCTCAATTCACTTTATTGTGCACCATGTAATACATTTATTTTTTTATTCTAATGATTTAAATTTAATTTGATCTCTCTGCTGACAAACTATAAAAATTTGCATGTACAACCTCGGGATTTTCTTCAAGTGCACAATTGTCAAATCAATATGATGTGACGCGCAAAAGTTGGCACAAGACTTGAGGAACGCTAAAGGTCACAATGGTAGTAAAAAAAAAAGGATTTCCAAAGGGTTTTGTTTCCCTAACACTGACAAAAAGAAAATAGAAACACTCAAAAATGCAGCATTGTTGCCTCATGAGCTGAGATTCCATATTGACCTGAACTGTGATGATCAGCAGTTTTTGTTGTTGTTAAGAACAAATGGAAGCCTTGTTGTTCTAACACAGAAGCTTTAGGTAAAATGCTGAAAGAGCAAGACTGCACATCTGGAGCAGAGAATAGCAGAACACATGCTGAACCTGATCCCTCTATGCTCCTCTTTCTCTCGGCTGCATGTTCTACTGTATGGTGAGGCCTGTGTCCTGCATCCTTCACTGGCTCTCTGTGGGCTCACTGTCCATCTGCTGTGGGGAAATGGCAGAACCCATGATGCTGGCTGATTATTCCTTGATATTAGTAAATTAGTGTCTAAAGTGTCCCTCTGTAAAAATGTAAAAACCTGATGTGAGCATGCCATTACATTATTATTATTTTCTCACAGTTGTACATCTCATTGGTTTGTGGATAGATGACATAGCATTTTTAGGACTTTCACACCTCGAAACGCCATGCTCATACCTTCCACTTGCATAGCCAACTATAACCAATGTTTATGGAAAAAGCTTATTTTCATTGCTTCACTGTTCAACTTAGCTTGGTCAACACGGAACAAATTTAGCTCTCACTGCACCATAACTCTGAGACTGAAATCAAATGTTTAGCCTGTGGACTGCAAGTCTAAAAGTGACAGATCAATTATCCTGAGAAGCAATTTCGTTTCACTCACCCTTTCTCCTAGAAGAAATACAGATTACTGTTTTAATCAACATCACAGGGAAACCACATAAGGACACTAAAAAAATTAGATAAGAAAAATGAAACAATAAAAACATAAATACCTAAATCTTAAACGTACAATATGTAACTTTCTGCCGCTAGGGGTCTCTCAACCAAAACAATGGATTGTAAACACGGACTTTTGATGACGTTGGTAAATTGCGTGGAATTATGGGAGTTGTAAACACCTTCGCTGATTAGAATGCATCTGTTCACGGACACGTTTACCCATTCAAATGTATTCACTGTACGTGTAGTAACGTTTATTCATGTCATTCTAATAACATAGCTGCATTTTCTCCAACATAATTATGTTTTTCTTGATTCAATCTGTATTGGTAGCTGACCAGTTAGCTAGCTAGTGAGCCAGCAAGCTAACGTTAGCCAGCAGCTAAAACCACAGTGACTATCACAATATATTTCACATGTCACTGTCACCTTTTGAATGGTTTCAACACCGGGGTGGACGGGGTTTGTTGTAACGCTAGCTAGCTACTCAACGAGGCTGAGAGACAGGTGTGGGTGCTGGTGGGGATTGCCGGGGGAATCTCCGATGGCCGATGTGAACATCTCCAAGCTGCCCGGAACGATCTCCCCCTTCACTTTTCTTTAATCTTAACTATTCCTTTTGGTGCTTGTCGGGTTAATTTAGCTAACTGTAAAGACAGCTAAACGCGAAGCGGTGAGAAATTCGGCAGGGAGGAGATTTTTGGCACGAACACCGGTAGCTAGCGCATGGTAAGTGCATATCACACCTGGTCCACGTAATATACAATTTGGATTTGCAATCTCCACTTGAATTCATCCATATAGTAATTATTTTGCTTCATGTGCTTGATATTTGGCAACCATATTTAGTCGTAACAACAGATAATAGATCATAAGTCATGGTTTTATCCAGATCTCCCCTTGTGGGAAGGTATATGCATGAATTACACTGTATAACAGGATGTTTCTCCTGGCTTGGGTTATTTTAAGCTGCAGTTTCTACGCATTTATGTAAAATCTTGGCAAATTATAGCTTGATCCAATCCGACAACAGAAGCTCAAACTATAGCAGTATCATTATGTTGGTAATTTATTAAATACTAATTATTCCAGATGCAATTTTAGTGGAATATATAAAGCAGAGTAATGTTAGATTCCTTTCACGTGTGACAGAAAACCAAATTATAAGCCTTTTTTGTTTATAGGAGAAATACCTTTTCGATGAATTCATTCAGCCTCTCTGCCCTAACGGCATGGCGTTATGGCATTCCTGTTAAACTGCATAGTACTTAATATCACAACAACATGTTTCAAGCCCCTTGTACTTGTACCCCTACCACTGCATGAAAAGCAGATTGAACTTAAACTTTTATTTTTTTGCACTAAGTGTGCTATTTAGATGGCAAATGATGTCTGGAGTAGGAAAAGCAAGTACAAATCATTTTCATTATAGGTCATGACCCTGTCTCTGAGTTTTTCATGAGTCTCTGTCAGGGGCGCCATATAGGGGGGAAAAGTTAGGACAATTCCAAGGGCCCATGACTGACAGGGGCCCCAAAAAATAGATAAAAACTAATATAATAAATTAATTATTAAAGCATCATCATTCAGCATATATATATATTTAGAATATAATACTAATTAATGATCTCTTTGTTTTTACTTGTTTTTGGCAGTAAATGTTAAATATCCCCATTGACCAAAAAGTAAACACCAATATTGACCGACCACCCCCCTGTATCTGAATGAAATGGTTTGGTCCTGCCTTAGCGCACTAGTGACAGTGTTTAGTTGCAGTCTGTAGATGTGCCAGAACTACAGTGACCACAATGTTGCCAAGTAACGTTAAATCAAAATCTGGTTTTCAAAAAAGAAAAGAGAGAAAAGAGAGAGAGTAAAGACAAAGGAAAAGGTGTCAAACTGTAACCCAGTTTTTCACCAAGAAAGGTGGGTAGCCTGTAGTCTGTGAGTGGTATTAACCTGTTGGCTTAATGTCCATAGTGAAATAAGCTAGCTAGCTACAGATTAGTGTTAGCCTACATTTAATCACCATTTAATCAGTGCAGGGAAACATTTAGCAAGATATTCATATTAAATCATTGTCCCTGCCCCTTTTAGCAGACTTAAGTCAGCAGCACCCCAGTCTCCCCCTAACTGTGCCCCTCCCTGTCCCAGTGAAGAAGGTGAGCAACATTGGGTTCAGTGACATGCCAGTTAGCATCACTGCAGGGAGTCTGTGGGTCTCTTCCTCTTTTTACCATTACAAAAAAGAAAATGAAATATTTATTAATGACAGAAATTCAAACACATTAATAACAATTATTTTCTCAAATAATGATCATTATGAAATAAATTTAAAAAAACAACCTACTGTCTGTACTGGATGCTGGACAGTTGGAAACAGTGAGTAGCTTACCTGAGCCTGCATGTAAGATACAGCCAATATTAAAATAATCCAGTTTGATACGTTCATTTAGATTGAATTATGGAATGACATCTATAGATACAGACTTTATTATTCCCATCATGAATGGCAGTTAATATATATTTAAGTTTGTTTGTTTTTCTTTTTTAATCTTTCATTAATAATAATAATAATAATAATAATAATAATAATAATTTTGTTAAGAGGATTTTCCATTTTGTCAAATTTTACAATAAAAGTACGAGACTGTAAAAGATGTAAAAGATTTATGGTAGCTTTTAATCTTGCATCAAATAGTGAACTGCATACTAGACTTGCATGCATGTACAAATCACCAGCAGTAAATATTGTGCTAGTACTAGTATTGAACTACAAGAAGCAAGACAAGCCTTTAATTAGAGTTATGTAGCTAAGGCTTTTGATGGGACAGTTAGGTCCTGGAGATGTGGTGACAACAGCTGCACAGAGGGGGCCCAATTTGATTTTTTGTCATGGGGCCCAAAATTCCTGGCAGTGCCCCTGGTCTCTGTTACAATCACAGCTGGCCATATTAGATTTACTGGGACAAGTGGAGAAAGGAAGAGAGGCACGTATTGAAAGCACAGCACATAACTTCAGAGGACAAAAGCATTCTGGCCATTCTTCCACATAGGTCACTGAGTTGCTACACCCGTGCTTAATACACTTTATATTTGTCTCAACGTTATCCTATACATCTATTAAAGTGTATTAGATTGCAAAACTTGAGCGAGTGAACATTTCAACTGCAGTTGCACACAAAATGCAAATGTGTTGCCCGAGGTGTAAACAGAGAGATGAGCACACTACAGTACATAACACCCTATTCGAAATACATTTTGCTGTGCCTGCTCTGCTTAAGGGAAGAACTTAAAGATATAGCACTGGGAACTGTTGTGAGCTCATGTCATGCCAAACAAGTACCTCCATTTATAATAGTGTGTCTGGGTATGCTTATATCCATTGATACATTTGTCTGTTGCCTGGCAACACAGACCATGTTTGTTAACATTTTAGGACCAGAGCTGATGCTCTGCAACAGTAAGAAAAGCTTAAATCTGCAACCATTAAAACCCAACCATTAAATAGCATAGTAATAATACAGTAACTAATATAAAAATAATCGCATAGTTTACATGCCTACACTGTGCCTGGGGTTTATTCACATCATTATCATATCCTGTATGATAAGGGGAAATATTTGTCCTGCAAGCATTACAATTCTGAAAGCATGATTACATGATGGACCAAGAGTCTACCATCACAGTGAATGAATATTGAAAAGGTTTCAACTTCTGGGGAATTAATACGTTTTGTAATTAACAAAGCCATCTGCACATTAGATTTTGATATTTCTGTGGAACGTTCGGCCTGGTGCAAAACAATTGTTTTATGGAAATCCAGCCTTTAGTTTTCTCAGTGTTAGCCACAGGGACATTTTGACCTGACAGTGGTTCTAAAGGTCAGTGTTCACAAAAAAGATTCATAATTATCCCTGGAACAACAAGAATATCCCCAATGATTTGATGGATATTCTGGCTAGCAATCCCAAGATGTCTTCCTTTGACTATTGGACCGACCTCCCCAAACTATGCATGATCCAGACAATATTGTGAATGAATAAATTAAAATGCTGTGGTTGTAACATCTTCACTTCAGCTCTCTCCTTTCCTTTGGTTTTGTATGCATTTGTCACACTTCAAAATTTTGCTTCCGGTTACTTTTAGAAATACATACATACAGCTATTGTTCCTACCCGCTCCAAGGGACACACAAAAACAAAGTAATTCAATATGAATAAATGACAGCATGTTGATTGTACGGAGCCCCTAACGGGACATGAGCAAGACAAATATCTAAAGTTTAGTTTCATGTGCTCACACGAAACCTTCATCTGCTCAGGCTCCGTATGATTGTCATGCGTAATAAATAAATTCAAACACCACAAAAGATAAAGGGCAGATTAATAAGCCTCTATACTAACAGCACTACTATACTACTAGGCTCATTCATTTGCTCTTTATCTTTTCTTTCAACTAACAATAAATGTGTGGCACAGAATTGTACTTTTTCTTTAGCCTGTTGAAAGGCATGACCACAAAAGCCATTTCTTGACGTTTAGTGCCAAGCACAGAGAGTATACAGTATATCTCAACTGGGACTGAAGCTCCAACATACCAGTGTTAGAGCAGATAAACAGAAGGCCACTGAACCCTCTGGTCTCTGGTAAGTATGTCCGGCCGACACAGTGATAGTGTACAGTATATAGTGTTTCAGCTACACAGCCCATTGTTTTCACCTGTTTAAGATGAAACCACCTGCCTTGCAACAAGATGCTCAGCAGGAAAGAGCTCATTTAATTCACAGAGCAATCCATTTTTTTGCATTAGTAATTTTATTACCGCAAGACATTTCCACAAAACATGATTGCTGATGTAAAATAGTTGCAAATGAATGTACAGTCATTTGTAGGAGATGTGCATGTGCGGAGATACACGTGTAACAATTAGTAATTAGGCCTATTTACAGTAGCAGAGCACTTGTGTGGGAGGATCATTTCCCCATTATTTACTGTGTGAGAAAGTGCTGTAGGGCAAGTTGATACAAGGAAACTGTGCGGTATACGAGTTAGAGAGAATGCTTTATATAATAACAACAGTAGCCTATAACATAATTTCTCTACCAGTGAATGCTTTGAGTAGCAGTTTGTTTCCATACTCCTTAATACTTGTAAACTACTTTCAAAGACCAGAATTCAACATAGCTGCTCTACTTCACCTGTTGTTAAAACACATGTTGTTTCCAGCCTGTCCTCTTCATTTCTGAGGAGAAAGTGATTGAATTGTGTCTTCTTAACAGAGGCAGCTTGGACTGAATAAAGATCTGCTGTGCTTGAGGTTATAGGATTGGTGAATGACGCCCCATAATGGCACTTAAAAGAGAAACTTGCATCATTAATCATCCCTTCCTTTCATACCCTAGACAAGGATCCATGTCTATCTGAGCACAGACAATAAATTCAAATGCTTCCCAGATTAGTCCCCGAAGAACAGAATGGATACTCTTTAAGGCCACATTTTCCAGTCATCACTCAACTGACTAAAATGAGCCAATTATTTCTTATACAGCAGCATGCCAATTAGAGAAATGTCTGCTCTGCTCCATTCATGATATTGCCATGTGGCTTATTTAAGGTGCTGCCAGACAACATCTTTTTCACTCTGAAGCCATTTACACAAGATTTGAAGAGCGGCAGCATGGTCTGTCATTATTCGATACTAGTGGCCTGAAAGCGAGGGTTTAAGACCATTTGAACCTCTCTTTTGTATTTGAACTGAGCTGTAGCACACAGAGTAGAGGTTTATACAGGATTTAATTGAAAGATATATTGTTTAACAAATGGAAAGGCCGACCAAGTAATGTTGTTGAAGACCATTCAATCTTAAATTTAAAAAAAATAAAGCATTTAACCGTTTGAATTGATAATAATATATTATTGAATGAATGAATATTTTGTCATTTCAAAGGGTTTTTACAGTAAATTACTAGCAACACTGTTGATTTCTGTTTTACAAGAATATTTACCGAGAGCCGCATCTTCTCAACAGGCAACTGGGGGCCACCGAGGGCTTTACTCCACAGCAATGTCTCAAAATGTGGCAACCACAGTGATCGCAACCCCGCTCCCCCTTAAACAAACAAGTTACATCTGAATGACATCTGAAGGAAGGTGAAAAAAAGAAAGAGAAAAAATAAGGATGAGAAGGAATGAAAGCAAGACAGTGGTAAGTAGAGCAGATAATGAAGATTAAGTTGTGTAACAGTAACTGTCTGAATGCTGTCTTTTACCCTTAAAAATGGGGGAGACATTTATAACTTTAGCTAGCTAGCATTAACGTTAGACTAATGGCGTTTATTCTTTCACATTTTTTTGTTAGTTAACCTAGCTAGTGGAACTGGAGACACCAGCCTGGGGTGCGGGTCCGTCTAGCTCCTGTCCAAGGAGAGACTTACTGGCTTTCATTTCAATATAGCGAAAGGTGCGAAGGTCCTTACCACTTTGGTCCTACAGCATTTGACCTCGAGTGGTTAAGGTTAGGATAGCCGATTGGTCAGGGGATAGGACCTGAACAAATGGGGTTACGTTACCTTGTGTAAGCATGGACGCCTGGCCAATAAATGTTATTGAAGGGCGTGTCTTGGCATTGCCATAGTGGGATTCGTAATATCGCTGGTGGATGTCGGACTAGTGGGCTGTTGGACCAAAGGGAATTCTTCGGGTTATTGAGAGGTCGGAACAATGGAGCATCGGAGAAATGACATGGCACCACTGCAGCCAAAGTCAAGCCTCTTATTTCAACCACTGTCTTACATCTCAATGATCGCATAACATTTTTATGTCTCGGTTATGTTCTATAATTTCACATTAAAATGTGACATTTGCAGCTTAACAATTAAGTGTTCACTTAACCTATTCATATTGCCATATAATCAAATGCTAACACATTTTAAGTAGCTAAAGGCAGTCTCCAGAAATTAACAGCATATAGCTAGCATTAGCTATCAGCCTCCTTCCAAAAGAACATGTTGATAGCTGTGCTTTATGTTAGTTAAAGTAGACTTTTCTTTTGATGACTAATGTTTGGTCAAGACCAGGTTTTTATGAATTCAGCTTTGGTACAACACAGGCTAATGTTGATATAAGATGTGATGGTATTTTTAAAGGCAGGTTTGTGGCTGTGTATGTCACACAAATAGCATATTCCATCACCTATTGAACTGGTTCATTATGTAAACCCTCTCATTAAAAACGTATCAGCTCAAATCAGTCAAAAGAAAAGAAAAAGACAGTTGGTCTAATTTAAAATCTGTGCAAAAACAACTTTAAGTGCCAAAAGGCCCTTTGAGTAAATACAGTGGCATACAGTCATTTAAAAACAACACAGTACATTTCTGTATCTAGTTGTTGACATCTAAAATTCCAAAGGAGGCAATGCAAAACACAGTTATTTTACTGGAAAGAGGATGTACAGTATGATACTGGGTGACATATAGGAACTGTGGAAATTGCAGAAATATTTGTACGTATTTTATGTGCCACTCCATATTATTCATGAGGCAGCAGCTGCTGAAATATCTGACTCAGCATGAGCATAATTACCGCTGCCATTTCCATATCTCTACCTCTTGTGTAACTAAGACACTACGCACCATCTTTAACTCCTACTTTTGTTCAGCTCGGCTGGATTGGGTACATTTTGTCAGAGAAGTTGCATTGTTTCATTTCTATGAAACACTGCTTAATGATTTTCTATAATTAACATTTGGTTAACAAAGAATTATGCAAATATATAGTCTATGTTCTGACTAAAATGAGCGCAAAGTCTCAGCTCACTAAACTGTTATTTAGAAACTCGATCATATGGTCGTTTTTAGGGTTCTGCCAGACAATGTGTTTCCCATTTCCATGCAGCTTTTAATGAGATTTGGAGAGGTAAGCCAGGGAGGAGAGTGCTCTATCACTGTTTGACACCCATGGCTAGAGAAGAAGGACCTAAAAGTGTCTGTTTTATTTGACCTGAATAGATTTCCATTCACTACTATAAATGCAGTAAAACAATGCACCGGCTGGCCCTCAGGTTGTACACACTGTCCGCCTGAGAATTAGTTTTTCTTTGCTAGAGAAACAGTGAGGTTTTAGAAATGGTCATGTCATCAGGTCAGGTCAAAAACTATAGCCTGGATATTTGTAAAGAGCAGCACCTCCTCTAAAGGCCACCAGTAAGGTTTTTAGTTCCTTAGTCTTTTTTTGTTGGCAGTTTTTTGTTGTGAAATTCTATGAAGTTCCATGACTCATGTCCATCCAACCAAGTAGAAAGTAATGTCTGATGACATCATACTGTGGGGAGACTCTGCTTGCTCCAACTGAGTTTGGGCTGTTTTGGTAGTTATCGCTATAATAGCTTGCAAGGGCTGGAAAGGCTTCTTTTGGACATGTAAATATCAACACTCGTGTTCTCTGGTGTGCCTTAATACCATAGCCTGCAGCCTCTAACTGGAGTGACTGTCAAGATACAATAACATATCCACTGGTAAAATGTTGTGCAACCAGCATCTGACTGTTGTAAAATAACCACAGAACCCCCCTTGTGTATGTGCACGTCAAATATGTTATTTTGATGAAATATTCTACACAGTTTCTTCTGCACATCAACAGGCGTAGGTGTTGGAGACGGACACTTTGAAAACAGTTCACACAGCTCCACAAAAATTGCACCTAAAACTTCTTACTCCGCTTATAACTCTCTTGAAACTGTCCCTTTCTGCCAGTCAATCGCAGGGTGTCTCCATCCTAAACCCCAAATGTTGCTTGGACCTCCACATTTTCAATTACAATAGCCTAAAGGTAGGTGTGGCTGTGATGAGCAACATGATGTAATAGAGATTGTTCGGATTCAAAAGTTAAGTTTAAAAAAATAAATCCTGACCCAGATAAAAGGTTTCTTCTGAGGAAAACTCCCTACAGGATACCCAAACTCTCTGTGTATCATGATGGGGATAGCTCTGTGATTAAAGGGGTGAAAGTAGTGAATGTGATAAGCCATGATTGTCACAGACTTCAATGCACCCAAAGTGTTCTGTCCAATCCCACCCCGTGCCCAAGTGCATTACAGGTGCACGGAGGGAGCCTATCCACAAGAGAGGCGTGACCGTAATACCTGGCTTAGATCTTACCACTCTATTGCCATTACACCTAAAAGTAGGGGGGGGGAACAGTAATCCACATTTCTGAGAAGATAATTGACAGCTCAAAAATGAAAAATGAAATACTTAAGCATCTGGATTTGACAGATATAGATGGACAAACAGAACTGATTAATTATTTTAAGGAACAGTATGTTAGAACAAAGCACTAGTTAACCACTTGACCTTCACATAAGGATAAGGTCCGTTAACTAGCGTAACACAAAACAAACCATCAAAAGAAGAGACCCACAGCTACTTCGACTATGCAGTTGACTAATGGCGTCTGTGAAGAATGGGATTCTAAAGATGTGATCTCTGCAAGCGTTGAGCAGAGGGCAAACAAAAGGATGGAAGGTTTTCCCTGTAAGACCTGTAACTGATGCCATGTTAGGAACCATCTGCCTCATACTTGTCCGGGCTGTCATCTCTGATTCTTATCCAGCGTAACTCAACACAACTGGAGCCAGCTCTGAGACACACTGCTGCAGGCTGTCCTGCTGACTGGTCAGAACTACAAACTACTTAAGAGAGATGGGGGGGGGGACACCTGCAGAATTACAGAAGCTGATTGTTGATGCCAGTTGTACTTATGTCTTTGGGATGTAATTTTTATTATTGCTTTTATTTTGCATCCTGTTATTATTTCTGTCACAGCTAAGCCAAATTTCTATTCTTCCCTTTCCTAAAATAGTTTACCCAATAACTGAAACACCTGTGTAATATCACGCAATGTAAGTTAATATCATGACTGTAAGTGTTTCTGATATGTCTCCATTTTGCACCATCTGAAAAGCCTTTAAAAGATAATAAGCAAACTTATTAACAATATTTAAGCTGCTCTAACTAATATTTTGGCTCAAATAACTATGTATAATGTGAAAGGTGTCATTCATAGTATTCAAACCACACTCATCATCACACTCAGAGCTTTTCATCTATTCGCCTTAGTTTTGGTTTTATGGCCTGTAACTGTAACTTTACTGTTTGGTTCACCCTCATGGTTCTCATCAGCGTTGTTTCCAGATAAAAGATGCTGGCAGATGTTTTTGGTTGAAAAAAACGCTCTGATAAAGCCATTGTACGCTACCTCCCCAGCATCCAATGCCAAAAGGACACAGTTAGTGACTATATCTATAACATTGTAGAGCATTTAGCAGCATTAACAGCCATTGTCAGCCATATATTTCAGGTGGTGGAAAGCAAATCAGAGCTAAAAGAAGAGTAAATATTGGACTTACATTCATCACGTGGCCACAAACACAATGAGAATGAATGGGAATGTTGCTTTGTGGCTGCTGGATGAAAATAGTACGTTTGTATGAATAAGCAAGTGTTTGATCAACCCAGCATGTCAGTGTTGCAATGCCCCCAAGTGCCCAAAAAATCAGTTAATGCAGGTTTAAGGTGTGAGAGAGTTTGTAATCCAAACATTCACTGGGGCTGAAACAACAGCAGGGCAGATTTTATTAGGTGCTATGGAGAGTGGGAAAACAAGTTGTGCTGCAAAACAGCAAAGCCCTTATAAACTTATATAAAAATAGCCCTCAGCTCATTTGTGTTAATAAACACTTGCCTTAAATGAAAACCTGCTAAGCATGATCGGTGCACCCATTGCAAACCCACGGCGCTCTACTTCAGGCAAGGTAAGCTGGGTAATTAGGTTGTAATTGGTTTGCTTACAATCAAATCAGTTCTTTCGGCACATGCATATTCCTTGTAACTTCTATGAGGCAGTAATTAGTCGCAAACTTACACTTAAAAGGACCAAAATGTTTTTTTTTTCATTTTGTTTGACCATCTTTTCACCTGCCATGGAACAGTGTAATATACTGCGCACATGCATGGCATGATAAGGAATTAGAATTCAATAGACTTTTATAAGTGTTTTTTGCTCATGGCAGTTGTTAGTGAAGCCAATCAAGAGGAGGTCGCCTACATGAGTTCCATACCCTTGAGACAAAGAGGCAGTGGTGATTCAGAGCTATTTTCGTTGTGCATGTAAGAGTACAACTACCGAAACTAAAGGCAAGGCAAGGCAGCTTTATCTGTAGAGCACTTTTCAGCAACAGGGAAATTCAAAGTGCTTTACATGAAGACAATTAAAATACAAGAATAAAAGTTACAGTGCAGTATAAGAAATTAAACATTAAAGAGCAGTTAAAAACTGTAAACTAAAATTATCGGCGGAAAACATAGACACGGACCTCTGTTTTGAATGTTCACAGAGAATTTGAGAGAGAATTACCAAAACTAAGCACGCAACTGTTGGTGGACATTCAATTAAAAATAAAACATAACTGTATTTGACAGCTGCATTAATTGCACAAGAGAATCAGAGGAATTCTTCAAAGAAACGTTTAAAAAAATTCCAGCGTGTTATTTACTGCAGAGACAGATTAAAAACTAGAAACTAGATTTTCATCATCAGTCCCTGATGAATGCTGAGGAGTTTCACACATTTTAAAATGCTTATTTCTTGGTGCATTTAGACATGTTTACAGGCAATTCATTTATTCATTTTGTTTCACACGGCACCATCTGTGCCTTTTAGAGATTAACTTGAGAGCTGATGATCAGCAACATTGCTACAACTTCATCTGCCATTATTTACTATCTCATTGACAACTTGTAATTTAGATAGCATGAAACCAGTTTTAAAAAGTATTCAAGGGTCACAAAACTCTCATTAGCACTTACAAACTCTCATTTTTGTGCTGCACTTCTGGTTGACCTGGTTCACCACAGAGCCAGAGCCAGAGCCAGAGCCATATTGCTGTGCGGCATCTCAGACTAACAGTAACAATAAAGCATTGTCTCCATGCCAAAATGCTCATTAGCAGTAAGGATATACATATTTTCTTCAGAAAAACTACATTTGGTGATAGATAAAATCCAGGATTATTTTCTCTGTGCATTTTTTTTCTCCACAAAAGTACATAACCGCATATTTTTATGGAGATGAATCTTAGAAGGGATGCCCTCAAGCCACAGCGAGGCAATTTAATGTATGCCCTTCAGCGTGTCATTTACTTTATTAGAAAGAAGCTATTATAAAAAAGAAATGTTACCGAGTCACAACAGCTGAGTTTTGTCTTTTTGATTTGGTTTGATGGCCTCTAGTCTGATAACATATGCTTTGGAAACAGGTGTGTGTCGGGGGGGAAGGGGAGATAAAGACTGAGATCTCTTTTAAAGGTCCAATGGCATGAAAATTTCACTTTATGAGGTTTTTTAACGTTAATATGAGTTGCCCCAGCCTGCTTATGGTCCCCCAGTGGCTAGAAATGGCGATAGGTGTAAACCAAGCTCTGGGTATCCTGCTCTGCCTTTGAGAAAAAGTAAGCTCAGATGAGCCGATCTTCCCCATATGTCATCATAAGGGGAAAGGTTACCTCCCCTTTCTCTGCTTTGCCCACCCAGAGAATTTGGCCCGCCCATGAGAAAGAGAGACATCATGGCTTGCAAACAAGCGAAGCATGGCAGTTGGTCAAGGCCACACCCCCACCCTCCACCTTGCCCCCCTCTCTCCTCCTCAATAGCATTTAAAGCTACAGACACAGAAATGGTATGTCCGAAGGAAAGCTCATTGTGGGACTGGCTCTAGTGGCTGTAATTCTGCACCAAGGCTGAAGAGACTTCAGATACAGTATTATGGGACCACTAAGGCCTATATAAAAGCATCCAAAAAGCAGCATGTCATAGGACCTTTCAGAGTAAGTAAACTTATCTAGAAAAAAGTGCGCCCTCTGCAACTCCACCACACTTCACCTACTGATGGACATTGAATGTCTCTGGATGGGCTGCCTTGAGTCTCTGTGCTTGTCTTACACCATAAGCCTAACCCCTATTTTCCACTGGGTGCGCCTGCACTGCGTTCCGGAAGTGCTCCGGCCCCTGCAAGCAATCGCTGCCATTCAAGTCAATGCTTGATATTCCAACAGCTGTGCCATGGTGCGTCCCAGAAGCGTGCGTGTAGTAGCTTTTCGCTTCGCTAAAGATACGTGCCAGGTCTATTTTCACGCGAGCCGCGGGCCGTTCGGACAGCCGGGAGAGTATCCAGTCAATTCACCAAAAGACACCCCCCAATATCATTTATGTCTCCTACAACACCACGGACACCAATCTTGGAGGTTGAAAAACATAATAGACATCACAGAAAAAATCTTCCGATGACGCAAAAATCGTCATTTTACGTCATTGGAAGATTTTTTACCAGACCCACAATACAGAGATCTCTCGTCTCAGGGGGACATGAGGGAAGGACACACGGTCATTCGAAAATACTACTGTGTTTCTACTGAAACAAAGCTTAATGCTAAATCGGTGAAGTATCCCTTCAAAGCAACACTATATAACTTTTCCCGCTTTGGTCCCTCTACAGGTTGGAAGCAGAATTGTCCATTACATTACATTATGCATCTTCGCCAGATCAGGTAGCGGATCTGTAGTTTGAATGAACTAGACAATGCAATGTAATGGACAATTCCGCTTCCAACCTGTAGGGGGACTGAAGCGGGAAAAGTTACATTGTGTTACATTAACAAACACGCAATTGTTTTGTAAGGTAGGTCTTACAAGAAGATGCTCTGCTTCTGAGATGCTCCCGGCGTGGTATGGCGCGTGGCGGAGGACGGAACAAAACCGGAACGCAGCACAGACGCGGGAGTTCACTAAAAACAAATTTCCCATTCTGCACTGCCTGTCACTATATTAGCCCAAGAGTTGCAAAATTATAATATAAACAACATTCTCCCTTGTGCATGCAATTTCAAACCTGCTTTAGTCAATTTAGAGATAAGTACATACTAACAGTAGGTTTGTTCCGATGATCGAACCGTGCTCGTGGTCACAGTGAAAGTCTGTGAACCATCTAAGCAGTTTGCCATTCATCACTAATGCTTTCAATCATTGAGTGCAGCTGAAAACAATCCCCTCTGTGAAGAGCATTGGGGATGCATCGTTGATTACCTGTAACCACTCATACAAAGACACAGCTGTTTACTCTTGGTTCTCCCTATGGAGACATTATTCCCTCCCCATGAAAAAGAGATGGGTGAACAAAATGAATAGAAAATGCTGCATGCAGCACATCAAAACAGTATTTTAAATCTTTGCAGGGAAATTGCTTATTCCAGGTTATCTCCAGTGATTACCAAAAGCAAGATGTATTTTTCATTAAAAATGAAAACTGTTTTCATTTGCATTGTCATTTCTCTTAATTCTCTGTGTTAAACAATTGGCTGAAGATGAGCCGAACACAGTTGCTGTATAGCCTGAAGCCGCAGGTTAAGAATTAACTTTCCCAAAAGAGCCTGTGAAAGTGTTCTTCATGGTTGTTTTGCTTGTGGAGAGATTCATTTTCCCCGTGCAGCATTCAAACATGAGTAACCGTCCTCTCTAGGGAGCTGATGTTTATCCTTGGATCTCAAATTCCAACCTTCCCAAACAGGGCATGACTGACCTGGAAGAGTACAGATGCCTTCTTTATTCTGCAGCTCCAATCTCTCAGGACGGGGCCAATGCAGCCGAAGAGAAGATATTTATTTTATTCTTTCAGGGGAGGTGTTGAAGATGCTGTTTGCATTTTAACAACCCTCTTTCCATTATATAGAATTCACTTTAAATGATTTTTTTCTCAGTTTTTTGCCCTTTTAATCCAGTAAATGGCTTTGTAAAAAATGATAAGGTGCTTTGCAGAATGACTAATTTATCTGTTTTGTATGTGTGCTTGTGTGTGCATTCATGTATGTGTAAGGGCATGTAAGTGTTTGTTTGCATTAAAAAAGGCAACATAGAATAGACAAAGAAAATAAAAGCAGAAGCGGATATTGTTCTGTTAAAATACTTCTCTATGGCTGCTTAATTCCACTCATTTAACATACACATAACTGAAACTGTGGATGTTATTATCAGAGGCTCTGTGGTTTATAGACCGAAATTTGTCACTGTACTCTACAGTGCTTTGGGACAAACACAAAGATCCCCCTCAGGGAAGAGAACAAAGGGGCAGGTGCAACTTCCATCTCTCATTCACTTCTATGTAAAACTGACACTGTGCCAGGCACAAATATATGAGCTCTTATACACACAAATGGGCGCCAGCATGTGTTTCATCAGTTTGTGCAGCAAAATAGAGCTGGTTTTGCAGACAAAGCTGTCTTGAACACAGCAGTCTAATAATGCAGACATGATGCTATAAACTTTGAACATTAACAGGCCAAATGGCAGCAAAAAGAACATATTGAATGAGGACTCTGATGAAGATATAACCTTACATCGAAACGTTAGACACTGTTATGCACCTTAAAAAATAAAAAAAAACTATAAAGAAGACATCTGTGTTGCACCGGCGATTCTTTTTTTTTCTCTACACAGTTTTGTCCTGCCCTGGTTGCACCGGATTGTTGTGGATTGCAGAAGTGCAGAGAAGCCTCTCTTTTTTCAACATTTTGAATGACTTGCTGACTCCAATCCTATCAACGCATTCTCATGAACGGGTCCGTAAGATATCGTACGAAAATGTATGGACACCAAAACGTATTTTTCTAACGGAATTTCGTAATGTAATTTTTAAACGTAATTTCCTACAAAATTAGGAGACCGATGGCTGGTCACGTGACGCCGAGTGGCTACGCACCCCGTGACGCCGTGTGGCAGTTGCTAGTTGTTTAAGCCGCTACAGAGCTTTGTGACGCTGGCTACATACCTCCGTTGTATCAGCGGTAGTTGGTGCTTCAGTTACCCAAAAATATGTGACTTTGAGCCAGGTACAAAGCACCGCGAACTACCGGTTGTTTCGGTCCACAAAATATGAGCGTTTTGCCACGACGAAAGTTAAGATTAGGCACCAACACAATCAGTTAAGATTAGGAAAAAGATCGTGGTTTGGATTAAAACACTCCTACGGAACACGCATTTCCTGGGTGAAAGACTTTAGTTTTCCCCAGGATGCAAACTCCGCTTTCTGGCTTGAAAGCCCGGTATGTTAACGCCTACCCATCCACCCTGACCACCTTCCCTTGCGGCCAGCTGTGTTCTTGGCGGCCGTCACTGTAGTGCATACAGCAAAAGAAAAATGTGGAATGCTTACGAATTACAGTGCATAACTTTTTGTAGCTTTTTGAACAAATGGTTCATGAGAACAGGCTGATCCTATAAGGTGATGTCATTACACTGCTTTTAGGACACCAACCTGGCCAGTCTGGGATGCTTTATAAGTATACAAAGCAAGAGATGAAAAGATGTAATGCTGTTCAGGCCATCTTGACAGAGCCATCTCAGCTGTGTAGTTTTGTTTAAGATTTGTTTTAAGGTTGCTGGTAGTCTGGTTTCTGAATTGTTGCTAACATCTCCCATTTGCTCAACAATTCAAATAGGTCTGGTGTCTGCTGTTTTGAGAAACAGTGGAGCAGTCAGAGCTTTACAAGATAGGATTATGTCATAAATGTATATAGTGACAGGAAAATGGCCAGAAAAATGTGACATTTGTGGATGAGGCTGTAAGTCATTTCACACATAGAACAGCTTAAACTAAGATATTTCTTTTATTGTCATGAATAAACGTTAGGTTACAGTAACTGCTTCTATGGTTACTCGAGCTTCGAGCTTCCAACTGAAAATGTTGTTGGCAGAACCAATATGTCACTTGCCAGTTATTGATTACGGCAAAATGAAGCCAAATCGAAATGGGCTAACAAGAACAATATGCGAGGTTGACTAATAAAGTGAATCGAAATGACAAAAAAGTCTGGTTATCAGGCTCGGTTATAGTTATATCACTGACTACCTGAAGCTGCCTATACATTAGTTTTCTCTATGCCGCTGGCTTCACTTTAATATATCTCTATTTAATTTGGAATGATAGTGTGATTTCTTTTCATAATAAATGTGTATAATAAAGGCAGCAGGGGGAAAGGCACCCAATGATAGAAATAATAATTATGTATGTTATTTGACTGTCCATAACTTGTTATCTGTGAAGAGTTGCTCCCGTCCTACGAGTTATGGGCCATTATTGTTGTGAGGAGACATACTTTTTTAAGATCCGGATTCCACACCTACTCAGTCACACATTCCAGCTGTCTTGTGATATTTTATTTCCTGCACCCTGGGTGATGGATGATTTCTGACTTTGCTAAGCTGACTCTAAGTCTGTGCACCCTCATCAAGCTGGGTTCTGAGCAGCTGAGGACTGTACAGTGAATGGGGCATTGAAATTTAGGATCACATTTCCCACCGCTGCAGACTGAAATAGCACACATTATGTAAAGCTCAGTTGTGACAGCAGCAGAGAGCACATTTAATGTGGGGTAAGGCCGACAGTGCCCAAGTCTGTTATCGCAAGTGAGTGATGCAATTTCAAATTATCCAAACAAATTATCTCCAGTTGTTTGGATGCAGGTTTGTTTCACAGATAGACAAAAACAAGTCATTTTCAACACACGTTGGGGTTGAAGCAACGTGTTTTTAATATCTTGTTTTATTTTCAATCTTTGCTTTTACATTGGAATAAAAGTAACTAGTGGCGTCAAGCAGAAAAGAGATGGATCAAACAAAGCCCCGGTTCGACTTTCTCCTACAACACAGCTGGGTGCTCTTGAAAAGACCAACTAGTCATTTAATAAAGACCTTTTGATTATGACTCACCATTTATTATTGATGGCTTGTGGGGCTGGCTTTGTCTAGATCAATGCTAATGTTGCAGTAGCTACTCAACAGTGCTTCTGAGGAGGAGAAGGCTGTTGTTTTGTGTGAGCAGCAGCAGGTGGCTTGCGTCCTTGGGCTTTTGTTGCTTGTGAACTTGAGCCTTTTTTGGCACATCAGCAGATTCCCAGGAGACTTGGTTCAGCTTTTTTCTGTTTAGATCTAGTTGCATCATGAACTGGTGTGTGTGTGTGTGTGTGTGTGTGTGTGTGTGTGTGTGTGTGTGTGTGTGTGTGTGTGTGTGTGTGTGTGTGTGTGTGTGTGTGTGTGTGACACAACTGGATTTCATTCATGCTGTGACAAAGTTTACTGTGAAATGAGTTGTTGTTAGTTGTTAGATGTTTCTAACCTACATTTGTAAATGAACGTACAAACATGCCACAAAGTATTACTTCCACGTGAAGTTGGTAGATTTGAAAAGATCCAAGAAGATATAAGGCTGTGCAAACTATTAATTAGGAGAAGTTGAGAATGAATCCCATTTTATTTTGTAATGTCCTTATTATGATGAGTTAAGAACACCCATCTTAAATGAAATATTCAAAATCCAGAAATGTTTTGGTGTACTCGTAACAACAAAATGGAGTGGTTGTTTAAATTTGATGTATGTAAGTTGTCAACATTTGTCTCAAAAGGATGTAAAACGACAGGAAGGTTTATTTGTTTAATATGTGTAATTTATGTTGCTATTCTTGCGTCTGGTTCTTTGCCATAAATAATGGTGTCTTGTAAGCCTGTTTGGGCTGGGCCTATTTCTTTTTCATGCATGACACAATAATAAAAAATATTCATTGATTATTCATTCATTAAGATTGTAGTGACAATATTTTAAAAGAAATAGCTAATAACGCAACTAATATTCAAGTGTTTCATAACAATTATTCTGTATATGGGGATGTTTAATATTCATAAATACTGATTTTAGGAGTAGGATGATGTAATTTCTCTGTTAATAAACAAAAAATACAGACATTTATTGAGTCCTCTATGTTCTTTCTTCAAGTCCTTTTTTCCACCACCTTTTCGTCCGTCCACAGTGGGAGCCTGAGCACAGACATGACCATGACAGACGAGTTCAGATACGGTGTGATGAAGGATGGCTAGCCTGCCCCGATAGCACTGTACACTTCAGGGCTCTGTGACAAAGTTCAAATTAATTCCAGGTTGCCCAGAACTTCCACAACCCTTATCAATAAAAGCTGCCAGTTGCAGCAGCAGTTTGTTATGACAGATGTATTTTTTCACTTGACAAGCAGAACTACCTCTCAATTACAACAAGTATGCATGCTATGAGACTGCCAGCACACAGTCATGACAGCTGCTGTTAAAATGCAAACATCTGCTCATTCAGTTATTTTAGAACCTTTAAAACTAGGGCAGGTAGTTTAATTATTGGTTTGCAAAGGACAGTAAAACTAAATATACTGCCCCAAGACCTCTATATATTTTTTTCCATTCAGTTAAGAATTCTCTGCAGAGGTCAGCCCTTTCTGCTTCTAAACCTATTATTGTATACTCATTATGAAGACAGTGACATTGCATTATTACTCACTGTTGGAGTGTCTGCTAGGAGGATGTGGGTGGATGGGTTACTGTAGCTCAGAGGAATGTTGTATGTTGATTCACCCCTACTGCCAATAATTTGCACAGTTCAGTTCATATATCAAACGAAACAAAAATGTCCTTGACAGTTCTTCAAAGCTGCCCTAATCCAAATTTTTATATTGACAAATGACTACATGTAATGTGAAAGCAGTCCTTGTAGTGCCGAACACACAGATAATTATCCTCCGACTCTGCAGTTCCCCTCAGCTCAACAAAGCGGTTTAGCATTTTTCCGCTCATTATTTTGGCCTTTCACGCCACCGTTCTCATCAACGTCGGTTTCAGCCGCAGCAGGCAGCAGGTTTGAGGAAAAAAAATCCCTGATAAACTTAACGCTATCTGCCCAGTACCAAACAGCAGACAAACAAAATAAATGACTAGCTGGAGAACATAGTGGAGCGTTTAAGAGACAGATTTTTCACCCAAGAGTTGGTAGAGACACAAACAGAGCTAAAACAGAAAATTACAGTAATGTAATATTGGCCTTATTGAATGCAATCATCTTCGAAAACAGAGGAATGTTTGCGATTTGTCAATTTTCCACAGCCTGGTTTTGTGGGATGCCATTTTTTTTTTTAATCCGTTGAGAGAATAAAAAAAATTGTGATCACTATTGATCGTAGCTTTGTGCAGGATGTTCTGTGCTAGTGACGGTCCTCTCTGAGCAATCAGTGGTCCAAAGTGCTTTTACTTCACCTTTAAGTATCGGCTTAGCTCGCTAGGAACCTCGACCGCGAAAAGTATTGTGTATGAGGTACAATCCACAACAGTCACAGGTGAGTCGAGCCGTGCTGGTACTATGCAGTAGAAACGAGGCATTAATTATAAGGCATGCCTCTGCCTAAGTACAGCCTCACAGAGCTGCTTGCGGGGCTTTCTAGTCTTAGTCATTTAACATTCTTATTTTTCTATTTCATAGTTGTAAATCTCTTAAATCTTCACACCAAGCACATAGTCCAATAATATCTCCCTTTATGTAGTGGCTAGTTGCGTGTTTTCCTGACAAATAAATAATCTTATAAGAAGAAACAAAAAATATATGGCTCTGTTGAAACACTAATCCTTTGTGTTCAGCTCAGCTACTGTACATTACCATTAGTGTACTCTCACAGCAGGATCATTAAAGGGGGGTTTAGTAACTTCACACATGCTTATCTGGTTGTTCATAAAGAAAAGAATCCATTCATTTCACTGGTGAAAATGTATCTTTGAACTGTCTACTTAAACTACAATAACGTTGCTTTCTCCAGCAGAGGCAGTTCTGTGGCTGCTCCCAGAGCCCAAAGGGATTTTTCATCCTCAATTGGGTATGGGGGGGAGTGGGTCTCAACAAACACTGTCCTTGTTAACAGAACATGTAAATAAATAGACACATACCCACGCTGAACTAATCAGGAAAACAATTACACCCCCATTTAAAATGTTCCAGTGTACTGCTGTGAGGATGACAAGTAATTTCCCACTCTTTCATTTTATGTCCCACAGCATCAAGATGAGAAGATTAATGATGCCTTTCAATGGGATTTACAAACACTACCTATCAAATACATTGCCTCAACCTGTCATCTTTGACGACAACAGACGCTTTATTGAGGAAACCAGTTATTAATTCAATCTCCATTCTAAATCACAGCACTGCATAATCTTTGGGCTCCTCCCAGATAAATGTACATTTGTATGGACTTTACAGAGAAAATGGGGGCCCTGCTGTGTCTTTATATCTTTGAAAAGAAATTACATACATTTATTGTGACACTTTAAAGTGGAAATAGAGATCCGTAGTCAATTCATAGGCTGTATGATAACCCTGTATTCCATTGTTTATTGCCAAACATTGGACCAGCAGCTTGTTTTCTTTGAGCACCATCAAATTTGACTTCGCAACATCAAATGTAATTGAACAGTGCAAAAATTCAGCACATCATATTCTCACTGCTTCCAAAAATAAAAATGATAGGCTTCAGAAGCAAAAGGAAATCACAGCATGCTAAATAAATTTCTACATTGTGATGAGGTCATGAATTTCAGCGTATATGAAATTGTCAGCCAGTGAGGACGCTGTACATAGTGGTGATAAAGAGAGTAGGTGTGATGATCATGCATTTTAGCTGGAGGCTGCCGAGACAAGAGAGACCCTGGCGAGAATGGAGGCAATGTTACCTCTTTGCCCTCCTCCGAGCAGGGCACTCACTGAAAAATCCATCTGCATTGCAGCACATCACAGTTTGGTCGCTTTGGAGCTGTGCAGTTTTCACTGGAGGATAGGGAAACTATTACCAGCAGAGTGAGAATGATCAAAGTGTTTTTGAAAGGAATGAGCACCACCATAAACACATTGCAAGTTGGTTTAATGTGCTAGAGTTTGTCTATGTGCATAAAATCTTAACCACTCTAACTCTACAGATCCAAATTGTTCTTACATTTAAAATTGTAGCCTTTCCTAATGGGCTTTTTGATTTCTAGCCTGCAGTGTTGCTTCAAATGCACTGTGCCATTATACATCATTAAAAGGCCACTGAAATCCAAAACATTTATGTTTCTTGTTACAACCTTTCCTTTAAGTTTCATCTAAAGCCATTTCTTTTGACAACATTAGTAAAATTTATATTTACCCAAATCAGTTTGCCTTCGCTTAAAAAAATGTATTCCAAGCCACACCCTTTTAAACACATAGCATACAGTTTGTTTTAGCATCCCAAAATACATAGAACTGAAATCATATCTAAAAAAATGTTTCATTCTCTTAATGTTACTCTTCCGCTTCAATCAGACTTGAAATATTTCAGATATTGTCACATATCATTGCTACTCAATAAGGTCCCTGAGTCTCAGGCATGTCTGAGACCAGATGCAATTCTTGTTATTAGACAAACTCTGGATTACATGATCGTGTTTGTCAGGTTTAATTTGCCAGCATGACTTCAGAGCAGGGTTCACTGGCATCTGGCCGAACAGCTGCATGTATATAATTGCCTCTCCAATTAATTAGCAGCAAAGACAAGATTCAAACATTATGCATGCACTTTTAGAGGGCCGGGATGGATGAGCCTGTGATCCACTGTAATGGATCATGTCTATAGTACTATGCTTTGATAATTACCTCCGGACAAAAGCATTAGCATGTCTCTACAAACACAAATGTGACAAAAACTGTGGAGTACTCAGTTTTATTTATCCAGGGAGGTGTATTTCTGAAGACTTGTTTTCTGTTCAAACACAGCACTCAACGCTCTCAGAATAGAGTCGCATTGGAGCAGTTTCTGGGTAACATGCCTGGTTCAAAAGCTCCCCAGCAGTAGCTGCTGTTTCCCACCCAAAATGTCCAATCAAGTTCAGGGACTGTGCCTGTCAACATTTTACATTGCTTTGCAAAGGCTACATGTGTCACCTTAACTGCATTGCTATCTAAATGGCCACAGAATACCTGAAATATAGAAAAGAAAATGATGCATGCTCTTGAACTAAAATGGACACAGTCATGACACATGAACCCTAACCCTAACTCTAACTCTAACTCTAAGCATAACCTTAACCATAACCATAACTCTAACCCTGATCATAACCATAATTTGTCATGACAAAAACCGAATGACACTTACTAAAAGAAGCGTTATGTCATAAACGTTTATGACTTGTTTATAATGTTTATGACACGTTCATGACAGTGTCATGTCACTCTTATGTAGATACCTTCAAGTAAAGTGTAACCTAATGTTGTTACAACAGTGTATTATTGGCTATTGTTGTAAAATAGAAAATTGCTGTCATTGCAATCTACAGTTAAAAAACATGACCAAATTTCATATACAGTCAAGAACCTTGGATTAAAATAATTTAAAAATAAAAAAAATTATCCTCTGAGTCATATAAAAAAGCAACGCATTCTCTTGGACAGGTTTGTATGATATTTTATGAAATTACGGCGAGCGCTGGGCCGGTCAAGCGGGCTTTACAGTTAAATTTTGCCGACAAAAGCTTACTGATAGCTAGGTAGAGAGCACCGTGAGATGTTTTCAGCGGCACTCATTGTGCTGCTTACAGTAAAATAAATACATGGAATACATACTAACGAATACATACTCCAGTGCATTACTTTCTATGGTTATATGTACGAATGGTTGATGAGAACAGCCTGAAAAAAACTGTCAACATTATCAGTTGCATGTATATTACTTGTGGTTGGTAATTGGTATTCGGATCAACACAGAAAAGTGTAGTCAGACACTGTTTTTAATTAACATTGGCATAGGTTCATTAAAAACAGTTCTTTCATGTTGACAGTTTGTATTATTCAAAGGAGCAAAGCAGAACCAGACTGAAAAGTGAAGTTACTTACTGTATAAGTTGTGTGTATTTTGACAGTTTCAACTTTATTGTCAGAATCCCCCAACTTTTAAACCTCATTTACTTGGCTGCGCTTCAATTATAACAATGTTCCCATTCATGTCATCATGGTTGAATATGAATCTACTACTCACAGATCAATAAACATCAACTGACCAGACTCATACAGTATGTTCTATAAGGAGTCTCCAATTAGGGTCGGGTATCGTTTGGGTTTTTTCCGATACCGGTGCTAAAACAATACTTTTAAAACGGTGCCGGTGCCTAAATGGTGCCGGTGCTTAAACAGTGCCTGAACCGGTGTCTGAACCAAAATATATATAATATATTTATAAAGCACATAACGACAGTTGGCAACATTAAAGAACGGCTTGTTTATTGCTAAGGCCATATGGTCAAAATTAAATGACTGATTAATAATGTAATAACAATAACTTATAACAATGACTTATGTCACCAGTAAATTGCTGGTAAATGACAAAAACAAGCACCATATGGGAAAAGGGTATTTTACAATAACTTAAAATGCTCCACAAGGCTATCGAGTTTCAAGTAAACGCACCGTCTGTGTTGTTTTTCCGACAACGGCAGCTGCAGTCAGACTGTTACGTCCCGCTGCAATATGTAGAGGTTATTGTTGAGCAACAGTGATTTCTGTAACCTTAAAGGAGAATTCCGGTGGATTTCAACATGTAGCTCTGTTGTTTGTAAATTTGGAGTGCTATCAGTAGCGAGAAAAACAAAAGCTATTGGAGCTGCCTCCACCGTGTTCTCCTGCTGGTAGAGTTAGCACCCAACAGGCTTAAACAGGGCAGGTTTTAAACGTGTTTTTAGCCTCTAAACATGTTTGAAACGTCATTACAAGTGCCTAGCCATGTGCAGTTATTCCTGTGTGTGTGGCCAATAAATCTGATTCTGATTGTACAGTTC
This sequence comes from Gymnocephalus cernua, assembly GCA_023631565.1. Taxonomy (NCBI): domain Eukaryota; kingdom Metazoa; phylum Chordata; class Actinopteri; order Perciformes; family Percidae; genus Gymnocephalus; species Gymnocephalus cernua. The sequence continues at coordinate 6,357,443 of CM042426.1, read as the reverse complement.
TATAATATATTGCAAACACCTCTCTGTTATCAGTGGTATTGTCATTACTAGGAATAAGCAAAGCAATTGCGTGCGTGCAAAGGCACAAACTCGAACCATTTTCTCATATTCCTCCTGATCTAACTCCAAGCTCCGCCTGTCAGCTCTGCGAGATCCTCACTGTCGCTTGGTTACCTATGCGTGACAGCTCTTGAACTCTTGAACTGCTGCAGCTCTGCTGGCTCAGCTGTTGTGTCAGGTTACGGCCGATCTATGTTGTTACATAGTCATTACTATGGAGATAACCACGGCAAATCGTTTTCTTGGGGGAAAAATACATTTTGGAATATTGGATTGTATGAGTTTGACAATAAATAAACAGACGTATGTGCACTGGCTGATATTAGCAAAACGTGTATGCATTTCTTTCACATCTGCTGCAGTCAGATTCGCTGTGTTCACTCGGAAGGAATCACTGCACATGGCTAGGCACTTGTAATGACATTTCGAACATTTTTAGAGGCTAAAAACACGTTTAAAACCTGCCCTGTTTAAGCCTGTTAGGTGCTAACTCTAGCAGGAGGATAACACGGTGGAGGCAGCACCAACTGTTTTTGGTTTTCTCGCTACTGACAGCACTCCAAATTTACAAACAACAGAGCTACATGTTGAAATCCATCGGAATTCTCCTTTAAAATGCCCGCTGATACTGCAATACTAACAAATGTGGAGATTATAGGCAGAAAACGATCCCCTTCTTTTTTGATTATGAAACATCTAATCACACAGCACATGCTCACCTGAGAGAAAAGCAGTCCATGGCTGCCCATTTGCCCCGTCGTCCCCACTGAAGCTTTCACACCAATGAATATCTTGGGCCTGGACAGCCACAGAGCCACAGGAAACTCTGGCACCCTGCATAGACCTCAATAATAGGCTTGCATTGTACTGTATGCACTGTGTGTATGTGTGTGTGTGTGTGTGTGTGTGTGTGTGTGTGTGTGTGTGTGTGTGTGTGTGTGTGTGTGTGTGTGTGTGTGTGTGTGTGTGTGTGTGTGTGTGTGTGTGTGTGCGTGCATGTGTAGTCTCTTTGCATGTGAATGCAGCCATGATCCCTTGACTCAGGAAACAGCCTGTGTGTGTTATCTTCACTAATACACTTTCTAAAGCACTACAGTACTAAGGCGGTCTTTGAATGCTGTGGCAGGTTTAGATGCAGATGTTTTTTTTAAGAGATTCGCCACACCTTACTAAGATACAATATACAGTCCTTGTGGATTGGATTGCTGTATTAGAAACAACTGTATAATTATGAGGTATTTTCTCCTCCAAGATCATACTGAGGCAACAGTGTGTATCATCGTTATGCACTCATTTGAAGAAAATTAATAAATACATTGTAATGCTATAGGCCTTGTATTAAGAGGAGGGCAATCATTTCCTTGTAAGTGTGTGAAGGGGGAAGATGATATCCATGTTGAATGTTTGGTTCTTTAAACATAGGCAGGACAGTGTTTATTTTGTGTAGCTGCTCTGTAGGCAGAATTTCTCTCCGCTTGATTTTGTCACTGCTCAGCTTAGCACTCTATCAGATATGGTCCATAATGTTCTGGCAGTTTCACATGTGGATGTGATTTTTGTTAAAGACAATTTGTAATAATAGCCACAGCGGCAATTTTTCAGTTCAGCACCTACTACTGTTTATAGAATGGCAAATCAGCAAAATGTTTTATTTAAAAAAAAAAAATCCATAGCATGTGGCCAGAATATGAATAAAAAAATCAGACAAAACTTAAAAAGTAACTTAACACTAAATCCACTTTTTTTGAGTTAGCAACATGTGCAGTCATTTTATTATACTATCTATTTATCTATTTTATCCCATTTCATAGTGACAGAAGTTATGTTGCTTTTTCCAGAGAAAATCTAGTAAGCCTGTCCTCCAATATCCCCCAGAAATCTGTTAAAAAACTATGAGGTACAACGGGACATAGCCCCAAATTGCTATGTCACGCTTAGCCCCCATACCTCACCAGTGAGGGGAGCTCCACTGATAAAAGCTATTCAGTCAGTTAAAATGGTGATTCAGTGTAGTGTGTTAACTTTGTTGTTTGTTTGTTGAATCGTTGTTAAAGATGTATTACTCCTGTACTGCACACCTCTATTCAGAAGGCCCTTTGTGAATTTGTGCAGTGACTGTGTTCAAGCTAAAACGGGATGTTAAGTTTCTCTTCAACATTGACTTTTTGTCTATTTTGTTCATGTAGAGATTGGGAACTGTAATTGTTATCATACAGCAACTGGCCAATAAACAAGACATGAGCTGTTAAACCAGACCTTCCTCCACAGCGCTGGGGAGGAGACAGAGCCACGGTGCCTCTGAAAAATAGCGTCAGGAAGGAACTTGTTTTGGTGGAACATGTGTACATTCAAAAGTTGTTTTAGTCGTGTAACAGAAAACTCTGATTGGACAGATAGTCTAGCTAGCTGTCTGGATTTACCCTGCAGAGATCTGTGGGGGAGTTAACCAGAGTCCTCAGAAATCCACAGGAGTTTAGAATGAACAACACAAAGAAAGTGAACGTGAAAGGTAACGGACATCCGGACGAAAAAAGTGATATCCGGCGGATTTCCGAAAACACTCTAGCAATCCCAGAAGTGGAATGTCTAGACTAGAGAACCGTCAACCTTTTTTTTTTCTTGGTGTCATTTTTACCTAACTTACCACGGTTCTCCAGCAGTGCTTCCATCATGGAGAGGAGGAAACAAAGGTTTTAGTCCTCCCTGAATGCCAGATACCAATTGCAGCTCTATCTTCTATCCAGTCTGATCATATTTGAGAAAGGTGTCAATATGTTTGTTTTTTAACAGAGAAAAAAAATACATTACTTAACATTAACAGGAAATTGAAAAGGGCAATGTTACAGATTCATGTCTAATATGGGCTTCTTATGAAAAAGTCTCCCTCTAATGTAGTGTAGAAAATTGCATGGAAAGGCCTTGAAGCAGACATAGATCAATACAATTGCTGGCATTTAAATCACCATGCTCTTCAAACCTGGTGTGATGTGTAAGAATCAGAATACATGGTCTCCTGCAGGATGTACACCTCAGGTGATAAATGTGTAAATTTGTCATGTGTAAAGTACCGTAAGTGTCTATCATAATTCACACCATGTTGCATGGACTGCAACTCTTAAAATACCAGTTTCTGATGGAACCAAAACCCTACAGTATACTGCAATGTTTCGACTGTAGCATTCCCTTGTTTTCTTGTCACATCAGAAGTCTACATATAAAGAGAAGAAAAGCATGCTATGGATTTGGTGTGTCACCTATAGCACAGGTTTTCGAAGTGTGTACTGTGGCACTGTGGTGTGCGTTGAGGCAAGGTTAAATGTCCGCGTGGATCTGATTCCTATTCTCTGATCAGTGGGGCTGAATAATTATTATCCATCACATTTACAGTTTACAGTCAAAAGAAGCATTGGGGTCTTTAGGGAAAACCTCAGCAGCAGCAAAGAGTAAAAAGATTGTCTCTAACCTTGTTTGATAATAGTACATACTGCACACACACACACACACACACACACACACACACACACACGCACACACACACACACACATACACACAGCCACAGATGCTGTGAAGTATGCTATTTCACAGGCTCTTTACAAGCAAACTTTATTTGTTGGCAGGCATTAGTGGTTTTTGTTCTGGATATTGTTAGTTTTTGTAGATTCTACATTCACACATGAATAATTAATTTGACCAGAGAGAGAGAGAGAGAAAGAGAGAGAGAGAGAGAGAGAGAGAGAGAGAGAGAGAGAGAGAGAGAGATTAAAACAATATCATTATAATCATAATGTTGGTATTGGCTGGCAGCTGCTGTTGTCTGTCTGACAGACTACTGGCTCAATAACATCTCAGAGGAGTGTAGTTAATATTCCACAGCAGTGGTAGTTTTACAGTAATAGCTCAGGCATTTGTTAAACAATACCAGCAGACAGGGAAATGCAGTTTTGATCACAATGTATCTTTGAGCTGTGCAACACAGTTAATTGTTCTCTCAGTAACTGGAATGGTATTTAAGACAGTTTGTCTGCAACAGAGTTTCTCTATGTTCTTGCCAGTGATTTGTAGGTCTTAAAAGTCTCAAAACCTCAGTTGTCAAGTTGTTATGTAAATCAAGTGTATCATACTTTTGTAATCTGTTTTTAAGAGCAAAGAGAAAACTCAAAAAGCAATCCACAGATAGGATGGTATATCTCACACTTATTCAATTTATTTTCCGATTGGAAATAGAAGAAACATCAGTATATCAGTCTTAGAAACATCCGGTGCACCTGCATATTAAGTGACACCATGTGGGGTACCCCCAAGGTTGAGAAGTGGCTCAACAACTAGGCAATCAAGATGCACTCTGTCATTTATGGATACATATTTTGTAGGGGTGTTGAGGGGGACAGCAGCTCCAATAGAGGTCAAATAAATGTGGGTATAAGTACGTTGCACACCCAAAGTTCATATTTTATATTTTGAACACAGAAACATTGTAACATCCTTCCTAATGTCACACCCTAGGAAAAAGCCTATCTTTCCATCATTAGAAAGCTGGACTGGTGTAATAAGGAAGATATGTCTCTTGTTGCCTGTTTCTAGACACACCAGCCAATAATATTGTACTCTTCAATCTGTATATTAAGGGTTGGCCAACAAATTAAAAACAACATTCAATATAAAGAAACTTCAGCCTCAGAAAATACATTGAATTGAAGTGTCACAAAGCTAGTATTTATTGCAGGGTGACTGTATTGGTTTGTTTTACATTGCACAGGTCTTCCTCTTTTTTTCAATCTAAGCCAGTCAACATTAATGCTTTGACTTGCAGTTTCTAACACATCTCTCCCTCAAATATTTGCCCATAGCCTCAGTGTACACATCTGAAATGCCAAGATTGAATACAGAATAGCTACAACTGGAACACCACTGTTTTTTTTTACTTTATTCAGTTTGAGTCTAACCCTTTATAGTGTTTGAGAATCAGCAGAAATAAAATGATCAGATAAGGACATGGAGGTAAGTGCTGTGCATGCAGCACAATGCTATCCTACAAATTGTATCTGGCCTTGTGGTTTCACAAGACTTGCATTTGCTTGGGTTATGGGTGTACAGCATGGGTGTCGATGGGCTTAAATTATTTTGGTTTGGATTCATCTTTAGCTGGCAGAGTTATGCTCGTTGTCACAGCTGATCCCAGCTCCCAGGCTCAGAAAAATCTGAGAGGATGTATTTCAGATTAATATGTTTTAGCATGATCTACTAATGAGATTTCTGTTGGTTTCCATGCAGCTATATTTTTACCATGATGACTTTCTCTCTCCTGTGTTGGATTCACATGGTACTTGTTTGTTAGCACATTACATTTGAGCAGTGTAATACTCTGAATGTATTTGACTGCCATTGGCATTTTTCACTGCTTTACATTTTGCTCACCCGTCAATATGATAAACTATTTAACAGATGATTTTTTCATGCAAAATAGTTGCCAGTGCAAACATTGGCTTTCATCTGCTACTTAGCACACTGCTGAGGCTTTTTGCTTAACAAATTAGAGAGGAAAACTAGACCCACATTTCAATATCTCCAATTTATTTTTTTACAATGACCCAATTTTACTTTCCTTAACTCAGCAGACAGAGCGAGTCTCACAACAATTAATTAACAGGAATTAGTAGCATTAATTAGAACGAAAATGCACAGGAACTCATTAGTGTGATATGGACAACGTTTCCACCGAGAGTCAACCAATTGAACTTTTAATGATAAACAGCGGTTTACTTTGAGAGAATGAAGTCTCAACCTGACTTAATTGAACAAGCAGAGAATGCTGAAACACTCCATAATTAGTAAAGTGCCTTTTATCAGTTTGGGTCTTTTCAGTTTTAACCTTAATAATTCAGATAAATGTATGCATGATGCTATGATACTGATGGCATCAGCTGTGCCAGACTGGTTGGTGCCCCCAGTAATTGCTTTTTACCACCAGAGGTACTCTATCATTAGAGGCCACACTTAACATTAAGTCATGTAATTATACATTTACATTTTATGACTACAAGTTCATTACTGCAGTCTTCTATGACATATTATATGAAAAAATGTTTAGATGAGGATTTTCATAATTATTGTCTCCATTTGCATGCAGCATTCCACTCCTGAGTCTCAGCGTGGGATTTTCAGCTAAAGAATGGAAGCACCATAGAATGCAGTGAATGAAAGAAATTACTTTGCTAAGAAAGATATTAGAAGTAGTATACAACACTTTATTAAAAGGATATGAGGATGAAGAGAGATGATTGTGAGGGTCGGTTAGTATACTGATTGTACTGGAGTAGGTGATTAGGGTAATAGGTTGTTTGGTGCAAAATGTTAAAAATGTCCTCCTGTGAATTTAATGGCAGTGGAACTAGGTAGTGAAGGTGTAGTTGTTTTTGGGAGTGGGACTGCAGTGTTAAGAGATTGTTCTTGTTGTTTGTCTCTCCTGTTGTTTTCTCAATTGTGGTTGCTAGATGTGCACCTGCAGAGATGTAGCTTAATGCTGGTTTAGTCTCATGTCCAGCTGTGAGAGACAGATGCAATATCTATTTTAGGTAATAAAAAAAATTAAAAATTAAAAATTGGATGGATTGCCATGCAATGGGATATAAATATTCATGGTGCCTAGAAAATTGATCCTTATACGTATATGGATCCCTGGACTTTTCAGTTAGTGTCACTGCCAGGTCATATTTACTTACACAGTTTGATTTCTCAACACCCACTAAATGGATTGGTGCACTATTTTGGTCAGACATTCAGTTGCAACAAACAATGAATCCTAATGGCTTGATGATCCCCTGACTTCCCCTCTCGTTCCACCATGACGTTGACATTTGTGTTTCGCAGTGAAATGTTTTGGCAACTATTGGATGGATTACCATGACATTTTGTACATTCATGTTTTCCTCTAGATGAATTGTAATCCCTTTGGTAATCCTCTGACTTTTCCTCTAGTGCCACTATCAGGTCTGTCCAAGACTTTTGAATGACATTCCCTGAGCTGTACATCGTGTTTCGTGCTAATCAGCTAATGTTAGAAAGCTCTCTAAAGTAAGTCAGTAATTATTATACATACAAAATATCAGCATGTTAGCATTATCATTGTGAGCATGTTAGCATGCATGAGAGAAGAACGTATAGCGTAACATAATGTAACTAAATGTAAATGGAAGTCAGTTAGTTTGACTTGTGAACATGCTCAGCAGATGACTGTGACTTGTCCAGTTTGGGATTTGGAGATGCTGCAGAAAAATACCCTCTGTGGCCTGAGGCACTCTCAAAGAACGAGACTTTTCTCTCCATTTTTTTTTTATATGAATGTTTGACAAGACCTGTCTTCCTCGGTTAGCATCTCCTGTCAAGGGTAGCAGCCCTTCCTGTTAAGTATCAGGTAAAACCATGATGTCTGGGAGGACAGTAAGCTCAGATAAAACATGCCGTGTCAGCTTGCACCATCATGTCTTATTTCAGATTTTATTCTGGGGAAGATCAGTCTACAAATTAAATGATGATGGTGGTGATGTTACAGTAGCAGCTCTGTTTAACACCTGTTTTTACATACATTCTTTATTTCCATTGTTAACTGACTGACAGGTGGAAGAATGAATTGATCTTCTTTCATCTTCTGTGTTTTTTTTTAGCAATCCCTTTATGCTTTGCCGAATGTCAAACTATTTTGGTTAAGGTTGTAACTGTAAGTTGAGGTATATATTATTTATAGCAGAAGAGCCTAAAGTGATCTCTGTTAATAAAGACATTCAGTCCAGGAACAAATGGAAGTGGTTGGCAGAAGATGATCTCTGGTGGGATTTAGAGTGAAGAATATCAGAAAATAAATAGCAATCCAGCCCACCAAAGTGTCCTGTTATTCAGCTGTGTTTGTGCTGAGTTCCATTATACTATTTGAAATAAATTATACTGTGAAGAAAGACAAATCTGAATCATGGCAAGCATGGGTCTGTTTTGTTTCAGACTGAGATATCACTGTATAAAAGACTACATTTTGCTACAAATTGCAGATTGGAAGGAGAATGCTAATAAATTGGATGCAAATGTATAAATTCAGTGTCAGTCTATTGAATTACATTAAAATGTATGGTGACAAATAACCCAAGAGACAATTTGCTTCTGAAGAAATAGGTCACAGATTCAATTACAGTCACTGAAGCATGGACTCAATCTATCATGCCAAATTAAGTCCACTTTAGCAACCTACTTTTCTCTGAGAATTTTATAGACACATTCAGTCAAGTGGAGAGATTCTACTCAAACAAAATTATATCAGCATTCCTTTGTCTTTCTAATTTATAGTGGTTTAAAAGTATCAACATTGGAAAATCATTTTCTCCCCATAGAACGCTGTTTGTATGGACACTTCGGGAGCTGAGTTTATCTGAAGAAGCGAGCGCTTCGCTTTTCTCTGATTAGGAGTTAAAGAGTTTCACAGATTGCCACTCACTTATATTCTACCAAGCTCCAACTGCAGCCAAACATATAAGGAATTCAGGGACATCTCATATCCATTTGTTTTTAGGGCACTGCAGCATATACAGTACACTATATAGAGTGTTGAATTTATGCATGTCTTGGTTATCTCTCACATCACTTGGCAATAGCTAACTATAGTATAGATTATGATAGCAAAATCCAAATCCAATACAATGGAGGTTTAAAAAAACCACAGAACAGTTTTTATTTGAAAGACATCCTACTAAAGAAATAGTCCTTATGAAAGCTGTTAACAGTGAGGCCTGTGGAATATCCAAAGTACCAGGGACACCAGAAATCACCTTTCATGTCATCTGCTCCACTTCAGCCCAACCATTTTTAGTAAGTGGGAGGGTTTTTTTTCCTCAAAATTTCTGGTAATATTACATGCGCTTTTTAGTTTTTTTAAATATTTTTTATGTATCTTTTTAAAAACACAAACAGGGTAAAAATTCATCTGAAGTAGGAAGATGTCCTACCCCTTTATTGTGTAACTGCCTGCATTTCAATGCAAGATCCCCTTTTTTTCTTTTGACCTGATGCATTTTGAACGATAATGTAAATCCTTGTATTCTGTGTACATACAAAAGAGTGTTAGATTACATTGCAGTAAATAAAACATTTGGGGAAGCTACAGGGGAACGTTGTTGTTACTACAGTACAGCAACAGTAATATGCAATAAGGCAATAATATTACAAGGCAATATTATTACAATGTACTCTGTTTAATTAATGACTGAACTTGGAATTGTATTTCTTTTTAAAGTTCTGGACTACATTATGGTCCTTTCCATCCAAGAAGTCCGATTGTTTAGTATTCATAAGTAGTACATAAACAGTCATTACATGGTTTATAACAGATATATTCACACTATAATGTAGTTGCATGCAAGTATACGGCCATTTTTTGTGTTTATCAATGTGTTTCTCAATAATTAATCCTTCTTAAAGCATCCAGAACTGGTATTTAAACAGTTAATAAAATACTGCACTATGTGGGTAACAGTGGTACACTTCACAAAACTTTAACTCACTGTGAGAAATCAATGAGGTAATTAGAGAGAGAGGATTAAAGTGAGAGGGGCTACAATTAGAATACTATAATTAAATAAAGTCCTTGGTTTTAAAAACGTGTTTAATTAGCACCTCAAAATTACACTGATTTTTTACAAGTTTTTTTGAGCGGTGTAAAAGGATTGCAGAGTGATTGGCACTTGGAATTGTTCTCTATTAGATGTTATTTTAGGTTATTTTCATTTTATTTTGAAAAGGTGTTAGTGTGGTGTTGTTAGGTATTCCCTTTTGGTAGTGTTCATCGAGAAATAGACAAAATAACACTTTAGTTGAATTGTAATTCAGCTCCCCCTGCAATCACTGCAATAACGTTGCAAAGTTATTACTGTATACACTGAATACACTGAACAAGAAGGAGTATTTGTCAACTAAAAGCACCAATCAGTAAAGGAGACATATCTATCTAATAAAGTGGGATGCCTCTGTGTGTATGTGTGTGTGTGTGAGACGAATATATATATATATCCTGTGTATGTCTGTCCATCTGTCTTTGAAATATCTCATGAAGCGTTCATCCAATCTACTTCACACTTGGTTTCCTGGGTACCCAATGAACTTGGGGTTTGGATTTTGGAGCAATTTAGACATCATTGGATATTTGATATTAAAAATAAAACAAAACTGTGGCCGGTCTGGCTCAGTGGGTAGAGCAGGCGCACATATGCTGAGAGGTTTATGCCTTGACGCAGAGGTCCAGGGTTTGAGTCTGACCTGTGATGATTTCCTGCATGTCTTCCCCCTCTCTCCTCTTTCTCACCTAGCTGTCCTATCAAAATAAAGGTGGAAAAGCAAAATGGCGGTGTGGGGTAACACACTGCCATGAGTCCATGGACAACTGTCTGATTAGGTACCCCACATTTTCATTGGGATATTTTGTGATTTAATTCTGAATCTGCAACATTCTCTGTCAGGTAAATGGTGGTACAATGTTTTCAACTGATGTAAACGTAGCCAACACTGTAAGTCAGTAGTAGGCAATACAGTGGAGTTGCGTATTAAGAGGTTCGGGGTCCTTCTGTAAGTCATTTTGGGGTACAATTTGGTTTTGGAGAAAGCTTCAAGCAACAATACCACAGGCCAAGCAATCGGCCCGTTCCAAACAGGCCCATTTTGAAAGGGCACTGTACTAGTACATTTAAAATTGAATTATCATATATAAGTGAATAGCTTGTTTTGTAGATAGAAAATCTCCATTATTCTCAAGTTATCATACTTTAAAGTATGCTTTCCTCCAGTGTTCACAGGATTACGTAACTACATGTTTAAATAGAAAGGTCACATGATTCTTCCAAAAAACTTCCACTGCGGTCAGGTGTTACGGTCACCGTGCAGCAGTAAATAGACCCATCATATGCATGTACTGTATGTTGTTTTGGGAGTCAATGACAATCAACCTATTCTGTCGTTTAGGTATCTGGATGTGTTTAAAAAGCTTTAAAGACCCTTCCCAACACCAAGTTAGTGACTAGCTGGTGAACTTAGTAAAGAATTTAGCAGCTAAAGAGCCAGACATTTTCCTCCAGAGTTAGTGGAGACAAAAACAGAGATAAAAGATAATCAAGGCGAAATACACACACTTCCAAATGAATTCTAATGTTGCTCAATACGCAGTGGTGTTTTAAATTGAAAAATATTGTTGGGACAAGAACTACTTTGGACGGATTTAAAACCAGAATATTACACTATTTACATTATATTATTAAAATTGTCTTTGTAGTCGTAAAATGAAATGGCTTGGCCATTAGAGATCCATTGTTATAAAAAAAAAAAGAATCACATTTAAAAATTCATAATTTTGCAATGACTGATTGATACACTATGACCAACAAGGACAAGTTAGTGTTTGCTGAAACAGCTCCACAACTGAGCATTCTCACTGACACAGCTTTGTGTTTCTACTCTGCTTTGCTAGGTCGATTAGCTTGACAAGAGTAAGAAACTAAACGTCTCATGTTCAATGTACTGAAGAAATATGTCAGCCAGTGCAATAGTATGTCTCTTTAAACTGTCTTAAAAGGTTTTGGATCATAATGACTTTTGTCAACTTATGTTGAAGGCTCAATCAGGCTCAAACAGAGCAGATTGTTCTCATGAACCATTTGTTCATATAGCTGCAAAAAGTTAAGCACTGTAATTCGTAAGCATTCCATGTATTCGTTCCTGTATTCATCCCAATGACTGCTGCTGTATAAGAACATGGTTGGCCACGTAGGGAGGAGGTCAGGTGGGTCATAAAACACAGGACTTTCCAACTCAACTGAAATGCCATTTAGAAATACTGTTAGGGATGAGATCAAATGTTTCGTGAATGCGGCACCAATAGCATTTCATAAAGGCATGCAGAGTTGGATGACACAGAGAGGAGTGATTCATCCACAATTGACACTCACCTCCAAACCAAAGCTATTTATTGTTGAGTGATTTTCAGCAGAGGCCAATCCTCTCTCCTGTCATTGTCTTGTCATCTAATAAGGTTGCCCAAGTTTTCTCATTTCCTCTGGATTTGCATTCAAATGATGGTAGCCATGGAAGAGACCAACACTGACCATGTAAAGAGACACTAGTCCCTCTCTCCCTGTTTCCACTCAGAATCATTGAGCTTTTGCTCATATTTCATCTGACTGAAGTTGCCGTTATGCTGAAGTGCAGAACAACGGCGCAAACATTTTGGTGGACATACTTTCTGCATTACATTTGGCTCTTTTTTGTTGCTCCTTTTGATCTCAAGCTTGTACTAGCCTATACTGTGCTGGATATTCTCATCTGAAGAAAGCTCCATAAAGGGGGCTTTAATAATTCATGACGCCAAATTTAGATTTGTGCCTCACTGCTCAGAAACAGAAAATTCTCTAGTAACTTGGTGATCACATACCACTTTATTGTAAATGCAACGGAGCAAGTACTGAAGGGCGAATTATATCCAGAGCATGTGCTGTGCCTCTTTTTATTATTAGGCTCATACCTCAAAACATTTTACAAAAGCCAATTTATTCTGGAAAAGGTTTCATATAAGGAGCCTGGGAAAGTCTAGATAAATGCTTAATCAAAGTCTCAAGGCACCACAAAGAACAGACTCGTGCAGCTCTCTCTTTACGTCCTCTAAACATAAACTACATTATGGTCAAACAATACATTAAGAATGTTATCTTCAGCATGTATGATAAAGTATTTCATGCCGAAATGTCAGGGCTAAATAGGCATGTTGAAAGAACCTTATCAGCAGAAAAAAGTACCATCATCCCTCATTCAGGAGTCACCTAAATTCTTTATGCTGTATTATTCTGTGCCCTAGCTTTTCCAACATACACATTGTTATTTGATGTCCAGCATGTTGTAACATTAATCAAGCTACAGTGTTTGGGTGTAATGGATGCTCTAACTAGTCTTTAGGTGGATATGGTTTATGTATCTGGCCTAGTTGCATTTTAATGAAATGAACATGATTGAGGAATATGCACCAGTCAGTTTGCTGTTTCTAGTGCTAATGCAATGTAAATGGAGCAAAATAATCTGCAGTGAGTAATGTCTGTTTACGTATGCATCATGCAGTCTGTGTTTGGTTTCCCTTGCATGCAAAGTATTACCTAGGTAATTGATTTTGCAAGGTTCATTAGGCACAATTTGTATATCAGATGGGCTGGAAAAGAGAGTTGTTGATTAGTTAGATCTTGCTTTCAGAAATGGCTTTTTTCACATTCTTACCTCTGTTGCGACGATAATGGCACCGTACTTTAGTATTTTTGCTGTGTTAATAAAGTAACACTGGTGAATCTCAACAACTTGTTTTGTATTCATACATGGTTTGTACGGTTATTTTGTTATGTATGTGGAGTCATAAACAGGGGAGATAATACTGTGGTTTAAGTGCTGATGCTTATTTAAACACACACACACACACACACACACACACACACACACACACACACACACACACACACACACAAACACACGTGGCATAAGTGCACACATGCATACATTACACTGTAAAACAGCAGTAACATTTTTTCATTTTCCTTGTTTTTCAGTATCCAAATTATACCAATGCTGAATATTTACCACCCAATGTTACCCAATTGCTTGCTATTCCTGTTTATGTTTAAACATTCCATTTCCAGTTCCATTATTTCCATGGTAGAGAAAGAGTAGAAAAGACAGAAAATGCCATACCAAAAGCAATACAGATACAGTTATTTAGCTCAGGAAATCTGAGGTGACCATACAGGTCAGTGACCTCCTGGTCAGTGGGTCAGCGCTCCAGTTTCTCTAGGGATGGAGGGTGAAATATAGAAGGCAAATAGCAACACTAGTTCTCCAGAGGGTTTTTGTGCCAGAGATTGTTTTTTTTTCTTTCTTTGACCAGTTCAAAGCAAATACCATGTATCCATGAAGAAATGGTACTATGTCCTTGAGCGACAACAAGATACAAGAAGATACTTCCTAGAGCTGTCAATCTTCCTCTATAATACCATTTGATTTTTTTAAAATATTCAAATAATATTTATTATATATATATATATATATATATATATATATTAATGTAACTGTGCAACAACCGCTTGACTCTAATGTAATCAAGCGGTGTCTTGGTTCTCGGCAAGTTTGAGTTATTAACCAAGCTTGTTTCTGGTGCATCTTAGATGATTGTGTTCGGCAATTCACACATTATCGATGGGGAAATACATCACGTGCAAATACACGTCATGTTATCTTGGTAGTTATGATAAGTTAAATGTTAGAGAAGTGAATGTTGCAGGCTGTCACAAGGAGACCGTGCACCAGGCTACTGAATGAGACCGAATGTAACCTTGCAACCACTCGAGTCTATGTAATCAAACGGGTGTCTAGGTTCTCTGCAAGTTTGAGTTATCAACCGATCCCAGAAACCTTTATTTCTGGTGCATCTTAGATGATTGTGTTGATGGCAATTCACACATTATCGATGGGGAAGTACATCACATACAAATACACGTCATGTTATCTTGATAGTTATGTTGTTAAATGTTAGAGAAGTGAATATTGCAGGGTGTCACGAGGAGACCGCGCACCAGGCTACTGAACGAGACCGTAACCGTGCCTTATGCTTGAGTCTATGTAATCAAACAGGTGTCTAGGTTCTCGGCAAGTTTGAGTTATCAACCGATCCCAGAAACCTTTATTTCTCGTGCATGCTTATACTTAGCAGGAGTGAGAAACACAAGGCATTACGGAGCTAACGTTTCGTACCGCATCTTAGATGATTGTGCACATAGTAATTCATAGACTACATTACCGATGGTTATCACATACAAATACACGTCATGTTATCTCGGTAGTTATATTAAGTTAAATGTTTATTACATGGTAGGCAGCAGGGGCGGATTGGCCATCTGGCAATTCTGGCAAATGCCAGAGGGGCCGGACCATTTTTTTTAATGTGGGCCGGTCAGATTGGATCGACCCAATCAGAGGTTACTCAAATTGGGACGTTCAGTCAAAATCAAGCACGTCACCTGCAAACGGGATCTCCGTTTGCAAGGTTCAGGCTGTACCGGGCCTCCCGGTGATCATGCCGCTCTGGGGGACCGGCATTTGCCAGAATTGCCAGATGGCCAATCCGCCCCTGCTGCCTACCATGTAATAAACATTTAACTTAATATAATCTACCGAGATAACATGACGTGTATTTGTATGTGATAACCATCGGTAATGTAGTCTATGAATTACTATGTGCACAATCATCTAAGATGCGGTACGAAACGTTAGCTCCGTAATGCCTTGTGTTTCTCACTCCTGCTAAGTTACTGTTCATAAGACGTGACATGAGTGACACATGCGGGTAGACATTAAGTATGTCTCCAAAATAAAATTTAAATCTTATTCAGAGCTTTGTCATTAATGATTTAGTGTACTATTCGGAGCAAGTTCTGGCTCTTATTGGCAACCAATTTAGCTGTAGATTGTTCACCATTTCAAGGGCCCCTTCAACCTCTCAATGGTCCTTTGCTGATGTTTGCAAATCCATTAGTGCTTCCTCACAGAACCTGGTGGTTTATAGTTCCGTACTCCAACAGACAAAAATAAATATTGCAGATTTGAGTTGAAGTGGTTTAAGCATTTGCTTTTGGAAGGAGTTAGCAGCTGAAGACCTTTTTCTGAAGCTTCATGCACCATAATGGTTCTGCTTGGAGTCACTACTTGCATAAATAACCTGTCTAAATCATTCTCTATAGCACTATAGGGTTCGCAGTTGTGCAAACCAAGAAAACCTGTTTTCAGAATTACACAGAATCCTTATGGTGAGAACTGTGTTTCTTAGCTCCATTCTGGGTAACTTAATGACCTATCTCTGTGGTGCTTTAGTACTTGCAAGCTCAATTTGCTGGCTCATGAGCCAGCTTGCCAGCATAATGTTCTTTCTCCTCCACTTATTAATAATAACCCTAACTTTCTGTCCCTCTGAGCCACTATTCATGATGCTTTGCTTTGTACAACATGACAGACTCCTAATACGAACCTGGCATGTTTTTAATGTGGAGCTAGGCGGAAAATATTGAATCACAAAAAAGGTCCACAAGTTAGCTTTAATTGATGGTTTGTGAACATTCAGTACTTTCTGTGTGTCCACAAAAACTGGTTCCTACATGTATTTATTGTCAAGGAAACATTTTGAAACAAAAATCTGAGCCATAGTTCTCAACTGTTTTCTGAATGAGTAGAGTGCCATGTTGACCGAATTATTATACTGTATGCGTTCAGCACAGGAGGGGACATTAAAACATACATCCTATTTTGGTGATTTTCATGCTTTCAAATAAGTTGAAGGATTACATGCTCCTCTGACAATTTTTAAAAACCTTTGGTTCATGCAGTCATCCAAAAACACTTTGAATAATGGCAAAATGTGTTGTCATGCAGCTTAAAGGTGCAGTAGGTAAGACTTATAAAACTAACTTTCTGTCATATTAGCTGAAACTGACCCTATGTTCCAGTAGAACTACATGAAGCAGGTCATTTAAGAAATGATCTGGCTCCTCTGGCACCACCTACAGCCTGTAGTCCGATTTGTAAAAATCCACTGCTCCCTGTTCAGATGCACCAATGAGGGCCGGGGGGTGGGGAGACGGGGGGGTCTAACTACGTGTCAATCATTGCTCATGCACACACATTCATTCTCCCTTGGGGGGGAGGGGCTTAGGAGACCGTTTTGGGCTTTAGCAGAAAGGGGGTAGGGACTGACAAGTTGTCGATGTTCAAATTGTTTGGTCCTGGATCTTCACAATCCTACCTACGGCACCTTTAAATAAAGCTGTGTTTATTGGGTTTATTGGGTTCCTGATAAATTCCCGAAATAAGAGATTTAGAGAAGATGAAGATGAACAACAGTGTTATTTACTCTCTCTCTCATATAAATCAATTTAAGCTATAGCTCACGACAGGCCGAACAACACCCCTTAGGTGTGATAAAGGATAAAGTCACAACATATCACGGACTGGAGTGAGCGATTGCTTTTATAAAACAGTCATCATGTATGGCAACATGTTATAGTCACATTCCAATTTAAATAGATTTTTAATAATAAATAATCATGTTCTCAATGAAATAGGCCCTTCTGGACTGGCTGCCCGCACATGTAATGTTAGCCTTCACTAGCAGCTAGCACAGACTTTTAGCACAGACTATTTATTTAGCTTTACACTAAAGAAAGGTACACAATAACACAAACTAACCGATCGAGACAGCAGTATGAGCAACTAACCGATGGAGGCAGTGGTAGAAGAACAACTCCCGTTTTCTGCGAAGTAAAATTGCTGTTAATAAATGGAGTCTGGTGGCTTTGAAGAGAGGATAGATAACGGCTTCAGTTCCCTGTCGAAAAGAGGTGAAAATATTCTAAATATAACATATGCTTAAAGCTATAGTGCATAGTTCTGTCGCCCCCCATGAGGAATTCTAAGTAATGACAACAACACTGACCACATGACGCAAGCCTTCGATGATGGTGCACCATCCCCACCCCTCCCCCACCACAGGCCCATAGACAGGTGGTTCCGTTTTTTTCTCAGCATTGACGTAAGACGCATCACACAAGCTTCTGTGCGTGAAAGTCGCCGGACAGCACCATTTTTTAAACATATTCCATACTGAAAAATACAGAGAGAGTTTTGTGGAGCTGATAGGCTTAATTAGCTTTGTATCAAATTATTTGTGACACTTGAATGTAATGAACGTTTATTAGCATAAAATAGTTGCGTACAGGTTTGAAAGGGATACTTGGCCGATTTTAAACCATCTCTGTTTCATGGCAATGTGTGTGCAGATGAACGGCTTTGCTTCATGGCACCAGCTATCAGTTCCTTTTTCTAATGTTTTTTTCTCAGACGCGGAGTGATACTTATTGTGCAAAGGAATCCGAATTATAGCCGTTGTATGTGGTTATTATATCACAGCTATGAAGCAATCAGATTGCTTGATTTGAGCTACCCGTTTTATAGATACATATTTATACACTGTAACTACGTGTTGTGCGTCTGCCAATTCTCAAGTGTATGCAAGGTATATTACATTGTGTTAAAAGAGGTGTATTGCAGCAGCAATTTACAATATCAGATTACAACCCATGTTACTGAGATTGGATGATGAAGTCTTTACCCAACCTGATTAGAACAGCACATGAAATACGTAACTTGACTTCATTTTACTCTGAGCTATTTTTGTCAGATAATCTTGTCCACTTTGCTGTGCAGGTTAATTGTCTCCTCATTTCAGCCTCTGCGTGTGATGCATCTTTAAAAGGGACATGATTACAAATTCAAATGCTAATTTCCTCTGAGGCTCAAGAGGTGAAAATGCATGAAATACGCATGCTGCTAGTAACTATTTATATGCAAGGCTATTAGAATAGGGACACAAATTAACCAGACATCACTCTGGATTACGTTAACGTGACAAACTGCTGTGGTGGGGCCTCTCACTACCTCCACAATGCCTCAAGCACAGTGGAGTGGAAGCGTTTTAACACTGTGGGATAAGTACAGTACACTGAGGTCTTACCCCAGAGCTACAAGAGCTGACCCTTGAATCCATGGACACGGTGGTAATCCATTAGAGGGATCAGGGACACACACTACTCAGCACACTGCACATAGATGCAGTGCAACGAAAATAATTGTCTTCATTTTGCTCACAACATGTGTAAAGATTCACATTACCCCTGTGGCATCCTCCACTCAATGTCTGTTGGCTAATATAAGCTAACGATTGTACAGTTGATCTCTGCAGTGCCAGTGGCATTAAAGTAATTGGTGGGATGTTCTGCATTGTTCGGGTGTTAGCAACTTTTATTTGCGACATACTAGAGACCATCCCATTTGTCCACATTGTAGATATTATACGAAATAAACGGATTGTCTGTGGGAGAGTGATTGATTTGCTGAATTGAATTGGCAAATTGGGATCATTTTCCAGAAATTTCACACCATTTTTCTCTGCAATCCATCACATGGATGGATGTAGACGATGGCTGTAGATGATGTTCATGTATTTCTATCAGGTGACCTTGCATGGTGAACTCCCATTACTGTCAATCTCCTATTTTGCTATCTGCCTCAATACAGATCACCCAGTCCAGCCTAGCAGAAATCAATGGTTAAGCTTGGAACATGTCACACAGAAAACAAGAATTTCTTGAACTGGAATTAACTGTTTATTTAAAGGGTAGCTACCTTTTTTCAACCTGGAAAAACAAATCTTTATTATTTGAGCCAAATGGAAGTTTAGTAAAAAAACTGAGAGGAACAGAGTGGTGTGCTTCCACGGTAAGCAAATTATGTTCCTACGTGTTGAAGCCGTGACATTTGCCATTACAGTAGTTACCCTTTAAATAAAGAGTTCATTCCATTTCAAGAAATTATTGTTTTCTGTGTGACATGTTCCAAGCTCAACCATTGATTTCTGCTGCTTCTCATGTCTCTCCAGTGTCACCTTAGAACTAGAGATCTGGGTGACCTTTTAGCTTTAAGATTGTAATGCCACTATATATTATACATGTATCTCTCAAACCATCGCAGCCTATTATTGTAATTTACATCTGTGATACTGGATGCACGTCATATAGCTTTTATATATAGTCCTTTTTAACATCTTGAATGCAAAGTATGTAAGAATGCTTTTTGCTTAATATAATTATAACATATAAAATATACTACATGGACAACATGTAACATACATACATTAGTGATTTCTCTTTCTGTCTCAATGACAATAACACAAACATTTTAATAAATGTGTTAAGGAATATCATTCTGTTTTTTTCACAGAATCTGATGTGGCTTATTACACTCAAAGGCATTTACTAAACATCATGCATCATGACGGTTTCTTGCAATGTTGGGTGACAAATGCCTCCCAAAATGAATTTAAAAAAAGTCTCCCTGCCCTTAGCTGGTCCTTGTGAGTTGTATCGGCTGAGGTCACAGAAGTGAAGAATTGAAGAGTAGAAGAAGTGAGGTGGCATTAGTCAAGTTGTTGTTCAAGCACAAGATAACAATTGTTGCTACCATATTTGTTAACACGTAGATGCATAGGTGAAATGTTTTATTCTCCTCTGAGTGTTTAAAAAATGAGCTGCATACATTTCCTTTAGAAAATAGGAACCTTTTATCTTTTATAAGTTATGTCTGTCAGGTATATAGAATATTTACTACACATACTCAGCTGTCCTTAGCGTCACCACTAAGTTATATTTATTTGTTTAATCAATTTTACATATATACAATATCTATTACATATCTCTATTTTTTATTCCAGAGAAAATGCTAATACTAAATCAATGTTTTAGATTCTGTTTACACATTTATTAAAATTATGTTAAAGAGTATGCTATTACAGTGAAATTAGCCTATGTCATAGCTAATACTTTACAGTAGTGGTTGTTGTTGATGTACTGACATAACTAAGTAGCTTTGTAGCTTAGCTACTTAGCTTAGTAGCTGAGAGGGATAGGCTTTTACTGTAATATTCACTGGTTGAATAATGTGATGTTGGTATAACTTTACTGTAATACATGTATTAGACTGGTAGATGGCACACTTAATAATTTTACATGTAAAGATTGATATACTATTTAAAACATTTTCTTGATTTTGTATTTCTTTAGTATTGACATGGCCGATAGATGTCAGCTGAAATGTTCTCAGAGATGCTGGATGAAGATTTAGTGATGGGGTAAGACTCAGACTTATCTAACATTTCAGATGGAGACTACCTGGACTAATCACTAAATCATCAAAGCACTTCCTCAACCAGCTTACGAAGGAGCATGCCAGACCACACATGACGAAGCAATTCATTTAATCGTTGAAGCAATAGGAAGGTGTGATGTGGCAAAAGCCACAACCTAGCCCAGAAGATTAGCAAGTGTAAATAAAGTGTCAGATCTGCCCAAGCAAAAGTGAATGCAATAGCATAAAATGAAACATACCTGTGTGCAATGATTACAGCCAGAAATAGGTAGCTTGTCAAATGCAAAAATACTTTCCCTTTATTGTTTTCTTTTAAAAAGATATTATAAAAGCTATTGCTTCTAATACTGGTAATTTTTCCACTAATGGAATAGTGTACGTTCCAACGACGTATCTAAGGGTTAATGTGGCTTCATACCAAATCCTACTCGCTGTCATATTTTAGTACAAGAAAGGCACAGAAAGCTAGGGAAAACTGAAAAATAAAGAGTTTAATTAAAAAAAAAGGATATACTCTATCCATTAATATCCAAAACACTGACACCTTTAAAAAAGGTTGGCTGGTATTTAAGTAAAATCTGTTAAAAGCAGATGAGATAAAGTAGTAACACGTAACTCGCGTTATGTGTGCAACACTCACCACATTTCTGCTTCTTTTTTTCTCTATACCCCTCCCCTTGTCTCATTGTATTTCTCTGTGTGGCTCTCTCTCTCTCACACACACACACACACACACACACACACACACACACACGCTTATGTATATACACACACACACAAATGCACATGCACACACACAGAACCCCACTGCACCCTCTTTGCAGGAAATTTAATGGTCTCATGAACATCAGCCAGGGTCATGCTTGGGTCACAGCCAATTTATCTTAGCAATGCACTGTGAGGGGCGCTGTGTATGAAAAGCATCTTTACATTAGCTGGGGGTTGTAATTGATTAGCTAGTTTGTGTATAGAGAATAGATTGCTGTAGCGCCCTAAAAAGGAAAGGATGTAATCAAATTGAGCATTATTCTCCTGTCAGATTTTAATCTGTGCTATGCGTTTTTCATACACTGTAGTCTTCATTGTTCACTCTCCTGATAGATAGCATTGTTTTTTTTTATTATTTTAACAAAACATATTTTTTTTAATATATGGCAAATTAAAGATAGATAAATGTGCACATATCATGCAGTACATTTAATCCAGTGTCTACTGAGCAGTTATTGTGCACACATTTGACAGTTTGTTGGCAAACATAAGGAGGGACATATATTTGACGTAGACAGCCCTAGAATGAGGCAATCCTTTTTGCCCATGTGTATCACTTTGCTGTTTATTGAATAAAAAAAGCATAGAAAAATCTGTTACCGATCTGACTGATGGTGACATCAGTTTCTGCACTCACTAGATTATAGCGCAAATAATGCAAATGATGTAGTCTGCAAAACAGCGTTGGACTGGCATTGTCTATCTGCATTTATCTCTTTTCTCAGTTGACAAGCAGCTTCATTGTTTATTCCTCTGGTATCGTCTTAGTTTGGCATGCATAGTCTGCCGGCCAATCTTATCTGGGCTTGGACAAAAGCCAGCTGCAGATAGTTATAAGGAATGGAATTGCATTAATTAAGTTCCGGTAACCTAATATGTTGAAACGCAATATGGTAAAATCAACCATTGGCATTTCCAGTATGTGGTTGAGGCTCAGGCCTCTGCATATTCCATAAAAGCATTCTGGGAAACATCTCTACTGGAAAGAGTGGAGGTCTTTGTGGCTCTGTGGTGACACAGACTCACCACAAGGCAAGCTTTCGTCTATGTCCTGGTTTTGTAATGACTTCTCATGTCTACTCACAGTTCTAAATGCATTCCCATCTGTGAAATGCCAAACAAATTAAATCTTACGCACAACGATTAGATTCAGTCATATTCCTCATTATGGCCATTAGAAGCCAATGAGGTATTGCAAATATTTTATTGCCAAATTTAATGAAGCTGCATTTCTCCATTTGGATTTCTTGGATATTTGCATATGCCAGCTCCACACGGCTGATTGTAATGAAGCTATTTGGCAGACCCTGATCCACTTTAATGGCATTGTCCAGGTGTATGCAAGCACAGCTTGGCACACAAATATCAAAAGTGTATATTAGATCACAACCTCCACGTACAGGTCAGTCGGGATGATTATCAGTAATAGCAAAAGCGGTACAGCTTAAGGCCTATGGAGGAGTGGTTAGCGCAAATCTATGCAAGTTCACAGGTTTCTACCCCAAAGGCCAGTTTCACCATGCCTAAGTGAGTTGCAGATGTAATACATATTTATGTGATGAGAAGCTTTGTGGGATGCATCTCCAAATGGCATTAAAGCTCCTCATTTTGTTTTTTTGTGCACTGTTTGGTCGCATGGCATCTTTTGTGTGCCTCTTTTTGAATACTGCATAATAATTTGTACTGATACTGAATCAGTAATTAATCACTGCTGCATTTTTTAGCCAGTATAGTAGTAATAGTCATTTGCTAAAGGGAATGGTGTTGACTTAAACAATGGCAACAGCACAGAAGCCTCTTCTCCCAGCAGCAGTGCTACACTAGTGCCATCTAGTGGAATGTTGCTGTTGCCAGGGAAGATAAATAGGTGTAATGGCTCACAGTTGGTAGTAATGCACTCACCATGAAGCTTGACAAGCTCTTCAAGCCAAGTGGGAAAATGTTGATGCAAAAAGTACTAATAACACAAATCCCCACTAAGGGAGGCCTATGATAGGGGACGGACACTTTGCAGATGTGAAGTGTTAGAATGAAACTGTGGCTTATAATACATTGAGCTCATATCTCTGCAAATAAGGAAAACATGTCTTAATATCAGATTGTAAAACACATATATTATAACAGTCCCAAATGTAAGAATTTTGCACACTGCCAGAGCAATATGTTTTCTCTCCCTTGATGTGAAGGGCAATCTTTTATCTTACACAAGACAAGACCACCATCATGTGGTCATCTAGGGGCTGCACACTGAGGCAACTATTCATCATTTAGCCAAACATAGATTCATTTTAAACCCTGAAAAATAAAAGCATTGTATATGAATGTATCAAAGTCAGATGTTGTTAAAGCATTATACTGCACAATGCTGAAATGTTTTTTGTTTTTTTCATATCATTCGGATGTACGTTGGAAGGATTAAGTGGAAGCATTCAGTCAGATATCTCACCTCAAGAGTGGTATAAAGAGTCCAGAGTGTGTGGATTATTTCTCCTTAAATATGTCAGACCATCAGTTATTTATTATTTCCTGTTGCAGTTGTTCTCTATCTGGAATCGCTGTCTATATTTTACCCTACTCGCTGATATTGACAGAGTTTTTTCTATTATTACACTTTTGTATCATATGATACAATACAATACAGAAAATGTGTGTTCTTCAAAGTGAAACCAATGTAGTAAATCAGATCTGGTAGAGTACCTTCCCTTGAGCACAGCATTGTAACAAAAGTGGAGCAATATTTGAGTCACTTGGCTCTGCTGCTGTTTTGACATTATCCAGCAGAGGAATGCTGTGTTGGAGTGGCTTTCCTGTCCCCAGGTAAGCTGTACATCATCTTTTGTTTGCTGGGAAAACTGCCATTACTCTGAATTTGTTCCAGTGTTACTCCAGCAGTTAGCAGCAGCAGGTCCATTATATTGGTTTCTCTGCACACAGCAATGTGAAAATGAATGAATATTGCTCTCCTCTCCCTCAAAAACCACTGTCTAAATGCCCTCTAGCAAGGCACTGAGCTACGGTACGTCTGGAGTCTAAATATATGTAATGGAAAGTGTATTGTTTAAAAAAGAACAAGCAAAGTAGCAAACTTCCCTTGAATTAAAAAAAAAGCTTAAAAAATGTGATACAGGCAGCACACGTACACGTAAGATAATTTCAGCAAAATTATCCTCATAATTGACGATGTACTGCTACCCTACTTTATTGTACGTCTTCAGATATTCTTTTCTTGAAAAAAATCTTATTATACAGGAAGCTTTATTAAAAACCTTCCACAACCATTATATAACGTATTACTGTTCTTTAAAAGCTGTGCGGTGCCAACAAGGAAACATTTCCATGAATGGCTTTGTAAGAAATAAAGGTGCCCTTTGAATGTAAATGTGCACATACAGTATGCAGCTTTAGAAAGAGAAGAGTACATTCATTTAATCTCAAAATACTTGTCTCCACTTTTATACCTCAAAAGTTTTTCTTCTGTATCATTCTCCTGTTTTAAAAAGTGCTGTCGCTGCACATACACTTCCCACTCATATATTTTACCAGATGAAACATTGATGTTCCCTCTAAGCCTCCATCCTTCTTACTACATGTTTCACAGACAATAGCACTTTGCCAGCAATTTGTTTCAGCCAAGATGTATGGTGTGATAAATATTTAAAATCAAATTTGGCAAAAAGACATAGATGGATGTGCCACCCCAGGCTGTCGTGGGAGCCACACACTGAAGTACAGGGACGTCCCTGCCGAACTCTCTTATACACACATACACACCGCACACTCACACATATACAGTACAGTACCTGTAGATGTGCACATCTGCCAGGCCTATCATCATTACAATGTTGCACCAAAGTCCTCTTTTTTCCTGATGTTTTACTGTATGTACTGTAGGTGACAGTGCTTGCCTGATTTTGTGGGCATGCATGCATGTGCTTAAAAATCAAGAACAAGTAACAAATATCAGTATCTTACATTGCATATCAAAGAAACACACACACACACACACACACACACACACACACACACACACGCACACACACACGCACACACACACACACACCCTATCAGCCCCATTGGAGAGAAGAGTGAGGCTGAAGTTGTGAGGAGTGACTAACCAACAGTGTGCGTGCATTGTTGGGAGATTTTTAAGTTATTTTTCAGATTAGCTTTAAAGCTACCAAACAAACCACAAGTTGTGTGTGTGTGTGTGTGTGTGTAAGCAAAAACGAGAGATTGGTGGCGTGTATAACAGATAAATGCAAAGTGAAGTGTGTGTACGAGCAAGAGAGAGTTGTTGGCATGGCTGTGTGTGCGTTTGTGTGTGTGCAACGAGGGTTGTGTTTGGTTGAAAGGAAGCCTGGTGGTGCATCATGGCTGAAAGAATGCATGTATGGATTAGGTAGAATAATGTTGGTGGTTTGTTTACATTCCAAACACTCCCGCTGTGTCTGCTGAGAGCGTTGTTGGCTCTTTTCCAAGGATTCAATTCACTAGCATGACCCCCCACACACGCTGGTGATTTGTTTGAGTATGGGTTAAGAGAAATTAGTCAACAAGCAAACCCAAGCAGAGTGACTACACATCGACTTCCTACTCACTGATTGAGGCAAGTCTTTCATGCTGAGCGCTAAGTTGAGAAACTAAAAGCATAAGCCAACATTGTGCTGCTCTTTAACTGCAAAATGTTTTCTCCTTTCAGAACACACAAGGAAAGATTGAAGTGGAGGCGGGTATGAACCAAAATACTCAATCTGTACTCATCTGCTCATTTTTTGGGGATGACACTAACCATTTAAGGCTAAGGTAAAACTTCAAAAGTTAAACTTATGTGCAGTATGTATCGTACTTATAGTGGTATCAAACTAATGCAGCTATTAAAAGAATTAAAAGCCTTAAAATTCAGAAAACACAGAATCCTATATAGATAGCAAGTAGTTTGCCTTAATGCTATAAGCAGTAACTGGAAATATTAGTTTACTGACCTCTTTGTTTCACAGTTATGGCCTTTTATTATCTCATTAAGACTGAAAATAAGTCAAACTCAATAGGTATTGGATGTTAACTCGAGTTTCCCAGTGTTACAGGTTTAACCATAACTGTAAATGTGATGCCAAAATGATGAGTATACTAAATTGCTTCCCTCCCTCATGTCCCCCTGATATGAGAGATAGCTGTATTGTGTGTCTGGAAAAAAAATGATGCAAAAATTGTCATTTTGCGTCATCGGAGGCTTTTTTGGCCAGAGGCTAGAGAGCCTCTGATGACGCAAAATGACGATTTTTGCATCATGAAAGATGAGAGGTCACTGTATAGCTGATGCCTGGATGATGTATGACCATTGAAGTGCTGCTCCATTCATCACCATTTAACAGTAAATACTCAGTTTCCGGGGCTTGTCGTTTGCTCTGTGATGACAAATAGCCTGAGTTTAGATGGCTGATAAAGGCACAGTGTAAATAATCTGCTTGGGAACAGATGATGCTCCCTGCACTGTGCCTGCCCGGCCCCTCAAGCGGCTTTTTTTAAACCATTAGGAAAAGTACATGGAAGTGCCCACTTTGGGAGTGGTTTGAAAAATATATCCCTACTTCAGTCATTAATCAACTTACCTGTGCTGACCAAGCTCTACCTTTATTAAAGTTGGCTGTGTTGGATTGTGAAGAATGCACTATATCTTTTTAGTTTGGTAAACATTTCCCAGAATTTGTTTTGTGATAACTGTCATGAATGCAATGCAGCCCACTGAAGGGATAAAAATGAATTTTCCCAACGTACCACTTACTTCTTACCAATGATTGGCAATCCTTTTTTAAAAAAAGTGTAATGTCATGTCTTAAACTACAGTATCAGTAAATAAAAAATACAGAAGGACATTACTGTGATACACCAACCATTTGTTTTTACAGATGGAGATTAAGTTTCATGGACAATGTTCCCAGCAGAAGATACATTGAGTGCAACCTGCAAAATCCTATTTCACTGTCTCCTGGCAACAAGATGTTCCTGTGTGATTAACCCATCACTGCTGTGTGAGTGTGTTGCTATCATAGTACGCTATCCCCAAAAATGTATTGGATCTTTAAGAAATACTATCTCAACTGAAAATGTCAACATATAGCTTCACTAGGAGAAATGAACTGGACGTTAAAGTGAGAGTGCCTGTGTTGTCAGCCTAAAATCCATAACACAGTAGCTAAGGAACTGAAGAGAAAGCAAGTTTCAAAATGCAATGTTGTCTTGTAGAGATAATGTTTTCTTTTAATTGAGCCGAGTCCCAAACACAAGCTAGAAACATTAAGGGTGTGTTAAATGGTAATCAAATAACATAAGGGCTAGTAATTCAAAATGGTACATGATTGCTTTAAAGTAACCAGACAGGTAAGCCTTCCCCCACCATCTAATAAGTTGGGTTAACATATTCCCTCTGTAAAACAAATATGTTAAGAAACAAACATGTCTAAAAGTGTAAGTAATTCATATGTCAGTGAACAGTTTATTTTTTTAATTATTTCTTTCAAGTTGCAATTTTATGTGTTTTTATTTCCTATGTGTCCTGATGTGTTTTAATTGTAATAAAATTAATGGAACTTTAAAATAATTTCAGTTTTTCATTGGAATATATTTACTGTAAGGACACATCCACCTCTGGATTCCTCATTTTTTATAAGCTACTGTTGGCCATGTGATTGATATTTGACTATTTTCCAATAACAAAGCCAATTCTGATCCGTTGAAAGCAGGTAAGTTAAAGTCAAGTCAAGACATCTTTATTTAAACAGCACATTTAAAACAACATAAATTGACCAAAGTGCTTTACAGTCGAGGCAGATGGCTTAAGGTCCGCCTGCCCTCGATACAAAAACATTGCATCAATACAAAAACATAGATTTAGCCTATGTACATAGATTTAGCCTATGTACATAGATTTAGCCTATGTACAATGACAGTAGGCCTAGATAAAACAGGATTTTTTTTTTTTTATTCACTGCGGCGAGGCAGCGAAGATGACGGGAGAAGGGGCAGGGGGGGCAGAGGTGAAAGGTCGATCAGATCTGGATGGAAAGAAAGTTGAAAAAACATTATGCCCAATTTTGCTCTTCTCAAAAGTGTTTTCTAGAAATGGGAGAAAAGAACACGGCCAGCAGAGAGAGTTTACAAAACTGACCGCGATAAACAGAATCACAGTAAGCCTTGTAATAGATGCACATGTTGTCGAGAGAAGCACCTGAAGACATGTGGAAGAGAAATGCTGCTAGCTGATGTTACGGTAATGTTACGTGCTAACGCCACTTGCCTCCTGCTTTGTTACCGTGTTTACTGGGTCGTATTTTTTACTGTGGTGGTTTTGATGTAACATAGCCCACTTTGTTTCATCCAGTATGTGAAGGTAAAGACCAGTAACACAGGCCCTGTCGCTGTGCTGTCACTAGACATTTTGGCTTAACGTTAGCGGGAGAAGCACAGGTGTAATTAATCACATTAATAATGGTGGCTGGATTCCACTTATGTCATGCTATAATTATCGCTTGCTGATTGGCATGGATAGCCATAGTTAAATGCAACAGAGCTATAATTAGGGTTATTACTCTCACCTGTGCTGTTTGTGCTATGACAAGTCAAAACGTCTTTTGTGCAAATTCCTAAATTCAGTATACAGTGTCTATCTGATTAATTGATTACAGGTCTTTGACACATGGTGAATAACATGTTTGACCAGAACAGGCCCTGTGGTTTGAAGACTGTTCACAGGACAGTCCGTCAGTCAGACAACATGAGACTAGCGTACTTTTTTATCCTGACTTTCCACGAGAGACTTTGGCAAATTTTGTGACACATGAGGAAATTAATGCCAGACCCAGTTTCCTTTCAACCCAGTGTTGACCTCCCGTTAGTACTCTATTAGATTATTCATTTCCACTACTTTGCCTGGTTTCAATTTATTTACCTACCTGACAAATTGTCTTCACAATTTTGGGCCTTCAGATTTAATAGGTGTATGATGTAATATACAGCATTTATATAATGGATTTGAAAACACTGTCAAAACAACGGCCCTCTGCTGTCAAGGGTTTTGATGGGTAGACCTTTCATGAAGCATTGGAAGTGTTTCCCAATAGTTACAAAGGTATGCCATCATGCTGAAAGAGTGACAGTAAAGTAAGATTCAAACTTTCTTACATCTGACTCTCTGATCCTTTCTTCCTTTTGTAGTAGTTTTGTACACCCTTCATAACAATTTAATATATTTTGCCGGAGTCGATGAGGCAATAACAATGCAATCTCTTTTTTGTTGTCACCCCTCCAGTATGGCAGAGTATTCCTTCTAATCGTTTGGAACTGCTCTGCAGATATTGCTTATAGCCTGAGGTGACATTCCTAGTGGAGTTTTGATCAAGCCATTAGCCCTTTAGGTGTCAATGAATGTAAAGATTCGTAGCCTTCATTCATTATTATTTCCTGAAATGTTAATGCTTAAGGCCCAGTCGTTTCTCCAGTGATCACAGAATCATCAGAAAGTTACCAATATGTAACTGCTATATGTTCCTCTTTAAATATTGTTATGCAATATTTCCAAAACCTGTCACAAACCAAACAAAATAATTGGTTTCTCATGTAATAATAGTGTGATATTTTTGCCATATTGTACTGTATTTTTTTGAAAATGCTTTTTGACTTGTAGTCAAGCATCATATTCAGTTGTTTTGGCAGTAGTGGAAACTAGGGCTGCTCGATTATGGGAAAAAATATAATCACGATTATTTCGGTCAATATTGAAATCACGATAATTTTACGATTACTCGTTGACTTCTGGAAAGATGTTGCAATTATTGAACTTAAAAAAATAGTGGAACAAGTTAAATAAATAAACAGTAAAAAAAACACAACTGTGAACTTTGCCTTAATACTTTTCCTATTGAATCTTTATTTTTTCATTCAGAACACAACAAAAATAAGAGTTTACTTGAAGAACATAATGAGCTAAATAATTGTTGTTCTTGATTATTCTGTTTTTTGTGATCATTGGGAGCATAAATCATAATCACGATTACATTTCGATTAATTGCACAGCCCTAGTGAAAACTATCTGATATACATAGTTATCATATCATTTTTGATAATTTCACCAAACATGCCTTGGCTTTTTAATAGATCATGCTGTAATGACACATTTCATTCTTGGGAATTATAGCCCTGTATCAGTGGTGTAGTCTAATGTATTGTAGTGGGTATACTGTACCACATAAAAATTATATATATATATATATATATATGGGGGCTGGGTGTCCTCCCCCAGGGTTATTGTGAGCATCAAAGACTTCATTTCCTGCATTCTGATATACTTTTATGCACCAATTTCTGGTGGGAATACCTTTATTTATCTTATGAGAAAAAAACAGATGAAATCCAAAATATATCAAAAATATAATGGAATATAAAGCAGTAAGGGGGCTTTCACATCAGTGAACTAAGCCTGGATCACAAAAGTTGACCCCAAAGCAACGAGGACATAATAAAATAGGCTACTTATATTTGTCTAAAATGTGTAGCGCAGGGAGTATGCTGGCGTTAGTGTAGGCGGAGCATTTGGCCCCCTACGCACACACTACGCACTGCGCTCAGTGAGGTGCGGGTCAATGAAAGATGAGAAAAGTCTCTCTGCATGTTCTGCAGTGTTAGTTTAGTTTGCTGTCCCATTACTCGACCCCGTATTTGTGAATGCAAATATCTGAAGTGAAAGTTCTGTCACAAAACTATGTTGTTGCGTATCATTGCACATTTTTAAGTGGGTATATAGAAATCCTGGAGATTCTTCTTATTATGTGCGTATCACATAGACTACACCACTGCCCTGTATTTACTATGCTATAGTGTGTATAACTAATTACTGGCAGTTACTGTACTACTACAGCTTAACATGATGCAAATATGTTCACATTTTATTGTACTTTATAGTCAAATGCTGTACACATGTCACCCAACATACATCATCCAAATATGTTGCTGTTAACATTCCTTGTGAAGATTTAAGGGCAAATTGACGCTTTACAAATACTGACATTCTTTGACTCAGCTTGCAGACTACTGGCTAAGCAGTTATTTTAGTACACTTACTCTACCCAGCATGGCAGGCATGCTTTTCTTTTGCCTTAACTAAACCAACATCCCACTTATTTTAAGCCAAGCAACGAGTAGGCTACAACAGAGGAGGAGAAGGAGGTGGAGGAGGAGGCAGGCAGAAGAGGTGGAAACAGTAGAAAGGAGCTTTTAAAGCAAGCTAAGCCACCAACTGCTCCTGCACATTTTTTCTCTTATCTTAATAAGTAATGAGGCTGCCACAGGCTGACAATGAAGTATTTTGAAAATAGTTCTAATGTATGGCTTTGAAAGGAGTGGTTGGGCATTGATTTATGGCACAAACAGGGTTGGAAACAAGTAAAATATTAATGGGCTGTTTCCCAGGAGTTAATGTGGGATTTACCTGATTGCTTACCCGATTGCAAGGATGTGACTGAGAGACTAGACTTTGACTTTGGGATTGGAGTTATGTGAAAGTGTGGATTGGCTTTCAATTATCAGATTTAATACAGCCAGCCACCATACGTATTAACATTGATCATCAAGCCAACTCATTGCTGCAGGACTAATTGGCAAGTCAAGAACACTTACAAGAGGCAAATATGAAACCAAACAAACTGAAGCCTTTCTCTACAATTGTAGGATTGTTAAAATTAAACAAAGCAGGCAGCTGTTTTTCTAACATTTCTAGTCATAAAGAAAACTAATTCAACTTCTATGTATTAACTCTTGCAACAGGAATGAACACAACCATCCATCTCTTTTCTTGCTGCTAATTAACCACCTGAGACTATTGGATTAACGCTTGGTCAAACCAGTCTATCATATCTGGATGCACCACAAGGGAGCAGCAGTGTTAAAGGAAGAGGCTTCAGCAGGTTGTTTAAACACATCGCATCATAGAGCACGGAGGACAACTGAAGTCTGTTTCTGTTTTTGTGGCAATTTTCCGTTTTTTTGTGAAAAGTCAGAACAAGTATATACATTTTTATTATGTGCCTCCCTTTGCCAGAAATAAAAATCCTCTGAACTGAAAGTTTTTTGGAATATATATTTATATTGTGTTACCAACAGTAAAGGAATAGCAGAAAGGCCAACTGTTCAAATAGTGTGGTAAAAGAGTGAGCATAGAGTAATAGTCTAAGTGCTTTACCCATGAGATGAGGCCTAAAACAACACTGACACACAGAATTAAAAAGTTCCGTTTGAGAGCAGCAGTGGCATCCCAGAATGCTTGGAAATGCCATTCAAGCCCTGAGAAGGTCAATAGTTAGAATAACTTTCGTTAGAGAAAAAGGAAAAATTGGCTGCACTGTAACAAATTGCTTCCAGATTCTTTCTTCTTTTTCTTGGAGCAAGTTATTACCAAAATTGAGTGCAGACACTGACACCATTTTAGCAGAATCATACATTTCTCTTTGAAGTGTAGAATGAGTGGGCACTCTCCTAAATCTGAAACATGGCCCTCTTTCTTGTCAAGTCTCCCAAGCCTCCCATTTGTTGCATGTGGAATCAGTGCTCCTCTGGCATTTTGTTGCACATGAGGTTAAGGAATAATTTTGAATGATGGAAAATTGCCCAATATTTCAAGCAAATGGCCTAGTTTTCCTTCTGTACTTGTCTGTGGTTCCTACATATGTTGCTAAGATGAATCATGTTTTCTTTTTGTTACTATGTAGAAAGCCTATTCAGTACCTCACCATTTTAGTGATTAATTTACATCCGTTGTGACAGTTCCTTAGTTAATTGACCTCAACAGTGGTTGCCATGTTACATCCGTACAGTTTATCATGAGGCATGATCATCCTGTGCTTTCCTGGAAAGCTGGAGGGTTGCTGCTTCTGTCCTATACTTTTTTCAACCTAAAGATCTTGATGTTGTAGTTTTGACCAATATGGATATCATAATACTATATTCCAATGTTATTTTGGTAACTGTGGACACAAGCACTCTTTTGGACATTCATAGTTTAATTTGACCAAGGAAACAAGCCTGGAACCTGTTTTCATACAGCAACAGACAACATTTGTTCTCCTTCGTTTCACCAAAAAAGTAGTTCCATAATACAAAAGATAATCAGGGTAATAGCTTTTAATGCTAAACTCAAAATTGCTTCTTTGTATAGTGTGGTTATAATTTAAACTGTATTAAAGCCATCTGAGCTTTACATTTTCTTGGCACATAGGGCACACATGCTGCTCCTGCTGACCATTCATGTTTACAGTCGCTACAATAACAGTGATTAGTACAACGTTGCGATAAACTTATAGGTAAATTGGCCATACTACGACAACAGGACCTAGGTTGTAAAAAAACAAACAGAACGTCTTAAAACCGGGTGCAAGGGCCTCCACTGTTGTAAATCACTTGCAGATTAGCTTCCTTGTGATGTTTCACAGTGTTTGGTGCTTTGCATATTAGCTCTCCAAACAGGTTCTATCACTCAGGTTTAAGTTCTCCGTTTAGAACCCAAAGTGCTTTCTGATACACTTTTATGCACCAATTTATGGTGGGAGTACCTTTATTTATCCTAATGAGAAGAAAAAACACAGATGACATCCAAAATATATCAAAAATATAATGAAGTAAGGGGGCTTTCACATCAGTGAACTAAGCCTGGATCACAAAAGTTGACCCCAAAGCAACGAGGACATAATAAAATAGGCTACTTATATTAGATTTAATGAGGCCTCACAAAGTGAGTCTTCATTTACCTTAAAAATATCCTCAATTACAGTAAACTTCTATTTCATTGGCCATTCATCAAGCACCCTTAGTCACTATAATATCCTGTCTGAAAGACATATTTGCCACACTCAGGCTCTCCTCCCTTTTTCACTCCTCTTGAACAGAGTACCACTGCTGCTTGAAATGAAAAGCAAATATTAATATTCGCTGGTGTTACTCTGGAAGGTAAAATATGGGAGGTCCAGGGAGGTGTTATACATTCCCCATTTAATGAATTTTTTTTCTGTAGTCTGTAGATTTAAACAGCAAATGGGTTGCTAATGCTAAATGGTAAAAGAACCCCTCTCTCTATAATATGTACAGTTAACCATTTAAAAACTTTATATAATCCTTTTAGCGGTTTGATAGTGAATGAACAGCAGTATCTCAGATAGTCTTAAAGTCTTTTGATTGTTACATAATTGAGGTTTTCTGGGTATCACACAGCCAAGTCCTTGAGTTTATGAACCAATGATAAGAATAACTCTAAATTATGCAATGCAATCAGAATTCACATATGGTAATGCTGGATATAAATTCCTGTTAATATGTGTTTTGGTTTGCAGTGATTGTATTGAGGGAGGTGTCTAAAGTAGTGGGTAACTGGCTGAGGAGTAGTTCTGTTGTGTGACATCTGTTTGGATGTCACATGTTTATGAGTTACCTAACGATATATAAGTATATAACCAGCAGATTAGCCAACCTGTTTTGTTGTTTTACAGGGACCACTTAACCTCTGGTTAGCTGGGCATACATCTGGCCTCAGTTGAGCTAGCAAACACACATAGCCTCCACATCGTTCTTCCTCCATCCACCTAGCTACCCTGCAACGCTGCAAAAACCGTAAAACTTATTTGCAAGCTTTAATTTCCTTTAAAGTCCTGCGCAGTATCTTTTTCAGTGTTTCAGAGAACCAATCCAATTTACATTAACTTCGATGCAAAATCTATATATAAGCAGTTTATCTCCAATCTTTTGTTGAACACAGAGACACAATAATTTATCGCAGTTAGTAGCTATGAGTTTTTGGGGCTGTTTTTGTTCTATTAATGCAATTTTATTTTACCAAAGATGGACAACTTTGTACAAATGATTAAGAACAGTTGCTTAAAGCTACAATCCCAAACACTGAAAGCTGGTTAGTATTGAAGGGTCTTTATGAGAAGAAGGGAGAGCATGTTCCGTAATTTCAGTCCGATGGATGGCTTTCACACCAGTGCTCTCACATTAGGAGACCAATTACTGCATGGGGAGATGAAAGAGACTTAGTAAATATGAAATAGGTCGTCTGAGGTGACATTAATAGAGTTAACCCAGGGACAGGGTGAGATCAAAGGGGCCTCAACCATATTAACCAATCTGTCTGTGTCTGCGAACACAACAGCTGATCGAAGATAATGGCCGTGTGTGTCATCAAAACACAATGACCACTATCGTGTGTGTGTGTGTGTGTGTGTGTGTGTGTGTGTGTGTGTGTGTGTGTGTGTGTGTGTGTGTGTGTGTGTGTGTGTGTGTGTGTGTGTGTGTGTGTGTGTGTGTGTGTGTGAGGGGTGGAACGGTACAGGTTCGGGTCATACCTCGGTTCAGACATCACGGTTTGGTTCGGTACAATGGAGAGAAAGGCAAAAAAAAAATGCAGAAGGCAATTTTTTTTATTGTGCATGTCTCAGGCTGTACCACCTAGTGTCATACAGTCTCTTCCCTGAGCTAGCTGGAACAGCCTGAAGTGTATAAAGTAAGATGTAAACAGTAAACAATAAGTACCCCACATCATCTCCAGACTCCATCTGGAACTTGTAAACAAAATAAGACGATCAGCTAGTAGTGTGATTATGGGAGACAAGTGCTGCTCTCATATGTGAATGCACAGAGCAGGGATGTTAAAAGAGCAGCTTCGGTTACACAGAGCAGGTGACAAGTTTTGGTGTTAGCTTCACACGCTACAGCTAACAGCTAACGGCGGAGCTAACAGCTAACGGCGGAGCTAACAGCTAAGCAAACGGGCCTGGAGGCCATTTGTGGTCGAGGCAAGAAGGGATACAGCTACGTCTGTGTTTGGTTGTATATGGAAGGGACTAGTTTGCTTTGTGTGGACTCACTGGACCCAGAGTGATAGAGAAAGACTATCGGCTCTGACTGGACCGACTCAACATGTAGGCGGAGCTTGGGAGGTTCAGAGCTAAGGGGGGGCTACAGATTAGGTGTCCGTGTCCCTAAAGAAGTGCGTATCTAACAGTAGTTCCACATTACATTAATTAATTTGCATGTGAGTTTTATTTATTTTTATACCTTGTATTCTCCGTGTAAATTCATGTACCGAACCAAGACGCCTGTACCGTTTTGGTTCAATACGAATACATGTACCGTTCCACCCCTAGTGTGTGTGTGTGTGTGTGATAGCATGGGTGCTGGTGTGTTCATTTTACTTTGACTCCTCCTTATCTAGATACCTGCTGGGGTAATAGAAAATGCACTGCATACATTGGGCTTCTATAGGAAAGATGTCTGTTGTGTCGCCTTCTCCTTCTCCTTCCCTGGTGAATCTGTTGACACACCAACATTGAGTACAGATGGAAACAGATCCCTAACCATGTTTTTTTTGGGGGAAGGAGGTAGACAGTAGAGGTTGTGAGTGGATGGCCTTTAATTACATTCATTGTAGCACCCTCATGCTCATGACAGCACCTTTGAAATATGGCACTTTTGCTTGTTGGCTTTCTTCAGCTTTTCCGTCCAGATTTAAAAGCATATTGGTGTTTATGCACAGAGAGCTATAATGATCCATCATACCATGTGGACGAGGGCACTGAGTCCTCTGCTCCACATAAATAAGCGGCAATTTGGCCATCTGCTTGGATTCTTTCTGTCTCCCTGGAGACCCCCATCTGCCTTTACATTATCAATTACAGTTCTGCCATGCTGCTACCCCCCACTCCTCCACCACCACAGACTTAGCCACAACCCCCCCCCCCCCCCCCCCACGTACGACCACTTTTGTCACTGACACCCCAATCCTCCAATACGCAGCAGAAGCCCTTGCACTTCTTTACCTATCACTACCCATTACCGAATATTTATCTTATTTTGTCGCTATCTTGTTATCTGACTCGCTGATCATGTGATTTCACATAATTCTGTTTTAGACAGTAGATTGTTTTGACTGCTTTGACCTGGTTGATGGACATGTGCTAGCTCCGTAAATGTAACACTTTAAAGTTTCTTCGACATTTCTTTCAATATTTATCAGTTACTTTTTCGAAATCCACATCGGCATGAATTAGATCCATCGCACAAGAGTTATTTAAAACCAAATTATATCACTTTTAAAGGTGGTTCACCTGTTCACTCCCGTTATTTCCTTATTCCAAAACAGTGGTGAAGAACAGCAGGAGCAGATGCCAGGAAATCAGAGCACACAAGGCCAAATTGCCTCCCTAGTTACCGTAAGTTATTTTTAAATGGAGTCCGTCATAGTGCTCACTCCACATAAAACACACCAGGAGTACATTATATCATACAGCAAACTTCACAGAGAACAATGAGGACAAAACACCATCACCAATCTGTTTAAACTGAATATTCTCTAATCCATTCTCTAATAAACGCACAATAACACAGAATCCGTCAGCATGTTAGCGTGTCGTTAACTACCAAGCCTGTTTGTAACTGACGATATCTTCAAGTGACTTTAACAGTTTAGACTATCTTGCTGTTATTATTTATTATTTATTAATTATATTTTTTAATACTGTAGAATAACATAATCATTTTAAAATGTATGTCTTAAGATGTATTTGAGGAATTTACCATAAAACACATTAAAAGAATCCAACCTACAGAGAGTAAATAACAACAGGAAATGTGTTAGATATTGTTTTACTACCACAGGATTTTTACAGGAATGAAGTACAGAAGCTGTTTAGTCGTTGAACTTACAGACTGCAATATATAGTCAGCTGTCTGCAACATGCTTTCTAGCCTTATACTGTCCCATACACTGAATGTTGTAGCATGTGTTTTCAAATAGGAAACTGCATCGCTGTATTTATAATCATCATTTGTGATTCTTTCTACCTGCAGTGTGGCACTCCTTGGATGATTGGGTGAGTTTGCTCCAAAGTGTGAATGTGAGGAGACAGCAGCTCGAGGATGAGAAGCCCCCTTGTTCTGCGGTTTCCAGGAAAAGCGGTGAGGTTCTCAAGGGAACAGGTATGTGTGGGAAGAGGACCCTTGTCAAAAGCATGGCGCCTCATTAATATGGAGACAGGTGCTCTTTTGATGAGTTCATAAGCAGTTCACCAGCAGCCTAGAAGTAGTGCACTTTACAAGGCTGTTCAAAGATCTTTGACATCTGAGGAGAGCCAGTGAAGCCAATAATCCTACTTTCAGAATGTGAGTCTTTCCTCTGAGATCAATCCCAGATCGAAACATCAAATAGAACTGCTGCTTTTCTCTTTTTAAACCCCCCTCCTCCCCTTACAAAAATCACTTACTAGATGGTATTAGACAAGCTAGCAAAAGTGTCATTACCGCAGGGAAGAGGGGATGGATAGATTTCCGTCAAATTGTGGAATATTTTCCACCAATTTAAGCCTATAGTTAAGAGTGCAGCATTATTGATAAGACTGTGCTCTGGGTCCAGCGCTGTACCCAAGGGCTCAGAGAGAAGCAATCCACAGAAGTGGGCTTTCATGTTCATCTATGTACAAGAACAAAGCGAGGATTAAGTCTGGGCCTTTCATCCACAAAGCGGGAGGAGTATTTTAATTTTTTTAAACTTTTTTTTACAGCCCTGTGCTGGGCTGGAGCCATTTTAGGAGGGCCACAGCACTGTCGCCGCTGGCAGGTCTGACGATCCCCCACACTGTCCTTTGCCTGACAGCAAAGAGTGTGGGAAAAGATCCGCCACTTATAGGCACGATGGCAGTTAGTTACAACTCAGCAGTAAACACATTTTGTTTTTTTGATTTACAATATGTCATATAAATCCAAATATGCTTGAGGTCATACTTATGGGGTTATAGCTTACAGAGTGAAAGCACAAGTTGTCTTGCCTGAGTGAACTATTGTCTTTATGCATTGACAGGAAATTAGGTTAATTATTTCTAGCCTCCCTTTTAATTTGAAAGGATGTTTTATTTTGATGACAGACCGGTCAATCTGTTTGTATTGATGCTGTCATTTCTGGAGGCAAGAATGCGCCCAAGTTAAATTGTAGATATGTTGGGAATCATGTTTCATCCGTCTCTAAGGTTTATAAGTAGATTACCTTTTGTAATTCGTTTTGTTACACCAGTCAATAAGTGTCCAATGCAAATGTGGTTCATTTGTATTTGAATTGATGTCCTGTCCCCATTAACTTATGCCTCTAATGCATTCTGGTACATTAGTAAATAGACCTGCCGGATTAATCATTAGTTCATTGGGATCATTTGCTTTCCTCGTGCTTAATCGAATCTCTGACATTGGTAATAAGGGCAGACTTCACCTGCCTCCCTGGACACTCAAAAACAAGGAAGAGTAATTTCAGGGGAATGTTTATTTGTTTCAGTTGTGCACTATGTTTTAATTTTGGAAAATGGCTGTCTGTCAGACAACCATGAACACAAAAATGTATCAGTATTTTTGATCTTGTTTCTCTTAGTGATAAAGTTTGCTAGTTTAATTGACTTTTAGAATTCAACCCGTTTCACTTATTTGAATGCACCCCTCGCTCCCCGTTATCTCCCTCTCTCACATTGACCCTGATAATTAATGGCTTTTATGTCTTGAGAATAAAACCTCTAAATAGGTTCCTTGAACATTATTTATTTAGTTCTAATTAATTGAAACATATCTGGATTGAATTCAACAAGGCTAAGGTTGCTGTGTCTCCTTATAAGAAGCCTCTTGTCTAATGTAAAACCTGCATGACCGTCCTCTATCCACCTTTTTACAGCATGACAGATTTGAATAAAGAATAATTAATGGAAAAAGGCACAGGTCTTACGTATAGTTATATTTCTGGCTGCTTTAACCCCTGCTGGTCATTTAGCTATGGTAACTCTAGGGTTCAACAATAAGGACATTTACTGTCTTAACATAAATAATTTTGATGCTGTGGACATGGATTGCTATGGTTGTAGAGTTACAACGCATCATTGGCCTGTGTTTTAGTGTTTGTGGCCTTGCAACAGGGACATGTCATCACCCCTTGAATCAGCACCACCAAGAGATGATACATGGGTCATTGCATATCTAGAAGGCAGTGTTGCCCAAAAATACGGGCAATATATCCTGTTGTTTGTGCTGGTATCACTGAGAATAACCTCCAGTGAGTTGTCATGAATATATCAGTTGCACAATACACAATTGCAGATGATCTTTTCAAGCAGTCTACAATGTTAGCAGGAGTGATTCATTTTTCATGTTGTTTCATGTTCATCAATGCTGTTATCAGCATTTAATGCATTGCAATACATGCTTAGTGGCTGTTCTGAGTTTTGAGATGTGCCTTGAATAAATAGGATTGAGACCCATTCTGTGTGGGGGACATGACCGGGAATACCAAGTGTGCCAGTTTCCAAGTGTGTAACTGTATTAATGTGATGTAGGCTGCTCCTGTTATAAAAGTCATATGTAAAATACTGTATAGACACTTAGCCCAGGTTTAGATCAAATGTTGATAAAATGCATGAAAGCCTCTCATGGTTTAAAGTTAAAAATAGACTTGTGTATTCACTAATGTTTTTTTTTACATAATGTTACATCAAACAAAACACCTTTTACTTTATATACAAAACTATCTTTTAGTACTGATACACATCATTATCCAACGAGGCATGCATTAGTAGGTAGTTTTCACTATAGGTCAAATAAAACTACCTACTAATGCATGCCTATGCATTAGTAGGTAGTTTTATTTGACCTATAGTGAAAACCAAATCAATTCAACGTTCAGTCAGGTTCAGAGCAATGTGTGAATGGAACTCTCTCCCAAATACTATCAAACAACAAAACACTCAGTATGGTTTCAAAACATCGCTTAAGAAATATTACCTTCAAATATATTTCAATATTTAATGTCAGTTTAGAGAAATTGTGTTATAGGGTTCTTTGTTATCTGATTTTCTTTCTTATATAGATCTATTCGGAGTAGCGAAATATTTTAATTTATTTTTTAATTTTATTTTTTTAATTGCGTTAACTGTTTGATATGTTTACTTTGAAATGTTGTGTAATGTGAAGTAATGTCTTGTGTGTATGGTGTGTAATGTGATGTCGTAAATTGTACTGTCACATGATAGATTGTAGGACCCCAGGAAGAATAGCTTTTAGCTTATGCTGAAGCTAATGGGGATCCAAATAAAACAAACAAATATTAGAAAATGTCTGCTCTTTCTAAGTCTTACAGCATATTTCTCTTTGCACTATTCCACTGTGTGAGGACTCACTTATCAGCTAAGACGATTTACAGCAGCAGCAGCCGTTATGCCCTGTGTGGTATCCCATCCAAACAAAGAAGCCCATTGTAAATGTGCCCTTAACCCATAACCCACCCAATCAGCACTTGTGTGTTCCTTTTGTTTTCCAACCATCCCCAAAATATATCCATCTCCTTCATGTTTTTTTTTCTTTTTTCGGGCGTATAACATGGTTCAGAATATAGCAACACCAGGCTAGGAGGATCATAGATGCAGTCAGGCCACACAGGCCCTTAAAAAGCAAGATTAATAACCCTGTGCAGATGATCTCATAGTTAAGTGTTTTCTGTTGTATTTACACATCCGCCTGGGCTGTCAGGCTTCTGCTCGTCTCTGAGAAATGGAACCGACACATCCTGACACTAATGCGTCACTGAAAATATTTGAAATGAATAAAGCTCATGCTTTCCAGCAACAGAGATAGACATTACACACACTCCATTTGACATTGACACAATGGCGCCTGTGCTCAATGCAAATACTGTTATTCTCCCCCAACCAACCAACCCCCCCCTATTCTCCTTTGATGGATGAGTCACACAGGGGAAAATCTCCCACACTCAATGCAAACTAATGAGACATATTAATGACATTAGACACTTAATTCAATGCATGTATAATTCATAATACTTGATTGCCCTGGTTTGAAGGAGTACCTTTTGTGAGAAAAATGATCCTATTAAGCCAGGTTTAATCCAAATCTAAGTTGTCAAAACACCCAGCTCTTATTGCATCTCACACTAGTAATTGTCATAAGCATTTTAGATTGATTATTCACATGTCTGGGAATGAGCTTTCATTCATGATTTTCACTGTTGTAAAATAGGGATTTCACTGTAACACCTTTCCTCAAATGATTCTTTACTTTCACATAACTAAGAGGGGATATTAGCTAAATCAATTTTCAAGATAAATATATCCATACTAAGAAATTCATCTGAAGTATCAACTTAATCTCTTTTTCCTCCTCTCCATCTGTCTCTTTTTGTCTGTCAGGACAGAATTATGCTATAGAGAGTTTCTGGTCTTCTTAAATCTTTTATAATGCCGCCATGGAGGAGAGTAATATAGCCAATCGCTGACGTTTCCTGTGGTGTAGTTCACAACACAGTATATTAAGACAATAACACCTTGAAACTACTCACTGTCACAGCATTATACATGGCCATTGAGCAGCTCTTTTATTTATACTTTTTGCCTTTTGGAAGGGGAAGAATACATACAACTTTTTTTAACTGCTGTAACATTAAAATTGCACTTACTACAACCATTACATTTGGGATTCCCCTCTATTCCATCCTCTAAACAAAAACCCTTTCCCCTTTTAGCTTCCTTATTCTGCTTGCATCTTGTTATTGGACCATGGGAGAATTAACTCACCTTAAGCCCTCACCAGAGGGCATTAATCTTGCAGATTTACACCACTTTTATGTTATTTGATAATCAATTTATCATCAAAGCTAAAACTGCATGGGAACAGGAAATGGGTGTTGAGTTCACAAAGGAATAAAGGAATGAGAAAATTGACAGAGCACATTGCAATGTGACTCGTACATGTCTCTGCCTTGTATAACTCAATCTGTTACTGCTTAGTAGAAGACAGTGTGACATTTAATTTTCTTTTG
This sequence comes from Gymnocephalus cernua, assembly GCA_023631565.1. Taxonomy (NCBI): domain Eukaryota; kingdom Metazoa; phylum Chordata; class Actinopteri; order Perciformes; family Percidae; genus Gymnocephalus; species Gymnocephalus cernua. The sequence continues at coordinate 6,313,920 of CM042426.1, read as the reverse complement.
TTTTAATTTTGTGTTACAGTAAGTTAGGATTCCCTGGCATAACACCATGGCAGGACCACTGGGAGAGTTGAACTCTTAAATAATTATGAATGCGTATTTGTACTGGCATTATTGATCAAGTATTGTACTTAATGTGTGAATCAAGTCTGTATAATATCATCATGAGATAAAAGGTTAGCGAAGATATAGCCCCGGCCAGCCAGAATAGGTTTTACTTGGGTAACTCAGGGTTAAATTGGCTATTTACAAGCAGTTTCTTTGTCTTTATATGATACTTGATACTACTTAGAGTTTATGAGGGCAGAAATGATCCATGAGAATCCACAGAAGAACCCTGCTGTTATAATCAGTAGAGTATTTGCTTTAATTCACCATATCTCTCTTACACACACAATTTATGTGAGTGTTTGATGTGTAAATAAGCATGATGATGTCATTTATAGCATACTTGATTTCATTTCAATGCCCCAGTTGTGAATTGTGATGTTGACATGATGGGTCAGTGTTTAGCATTGTCCGAACAACAACTGAGTTTGCGTTTGTGCTCTGCTTCTGTCTGTGTGAAGTTTGCATATCCCTCCATGAGGGTTCTCTAGTTGCTCCAGTTTCTTCTTACAGTTCAAATTGCCCACAGATACAGATATGTCTGTGCTAACCTTGTGATGGATTGTTGACCTGTCAAAGTAAGTTTCACCCCTTCCCTAAACCCCCATCCCGTAGCTATTGTACTTAAAAAAAATATTACTATGCCACTGGCAAAGAGAGTAGCGTGGGTTAAGTGGAGGTGCATGGAGGGATAGTGGTGGAGCAAAGGTGGCGGAGTGGCTAGATTGTTGAACAGCTGTAAAAATGTGACCTCTTTTCCATTTTCCTTCAGTAATAACACAAGTCAAGGAAGCTTTTATCTTCATGGCTAGATGACACAAAATGGATTTCCTAATCAGGCGTCTTTGAGTGAAGCTGCGCTGGGGTTCAGCGTTCATCAGACTGCATTGTTGTGAAATCACTGGTTGGATCCAGACCTCTGATCTCTGTTTTATGAACACACACAAAGGTTGTCAGAAATTACAGGGTTTGTGACAGACCCGCGTAAATAAAAAGTAATAGCTGCTCATCTGTGGACATAAATGCAATTGTATGCTCAACCTACAGAGCAACAACTATATATGTTACACCGTATAGCATTTTATTTCAGTCAGTAGTGGTTTGCATGTTCCCTGACATTGGCAATCCTGTGTATAAATACAAAATGCCATGTGTCTCTCATCTCTACGAATACATGACCTCATGCAATTCAAATGAATGCATTGTGTTCATGTGATAAAGATTTCACAGCAAAGTATTTTTGTCATGAAATCTATGCTGGTGACAGTGATGCCTGTGGCTCAAAGGACTGTTAAGGGCTGCTGCAAAGCATCATTGCATAGCATTTTAACCAAGCAGGAGATTTTGATAAATAAGAATTGAATTTGGTTCCAGCTGTGACATGTTGATTGATCAAAAAGCTCATGGCTAAGGCCTCCCTCCTCTCCCGTCTTATTTATTCTTTGTCGAATGGTTTCAAAATCAATACTAGCCTTGTACACAACCTTTTCTGCTGCGGGCACTAAGGGAGGTGGGAGGGAGAGAGAGAAGGAAAAAGAAAAACACCTGCTCTCTTGGTGATTGTTACTAATTTTTCCTGTCAAACATTTGAACACAGAATAATTGTTTGCTACATGGTTTCAGGGCACAACAGATTATTGTACAATCCATTTAGATAACTTCTGAGAGGGTTGGAAAATGAAATTGCCTCGAACCACAAGTCAAGCTGAGAAGGTGATCAATCAGACACTGCAGCGAATAACTCAACTTAAAGATGCTATAGTCTTGGATGAGCTGGATTCCTAATGTTAGAGTAAAGGAAGCAAGTCCCTTGTCACAGTGCAGATGAGACTTAGGTGGAGTTCACATGGGACATTTTGGATCTGTCACATTTACTGAAGTTGTGTTGTTGAGGGTGGGTGCGTCTCAAAACCTTTTGACATGTGTATTAACTTAATTGGGTGGTCAATTCCGCCAATGGGTATTGTCTAATCCAAATACTTTATTTTTGATGGACCTGATTGGAATATGTCAATCCATAGTATCTGTCAGGGAGAATTGCTTATAGTTTTGTATCACAAATGCTCATGTAATCTATCAAAACACATGTTTTGCTGTCTTGGAGCATAAATATTGGAGCTTCAAGAAGGAGAAACAACATCAAGGTACATTTACATAAGGATTTGCTTGTGGTAGTACTACTTTACAGAAACAAAAGAAGAAATAGTGTGAGAGAGAGAGTGTGTTTGTTAGATAGAGACAGAGGTGTCAAAAGTATTCACATTCATTACTCAGGTAGAAGTATAGATACTACGGTTTAAAAAGACTTCTGTAGAAGTTGAAGTATCAACTCAAGCTTTTTACTCAAGTAAAAGTGTAAAAGTACTGGTTATAAAACTACTTAAAGTATAAAAGTAATGTAAGGGGAAAAATATAATATCAGTATACTATGCCTTTTCAAATTAGATGGCGGGTTTTGGAAACAACTAGCTCATGCTACTTGGGTGCGCAGAGCTTGCAGCGCATTCGAAAGGAGTTGTTTTTGCATCCAACCATTTCGAAAAATTCTTGCAGGTACGACCAGGGATGTAGAAGGGTTGGCTGGTCTTCCTGGCTACCAACCTCCTCGCTGGTGCTGGGTTGGGACATTTTGCTCGAGTTCTCTTGAGTCTCTGCCACGGACATCTTCGTACTAGGCTACATACGTCTGCTATTTCCTTGCTGGAGTGTGATGTGATTTGTCTCGTGCAGGTGCGATGGATCGCGTACAAACCAATAGGGTGTCGGAATGGTATATGTTTATACTTCTCATCCAACCACAATCAAATTCACTCTATCCGGATGGCCTGATTTATCTGTATAGGTTGTTTGTTTTTTTTGGTGTTTTCTTGAACAATGACAAGCCAGAATGAAAACAAGCCGAACTGAAATAGGAGTAACAGGGCTATTTTAAAAATTAAGGAGTAGAAAGTACAGATAATTGCGTGAAAATGTAAGGAGTAGAAGTAAAAGTCTGCTGTAAAATAATTACTCCAGTAAATTATAGATACCCAAAATTTCTACTTAAGTAAGGTAACAAAGTATTTGTACTGCATTACTTGACACCTCTGGTCAGAGACAGCAGCATATGTTTTGGCAAAATTCTCTTCATTGTAGCATTTACTACCTTTCTGTTGTTTTTTTCACTTTTAAAGTGAACATGTTTGTATTAATAGAGAAGAAAAGAAAAATGGTAATATTCTTGTGTGATCAGAATTATTAAGGATGTCTGGCATATACAATGTATTTCTAAGTAAGCAATTTGTTGCTAACTTTGTAGTCATAGCATCTTAAAATGTCGGTTGATGTATTGGGGTTTGTGCACCTGTCAGCTTAATTTGCTGTTTTTCTGCACCCTAGTGGCCTAATAAAATGCAGGTTTAAACACTAGCCGACATATGCAAACATGGCAGCCCTTACGTTAGGGTTGGGTATTTGGATTTTTTTCCGCTACCGGTGCTTTTAAAACGATGCCAGTGCGTAAACAGTGCCGAATGAATACGGTACTTAAAAAAAAAAAAATGACAGTAGGTGCCATTAAAGAACGGCTTGTTTATTGCAAAGGCCATTATAACAATAACTTATTTCACCAGTAAATTGCTGGTAAACGACAATGCAGCGCTGCTTCTATTGCCTCGTCTGTTTCGGAGCCTCGGAGAGCAGCTCTGGCATTTAAGTGGCGTTAGTGTCTTTCTCTGGCGCTATCTGGCTCACTGCCTTAATAGAAAAAAATCTTGATGTAGTTTCATGTGGCTTTTAACATTATATTTTATGTGTTAGCTATGTATGTGACATTTATTTATTTATTTTGTGTGTTACTGTATGCTCAGGAAATGTTCATTATTGTTTTGTAATACATTTGTATGACCCCAAACGTTTTTGGGGGTCTGAAGCCATCATGTAACCTGTTGTTCTGATCACTTACAGCTCAGTGGTATTCATAAGGTCTTGTTCACTATAAAGTGCTTAAAAGGCAGTAGGACAAGGGGCCAGCGATGAGAGATGATATGTGAAACTCATCATGTTTTTTGGGTGTGTACATGTAAGGGCCTCTCTGACATAGACAGCATGAGGTCTGTGTCTGGTTTTATATTCTTCTTCAATTGTTTATTTTACTGTCATCCGTGCTGCCTCTATGCAAAGACAAAGACGAGAACCACTTTTGAGTTAGTGTCCCTCTGCCAGGCCTGATAAGTAACTGACCCCAGTGTTTATAAAAATAAATGGACATTCATGAGCCATTTACAAGACACTTGAATCAAGTGGAATGACTTGTCTCAAATTTTAATGAGTTTATTGAAATTAAAGTTGAGGTCACTCTATGATATTACCATTAACTTGTCTTTGAATGGCTCTGCAGTTGTAATCCAAGCACAGGTTGTACATCTTCCCATTCACTCCCCCCTAGGCTATGGCTATAGAGAGCTAAAGGAGTGTTTATCAGGCAGGAGTGACTCTGCCCTCGAGTCAGCCCCTGCACTGAGACAGGAGACACATCATAACATTGTCTGTCAAATGATTTGTGGCGTGCTTGGTGTATAAAAGCTTTTAAAGGCATTGCTCAATTCATTTTTTGAGCTAATGGAAACTCGGGACAGCTCCATCCTTTTTAAACAATGGGTTAAAGAAATGTAACAGACGCACGTTGTGTAATAGTTTGTTCAGGTGTAATGGAACCTAGTAACCTAGAAAAAACAGATGTTAACTGTTGGTTAACTGTCGGAGTCTCTGTGTGACACTTGTGAAGGAATTGTTTCTGGGTTCCTTGCTGTCAAAATATAAAAAAAGACGGAAGAGGGTATATAAACCCAGTTACTTAGACAGCTGGGGGACATTTTATTTGCTCTGAAATGTCAATTGTCTGTGACCATTAGTGAGGAAGCTCCAGGAAGTGGCTCTCTGTACGCCTTACAATTAGTCGGGATGGAGGGGAGGCCGAGCCAAACCTTGTTCCGCTTCGGTCAGCTCACGTAATTATTATTGTTTTGGAAATCCATTACAATCCAGATGATGTAGCTGAAGAGTTTGTTTGAGAAAGGCTGACTTTTGTTAGGGGTTTATGCAGCTGCTTTGGCTAAGACATGGAGGGGTTTGGGGCTTTGGCTTTATTATTTATTATATGCAGAGCACTGATGTCCAACTTTAATAACACTAAGAAATATCATCACAAAAGGGTTTTCAACCGTATATGCATACATTTGTTGAAAATGCTCAATGTATGAGGTGCAAAACTTGAGATGTGGTTATTATCATGTTTGAATACCTACACTCTCATCTAGGAGTCAGAACATCTTCATGACTTCTGGTAAACCATTTCATTATCAGAATTTACTTGGTTAACTACTCAAGCTGATTTTCATATCCCTAAAACTTTTTCTGAAACATTTATTAGGATGCAAAGGATCCAGCCAACAAGAGCTGCACAGATATACAAGTACAGTTCATAAAACATTAGCAATATAAAAGATTAGAAACCAACAAATCTCTCTAACTTGCTGTGTAACAAAACTAGCAGACCAAACGTGTCATTTCACTAAAAGACAAACTCCGGACTTGCCTTTTACTAAGAGACTAAATCCAAGAAGAAATTCTTTGTTCAATTAGTGGAGTTGATTATTCATTTGAAAGCCATTGATTATAGTGGATGTGCTGTCAGCATCCTCATTATTCCCTTTGGAGGATAAGAGTGCTTCGTCAAGATGCACGATGAGTGGATGATGTGTACCTCTTAGCAGTATGACATATTCATCCATCATGGGAATTCTGGATCTCTTAATCTCCAGACCCTCACCTCTCAATCATAGCTCCTGCAGCCGCTGACAGTCAGTCACTGTAACATGCAGGAGGAGCCACAGATGAGCTCTCCATTAATGAAAAAATAACATATCACACAATACAAATGGGTACGAAGAAGTGAGAGCACTTCAGAAATGCCCAGATAATTAGACTGTCCAGCAGCAGATTGATGGATGCACTATAATTACCTTTTGTGTTATTATTTCAGGGCCAGACAAAAAGGAAAAGCTGGTTTCTCTACTTTGAGCTGCACTGATTCATTAATCTCATTAATGTGTGGAATTAATATCATTTTATCAGACATTCCAGAGCTGCTGGTGGTGTGTGTGGCTAGAGCCATGATTCAGAACTGTCAGACAGCGGGGATGCATCAATCTAATTCAACACGCTGTCAGCTCATCTGCCTTCCAGCCACGAGATGGGGGAAAAGTGTACATAACAAATATGAGGCTGTGTTTCCCTTTTGTTTATTGTCAGAACTCTGGTTAAGTGTCACTTTTCTATTCATTCTTTCAAAAAGAGAGGTAATGTAAGTTTGTGTTGGTGCCTAGTCATTTTCTACAAAATAATTCTTTGTAAAATGTTGATACCAATTTATCGGACAGGGATACATTAGCGAGTATAAAAATGAAGCCTGCGTAAATATTACATGTGGAGTGATTAGGAATTCTGGCTTATGTTGCCTGCCAGTTCACTACGCTTTCTTTTTTTTCTATACTTTAGTTTGCCTCTCAAACCTTTTCTGAAAAAGGGTAAAAAGTAATTCATTTGATTTAGATCTGAAATTACAATCATGCTACTACATAGGTACATTTCTTTTGCACTCATGCGTGCAGTTACCATCTCACCCTAGATTTAGAATGTGTGGCACTTGTACGTAGATTTTCAATTTCAATACAGCTTAATGTTTTTACTTTAAGCCTGCACTTGCTTACTCAAACTCTGATAAACATAAGACAATGTCAACAAACCATCATTGACAGAATTTGCTTTAAACCTGCAAAAACTGATCTCTTGGGCAGCGGAAAAAAGTTCTGAACACAATAAATCACCTTTTAAGTAAAAAAATAAAATAAACATATTGCAAACAAATTAGAAAACAGTTGCATATGTACGCATCTAGAAGGCACATAGCCACATTGCTATTCATTTGGAGTTGTGTCTGGCCAATCCAATATTCATTTTTAGCTCTGTTTTTATTTTCTACCAGCTCCTGAAGGAAATATGTTGCTCTTTTAGCTGCTAAATGCTCCACTGTGCTCTCCAGCTAGCTGCTGTGGACGAAAACAACTCTAAAACAACGACCAGACAGCTAAACAATGAGCTGAAACTTAAAGCCCCATTGTGTAACGTTTGTAGTTATTATTATTATTATTATTAGTATTATTATTATAATTATAATTATAATTATAATTATTATTATTATTATTATTATTATTATTATTATTATTATTATTATTAGTATTATTATTATCAAAATCTGTATTGCCCTTCACAAACTATGATTATTGACCACCACCATCAATTTCAAGTATTCCTGTTGGCTTGAAATTTTACATTTGCGCTTACATGAACTGTGGTCAACACTCCATAGTCATGCACCATCTTGAAATACGTTAGTTGGTAAGGGACATACAGGACATACTGCTCCGCCTTTCGCATTTTTGACTCACAGCTGCTGCTAATGGGTATCGTCGCTTCCCGGCCCCGGCAAGTTTGACGAAGGAAACACGGAAATCCAAATTTCAGGAACAGAATAACAAAACGGATATTGAAAAAGGCAAGAGACTCAGAAAAAAAGAGTGAACATTGGAGATGCTTTGGACGCACACACCAAATCCCAACTAGTTAATTATCCTCCGGACCGCTGCAGTCTCTTTTTGTTCTCTCTCTCTCCTTTCGGGTGGCGCACGTGCCCGCTCGTGGTGTGAAGCGCACGTCTGCGCCACTGTACGACATGCACTCCAACCATGGATGTATTAAGAGTGGACGGCCTTTTGTACACTTTCGCTTTTTGAAGTGTGACGGCTACCATAGCTGCAATACGTACATTCAACTGCGTGGTGAGAGAGAGTTGATTGCGGTACATGATCTCAATGCTAGATGGGAGTAATTCTTACACAATGTAGCTTTAAAGGGAGCCACCTGTTTCACATTGTCACATTGTTTTCACTTTGTCATTTGGAACATTGTTTTAGATGTTAATAATAGCTGCTTTAAGGGTGTCACTAAGGTGCAGAAACTTTGTGTTCTTTGGTTATTACCAGTTTATAGATATTTCAGAATCAGAATCAGCTTTTTTGGCCAGCTTTGCACAAACAAACAAGGAATTTGACTCTGGTTAATCTTTGCTCTCAAAGTACAACACTCACTTAACATACGAATAAAAACAGAAAGGCAGTTCAGTGCAATGGTAATATATTAAAGGTCCCATGGCATGAAAATTTCACTTTATGAGTTCCCCCAGACTGCCTATGGTCCCCAATTGGCTTGAAATGGTGATAGGTGTAAACCGAGCCCTGGGTATCCTGCTCTGCCTTTGAGAAAAAGAAAGCTCAGGTGGGCCGATCTGGAATCTTGCTTGTTATGAGGTCGTAACAAGCAAGGTTACCTCCCCTTTCTCTGCTTTGCCCGCACAGAGAATTTGGCCAACCCATGAGAGAGAGACATCATGGCTTTCAAACGAGCAAAGTGGCAGTTGGTCAAGGCCACACCCCCACCCTCCACCTTGCTCCCCCCCTCTCGCCTCCTCAATAACTATACAGACATAGAAATGGCACATACTAAGGAAAGCTCATTGTGGGACTGGCTCTAGTGGCTGTAATTCTGCACCAAGGCTGAATTTTGGGAAAGAGACTTCAGATACAGTATTAGGGGACCACTAAGGTCTATATAAAAGAGACTTCAGATACAGTATTAGGGGACCACTAAGGCCTATATAAAAAAGAGACTTCAGATACAGTATTAGGGGACCACTAAGGCCTATATAAAAGCATCCAAAGAGCACCATATCATGGGACCTTTAATAACAATATTGTATTTGTGTAATTGTACTAGATGGAAGGAGGTTGGACAGTTTGTGACCAGGATGTGAGGGGTCTGCAGAGATTGTTGCTGCCCTTTCCTGACCCTGGACTGATACAGGTCCTGGATGGAGGGAAGGTCAGCTCCAATGATCCTCTCTGCAGCCCTCATTGTCCATTGCAGTATGGCCCTATTCCGTTTGGTGGCTGACCCATATCAGACAGTGATGTAGGTCTGGACAGAGTCAATGTGGGGAGACCATTTTAGGTCCTGTGAGATGGTTGATCCCAGGAACCTAAAGGAATCCACAGTGGACACTGTGTCGTTCTGGATGGTGAGGGGGGAATTTCTCCTAAAGCCCGAGACACACCGATCAGACGGCCGACCCTCGGCAGAAAAGGCAGTTGGACTGATCAGTCTCCCCAAGTTGGTCAAAAAAATGCCTCAGAACACACCAAAGCAACGAGACGTAATACGTCTCCATAACAGCAGTCTGTATTGTCGCCCAAAAATGAAAACCGGCGGCTGATTGGACGAATGCGTCACATGGGTCTGGTTTCTCCGGAAATTCAAAGACAGACTGTCATGGCGGCTTGTTCAGAATACAATCTCATATTGTACTAAAATAGTTCACCGAAACGTGTTTCTGAAAACATTTTAAGCGAGAAATAGGCCATGCAGTTGCTGAATCTGTCTTCATTTCAGATCGACAAAGGTCAGTTTAAAAGATTTTCATCAGATTTTGAGAGACTCTAGTCACGCTCATTCCGCTCCCTGTTTCCCGGTTAGCACTCTACTAATCAGATGGGTCATTTGAGTCCGACTGCTGGCAGTGCCCGCCCCGTCGATTATACATGTCAAATCGGCCAATATGAAGGCCGACAGCCTCTCTGACGGACGACGGCACGGAACACACCGAACAGACTCGAGTCACTGACCTCACCAGACTGCAACGGCCGAATATCGGCCATGTGTGTCCGAACCTTAAAGTCCACTGTCATCTCCACAGTCTTCTTGGGGTTTAACTCCAGGTGGTTCTGACTACACCATTGGACCAGCTGTTCCACCTCCTGTCTATAAGCAGACTCATCACCATCCTGGATCAAACCAATGACGGTGGTGTCATCTGCAAACTTCAGGAGTTTAACAGATGGGTTCTTTGAGATTTTAAATTGAAATTGTGGCACAATTGTTCCTGCCTGTGACTCTACTGAATGTCTGTGTCTAAAACATTTAGGAGAGAAGTGCTGTACATTTCAACTCAAATGGAGAATTTCTGTTGGAGAAATTCAATCACCAAGTATAAAATTCAGTTTGATTTTAGATTCTCAATGTTGGATAAATTCAGCTGTAGTAGAGTGTTTTGTTCCTACCTGCAAATACAAAGCTCAATGCATTACAGCTCTGTTTGGAAGATGGCTTCTTCTCTATAGCGATGGCCTCTGAGGCCTATGGGTACTGAAGTTTTTACACCAAACAAAGCTGAAAAAAATTAAACACACAGTATGTCGTTAAATTGTTCAGGAGATGCCTGTACCTGTATATTAAGGAGCATTGACATTATCATTAAAAAAAAATGTATTATGGGGAAATACTTCCCAAACCCAAAGCTTTGCCCAATATCCTGTTTGAAAGTGGACTTACCGGCAAGAGAAAACAGAAAATATTTGCATAGAAAGCCATTGTCCTTTGTCAAAGACACAAATTAATTTGACTTGGCTGCATTGTCTCAGAGAAATATTGACAGATCATACATAATGCTACATACACATAGATTAAGATAATGGGACATTTCATTTGTTGTTTTGCTGGAGGAGTGGTTAGTGTAGGTGTTAAATGGTAGATTTAATTTTGCACTAAGAGTTGATATACTCTTATTTGCCCAAGTAACATCGCCAACCTGTCAGATTTGCTCATGGGCTCCCTCTATAGCAGTATGATAGAATAGTAATGGAGGCCGTAGACCTCATCGACATCATATCCTATCACCCTGCAGGTGGTTCAGTTTGTCGATGGGAGGAAATGGGATCTTTACACCCAATTTGAGGTGAAGTGACTCAGAGTTTACATGTAGGATATCCCGTGACCCTGGCGTAATGACTTCCAGGCTGCAGGTGGTCCTGCTCTTGTGTGTCAGTGATAGAACACCATAAACAGACTTAATCACATTCCTCCAGCAGTCTCTCTCTCTCTCTCTCTCTCTCTCTCTCTCTCTCTCTCTCTCTCTCTCTCTCACTCTTTCTCTCTCTCTCTCTCTCTCTCTCTCTCTCTCTCTCTCTCTCTCTCTCTCTCTCTCTCTAACATACACATATTCTCTCCCATCCTCATTTTTCTATCTTTCACACCCTGTCTTTCTCTGTCCTATCTCTCTTTGTCCATGGAAAAGTACCTCCTCCAATAATGCATACACACCTGCACTCAAACTTATCCATTTGCTCATACCTAAATTTCCACTTTGCCTCACATATGTACAGTAGTGCTCACACACAAACGCATTCACATCAGACAGACGTATGTAGTACTGTAAGTCTACTATGTCATGTGGGCGCCACGTGAAGAAGGTTTAGCAGGCTGCCGGGGGGGGGGCGTAGTAAGCAGTGTGAGGCATCACAGAAAACAGCTGTTCACGCATCCTTTCTCTTTTTTTTTAATGGCACTTCCGTGGCATCCCATAGGTCGTCTGGGATTAAAATACAAAAGCCACTCCTTTCCAAGTACAAACGCGGTTTGGGTTTAATTGTTTTCAGATTTTTTTTTTCTTTCCCCCATCCATTAATGCCTTTTCCAGGCCTTAATAACAGTGTGGTTTGGGGGGACTAAGTCAGACTCAAAACTCTGTGAACAGAAGTAGTTCTTCCAGGCCTGTGCTGATTCCAGCAGGCAGCATGTTGCCCAAATGGAAGTTCCTTGTGGAACAGAATGCAATACTCATTAAGACAGACTGGCTTTTTTGGCACACATGCTCTTTGCTGTTATTTAGCACCACCACCATCCTTCACTGTACATCCATTCACAAACATATCGGACAGCAGAGTTTTTCGATACAACCACATCAATTATGATCAATTACATCATCTAAGAAAAACAAGAAAACAGTATCCGAGTGCTAAAACCCTGGGACTGCTGTTAAAAAAAAACATAAGCAGTGTCAGAATACATTTCAGAGGAGTAAGAGCACATGTTTGGTGTAATTTGTGCAGGAACAACTACCGATATTCTGCAGATATGCCTGTACTGGAACATAGTACAGTAATGGTATGCTAGTCAACATTTCAACACCACTTTATATTCCACAGGACATGTCATTTTAAATATGATACTTTTCTTTACTTTGCACCAAGTGAACATGAATTGTAATCACCAAAACTCCAATCCACAAACGGTAAGAGTCCCATCACAAGTGGTCACATTGTGAGTGGCTTGTGTTTAAATTTATGTTGAGCATATTGGTATTTTAAAAGAGGCCAGTGGCTTCTGTTTGGCTCTATGCTGGATGGACAATGATACAAATCAGTAAGCAGCTCCTCATGTCTACAACTGATTGTAGGACAAACAGGCTTAAAATTTCACGGTAACAGAGAAATATCAACTTATTTTGGTATGGCCAAACTGCATCTCAATACATTTTGCAGCAAAATAGTATGATTATTGTATATACAGTAAAACAAGGTAATTACTGAGCCATTAAATCATTGTATGCAGGTATCTAAAGTATTCATTTTTTTGTTATTTCATCCACTTCCTTATAAAGACCAATGATGATGATGAGAATCTTTGCTCTGGAAAGATCACAAAAATATGTAAACATGCTATTACTTCAAATTGCTCCCTGTTGTCTACTGGCATTAAAAGTAGATTAAACACAAGCAACGTATAACATGGCTAGTACAAACTTGTTTCAAACCACTCCAAACATCCTTAATGTGAATATGCCTTAGCAATGTTACCCAATGAAACAAAATGATATAACCCTACTGATGTTAAGGAGTGGGAAGCTCTGCTGTCCTATAGGAGCGTCTTGTCCCAGTTTGGGATGTTGTTGATGTAGGGGAGTTGAGCTGTTGAGGCACGCCTGAGAAAGATTATCATTAGTCGGGGGCGGTGTGGGCAGTAGGAACCCATGAAACCTGCCATCCAGGCCCTAATTGGAGGTCATTAATCATGTGAGGCTGTCCTGCAGTGAACAGCCCTGTGTTTCTCTTTGCCGTTTGGCCATCATGTAGAGGTCTCCTGTGTAGATGAGGACTCCAATCATGCTGGGAACAGTTTGGTCATGCTTACACACTTATGGCAAGAATTGCTATGCATATAGTTGAGCTGTATCAGTGGCTGTACTGGTAGTGTTTGTAACAGTATGGAAGTAGTATGGAAGTAGTAAAAAAAAACAATATATATTTATATATATATATATATATATATATATATATATATATATATATATATATATTTATATATATATATAGTTGTACTAGATGTAGCAGTGTGCTTGTTGTACTAATAACACTAGTCATTGTCCTTTGCATTCATTGAATTGATGTATCAGTTCAAACTCTTAACGTTATGATGTGTAGACTTTTCAGTTTCCTATAACTTACTTTACAACCCATGACTTGACATAAAAACTGATTGCCAATCATTAAATAACAACACTGCCCTCCCACTTTAATAGTCTGTCTTTTGTCTATGACATGAAATTATTCCAACTCAGCAATGGGAGTCTTAACTCACTGATATGAATTAGGAGTAAGAGTATATCTGAAAGCTGGAAATCATGACCCCCTTCCAGCAGCTATTGATTGGAGTAGCAGAAAATCCATAGTGGCTGATTTGTGAACCATTAAGTTTTGAACCCAAAGCTCATAATGCTCATATTCACAGCTTTACTCTGTGCTGATGAGGGTGAGGGTGGGATAAAGAGGCAGGGGGTTAGGGCATTATATGCTGAAGGGTTAGAGGCAGGCAGTTAGAGAATGAGGGAAAAGCGTTGGAGGCATTGAAGATCATTAAACAAATCAATTCAACTCTATCTGGAAGATTGCCCACACATGCAATAAAACAATGAGGCAAGTGCACAAGGGGAACAGTTTGTTCTTATCATATTTACACGTCGGTTCTAATTTATATTTACATTTATTGACCAAATGCAAAACAGTACAGGCAGGAGTTCTTATCATCCCTCAGCTACAGTCCTCATTTAATACAGCAAATCAAATGGAGGAAACACTTCTAGCACTCTACATATATTATAGCAACCGTCTGTAAATAAAAGCTATTCTCTTGTGCAGTCATCCCATTATAACATATGGAAAGTAAGGACTTTTCCTGTTTGACAGTTAAAAGCACCATCAAAACGGCAGCATATTTTAACAAATGTCTTAGGTAAACTTTCCATGTGTTGTTGCATTCTGTTGCATTCACTTCATTTTTTATGGAGTAGAGAACTACAAGTTTGTTGACAACCATGATCTGGCATTTAACTAAAATAACTCCACAGGTTTTCTTTAACCTTGTGTTGTTTTTATTTCTTGTCACCCCTATAGAATCTGGAAACATTGTGGTTTTGAACAAGTAGACCTGTTCATACTGTAGCTCCTACGTTAAGATGTATTTCCCTAGCTACATAACTCAAGCCTTGTTCCCTCTCCTTCTGGTCAGCCAGAGGTCACTTCACACAGCTGCCTCACTGATCTTTTTTTGCTGTATTCAATTGCCATCCAACTGAAAATAAAAGATTTTCATGGGTACATAACAAGATTTTAGCTCTCCGTCACCCTCACTATTTTTCCATATACCAGACAGCTCTAATGTAAGCTAAATCCGACCCTGCCAGTCAGGAAAAAAATATGGCAACAGCAAAATGCTTAATGTGAAATGAAATGATAATTAGCTATTTCTAAAATAAGGAGCCATTACACCAGAGGTGTCAAAAAAGTCATGAAGAGACATTAATCACAGCCTGCATCACACATTCTCAGGTACACATATGCCCGTCTCTCGAGCGTCACTTTAACACCATGTGCATGTACAAACTGTGGCAAGCCTCTAGGGAAACACTAATATGTTTTTCATACACATTTTGATTTCATACTACGGCGAGCTGCAAATGAAAATTGCATCTGACTCACAGAAAGCCATTGAGATCTGCTGGATGTCGTCCATCTGTCTACAGTAATTGAGCAAGTATTTTTTCGGGAGGCGGGGGGGCTGGCACTACAAACCTGGTCAGGCAACAGTTGAGCCATTTACTGCACAGGTACTGTTAGAAACCTGCCACCCCTGTTCTGAAGCTAGGAGTATATTGGTACAGTAAGTATGCTTAACTGTAAATATATAGCCATTATTGTTCACAGATTAAAAC
The DNA here is from genome assembly GCA_023631565.1 of Gymnocephalus cernua. Lineage (NCBI taxonomy): Eukaryota > Metazoa > Chordata > Actinopteri > Perciformes > Percidae > Gymnocephalus > Gymnocephalus cernua. The sequence goes on along the minus strand of CM042426.1, from coordinate 6,298,619 downwards.
TTCTTCTCTTCATCATTTTGAATTACTGTTTCAAATGCATTTTAACAAATTGGTTACAAGTAGATGAGAGATGAAAATCTATTTTAGTGTAACAGTGAAATTTACAAGTGAAAATGATCAGTTTGGCCTTCTAGTGATTTTAAGAACTCCTGTGCTGCATATTCTCCCTGCATTGAGAAAGAACATTTTAATTACAAGGTCTAATGCAGAGTCAGTTTGATTGTAGTAAAAAGATGATGAAATGACACAGTAACGTAAGGTTGTCGTCATGGTGACCTGCTCTGGTAATGCTTCAAGGTTATCAGATAAAAAAAGGCAAAGATATTTTACAAACACACAGAGTATGTCAACAAATTCCATTAGTTAACAGAGTTTAGTTTTCTCCAGCTAGCACCACTAATCTATCTGACAGATAAATACACCATGGTCCAAGGCTAGGTCTGTCAAGAAAAGAGGACTACATTGTAACCATACTGACAATGACATGATCTGACTGGCATCATTGCTGTAAAAAAACGTGCTTCTCTTTGCAATAAGAACTGTATAATTGTTACAGCTAGACAGACTGCCACATTCACATTCTGCATCACCCATGAATGATATCAGTACACACTGTTGGAGACCCACTGGTACAATGGAAAACATCCCTTTCAGAAATCTTGAGAAGCAGCCTGGTCTGCAGGATATATTTTACCAGCTCCTTCCAAGATGTGTTGAGTGGCGTCCTAATCAAAAATCAATGGGCCCACTTGAGTAGGCCCACAAGGCTTCTGTAGCGGGTTATGTAATCTGATAATATCAATCATAACTGTGTTAGAGGCAATCCATCTGACTTTCACAGGACTGGGGTCAGTGAGTAGAGGGGAGGCAGGGTGAGGGAGCCTTGGCCTCCCATGCCATCAATTACTACTTATTATGGGGGGCTTACTCTGCCAGAGAGCTGTGTAGCCCCCCTACCATAAATAATATTAACAGGACCAGTCTCATCAATCAATACCAGCACAGTTGTATTGCTCCAGCCTAAATGGCGGCTTCCATGGCTCTCCAGCCTCGATCAATGACCATGGCTCCTCCAGACTAGCGCATAAGGGTAAATCTAGCTCTGTTTGAGCCCTGGGGTCTTTAGCTTGCCTTCTCTTGCTACTCCAGTGTTCTTTATCCCCTGACTCTGTGACTGCCTGTCTATGTCTTGCTTCACTTATGTTGAGTACCCAACCATCACTACCATCTGTAGCTGCTGCTAACTGCTGCTGTTGCAGTATCTGCCAGGCTCATGCAGGCTGGCTTGTTAACAGTATGAAGCCCACACAGAGGAAGTGTCAGAAAAGTGTCTGGAAGAGTGATTATGTAGAATTAATGAGTCACTTACTGATTCCCCTCCCTCCACACTTTACCTCCTTCCACGTTTTTGTGTGACTTCCTGCTGTAAGGGATTTGGTGCGAAGAGGAGCATTTGAAGCACTTCAGTGTAGCCTATGGAAGCAGGAGGGTGCTGGGTCACGGTGGTGCGAAGTGATTACGCCACTTTTTCTGAAACATCTGTCACAAATAAAGCAATGTGATTTAATTTCTTGCTGCCATGTTCACCTTAAATACAAAGGTATGGGCTGTTTCTTTAGCTACAGGCGGGATGAGATGGGCTACATCAGTTCAGGAGAGGTGGGGTGGTATTACGGGCATAATTACGGAAGCAAATAATTAGCGAGTAGAGTGCAAAGCAAGATTAATTAGCCTCATCATCTGTCTGTGACCTTAGCTCTCGCGAATCATTCCCTGCTTGACCAGCTCTGCCATAAGCAAATCATTCACCCAGGGACTGAGCGCCTCATACCCAGCAACCAGTGAGAGAGTAAGTGGCTTCAGCAACCTTTGCCTTGGGACTGTTATTTGGGCGGCTACAGTCCATGTGTCATTGTGAGATGTGAAAACACTCCCTTGTGTGTGTGCTGCAGCTGGGAAAAAGTATTTGTCAGGTAAAAATATCTTTGGTTCATAAATTATATAATGCAGCTCAACTATTTGTTAGATAGAAATGTTGAGTGTTAGGTCTGACTTTTCAAATCACTAAGTCGAAACAACAATAATAGCAAACTACCTTTGGTCTGACTCTGTGGGACTAGGGATCAAACTTGTGCCATGTGGGCTATTCTGCTTAGCTCTCGCCATGTTAAAGAACTGACACTTCTGTTTTTTGTAATAGTTTAAAATCTGTTGTTTGTTCATAGTTTTTATGCAACTATGAAATTTGTTGTCCATCATCTCTCATTCCTCCTTTTTGTTCAGATGTTTTCCAAATAATCTTTTCAGCCACAGCTGAACTGGTCTCAGGATTTCTGATCTGACCATGCTCCATTACTGCCACTGAGTGACTGACAGGATGTAACAGTCCTCTTTATCTGTCTGATTAATTCATTTAATCATCCACAAAATCCCAAAACGAATTCAACTCAAACTCTAATTAAGGAAGTACACTATAGAAAATGGAAAGAGTACTGTTTATGTGTCTTTGGTTGCACTGTATTCTTGTACCTTCACTAAGGAAACTCGGCTCAGTCCAACCTCAGCAGTGACTTGAAATGCTAGCCTTACACTGACCTGCATACTTCAAAGCTTGATCAAGCCTTCGACAGACAAGGAATTCTGTGGTTCAGGCAATTTGTTAAACAGGCGAGAGGTTTAGTGTGATTTGGGAGTGAAGGGATGTTTCAGTAGTCCTGGCTAACGCGCAGCTCAGCCACTCAGGCCCTGAGAAAAGCACTGGGGAACCACCTCCACCATAACACCCCCCCCCCCCCCACCACCCCAAAAAAAAAGAAAACAGCCATTGTTTTTTCCCCCAGAGAAGACGAGTGAATTTTTTATATGTATAAAGTGAATGTATAAAGAGAAGACGAGTGAATGTTTTATATGTATAAACTAGAGAGAGAGAGAGAGAGAGAGAGAGAGTCTCAAGGCTCTTTGCCAGCTATAGAACAATAAAGAGTCACAGAAAGATGCGCTCCTTGTTCACAGTATGGGTCTGAGACTCGTCTAAATGCCTTCTCTGTGGAATACAAGCTTCAATTGACTCATTGATGATGGTATCAGCCAAACATGTCTGAGTAGTATCAGACAAGGAGGCAAACATTTCACAAACAGTTGGTTTGTTTTTATAAAGGGAAAGACCAAGAGAAAAGTTGCCTCCAGATATTTTTCAAAGTAACATTTCTGGCTTATGAAACTAAATCAAAGGCAAAAGATTTTGTTTTCATGGTAAATTGAATTATCCTTCTTTGTCTCCCTATTTGAAATCATCCTGCAATTTCTAAATTGTGCTTGCCTAAGATTACGTATTGCAGGCAGTTAAAAATGCATACGTTCTGTTTTCAAGATGTTTCATTTTAAGCATTTTCGGAGGAGGAAAGTTCAAACCACTCCCTTGATGAGTATGTGCAGTTCGACATAAGTACTGTATTTACCTCCAGTAATCGTCACAGTTGGCTGAAACCTGTCAAGTTAAGATGTATGAGCGGGTATATAAAACGGACATAATTTCATGGTAAAGATGGGAAATGTTATTGCTGTTTGATTATTGAACCTTTTGGTGCAATTGCAAAAGCCTTTACTCTGGATTAACATTCAGGTTTAACTCAATTATTTATGTGTACACCAAAATGATGTTTTGAAATCTGTCTCCCCTTTTAAACACTGTAAACAAAGGCTATCAATCATAACCCTTGGCAGCTGTAATTGCTACCAGAGGTGGCGAGTCAGCTCACTCACTGCTGCATTAAGACATTGTTCAGTCCCACAGTAATCTGTGCCAGTCTCATCAAACAACAAAGTATCATGTTTAAGTGCATGGTAAACTGTTGTGAATTTTTTTCCTGTTTATAGGAACTGATTTCCTAATTATCTTAGCCCTTTTATATTATGGGCAACTTGTGTGTCATCTGGGACTTTATGACCCAGTGAATTTGGCAGTCCAAAAAGTAATTCTTAGTCTCTTATTTGTACACACTTTGTGAGTTCACTGTGGAAACACACAAAACAAATTTATTTGACAATCAGTCTCTGCTTTCTCATCCAGACGCACTGTATTATTGATTTATTTTTTGCACGTCACGTTTTCAAATTTGCAGTGAATCATGTTCTGTATTATTGTATAATTAAGTATAATCGTGTTGTCTCTAATACCTCTCACTCTTTTTTTCCTTATACCCCTTTGGTCTATTAGATGTGTTGTATTGAGAATATCATAGACAATTCATCATCATGCAAACAGACAGAGTTCTCATTTTATTTTTCAGTGTCAAACATAAAATATTTAAGAGATAATTTGGCATTTTATAAAACTGCCTGTATTCATGTTTTGTTTCATGTAAGGAAACTGTTTTATTGTATTAAGTTCTATGTTATATACCTTGAGTCTCTCTCTATCATATACCGGAAGTTGATAGGCAAGTGGTGGGAGTAAGGGAGAAGCAGAGACGCTGCTCACTGACTCCTTTCACATTAATGAATGGAGAGGCATAGCTTTTATGGAGCTGAGCTGTATTGACCTGTGGCTGACTTCTACTTTTTAGTTTCATAACATAATCAGCACTTGACACACGATTATAATAACCCGATGCAATTTACGGCATTCTCTGCAAACACATTGATTTTTTTTGAACCGCTGCCTGAACCAATTACATTAATATTGCCGCATAATTAGTTTACACATTACTAAATTACTGACAGATTAAAAGTGAAATAGCAGAGTTCATACCCTGCCCACATAACTGCCAGAGAGGAAATTAATATGGATTCAAAAGGTCCTCAGAGGCATGAGCAGTAAAAGGGGAAAAAAGCAACAATCTATAAGGCATGCTTGGATAAGGATATCCTCTCTGCAGGCTTGCCAGGTGTTAGTTTCAGCAGGGGCATTGAGGCCCAGTAATTAATATGGTCTTTAATTTGATTTGCATATGAATATTGAAAGGTGCTGCTCCTATGGGGAGGGTTACAGTACTCTCAGTTTAGAGGAGTGTGTGTAAGACTACTGAGGCTGCCCATGCTTATCGCAATTATCAAAGCCCCCCATTCAAGCCATGCTCAGACATGGCCTCATTTTATCCTAGTACTTATATAATGTTTATATACTGTACTATCAATATATTTACAGTATGGGTGTTAATGAGTAGCCTTTAGAATATTTATTGCAGGAGCTGCTCTCATTTTGAAACTGGGAACGGTACGTAGTGCATGCTAGAAACCATTGCCTATGTAAATCTATCTGTCCATCTTTATTGCACCTTACTTCTACTCAGGAGAAGGTTAGTGGCTGGCAGATGAGCTGCTGGATGGCACACTAACTTTTCAGCAGAAATGTATTGCTCTGACCTTTGATGTCCACATTGATCCAATGTACTGAGTGGCCATTTCCCCAGAAACAAACATATATAATTGGTATTGGGTTCCAATGGTGCTCTTTCAATGTCTTGGGGATGCTTTGCAGCAATCTAAATCAATTCACACTTATAGACACAATATGGATGCCTTAGTGCTGACTGGTCATTTGAGGATGGCTGAGAGGTTAGAATTCAATAGAACTTGATCAGGCACAACCAATCCATCTTCTTCAATCCTCAAATTCTAATTCTACATGGAAGCTGAAGATGTAATCGTAATGAATTTTACTTGTAGTGTTTTTTGCTATTTTTGTAAGTACCAATCGAAAAAGCACCTGGAAGAAGTGCTGGTAACAGCTGCTCTATGAACAACATTGGATATTTAATACGCCATGTTTAACACATATATGAAACACGTGGGCCCTCTGTCCTCAGGTGTATCTTACACCTTATTATGTACATAAATGATGGAGTTCTGTTTACCTCAGTATTAACATGCATCAGTGCTTCTGATGCCTTTGTCTGTTTAGAGCCTCATAAATTACGTCTTTGCAATGAGTCAGTAATACAAACGTTGCTTGAGCAACAGATCTTTACAAATCTCAGAGGTCATGAAGTTACTTGCTGCATGGTACTGCAGGAAAAAGGTACATTTAGACATCTTGCTAACTTTGAATAATACATTTACATAATTCCCCAACTTTCCTCTCAAAGATATTGATTCACCTCATTTTCCCAACATCTCCTGATCCCTCTGGTCTTGTTGGTTTTCATATCAGTCTTTGAAGTTAGCTGAATAGACCCAGAGAAAAGATCTTAATTCTCCTTGAAGTTCTTTGGCTGTGGTGTATGTGTGTATTTGTGATGTGGGTTTACTGAGGAGGACTACTACAGTAGAATATCTTCATTGTCCTAGATTTCTCTCAGTGCTGTGGGACTAAGCAAACTAGTTGGTCCCTCCAGGATCTCGCGGCCTTTTTTTTTAGATTGTTGTGGCCCAAAGTTGTGAGAGACAGTGGAAATTGCACAAAAAAAAGTTTGAAGATTGTTTTTGCTATACTTCTTTAAAAATAAAAATAAACTTGTTTTGGGGAGAATAAAACTACTCTGGGCTGAGTTTTCCTAGTAACCTTACCAAAAAGGCTCAGGATGCTGGAAATGTTGTTATAATATGAAAATGGCTGGTGGATTTAAGACAAAAAATAATAATGTATTGAATGAATCAAATTAGAATATATGTGTCAGTGGCTTGTTGATCTTTACATTGTTATTTAATTTCCTATCATGGCCTGGGACACACATTCATACGGTTTGATAAAGTACTTATTGGACTTATTGGACTTAACTTATCATTGCACTTACAATAACGAGCGTAGCTGTCCTTAATTTAGGTCATCCTGTACGTCTCATCTCCGGTTTTTCCTGCATCCACCATTTGTGTTTGTGTGCGCGTCAGTTGCAGGGGGAACTGAGCACCAGCCCCGCCCACTGCAGAGGGCCGACAGGATTGAAACAGCAGCAGCTTTCAGTGACTTTAGAGTGAAAAAAATGTTACAGCCTGCATTGCTGTCAAAATGTATACAGGTTGGCAGGACATTCTGAAATCTTTTGCACGTTTGCATGTTTTGTTTTCTCTTTCGATGTACGATTTGTTGGTAAATGTGAGATGTTCCAGTCACACACGTCTCGTCTTTATATCAGAAACAAGGAAATGAATTAGGCGACAAACGTGTATTACGTCAACCTGTTCTCACTACCGCTTGGTCAGTGGCTCTTAGAGTCACATACTGATGCAAAGTTTGGCACACGGGACTGCTGTGATTGGTTGAAGCCGCGGGAAACTCCGGTTATTGGTAACATTTGCAGAAAAGTTGCCGTTGATGGTCAAAATTGCAAGTCATACCAAACTCACGGTGATTGGTTGATCGCGTGAATTGTTATGAATCCTGGAGGGACTGACTAGTATAGAAAATGTCTCCATTCATCAGTATATAACAGACTGATCACTGACTTATCCAAACAAAAAATGTGCATTACCTCACAAAGTCCATTGCTAAGGAAGATGTAAGGTTATGGCTCAGGCTTAAATTAAAATCATAGATGAGACCAGCTCAAATGCCCAAAAGTTGTTTTGTCTGTGTTTTTTATCAAAGAAATAATGTTCTGATCTTGTTATGGGCTCTGTTTTATACCTCTAATGGCAGTGCTTACTCTACATTTCACATTTTGCCATTTTCTTGTCAGTTGTAGACTGGACTGTAAAATATAAACTATAAAAAAGTTAAACTATAGATATAGTCACTACTACTACACAACTACTGCAGCTACCATTTTATGGTATATAATAGTACACATATGCACATGTTAACAATAATTTCATGTTTAGTCCAAGTCTGCAGTTTACATTTGATTTCATCTTCATCAATCAAAAAGAGTTGAAAATCATTGCTGAATTTACACAATCTTTTTTGGTTTTGATTAAGAAAAAGTAAAACGCCATGTTTTAACTATTCACCCTGTATCCAGTGTTACAATGTTTAATTGGTCAATGCTGAGGAGATTGGGCACTAGTTACCTGTCCACTATGCAGCCTGGCTGTTTACTCAGCTGTAGGACCTCTGTCTCCAGTGTAAGGGCAAAAGCAACAGGTCACTAAATATTTCATTTCCCAAGCAAAACATGCTTCCCCTCGTCTGCTGAAAAAAAGAAACAGATCACAGTGATGAATGTGCAATCAGGCTGATTAACTCGTTATTAGTTGTCCACGGGATCCACAGAAGGAAATGAGGACAGGAATGAAAGGTTGTTTATATGTCTTCTGGTCAAAGTTATGAATGTGATGTGAGGAAGAGGCCTCCATGAACTTTTGCCTCTTTAAGTTAGTGATTTGAAGTTGAATTATGATGCCAACATACTGTACATCACTTGTTCCCACTGTCTGGGTCTTCCTTATAACATGTAGGTGTTATCCAAAGCACCAAACCGTACCATGAATATAAGTGACCCAAGTGGGTATTGGGTCCAACTTCTCAAATGTTTCCTCCCTACTGACTTTTCATTGTTTTCTTTGACTTTGACAGTCTTTTTGCCAGCAGATGGTGCTGCAGTCTCTTTACACTGCATCTGCAGTGGAGCTAGACAACATATGCTCTCCGGGTCTCCCACAGACATGCACCACACACTTTTAAAAGAAGAAAAAATGTCCAGCTTAGTTCCTGAGTTGAGGCAAATGTTTGTTGAAATAAGTGGAGATTTCCTGGTTTTCTTTTTTGCGGAGAAAAAAAGGAAAGAAGCAACAATTCTTTATAGGATGAGCTCGAGGTGTTCTGTAATTACCCTTACTTGTGCAGCTCTAGCTCTTTTTTCCCCTCGCTGAGTAGGAACAGACAATGTTTTCCATTCCAGTTGCCTCTTACAGTTGCAGAGAGGGTGCTGGTGGGCTCAGTGTTGGGGCTTTTACTGTTGTGGAACATGGTGGTAAGATGGCTGAGCCAAATATCACAGCTAGCATGGATGGTGGCTGGCATTATGGACGTAAGTAAGAGCAGCACTAACATCTTTCTTTATAAGCGGACTGAGAGGAGAGGGTGAGGAGAGAGCATGCTGGATTTCTTGTAAAAAGGTTAATAATTAAGCTTATGAGCATCTGCCAGGTCCATGTTGTTGCTAATTGAAAAAAATACAGATTATGTTGATGTCGTAGCTAAACATATTTAAAAATGAATATTTTAATTATTCCTCTCCTTTTTAAATATATTATTATTTTATCATTAATACATTATTATTATTATTATTGAGTCAATGTTTTTGTAGAACACCTGTGACTTCAAATGGATAACATTTGCTTTTCACACCATTAGGGAAGGTGTAGGCTGACCAGGAGGGGTGGGGTAGCGTGTAAGCTATTGAAAGGAGGAATGTGAGAGAACATTATTGCCCACACTTAATGTGAATGGAAAAGGGGTTAAAGAAATGACAGCGTACAGTGGGTGGTAGGGCCTCAGTGCAGCCTGGGAGGAAATGGAATGAGAAAGTGCAGTCAGGCAGACCACTCATTCACCATGACAAATGGGAGAGGCCTAGGCCAAGGGGATACCTGATACCCCACGGTGGGCTGTGTGCACCTGCCCGGGCTCCATAATAAACCTCAGCCACTTGTAGCAGCACACCTCCATTGGTTGCATAATTAGAGATTAATAACTGAGGTATTAATAACAAAGTGGTTGGAAATAATTGATAAACAATTTTATATATTATTTCACTCTTAATGCTGTTTCCCTTTACAAAGTTATTTTTCAAAGTTTTATGAGAAAAACAAACACGGCAACAATGAGTGCATGAAGATAATATATGTAAAATACATAAATGCATGTAATACACATTCTTAAAATTAGCCAGAGATAGAGATAACAGGAAACTCAAGGACATTTATGGAATAAACTTATAGCCATGCAGCAAAATTTTGCATTATTTGTCATTCACAATTTACCCCAAAAAAAGAAATACATGACATACAGTGTTCACGTCAGGAATCTATGCCTTTGAAACGAGAAACTTGGGAAATTTAAATGTTAATGTAATACTGTTGCTCTGTTGGTTTGTAAGGCTTTTTAGGTGTATTTATGCACTAATATAAAACAGTTAGTCGCCCAAAGACGAGAACATTTGAGGAACTAATTACAGTAAAAGTTCTGTTGTGTCTTTCAAAGTCTAACAAAGGTTTTTATCACCATGTTTTTACCAAAATATATAAAAAAAATAACTAAACAAATTGTAAATAACTGGGAACATTACTATTACATTTGGTTTACAATTTGTACACATAACAAATAATAATGTATAATTAAAATGTATAACTACAGATAAAACTTCATAAAGCTTGATAAATCGTCATCCTACTACAGATCCAAACGCATTAATATGCTCACAAAGAGTTAATGAGTGTTTCAACAGGAGGTCACAAGCAGCATGTCATGAGGTTTCCATCTAAATTAAGTCATATATCAAATTCCAGAATTAGAGGGGTACTGCTATAATCCAATTGTGTAAGAGGACAGAACAAGAGACATGCGTAGATAGCAGAGAAGCAGTCTTCTGTTCCCATATAGTCACACGTGGTTCAGAACGTATACTCCACCTCGGGGCTGTCACTCTTCCTAGAGCATCCAGGAAGGATTACTGACCTTCTCCCATGCAGGCAGATGAGCTGTGGTCACTCTAACACTGGTCAGTCTGTGGCGTCAGGGTGCAATGCAGCGTACCCTGAAAATACTCAATCTCCTCTCCCATTTCAGTGTTTAGATTGGGCTGTGGAATGACCACAGGCTGATAGTAGTAGGGCCTGCTCTACTCAGAGGAGAAGAATAACAAACTCTTTTTCTCTGGCCAAACATGAGCTCACTCCTCTGGTTTTGTGTCACTTTGTTAGATTTACAAGTATTCCATCCTCAAAAAAAGAGAGATTGTATTACTTAATATCACTGTTCTTTAAATTACCATGATTTCTATTTATACAGCATTATGTGACATTTCTATATGCATATATGTAAACAAACAAGGCAAATAGCAGCATAACAGGAAAGTGGCAGTCCCTCCACCAAGTGCATTATTTTGTTCTACCTGAGTATATTACATGATCACACTTAAACCACAGCTAATTAACACACAACAAAATACACAGCATATTGTTTTCTCTGGTTTTGGCTAATGTGAAAACTGGCTAAACTGTGATTTGTTAAATTGTAAGCAAGCTTAACCATTAACCTAGTGTACAGCATCAGTTCTGTTACTATGGTAACTTACAGTCAAATAACGGCCTGGGATCTCATTAGCACTGATGTAGGGTGATGACTAAACTGTTGACTGAAACGGAGGTTTCCCAATATACAATTTTAATCGGAAGCTCATCAGAATTTTCTGTGACCATAGTGTAAATATCCAATATAAAGTTAGTTCTACACATTGTGGGGTCATTCTGAGTTAAACTTGCAATAGTTACTATAGTAGTAATAGTTGTTACAGTTACTGTTTTATGAATAGTTTAGTCCTGCTGCACTGGTTGCTCTGTCTGTCTGTTGGTCATCGTTGTGGTAGTTAGCAGATCATACTATGCCAGTCACTACTGTCACTATTTCCTTCTGCTACAGCAGAGGACAGAGTTTCTACGGCTCACCTCATCTTCAACAGTACATACTGCTCCAACCTTAATAAGTAGATAAAACAGTGTTGTGATAGTTTCTTTTGGATTCAAAACCTTACATTTTAAGACGGTCTATTCCTTTAGGATTAAGGTGTTACCGCAATAACTACAGTGTTTTTATTTTTAATGGGTCTGTGAATACACTTTTACTTTTATTTTATTTTTTACTTCTCTGTGCACTGTACATGAATGCTTTTCCATGTCCCAGCAGTATTACAATCCTACTCATCAGTAGCATTCTCCAAGGTTTAAAACTCTGTACAGAGTTTGTGTTATCTCCTCATGTATGTCTGAGTTTCCTCAGATTGCTCTGGTTTCCCCCACAGAAAAAGACATTGAGTTTTTAGATTACTTTACTAGGCTTTGAACAGTTGTCACTGGCTGCCTCACTGCGGCTGCCTGCTCTTAAATAGTTAGAACTTGTACTGAGTATGCCATCAATTTTATTCTAACTGTACATAGCCTGGCAGTGTTATCATTGTGTGCTATTTCTGTGCATTTACCATCAAGCTAGCAGTGAGTGTGTTTTTATTCCTGTGCAAAGCATCTGGGTTAATCTCATATTAGGCAAGAAGGATCATTCTCACAAACAGTCTTAGACTTGTTTCACAGAACTATGCTCTAAATCAAATGCACGGCGTCAGTGGATTACTCTGTATCACTTTAGAGATTCAATACTAAGAAAATGCGGTGAAAATGAATTTCCAGTTTGTTAGTCAAATATTGAAATGTTTTAAAAACACCCAATGCTCTTTAAAAACATCTAATGTTAATGTGAAGATCTCAACTCAGAGCGTATGTTGAATTCCTCGAATCCCGAGCCAGTATGAGTGCGTGCCTAAAATTTGAGTTAGCAACACGATAGCTGTTAAACTCTTAGTCATAAAGTTTGTATACATAATTGGAAATCTAATTAGTATCTAATCTAGAAATTCCCTTAAGTGAGTTTATGTTATTACGTTTAATGTTGCTATTTTACAGCCCTCACTTTGTGTTCTGAAAGTTGCTCATCCCTGATCCTGTGTACATGTATTGCACTGTATGGATTAATGTTATTTGGTGTATCCTGTGGTTTGCATTATTCAGTTACACATTCCGTGCCTATTACACATGCTGCACTCTCGCAGTTTATTTTTTTTCATACTCTAAATGTATTTATTTGGGGAGGAGCAGTGGGCGGTAGGGACATCTGTTGCACTAATGCCCAACAGACTAAACAATATGTTTTGAATTAAGATTTGACCTTAGAATAAGCCTTATCTTATTATAAATCATAGTGACCATAGGCACAGTCTCTCAGCAACGAGGGTGTAGCGATGTAATCCAGATTCATAATCCAATGATTCTTACAAGCTGTTTTGTGTTGTTAAATACTGGGTATTTGTGTTGATTTAATATAATTCTAATCTCCTTTAAACTGCCAGTTGCTGTCTGGTTCATGGCCATCTTGTATATTGCTTGCTCTCTACTCTTCATTACTCTTCACTGCAATATGACGAGCCCACTGGACGACATGGATGGTGCTAAACCACTGATGTTCTTTGATGTTTGAAGTTTGTTAATTTTACTAAATAGATTTTCAAATGCATTTTTTTGTCTAATGTTTAAAGGTTTTGCTGACACCATCTGATCATCTTCTTGACAAACTTTGTATGAAGACGTTCTGTGACAGTGATTACAGTTAAGTACAACCAGCATTTTTTGCTGCTTTTTCCAGCAACTGTTTTTGAAAAGCAGCATCTTGGCGGAACTTGGTACAGCTACAAACTCACTTCACTGAGGAATTTTTATTTCCCTGTGAAACCATGATCTCATTTTACAAAATTAATTTCCCACAATTAACCCTGACTGTATTATAAGTCTCAGAAAATGCCGCAATAAAACATTAAAACATTTAACGGTATGTGTAAAATAACTTGTGTTAAATTACATTTTCATTCATTTGGATAATTTATGAAAAACATTTTCGTACCAACACTCATTGCTTCTTAGAATTATTATATTAAGGAATTCATAATAAAAAGGGGAAAGTCTGTCCGTCTGTCCATTGGTCTCATCTTTTCTAAAAATAAAAATGCATGAAGATTTACTCTACTTCTAATGACGTGTGTGTGTGTGTGTGTGTGTGTGTGTGTGTGTGTGTGTGTGTGTGTGTGTGTGTGTGTGTGTGTGTGTGTGTGTGTGTGTGTGTGTGTGTGTGTGTGTGTGGGAGATGATGTTTGTGGTTAGCTACATATAGCAGAAAGAAAGCTTAGTAAAAGATTTAGAGCTTGTTGTATTCAGTCCAGTTCAACAGGTGGTTCTGAGAATGTTGTACTAATAGGTGTTCACTGTCATTTCTAATTAGCAATAATTGAGTCGTCATAAAGCTTAGTCCGATTAATATCCTTGCTATTTTTATTTAGTTTTATTCTAAGTGGATTCTGCTCCCAGAAGATTTCGTCAGCGCTCAGACTTGCATGTCCAGTATTATTAGTTGCTATGAGTTGAGCCTGTGCAAATCTGTTAATGCATAAGACCATAAGAGCTTCTTATGTTCCAAGCCAGGTCAGAGTGAAGACACATCAGATTAATATTTGATCATGCAGAAGGGCCCTTAATCAGATTTGCTTATTCCCTTCGCTGAGTGCTCTGCAGCAATTATCATAATTGTTGCGCTAAACATGCTTGTCTTTACGGCTGGTGGTTGGACGTGAGCGTGTGCTGGGAGAGGGGGATTCCAGCACCAATCCCAATTAATGCAGGATGGGTGGCTGGGCCTGGAGAAGGAGGATATAGTGAAGGGGGGATGCTGGTCCAACCCACAGCCAGTGACATACCCCCGGGCAGCAAACTCAACTCCAGCCACCTGGAGCTCCTAAGGACAGACCCCCCCCTATATATATATATATATATATATATATATATATATATATATATATATATATATATATATATATATATATATACAGTAATCATATTTTATAAAGCTTTAATTTGTATTTGAATTAAATCATAATGCTCATTTATCTATCTATTTATTTGGACCCTGGAGAGTCTTGTTGTAAATAGAAATGATTTGCTTGAAAAATAAGAAAAATAAATCAGGAAAATTCATAGGTGACTCTTGTTAATACCATATAGTCTAACAAAATTCACAAGAACAATGTGATCAAATTGGGATTTAATATAACTATTTGGATGAAAATGGTTCACCTCGAGGTCTGTGGATTAATCAATGTAACGGCACTGTTTCTGAAAAGACACATTGCTAAGTTTGTTGGGGATTTTTTTCAAAATAAATGTTGTCATGCTGTGATGACCAAACCAAAAACCACAACTTGTACTTGCTAGGATTAAGTGAAAAGTGGAATTTATGTTTATTTATTTTTGGAAATTTGTGTTAAATGTAAACATGACCCTTTTAATTAAGCAGAAATGTGACTAGCTAAAGGTTTCTACTCTACACACACACACACACACACACACACACACACACACACACACACACACACACACACACACACACACACACACACACACACACACACACACACACACACACACACACACATTGTCTCAGCCAAATTCTTGATTTACATCCGTAATCTTAATCTTTCAAAGTTTTATTCTGTAATATATTTTAAGAAGAACAAAAATTGATTGATTTCCCAAAACCACTTGAAACCAGTGATTCTATTAAGATAACTGTACAGTACATATTTTACAAAATAAGATTGTAAAACTAGCTGCATTTTAAATATTCAGAATTTCAATTTACTTGATAACATGGACACAATAGTCTCTATTTATCGAAGGTATGTTAAAGCCTTTATCCACAACACTATTGTTGGAGGATAACCGATGAATATAATTGTTAATAAGAAATCAAATCAGTTTAAGTGAAATGTTTACAATGGATGTACAGATTTCTGAGATGACATAATTCAGGTTATGAAGAATATAGGGAAACAGACAAATAAACTGTGTTTTTCTAAAAACATTTTGGATGGAAACATTTGTGACTCAAATCCTGTTACTGTAATATGTCAAACCTGAACAATAAAATGACCAAAGAAACTGTCATTTTGATTGCTCTCTGATGAGTATGTTTTCAGCTAACCAGTTTGTCATAAGCAAGTCTGCATGTCTATTAAATATATGAGCCTGTGGACCTGTTCTGTCTCTATGAAAGTCATCCATCCTGCTGGAGGCATGGCACTGCGCAAAGAAACACTAGGAGAGATGGTTCCCCATTAATCTACGTTGACTGGCTGGAAATTGCATCTTTGTAATGAGTATTAGGTGTGCATCTACATGAATTAAAGCTGAATGAGCTTCTGATTGATCACCTCCTCCCAAATAACGCTTTTTCCATGATCATTATTGTTTAAAAGTGACTAAATCATATCGGGATGATTAAAAGTCTCGGCTCTGAGGGGAGGGAAGATAAAGTGAAGACACACTGTCTGAGAAATTGTGCTTCTATCCCCAAATTCTGTTTATATGGTTGTGATGTATTTCCTCTTGAGGTTGTGGATGTGTGGACAAACGGGACTTATATTTGAATCAACCAATTTAATTACAACAGAAGTAGAGGAATTTAACATGAGTGTGCATTGGCCATTTTCACAATTGTACAGCACACCAAGGACACCAATTACAAGTACAATATATGATGTACAGAGAGACACATGTGTAATGAGTAGATATACTGTATACTGACACATCAGCTTTCAGTATCTCAAGCTCTAATCAAAGGATGTTCATAATAAATGCCAATGGGGTTTGTCTGTGAATAACACCATGGGTTTTATGCGAGACATCCTGTGTGAGCTGTAGTTTGCTCTATTGTTTCAAGTGTTTTTTTAGCTATTTGTTTTTTTCCCAGTATAAACAACAATAAAACACTATAACCTCAACTGGGCTCAAGGATTGACCTGCATCCCCACATCTGCAAGTAGTGTACATATAACAACTTCATACTTGTTTATAGACGCCACACATTCAGCTATGATGGGATGATGAGATTATTTATTTATAAAAACCTGCCCACATGAAAAAGGTAAATAGAGTACAAAGGCAATGTTTGAAGTTGGGGCCAAAACGTCCAGGTGTTTTTACAGGCTTTTTGGCATTTATGTGGTCTAACTATATGTCTGGAGTCGCCTACACAAAAGTGCTAGACATCCCTGCCAGGTATTCACTTACTTCATAAAGTACATTCAACTGTGAGCAGCTGATTTGCTGCAGTTTGAGTCTCAGCTATAAAATCTTGATTATTTGGACTCCCATTTGATTCCACACACCACATCGCAAATTCAAATCTTCACACGCCGCTATTTTGCAGTTTCACATTTTAAACCTTTAAGATGTAAAGCATTATCAGGGAACCTGTTATTATATCAAGAATAGGCTAAATTGTAACTGTACTTTTCCCGGGAGGAGTCTGGCACATGTGGGAAAAATAACAGCTTATTTAGAAAAGATCCAGCTTCAGAAAAAGAGCAGACCTCGTCACCTTGTATCTCGACATATTTACTGTACCTGGACACACTAATGTTCCTCTGTAATGTCTTTCTGGTAATTATACTGCCAAGCACCCTGTTGGGGTAATTATACTAAAAACACCCTCATTAGCAGCATCAAGATGTAAACCCCTAGAAGCCTCGCTATCTTTCCCCTCGTGCACCCTTGGAAGGCAAGTTATTTGGCCAACTCCACTTCATAGTTAACTTTGTGCTTGTTTCAGTATCTAATCACTGCTTTTTAATGTGGCTAAATTTAAGATTATTGCATGATATTGAAGTTACATTTAGTAATCTTTGTAAAGTGATATTGTCCCTTAAACTGGCTTGAAACTCATTATGCTTGCTAGATGGTGGCTATGAGTAGCAATTGGTTTAAATGAAGAATGCTAGCAATGCTTACAAGCTGTTTACCATTTAACTTCAAGAGTTTAAACCGAACCACCCGCAACTCATAGCGCACGCACACACGCACACATGCACGCACGCACGCACGCACGCACGCACGCACGCACGCACGCACGCACGCACACACACACACACACACACACACACACACACACACACACACACACACACACACACATTCTCTGGTTGGAGAAGGAAATATTGGTAGAATTTAAAATGTCATAACTGTTTTCAATGATGTGACTTAATTGAAATGTAATACTATAGACACTGAGTGGACGTTCTGCAGACATATTGCACAGTAAATATGAGTTTCACCAGATATTTCTTCCACGTTTCACTTAACCACAAATGCTTTACTGAAAAGTGCCCAACCATTAAGGGCAAAAGACATAAAGCATGGAAACATGTAGTGGTAAGTTTTGCACTGCTCATGCAAAATGGACATACTACTAACCATAACAAACCAGCAAAGAAATTATAACAGTCCCGGGCGTTGCATTGTCTGGCAATTTGCTCTATTTAAATTATTCAGAGGCAAGCCTTTTTTATGTCAGCAACTTTGTGTTTTCCATTGACAAAGCTAGCCTCACCTAATAGTTTCACTGCGTCTGCCATTTTATGACTGACATAGCAATAAGCAGATTGTCCAGATATTTATGCCATCTGCAGCTAGGAGAGATAATTAAAGTATATAAATTAATCAAGTGCAATTAATTAGAGGCTTTATGTTCACAGCAGTACATCTTTGCATGTATAATTTATATTTATTGATTTGTTTGGTTTCATTAGCCTATAAGACAGTGCAAATGCATTAGAGGGGAAAATGCACAATTAGCATGCAGTAAGGGCTGCTGGTAATTGATAGATCAGCGAGCACTCCCTGCAGATATAAAGCTGTGTAAACTGTCATAAGCAGTTACAATCGATGACTGATATTTCGCTCCATATCTCTCGCTTGATTGATGATGTTTTTGAAAGCAGCCCCCCACCTAATGGGACCCTGATAGGCATGCAGAATTTACTGTTTAATCAGGGGAAAGAATTTATTGCGGTCCAGAACCTGTGTCGTTGCTGGTGGAAATGTATGATTGGTCTCTGTAAGTGCTATGCTGATGTTATTTGCTCCCGTCAGCAGCCAATATGGCTGAGCATTAAGAGCTTTGTGCTTCCCAGTTGATTTTTCATTGACTGTGCTGCCATCGTTCATCACTGGCTGGTTTCCCTCCGTTCTGCAGAGCTGAGAGGAAAGCAAGCTGGGTAGTCAATAGCAGCCAATGTGTTCACAGCATTCCAGCATTTCCTGCAGTGTTAACGGTGTGTAAACTTCGTTCAAAATGAAAGACACTTACTTATTTCCCTGGTAATGAGGCTCTATCCTTGTTGAATCACATAATAGAAAGTTAATGTTTTGGTATTTTGTGTAATTAGAAATGTTTGTTGCATATCCTGCTGACATGCACATACAGTACATGTAGTTACTTTGCCAGAGGGGTGAAAGCACACTGACATCAAGGAGTACTGCCATTTAAGGTGGTGGGAGTGCATGTCTAGTAGGTGTTTGGCAGGCAGATAGATAGATAAATACATCGATAACTCTTTCAACTTTTTACTTACGTCATTCATACTCCTCAGTTGTAATTTCAGCTCTCACTAACCCTGTAATGGAAACTGGAGTCCTCTAAATCGGTAGCTCCTGTTTGGTGTGGCTGACATATTTTGAAGATGTTGTCACTACGTGTTGCGTCATTGATAACTCATGTGGCTGTAGCAATATAATTACTCTAAAGAGGATGTGGGGTTTATGGGCACCACATGTTGTTGTTTGGGAAAAGCTTCTGTGTATTTTCACTCTTGTTGAGGTGGACCACTTTCTCTTATCATGCTTCTTAAGTTCAGTCTCTGATGTTGTGTTCACTCTACGTACCGTACTCTCGGAAGATGAGAGGCACAGGTGCGTGGTTTAAAACGGTGTTAAATTAGCCAGACATTCTTGGTATATAGTGTGGTATACAGTAGCTCGATGGTGTTTTAAGCCCCCAATGTCGATTCAAGGCAGCGCTGTGACTGTCGACTTCAAGGCACCTAACCCTAACCCTAACCATTGCCTAATCGTAGTGCCTTCCAGGCAGCGCTGCCTGGAAGATGATGTTGGGGGCTTAAAACACCAAACACCTATACAGTATGGCAGACAGTAGGCCTATGGTTCAGGAGCTTCGTCCTGCAGCTGGGTGCCAGACGTACATACATTTTTGCCCTGTGTCTCAGGCAATTTCCTCCCCTTATGTCACTGTAAATGCTTACAGAGACACCGCCCCTGTTTAAGGTTGCAGATATGCAGTTGTAGAAGAGGAAGAAGTCATTTGCCTTCTGGTGATGTGCTCAAAATTGGGATCTTACTTTACACCTGCTGGTATCTGCTCATATTTCCCACCCTCAGGGCAGCTCCTGAGATATTGTTGAAGGCGGATCGTTGGCAAATTCACTGAAAAGTTTACTGCCTTTTAGCCAGCTTATAAATGGATGACCGATCGTGTTGTCTTGTAGGCCTCTAAAGCAAGTGGTTGGAAAATGAGGAAGGTGGGTTACTGTAAATAATGCAAATGAAAGGTCTGTTGTCTGAGAAGAAAAAGTAACAGAAACCCTTTGACCTTCCTCCTCTCTCTGCTGGTCGTCCCTGTACCCAGAGCTGAGATAACAGCTGGAGATGTTTGAGGCTTGGTCCTCTCATCTTGCTGTAAGACCTGGTAGAGAGGTGGCGTCGCCTGATAGCATGGCCATATTGACCCTGCTGGACCTCCGCCGCCCTTAAAACCCACAACAGGCTATCTGATTTCCTTCCAAGAGATCCCCAGAGAGTCCGAGCTTCCATTTTTTTTAACTTGCGTATAAGTAAACTGCAGGACCTGGCTGGGAGGTCAAATCAATCTCTGCTATTTATTACATAGAAATGTGACACTCCATCTTAAATGCTCCTGTCCCTGGTGATTTAGCCTTGTGTCTGCGTTATGTCTGCAGAGTGTGTGTGTGTGTGTGTGTGTGTGTGTGTGTGTATATGTGTGCATGCCAGCGAGGTGGGGAGCGCCGCATTTTACGACCATTGTGCCAAATTGTCTTTTTCTCCGTCTTGTCTCTTGTAAACAAAGATGGGTTAATATGCTCTTTGAAGACAGTTTTATGTAAAGCTTTTAGCCCTGGTGTATGTATCACATTTACTGTAAGTACACTTCAAACACAAGGGCAGTCTAATGCAACGAGAATGAGTAAGGATCGTAGTCATGCACAGGTCAAATCTTGAACACAGCGTCTAAATATGATCAGTATCTCATGCTAGTTGAGCACGCTTTGATGCTCGTTCAGGTTATGTCTGTATTAGTTGTTCAGACAGTGCAGGGAAATAGGACAGTGACACAGTCATTAGCCCCTTAAGGGGGATGCAGCTCTATTTCTGTGGGAAGCAGAGTTCTGTTTACTGCGTGACAATGTGATATTGTGTGGCTCATGCTGTCTTAATTGGAAACAGTCTTACCCCACAAAAGGTGCATAAGACCCCTGATTTTGTGAGGCAATCTCACCCCTCCCCTTTCCCACCCCATCACCCTCCTCCTCCTCCTTCCCTCTGAAGAGCAGCAAAAACCCCTGAAGCATTTCCTTAATCCTCCGGAAGATCATGCTCTCCCACTAAATATGGTACCTGTGGACAAACAATGGATTTCTCCATAATAATACGTTGAAGATTTCATTATGAGTGGCTAATGGATGGAGGGGTCTAGGCCTGAGCAGATACACAGCGAAGCTTCCTTTTGATCAGCAGCATAGGGTTAATCCGTGGTAAGAAATAATGGAGCTTTAGAGAGGGGGGAGCAGTATTGAGCTGGGCTGAATTTACAGCCGAGAGGGCTCAGTAAAAGGATGATTTTTAGAGCCTCTCGCTGCGTATTGAAGGGAAGACTGTCTGACAAGTCATCAATGAGCCCTGGCGCTGTACTAAACTAATGAAAGCTGCATTTGATCTTCTTCGAAGAGGTTCAATACCACTCCTGCTATTATTTAAGTCCTCAGCTTCACCCAAACCTGTTTTCAGATCCACAAAAATCATTAAATTGCACAGTGAAGTAAACTGTGTTTGTAAGTATTGGATGAGGAGGAAATATCTAAACTGCTTATAATGTATCCCTGTTGATTGCATCTAATAGACACTTCCTGACTTGTTTAGTGCCTGTCTAAGTATTTCTGCTGGTCTAAGATCAGTTTACAGTAACATCTGTGCACTGTAGTGTGAGATTCATGTTATTTATATTTCACTTACAAATGTTATAGCTGTGCACAGACAGATTTGTCATGCACTTAGACTTTTCTGTTTTTGTTATTGCTTTGTTTGGCCATCTTGTGTGGTCTGATCGTTTTAGTCCATTTCGAATGGGCTTGAATGGGGACTAGTCTATAGGACAGCGCTTAATGCATTTTTATGTGTTTTGACCTTGTCTATATTCTACCATTCTGATCTCAAAGGAGCCCACCTGAAATTCAAACTGTGGTAACCAAATACCACATCATCTTCAGCTCATATATTTAACTAAAACACTAAGGTCTGCTGTAGGCTATATTATTTTCTCAATGAACCAAAATAAAAATAAAGCCTGGTTGTTGAATTTATATTCAATGCTCAAATTTTAAGGGCCACCCCAACCACACTTGAGAGGCAAGCAGGATGAAAGATTTGGTCTGAGCCTGTGCCAAAGAACAGGGCATGCGTCATCTGCTAACATCAATGATGGGCTGCACCGCAAGCAAAACAGCCCATCCTCGCACTTGAACTGCAGTGATTCAAGGTTATGTTAACTGAAACATGTTGAAGTAATAATATAAACACTGTGATAAACCAGCAGTTTGGAAGATTTCAGTAATAAATCTGGCCAGAGGGGGCCTGACTGAAATTTGTGATGACATCAAGTGGTTGTTAGTGTTAAAGTCTCCCATTATGCATCTGTTCTGCATCCATTTGGCGTTCATCCTGCAGCAGCTCTAGTGGTATATTTTTACTGAATGTTGTAAATGAATAAATAAATAAATAAATAAATAATACTGAAAGGTAATGATAAAATCAATATAATACACCCACACATTTCTCAGATTTAAGTCCCCTGTGCTCCTGCAACAGCTCCTCACTCTGACATCTCTCCATTAGTGCATGTATAGGTACTGAGCATGTGTGTGTAATTCAGGCCTGTGTGTAATGTGTATAATAGCAACAGAGTGAAAACATTTTAATGTCCCTTGCAGGATTAATAAAGTATAAGAAAAAAAAGAAAGAAAAAAAACCCAACAAAAACAAATGTTTCAGAAAGCATATAATATCAAAGTAAGGTTAATGCAGTCATAGCTGTGTAAAAGATGTCTTAATATATATATATATATATATATATATATATATATATATATATATATATATATATAGAGAGAGAGAGAGAGAGAGAGAGAGAGAGAGAGAGAGAGAGAGAGAGAGAGATAGATGTTAAAAAAAGATTCCACTAGCTGACCAGCAGGATGAAAAAAAGTTTAATGTGTGTTATCCAGTCTTCTTTAATACCATTTGTAATACTTCAGGGCACAGAGAACTTTTTTCAGGTTTCATCTAAGACTTCCAAACAATGATGGCAGACTGTATTGGCTTCTGAAGACGAAACACAGGTGAAAGTTTGCATTATTCACGTTTTACTTTGACAACGAACAAAACATAAAGAGAGGACATTCTATGTTGACACAATGATAGGCCTTTTACATCTTTTGGCCTACAATGGAACCAAATTCAAACAGAAACAGACTTCTGAAACATCTTTTGTGACTTTATTTTATTAAAGACAACTCAGATGCAATTTTTGAATTAGTTATTTTTTTATTACACACATTATTTGATATACTTTTAAGATAGAATCAAGCAGAAGTTAAATAATCATATTTGTTTGTGTGGAAGGCCTACAATTGGCCATAAAGTGTCACCTCAATCAAAGAAGGCATGCCCTGAGCATTTGCTAAAAGCCCATTTCATCACTAATCAGAAGTAGTTTTGGGTAGGTTGAAAGACAAGTCATAAATGTCTAGAGAGGGAAAAAGAGAAGAGGAGAGACCGGTGAATAGACGGGCTAGAGAGAGAATGTGAGAAAGGGCAATAGAGCTAAATTCTCCCCAGGCAGACGGGGTAATAGAGGAATATAGAGAGAGATACATGGTAAAAGGGAGAGCCGCTGGGCCATGCAGGGGCTAGGCCTGCTAATCCTCACATATATATTCTCCTAATTAATCCTGATTACCACTTTTTAATCGGCCTGTTCAGGCTTCCCTGGAATAAAGTGACACTTCCTAATGAATTAAACCTGCAATTTACAATTGGTGCACTATTCCCTCTGCTGGTTTTTGTTCAGCCTTTAATATTGGTCCCGTGTGGGAGCCTCCAGTCTGTCAGTAGCGTGTGGTCTCACTCCACACTAGTTAACTGCTAAATGCTTGGGTCACACCTGCGCCCTTTTATGGGGTCTGGCAAATCAGTGGGGTTAGTGTTGTGAGGGGAGTGATCAGTCCACTCGCCACTGCTGTTAAGGATATGCAAGACACAGACATGTATATTTGAGAGTGCCTGCTCTGTATGTGCACATGGTTTTATGGACTTTATTACAGATACATTGTGTAGTCCTGTGTAGTGTTCAGCTCCCACTGAATGTAAAAAGATCTCATGAAAATGACCCTGGCTCTCACTTTGTTGCGTCCCAAAAGCACAATGTGATCAACCTCGACCCCTTGGTCAGTCTAGTGTCTAATCCGATGAAATGCGTTTAGGTGCGGAAAAGATAAACAGATAGATTGCTGACCCTGCTTTTACTTCCGGGTCAGCAGCACCCGATGGCCGAGCAGTTTGAGACCACAGCGGTAATGAACTCTGTCCCCCTGCGGTCGGGCCCTCGGCCTCCCTCATTTGAGTGGGTTCTTCCCTGGGAGATGGGATCCTGTGAAGCAGTGATTGTTTCCACGATTAGGTGGGAAGAGTAGTGGAGCTGTGCTTGTGGATCTCTCCCATGGATTTGCTCCCTCAACAGAGCCCAGGTTGAAAAACAATAGCCAGCTGCCGCCCGCCGGCTGATGTGCCTTTGATCAGCCAAATGAAGGCTGCTGGCATTTCTTATGGAGTGGAGATTGCTTATCGATCTATATAAAAATATTCATGCTAATCCCAGGCAGCGGAGACTATTTTCAAGCCGGGTTAGCAATCAGAGCTGCCGTCCTGTCTAGAGCAATTCGCTGAGCTGGGAAGTCTAATCAGCTCAGGGTCCTGCAGTCAAATGCACTTTGCTGTTTAAATTTGGACCCCTGACATTGATGGAGGAGTCCAGAGAAAGGTGTTGACAAACCAAATTGTTTGTTCCAGCACTATTTTGCTAGAGATCAAGTCCAGAGTAATGTGCAGTGAATTTGTTCATTACTAGCTAGGGTTGGAGAGGAGAGGGCTGAGGTTCGAGCCGCTCTCCACTGCAGGAGGACTAGTGTTTCAGGGTTGGGGGATTGAAGGGTTGGGGGGACAGCTTGATGGTGGTGGTGAGTGTATTCATGTGTTTGTGGTGGGCGTGTGTGGAGCTGTGGGGGATTGGTAGCAGTGATGTGTGTGTGAATTGTTTGGCGGGGGTGGGGTGGGGGGGTGTGTGGTTGTGACAGTGGTTTCAGGGAGCCTATATATGTGTCGCAGGGTCAGGGTTAGGAATGTTGCGTATCCACGAGCTTGAAGGCCTTTTTGGGAACAGTCGGCTGGTTCTGCTGGATACTCAGGGACCAGTGTAGTCTCTTTTTGGCTTGGCTTTGCCTTTGAAAAGGGTCAGGGGATCTTCGGTTGCCTGGATGAAGTATAGACTTATTTGACACATTTCTCAACGCATCATTTATATAAAGAGATACTATAGATTGTATTTTCCTTGATGTAAAGAGTATTACCTTCAGTTGCTTAATATTTGTTAATGTACAACACACTTTTTTATCTTCATAATAAACAAATCAAACATTAAAGTGAATACTGTAACTCTTCTACAGGGTGTGGACATTCCTTCCGTGGGCTTCCTTGATCACAGATTATCTTTCCTTACTTCCTCTGGCAAAAGCCCCTGCTCTGTCCAATGACGCAGGCCGTTCTAAATCTGTCCCAATACGTTAATACTGTCATGCAATTATTGTGCAAAGAAATCTGTGAAGAAAAAGCATTGCCAGAATGGAGAGATTATCCTGCCTGAGGGTTGAAGGGCTAATGTCTTGCCATATGGCCCAGATTGTAATGTGCAGTGTCCTGCTTCAGGGTCAGTCATACATCAAGTATTAGTGTCAGGTGGGGATTAATGCCTAATGTTCCCTCACCTCCAACATAGCACACTGTACACTACCTGACTCAAGTTACTGCCCTGACATGATGGATCTCTCATGTTAAGTAATAGTTTGGGAGTAATGGAGTTTTCTTCCATGATGACTATTGCATAATATGAAACTCAAATGAGAAGAAGAGCACAACGACAAAGATGATGTATTATCATATAGGACAAGAGGTTATTATTGGGGTATGACATAGTTATGAAGCATTTGGGGAAAACAGCACACTGCTCTTCTCTGCCTTTTGCCTGTTTAGCAGCCTGTCACTTTTGAAAAAGTCCTCTTATTTGTGTTCCTGTTGCTGCAGAAACCACCAATTAGTGAGATTATTGCTATTGTTGACTGACCTGCGGGGCCATACATTTTCACAGAGGGTGATTTACCCCACACTTATGGCGTAATGCTCGGCTTGTACACACTGCAGCCAGGGATTTTTCTGCGTACATAATCAAGATTTATTTTTCAGTTTCCACGCTGATATTTAGTTTATATGGATTGTTATTATTCATCCACTATAGTGCACTCTGATATGTACACCAAAAAAGAAGCTGTACTTTGATGCAGAGTAGAGCACGTTATGCATAACCGTATATTATTTGATTATTGCCGCTGTTAAAAGCATCTTATTTTTTCCTCAAGGCATTTCTCTGTCACTTTATAAGGAATGTGTATACAGTATTTCTACGAGGTAGTAATTGCTATGGATCTTGCGGTTGCCTTAAATGGCCGAGTGTACCCAGCCAGCTTTTGTCACCTGGTAGAGTGTTAAGCCAAGTCCTGGCTAAGGCATTAACCTAAATGACTATGTAAGTAATTAACCTCATAATCCCTTTTTGACTGAATAGAATTGATAGGTTCTTCCTCAATTGACGCGAGTGCTTCTCCATATGAATCCTCTCAAAACGAAGTGGCAAACACAAATGTCAGGGGGGCCGAAACATATTGTGTATTGTAACCTTGAGAAATGTGGTGATGGAGAGGGTGGGGTATGGGGAGGGTGCGACATGGCAAGGTAAGATGTGAAATGTGTGTGTGTGTGTGTGTGTGTGTGTGTGTGTGTGTGTGTGTGTGTGTGTGTGTGTGTGTGTGTGTGTGTGTGGTACACATATGTCAGACGGCAGGATGTAAGGTGCAGGTGTCGCCAGGCTTGGGTGCTGCCTGTCACCTTGTGAATAAACAGCCGTTGTTTGTTGGGGAAGGCGGGGACTGATTCATGTGAGATTGGCGGAACATGGCAGATGGATGTACTTTTTCATATGTGTAAATAGTCGCAGCTAGCTATTAACATACCTCCGTGCAGATGGCAAACTGTAATAAAGTACAGGCGATAAAACAAGCCTCCTCGTCGATGGCTGACGCCCAGCCGATGTTTGTTCATTTTTACATACAGTGCAATATGTTCTGTAGCACAAGGGCACAATAACTAGTGGGGATATTTAGGAGTGGCTGTTGTTCCTGAATAGTAAACAGTTTTAATGTTGCAGTAAAAGCAGTTTGATCTGGTTTGGATTCACAAAACAGAAGTTGAAAACTTAATTTTGTATTCTAACTACACTTACTTGTTTACATCATATTTGATCCAGTGAAAGACTTATAAATACACACAAAGAATAATTTTTTTTGAAACTCTACCATGAGGTTCCCTGATGTGAATAGCATGCCAGAGCTAGCTGGTGTAGGAGCAGCAGCGGGAGTGGTTACATGTTGGATCACGGGTGTAAGCTGACGTCGAAGCCACTCTGGCCCACAGCTGGTTCCCCTCCAACTAGATGATCTGCTCCTTCCTGACTCCAGAGACCAGAGGAAGAGGCTAAAAAAAAACAGACAGAGAGTGAGAGCTGCAAAGACAGACGGATAGAAGGGGGTGGAGGAACCGTGGAGGGGGGAGTGTAAGTGAGAGAAAAAAAGTGTTGTGGGGGGGGGTGCGTGGCGTCAGCATCCAGATGCATCACAGCCACTCACCGCAGCGATGTGTCTGTTTGTGGAGGGCGTGCATGCGTTTGTGGAGCCCAAGGACTCGTCGTCTGTCTGCTGCTAGTTGTGGCAGCCAGCTGTCAGGGGAGCTCAGGGAGAGAGAGGAGGCCAGGTGAAAGGAGGGCCAGCGGCAGACGAGGACTGGAGCCAGCGCTCGCTCACTCCAAATGAATGGTGACAAGAGTGCGAGAGCCATTGATCCACTGGTCAAAGCAGCCCTAAGGCTGCAACCTAATGTGCTGAAAAAAGAAACATCAGCCCCAGTTGGGGCTCTGGGATGGAGACAATCCTCATCGGATGAAACACACCTTCCACACAACATGGAGATCAATAGACAGAGCTGGTGGAGGTGGTCATTCAATACATTTACATCCATTATGAGCAAAATCATAAGAAGGATGATATTCTGACATGCTGTAGTGAGTTCCCAAAGTTAAACGACTGAATACATGACTGAATACATATGACTGAATAGCAGGCTTTTCATCACTAAATACACACGATTGAGCTCATGTTTAGTATTTGACATTTGACATGATATGCAGCAAAGGGCCGCAGATCGGAATCGAGCCCAGACCCGCTGCGTCTATGGGCCCGCGCTACCAACTGAGCTATCCAAGCGCCCAGTATTTGCATTTCTAAGCACATGTCAGCCTACAGTAGATAAAAAAGCTTTTACATCCCGACACTTCTGTTTTAAAACAATTAAATCTATTACAACTCAGCCGATAAGCCAACTGCTGTGTAAATTTACTTCAGAGAAGTGTTATTCATTAAATGTGTAACGTTGATAGTAATTTTCTAGTGAGCTGCCGAGAAGATTTTTTTTTTTATTCCTCACTAACATTTGAGGTGAAACTTACTGTACCAGAGTTCCTCACACATATCTCTGAATTATACCCATTTCCTAAGAATTTCCAGAGACACTGTTTGAATAATGCCTCAGAGCTACAGTACATGTGTTTGGAGTTAACAAGTAAATATGCACCGACAATGCATGTAAGACGCAACGGAGGAAGTAGCCAGAAACACTGTGCAAACAGCACGCAACCATAGAACATTACATTACCACTACATTGTTAAATGAGTGTTATTCTGATCAGTATGGATAATTACCTGCTGCGGTCCACCTGGCTCTACATTATTAATTTCCATGAAAAGAAGAAAAAGCAATTACATGACTATAAAACATTCCCTAAAATTAGTTTTTAGCAAGAGCACATTAAAATTCATCAGCCACTCTTTGAATATTGAGTTCTGTCCTAAGTGCTCTGATATGGGTCTTACTTGGTGCTGTGACACTTGATTGGCCGGTGTAACCAGAGCCAGGGAGCAGGGCGCAGGAGGGCCTTCTGAGGGCGTAGCGCCGAGCTGATTGATTGGTGATGCGGGCTGAGGGAGATGATTGATTGATTGAGGTTGGTTAGGTGACAAACAATGCAGCACCGAGCCCATCAAGGTGCAGCCCTGTCAGTAACAATAATCCCTGATTGCCTCTGCTCCTTGCTTCCCCCCCTCCTGTCCACCTCTCCATCCTATCCTTAGGGACTACACAGACAGTTGTATATGTACATGCACAAACACAAAGACACATACAAACAAATACGAACAAACAAAACGTGCATTACTCTGGTACTCATACTTGCAAATACTGATTTTAGAACTACAGAATTTAAATGTTCAAGTCT
This sequence comes from Gymnocephalus cernua, assembly GCA_023631565.1. Lineage (NCBI taxonomy): Eukaryota > Metazoa > Chordata > Actinopteri > Perciformes > Percidae > Gymnocephalus > Gymnocephalus cernua. Next base: position 6,269,071 of record CM042426.1, on the reverse strand, counting down.
AAAAATGAGATTACTTCCTCTCCTCCACACTCTCGTCTCCCATCCAGCCATTCCCAAACTCTGGTAAATATCAACTATAAGCAAATAGCTATTTTTCTCAACCACACACCTGGATGTGTGTTTGTGCATGTGTACGTGTGGGTGTTCTGCTCAATGTTGCCCTGCACACAATGTTCAGAGAAGAGCTGCCAATGGCCCTGGGCCTCTCACGCATATTATTCATATTACTGCTGATTCTAAAAAATTAGTCGCCAGGATATCCCTTTGAGATTGTAAAGATTATCAAGCTCAACTTCAAATACTTCCCAGATTGAGTTAGAACACCACATAGCATCCATTAGCTGGCGAACTTTGTTTCAGGGCACCAATCAGGTGGTGTTTTACACTAGCCGAAGAGAAACATGGGTGTTTTGGTTTTCCTTTGCTTTCAACAGTTCCCTCAGCCAAAGCATGGATACTACTCCGTCCAACTACTATACATAGATTTATCTGATAATATGAAATTCTGTAATAATTTCATTAAGACCTCACAACATCCTTTGTTTCTGATTTAACTAATTCAAGATTTTAAGTTTGCTTTCTTGCATAATGTTTCCTACATGTCTGACAGCCTGCCCTGGAGCTCTTCCGCTCGATGTGGGCCGGTTGGCAGGTCTGCTCTGCACATTTGGTTCATGTCCCACACATTTCCTATCTGGTGGGCATCACAGGCATTTTGCTTTAATTGCTAGGCGTTCTCCGACTGAATGCAGCTTATTTGTATGTTTGTTTGCCTCCCTGCCTGAGCTATTGGTAATCTATTCTCCCTTCTTAGCAGGAGGAAACTCAGGCAGCCAGTGTCTGGATTCATTGAACTGGCAACAGGGTTAGTGCATTATCATGCTGGGTTAGATGTGGAGACATACTTGGCTGGCTTTCCTTGATTGCAACTAAAGACCAAATAGCTCAACTTCTCAGAGTAGTTTGAGTCGTGGTATATTTCCATAAGATTTGGAGAGATTGTAAAAAAAAAAATAAGCTCAGAGTAAGTAAAGGAAATAAAGAAAGGATCCTTCTTATAATTTAAATGTGTTTCAATCGTTACTTAATACGGGACTGTGATACATACCATTTTGCTTTGCAGCAGTGTTATTGAGAGATTAGGATTTATTATCCTTTGGAGGGAAATACATGGATACTCTGTGAGGAGATCAAGTGCACAAAAAGCAGATTTTGTTGATAATCCATCTCTGAATAACAGATCTACAAGTCAACAACACTAATTGTGGTTGTCTAACAATTATTTTGTTGTTCTGTCTTTTGTTTTTGTTTTTAAACCAAAATATTGATAAAAACAATGTAATTTATCCTATAAGGATAGATAAGTGGCACTACACATCCAACCGCTGTGATAACATTGTTTATTATAAATAATACCATGCAGGAACTTAGATGAAAGCTGTTTTTCTAAGATAAAAAAGACCTTGAGGAGAGGGACATGGAATTGGTTCAAGGAGCAATAATACAACAATTTAGATATAAACTAAACTGAAACATTTCATCAATTAAGTTCCAGCATCTTACTGTATCTTAGAAAGATAATAAATGTTTATTGGTTAATACTGTGTCCTTTAAAAATACACTTACTGGATCAGAAAAGCATATACATGCAGAGACATAAACAAGCTCTTCAATCTTATCCTTATTTTTACTCTCATATTTTTTTTTGCATTTGCAGACAGAATACAGAAATAGCTTTATAAAGTGAATTTTAGAAATATGACTCTCTAACCTAGATTAAAAGCAAAGCATGTGTCCTGCTGACTACAGACAGTGCTGTGTTGGATGATAGTTTTTTATGTTCTTATTTGACCTATTTTCGTTTTTCATTTCATTAATCATAATAGTCAAAATTACCATTATAGTGTCTGTAATGTATTATGATCTGTTAATGTCTATATCACTTTGTAAAAACCCCAAAATGGCTCAAAACACAACTGCACTTCACCTTGCATTTCACCTTGCCTTAACATGCAGGTAAATCTGGCGCAAAACTTAGTAATATTTTGCACTAAACTTGCTCTGCGTTGCTTGACCGTTTCTGGCACAAAGCGTACTGTGACTCTCCTTCCTAATAAGCTCAACACACTTCACAGTGAATCACTAAAAATAAAGTGACAGAAAAAGTTGTCAAAAAATAACAAAAATAACTGGCACAAATCCCTTGCTTAATAGTGTATGTGCAGCATGATATACATCTGGTTCTACATATTCTCAGATTCACATTTCTGAGGACCAGGCTCACAGTTTATATTGTTACAGCAGCAGTGAGATACAATGAGTATGCTGAGCAATTTAGTAATGCTTGAACCTCCTTAACCCGGCTTTCTGTTACTTGTTCTGTACATCATAATTAAGCATAGACCCAAGCAGATTGTGGCAGTATTATAAGATCACAACCATATCATATTGCCATTAGATTAATACCGCCGTATACTAAGGTCTTGACATACTGCCAGCACAGACAAGTGTGAAATATGGTTAGTAAGTGCATAATTATGACATCTGTCACCCTCCACGGTAGCTCTTAGCACAATATTAACTGAAGAAATAACAGGTTTAAGGACAGTATGTCTTAACGCTATGATAGCATGTTTAATTGAAATATGACTGGGGTGTAATGAAGATTAAATTAAACCCAGAGATAATCGTCTGACACAAAGATAATTGAGTTGCAATCCTCGGGCAATGAAGAATAGCTCAGGGAGAAGAAAGAAATAATCACGGCCCTTTGCTAGAGAGGAATAAGCTTATTTCTCAGTGATGGGAGACATATAAATTCAGCACTCAGATTAAAGAGTGATTAATCAAAGCAGTAATCCACAATTTGAGTGGAATCAGAATGACATATGTCTGCTTTATGTCATTTACTTTTCCCTGCTCTCCCAGGGAGACTGAGCGGGACTGATTGTGCTATGAGTGCAAGTGTTTCTTTTTTTCTCCCTTCGGAGATCTCTCATCTACACTCGCAGGATGACTTGATGACTGATCCGATTGCGTGGGGAAGAGGGGCTGGCAAAATGTTTTCATCCCTCTCCCCCGTAAAATAGCACAGGAGAGCTCTTGTGCCCGCCCAAACATATGGTCCCACGCTAGTGTCTGGGCTGGTTCAGAAGGGATTAGAGCCTGCGGGTCGAAGTGTTTCCGTGTCAGCGGTGGCACCCTGCTGCATTTCCAAAGCCATGCATCGCTAAGCACCAAATAGTGCTCAGACATCCACATATGAGCTCACACATTGACACACCCATATACATCGCATTGACCTTTAGGCTTACTTGTTTTGTCTTGGGAGAATTATCTTTCTTCTTGGGGTGTTACATCCAATTAATGTTATTATTTCAATGTTTTTGCAGTGTGTTTAAAATCGCATTTCTGAGTGTTATCAAGCGGCAGAATTGAGGTTTTTGTCAAATGGTATACCAGTGTTTCCATTATAACATGCAATTGCAATGCTGCAATCTAGACATTACACAAATGATAAAAACACATTTCAGTGAATGGATGCAGTCTTGAGTAAGTCTTACAAAGATGGCAGAACACAACAAAGAACACATACGCACTTGACGTATGCCTTGGTTGTCTTTATTTGCCAGGGTTGCATTGTTGGTGTTTTGGTTGGTCTATCTGTTGGTTGTCAGCCCATTACTTTGGTCAGAACTAGGGCTGCATGATATGAATATAATATGCGATACGTTGTTGAATATCGCGATAACGATATTACTTGTGATAAATTAACCTCCCAACAATTTTTTTAACGCACGATTAACGCATAGAGCAACGGGATCTGTTGGATCTGTTAGTCCATTTCTTTAACTGTCTATGGCCACGCCATGTCCCACCCTACGAAGCAGCTCGATTGGTTGGGGTTAGGCATTTCACCTCGAGTGGTTAGGATAGCGGATTGGTCAGGGGATAGGACCTGAACAAATGGGGTTACGTTACCTTGGACGCCTGGCCAATAGCAGTGATTGAAGGGCGGGTCGCAGACCGGAAACAAAACAGACACATGCCGCGGACGGTTTGGGCTTGCGAGCCACATAGCTTGTAGGTTCGTCATGGCGATTAGCTTTGGAGCGAGCGAGTAGTGACTCTACAGTCAGTGAGAGAAACAAAGTGTCTCCCCTGTTCTTTCTGACCACGGTGGGAAACCTGGAGCAGGAAAAGTTAACCCTCTCCTTGATTTTACGTTGTTTATGGAGAAGGACAACCAGGAAATGAGTCGGGGGAAACCATAGTCGCTATGACAACGAGCCATGCTCGCCTCAGGCATGAGGCAGTACTATCAGCAATGGAAAATCGAGGTAACAGTGTTACATTATGTGACAGATTATTAGCTCCAAGTGTGAATGTTAGTGTGAAATTGAACACTACGTATATGCCAATGTTTTCAATTAAAAAAACATTTGCACAAAGCAGCTGATCCACTTTTCCATGTTAAGAGAATTAAAATGAAAAAATATAATGACACAAAAAGAAATCAAGGGACATTTAGAATAGATAAAAATGTGCGATTAATTGCGATTAATCGCGAGTTAACTATGACATTAATGCGATTAATCGCGATTCAATATTTTAATCATTTGACAGCACTAATATATATATATATTCTTTTTTTTTGTCAAGGTTGTTGTCAAAGGGAGCAAACAGTGGCCACAAAGTGGTTGCCAATTGACTGGGCAACCAGGCAACCGTTACTGTCGAGCCCTGTTTATACTGAGAAACATCTCAAATTCTATTGGATAGATTGGCACACCAGTTTGTACAACCATTCATGGTTCCCAGATGATGTATCCTAATAACTTTGGAGAGCCCCTGAATATTTAGCTAGCGCCACCATTAGGTCTGGGTATCGTTCAAAAATGTTCGATACGGGTACCGATACCAAGACCATGACTTAACCAGTTCCTGAACAATACTTTTTTTGATACCAATTTCATAAAATCCATTTTAGCAAAAAACAAAATTACGACATTACGTCAACAATATTTTTATTTTTTAGCTCCTACTATGTGAGCCCCATCTTTGTGCGTTAAGTAGAGTTTTTCCTGCATGCCTCTACAATGTGTAACGTTAAACAGCCAATCAACAGCATTATTACATCTTGGTAGAAGCATGCTAATGAGATTCACGTCTTAGGTATTGAAATTTGGTGTTGAATGATGAGGCATTTTTTTGATACTAAGGAGGCGATTTGATCGGTGCCTAAAATTAATTCAGTACTCGGTCCTAGTCACCATGATGTTCACATTTGTGATTTTGAGGGACATCTCAACAACTGTAATATATGTATTATGTAATATATTAATTTCCTGCTCATAAATTGTAATAATATGGGTGATCCTCTGACTATTGCCCTTCCACCACCAGCAGGTTAAATGCTTTGGCTTTTTTGTCTTGACAACTACTGGATGGCCAACCATGGATAGGTACAGATTTCCATGGTGCCCTCCACAGAGAATAAGTGAGGAGTTTAGAGCCTACATGGGGCTCTTAATGGTGACAACAAGATCCTGTGTTCACATGCTCTTCTGCTTCACCTTCTCCTAAATGTCAGGAATTCCACAGATTGAAAAATATAGATTTGTGTTTCCAAAGGACCCGAGTCGTGCAGGTTAGAGGTCAGCTAACCTGGCTTTGTGCACCCAGAGGCCTATTTTAGAGAGGTGAATAATTCAAACTGTACTCAGAGGGGTGGTGTAGCATTACAAGCCAAGGAGAATGGGGATTCAAAAAAGCAAATTTCCAAGGGCAAAGGGCACGAGTAGGATTCATCCCTAATTAGTGGTTACCATGGAGAACAGTCCAGTACAAAGATGGGCAAAGCAACTGACAACCAACTAACGACGAGCACAAAGAACACATCTATCACACCATGCAGCAGGAAATGAATGAACTGATTTGACTTGTACTGTAATTAGTTGGACTGGTTTGTCACAGATAGAAAGGTAAAATCTGGATACTTGTCCAATCGTTCACTAGTTTCATCCTGAGAGAAACACATCAGACCCAAATGTCAGCAGCATTGTGATTGGATTCCTTTGTGTGCAGGTGTGGCAGTGTGTGTTATTATTTGCCCCCCCCCCCCTCTAAATTTTGAACTGAGTGAACCTAAAGTCTAAAAACACAAGGTAACTACTGTCTTTATTGTATATAATATACCACAAAGGATTCTGAATTAATGTGTTTGAATGGGTGATACTAGTCCGGCTTAACTCAGCTTGGCCAACAGAGGGCGCTCTACGCTTTACACTTGACTGGGTATCAGTAGCTGAACCAGTAGCGCCGAAGTAGAATTCAGTACGTGATGAACGAGTCTAAGTGCACATGCTACATCACATGCTACAGCACCTGAACTGTGTTTTCATATTTCCTACAGGTAAGCTGACTGTAATCAGAACCCGGGTAATAGACATTAGTAGTTTGTGTTATTAGAGCTTTAGCTAACAACTGCGACATTAAGAGACATTGAATTTGACTGTTATGAGTGTGTATGTTTGCCGTATCGTGTGTCTAAGATGGCGGACGCCGATAGTAATGACTTCAGCCGTGGAACACAAGCTACTACTTTTCTGTGTGAGCTGTAAGGAGTGGAACACATGTTTAGAGACATATATGGTTAAGACAGTAGTGAGAACAAACGGTGTGAAACGGAATGAACGGTAGTAAATGTTGTAGTAAACTTTAACTGTGTATTGTTAGCAGGCCAAGCTAATGCTAATCGCGGAGAATGCCAACGCCACAGCCCGAGCGTCGTGTAGGTTAAAGGAGCATTTTGTGATGTTTTGATCAGTTGAGTGTGCCGTAGTCAGTGTTTAAACTTTAATTGTAATCCATGTAAAAAACAATACAGTGACTGGCCGTGGGTTAAAGAATAGTTATGTTAGCTAATTCCGTTCATAATTATAATTCATAGAATTATAATTCATTATAATTCAATTATAATTCAAGTTTAAAAACAGTAAAACAGTAAGACTAATAAGACCAGTTCATTCAGTATGGAGCAATGTGTTATTGCTGAACTGTTATTTCCCTGTTTTCATGTAATTTCAAGTTATGCTGTTATTCCTGTGTGTATGTTAACAAGAGTAATTTGACACTAAAAAGAGACAGTATTTTGTAGCTATGGTCACTTGCTAAATTACTTGTAGTCCCTGTAAGAGTAAGTAAATATGTATTTGGGTACTTAACATGAGTATTGACACAAAGTAACAGCGGAAGCAATAGTGAGTATGGTACCAAGAATAGCATGCTTTTTAGTGTATGAGTTCTGTGCATTATGAAGTTTATTGTGATCGATAGTAATTGAGTAAGGGTTATGAAAGTATATGCTGAACCAGTAGCGCCGAAGTAGAATTCAGTACGTGATGAACGAGTCTAAGTGTACATGCTACAGCACCTGAACTGTGTTTTCATATTTCCTACAGGAAATAAATGTGTTATCCCAAGAGTAAGTGTCCCCTCATTCTTAAAGGTGTAACACAGGCATTACTCTTCATTCTTAGTTTGACATCATGGCATAGTTATATTGCCTCACATTGAGTCAATGGTAACCATGGTGTACTCCGGGCACATCATTTCAACTCACCTGTTTGCACCAGCTGCCTTGTGTGCAGTTCTCATGAATTACAGTAATGAGACATTAGAGTTCTAGGCACATCTTCAAGGACTAAAATCATAAACAATCACAACACCAAGGTCATAACCTCAACGTCAACATGGTTAATCCCCGAGCTGATGATAACAGCTCAATGAAAAGGAAAAACGATGTTATCCGTGAATCGACTGTCTGCTATTGATGTCGGTGTCATTATCTCCAGATTGGCTCTGAATTAGAACAATGGCCATTTTAAGTACAATTTCCTCTTCCTTCCAGCCTGCTGCATGTGGTAGACATTAGGCAACTTGCCATTGGCCAAATATCTTTATTTCTATCTTGATTCATGCCCTCTGTGTTGGACAGATTTATGATAACTTGGCATTGAATGACTAAATTAAGAGTTTTGTTTTGCAAGTTTTTCCACACTGTTACTTATTGCTGAAAAATTTAACAGATCCGATCTCTCACATCATCTTAATAATGTTTGGCATTTTGTCTTCCGCTTTTTTTTTTTTTTTCAATTCTGATGATTTCTCTAAATCACACGTTACTGTGATTAGTATACAATTTAAGGTAGTTTTTGGCAAACTGAAAAAAAATGCCCCAAATCAACAAAAATATTTCCGTATATATTATGTTATTTATAGTAGTTAGGTTACTAGTGATGGTCCTGTCAGCTTCCCATTATTAATTAGCAGAAAAGAGAAAAGCAAGAAAATGGTTTGGTTTGTTTAGTTCATCATTATAAACAATGTAAAAATATGAAGTTTGGATGGGAATTTAAAATCCAACTTCTGTAAGAATGTATAGGTCGCCAATGGTTTCAGTACAAAAAGCAGAAGGAGCTGGGAGGTGGCAGACAGTGAGCTGCTCATAGTACAGCACACTGGATCATAGGAGGAGCCAGCAGGACAAAGAGTGTTGTTCCCAGAAGTCAACTACAGTGAGGCGGGGCGTAAGCCAAAGCACCAGCGACCTGCCTTCGCTCTGCTCCCAGCTGCTGGGAAAGATGGAGATACCAGCAAATCTGTGTTTGTTCAGCCACTCCACAAATATCCCCTCTCCAGATTGCGTCTGGCCTAGGAAACGGCACTTGACTGGGATTCTGAAATGATTATTGGTGACAGTGTCCTTCTGGGGCTGCTTTTATAAATGTGCCAATAAATTTCACATGTCCAGCTTTGTTTTGCTTTCATTAGGCCTCTAATCTCCGTCCCAGGGCCGATCCTGCCATGAGTGAACTCTCTGTTTTCTCTAGAGCCAGTGATTAATGACTGGACAGCATCATTACCAGTGCTCTGCTCTGAGTTACATATCTGCCTCTATTGACACAATGCCACAAACGGAGCAGCACTCCGCCCAATGCATGTGTGCATATAAGTGTATCTATGTTATATATGTTTGTACGAGTATATGCGTGCCTGCACGTGGTGTGTGAATATGAGCTGTTCGTTTGTAATTACAGGCATACTTTCTGTGGTTAAAATGTTTGTCAGGTATCATTTATTCTGATTTTACCAAGTATTTTTAATGTTGATTTATCCTCTCTTTTTTGTGAATCAGCTATTTGTTCCAAGTCTCGGGTCAGACAATGACAATCATCACACAGTTTGCTAATGGACTCAAGGAATCTGACCTGCCAACAACCCCACCTCTTTTACAACGCGGGCATTGTTCATCTTTTCCTTTTAAAACTCATATGCCCAGATAGCAGCCAGCTATTAACTTGACATTTACAGTACTTTTATCGACTCTTGAGTGCATTGATTCATAACAGTCATGTAAGTACTCATCTCCCGGGATATTAGTCACCCATCCCCCCGATGCTGTAATATCATATTTTGGCTCTTTGTCTCAACTCTCTGCCCCATGCATGGAGACATATGCATGGCCCGGCAAACCATAGCGCCATAAAACCCGCCTCTGTGCTGCATTATACATCCGGCTAAGCTGAATGTGAATGTGAATGTGTTTCCACATGACTAATAGATGATGCATGCTGTCTGTCAGGCCAGGTTTTTCCCTCTAGTTGACGGCCAGACAGTGTGCGGTTGGAACAGGAGACCTAGGTTTTTTGTTTTTTGTTGTTGTGAGGTCAAAGAAAGACAGTCACCTGTAGAGTGGAGTCAGCAGGTGCTCTGCCTCTCAGGTCTCAACACCTTTACTGTCTTGAGAGTAATTGCTCTGCCTGCAGACTGGCTGTTAGAAGGGAGGTAGCGATGGGGAGGTAGATTTCTGTAAGCAATTGAGCTGTTCTATGTACAACCCCAAATCAGAAAAAGTTGGGACAGTATGGAAAACACAAATAAAAAAAGAAAGTAGTGATTTCTAAATGTACTTTGACTTGTATTTCATTGCAGACAATACAACAGCACATAATTTAATGTGTTCCTCATGATTTTTATTGTTTTTTTTTCCAAAAAAAACAAAATTCCTATTTTGGTTCTTGCAACACATTTCAAAAAAAGTTGGAACAGTAAAGCATTTACCACTTTGCAATGTTGCCATTCCTTTTCACAACACTTAAAAGACATTTAGGGACTGAAGACACCAAGTGATGAAGTGTTTCAGGTGTAATTTTCAAGTCTTAAGGTGGGCAACAGTATGGGGTCTTTGTTGTCGCATTTTGCGCTTCAAAATGCGCCACACATTCTCTATTAGAGACAGGTCGGGACTGCAGGCAGGCCAGTCAAGTACCCGTATCCTCTTCCTCCGCAGCCAGGACTTTGTAATGTGTGCAGAATGTGGTTTTGCATTATCTTGTTGAAATATGCATGGACGTCCCTGGAACAGATGTCTTCTTGAAGGCAGCATATTGTGCTCCAAAATTTCTATGTACTTTTCAGCATTAATGGTGCCATCACAGAAGTGCAAGTTACCTTTGCCAAGGGCACTGACACAACCCCATACAATGACAGACCCTGGCTTTTGGACTTGTTGCTGGTAACAGTCTGGATGATCCTTTTCTTCTTTGGTCCGGAACACATGGAACACATGAAATACTGATTCATCTGACCACAGTACACGTTTCCACTGTGTGATGGTCCATCCCAGATGCCTCCGAGCCCAGAGAAGTCGACGGCGCTTCTGGACACTGTTAACATAGGGCTTCCTTTTGGCACAGTACAGTTTTAACTGGCATTTGTGGCTGTAACTACGTATTGTGGTACTTGAAAAAGGTTTGCCAAAGTAGTCCTAAGCCCATGTGGTGATATCGCTTATAGATGAATGACGATTCTTGATGCAGTGCCGCCTGAGGGATCGGAGATCACGGTTGTTCAGCTTAGGCTTGCGCCCTTGTCCTTTACGCACTGAAATTCCTCCTCATTCTTTGAATTTTATGCACTGTTGAAGGTGAAATACGCAAATGTCTTCCTATCTTTCTTTGAGGAACATTGTTTTTAAACATTTCAATAATTTTCTCACGTATTTGTTGGCAAACTGGCGATCCTCGGCCCATCTTTGCTCCTAAAGGACTAGACCTTTCTTGGATGCTGCTTTTGTACCAAATCATAATTACAATCACCTGTTGACATCACCTGTTTCAAATCACATCATTATTTAATCAATTTACCTTATTACTAGCCCTTAATTGCTCCTGTCCCAACCTTTTTTGGAATGTGTTGCAGGTCTGAATGACAGGAAAGGATGTATATTTACAAATGAAATTAAGTTGACCAGACAAAACATGAAATATTTTGTGTTCACATTGTCTGCAATGAAATACAAGTCAAATTACATTTAGAAATCACTACTTTCTTTTTTTATTTCTGTTTTTCATACTGTCCCAACTTCTTCTGATTTGGGGTTGTATATACTCAGGGTGCGATTCCCCCCGGCAAATCGCACCTTGTATGTACCTGTAAAATGTGTTAATAAGATTAAGTATAGGTACCGTTATAAATACACATGAATATTGTCTTCTAATAACTATATTAAATATAGCTTGTTAGTGGACCACTTTGCTTCGTGCCCTAGATCCAGCAACACCACTCAGAGTAGAAAACCCTTAAAACATGTCCATCTCTGCTTTGATGAATGATATTTTCTCAGCAATGAAGCTTCCATTGTTTATTCTTCCTCTTTCTCAGTGTTATTCTTTTCATACCAGGTTGACTATTTCCCCGGCAAGTGAATAAGCCTGTCATTCCCATATTAAACACAACGCTTGTCCAATAAATGGACACCACCTGTTTAAACGGTCAGTGCCATGTTAGGGTCAAGCAGGGTCCTGTTTGATTGGCCACATCGAATGGTCGGAACACGCCGCATGCCCTCTATGGTAACTTTAAAAAATGTTCAGGAAGTTTGGTTCACCCTTTACAGCCTAGGACATTTCCTACTACAGGAGTTAAGCACTCAGGACAGGAAACCATTTGCTGTGGCTGTAAGATCTCTTTAATGACTGTCTAACTAGAAACAGGCCGGCCTAATTCAGTGCCTGGAGCCAGCAGGAATGGCCTTGCATCTAGACATTGTTAGAATATTTACTGCTTCTTCGATGGGAGTCTTTTTGACACTGCTGCAATAAAATTTACAAGGAATCCCTTTTTAGCGTGATGCGAGGCAAAGTGTGGTCAAGAGGGGAAAAAACATGCTTGAAAAAGTAGCAGGCCATTAAAGTTATCATTTGTCTTTGTTTATGTGAACCGGGAACTACGGATGGCTGACATTTAAACAGCATTTGATCGGCTTTGTCCCCGGTTACCTCAGTATGCTATGCTATTGGTTGATGGTCAGCATCATCTGACTTTGCAGTATGTCAGAGGACTGTGTTGAATTGCAGGACCGTAGTTTTAGTATATGTGAAATAGTCAGTGTTGTCCTTGGGAAACAAAGCTGCTGATTCAAACATATTGAGCTTTTAATGTCCTCTCACTTTCTCTTGACTCCTGTCAAATGCTATTATACTTCAAATCAAAGCTGTCTTCTTGTCACGAGAGCCGCAGGTCAACCAGATGTACCTTGAAGCTCAGCATTGAACAAGTTAGTGCTTTTGTAAATGCGGGAGTGTTTGTGTACATGTTCATGTGTTACATGCCTATGTGGGTGTCCATGCACAACCGTACACAGTGTGTCAGTGCTCCCGCTGACTGAGGAAATGAGCTGGGACCACCAGAGGTGATTGTGCATGTGCAAGGAGAGACCAGGATTGGCTTGTTCCAGTCACAGACTGACTAGGCCTGTTCTGTGGCCCACCAAGCCTCATCCCCCCAACCTTTGTTTAATAAGCCCAGGGAGTGGTAGCCTTTTTTTCTAAAGTGCCACCATGTCTGGACAAACTGACACACTTCAGTTTCACTGTAACCCCTCCACCCTCCTTTCTCTTTCTTCCACTGTGGATTTAAACAAATGCAGTCAAACCCAATTAGGGGAGAGTGAGAGCAGCACAGGAGAGGCACTGGTAATAGTAACTTTGTTCAGCTGGTTCCTGCTGTGACCAGCCCTCATTTAAATGAGCCGCTTGATAACCCTCGGAAATACGATCCCAGTGAGAGAGGGAAAGAGGCAGTCTCTCCACTTTCCTCGTTCCCAGTGGAGCGTCTTTTAACAGGTCTGTCACCTCTCTGCATTGAAGGGCACCACAGTGACACAGATGAGCCAGTTGGGACAAGGGAAAAGAAATTCATGCTCTGTAATAACATGTAAAGGTTAATATTTGACATGTCAAAATGCTGTAGTTATAAGCAAATCAACAATAATTACTGAAGTAGGAAAAAGTGATTGCCTCCTTTTCTTCCCACTGATCGGGTACTTGATTGATAAATTTCTCTAGACCAGAGCCTCATAATGTCTAACGTAACTGAATAATTAAATTTCCCAATTGAGGAAATACAGATAAGCAGTCAAACAAATCTGAAGTAAACATTGAAAAGTCAACTAACTAACCTGGTTGTTAACATACTCGACCCATCTGGGGCTCTGAGTGGGCTGAGTAGGGTAAAACAAATGCTTAGAACAACTCCAATTTGACCTAGGTTTCCTGACAGATCCTGAGCAAACTTTGAAGTGTTCTTATCATTGATTTTGTGTTTCTTGTCTAACGTGTCTCCCAGACAGACCCAAGCTGACATGAGTGTTAAAATACTGTTATCCACATCATTGCATGTGAGGTAATGGAACAATTGATAAGGTGCCCTGCTACCTACTGGGTAAACAATGCATTAGAAAAATTCGGTCATCATTCCTCACTCTCCCAAAGCTATGTTTGTGCCAAATGGGTGATTTGGTTTCTGAGGCCGAGGTGGTCTATTACACAACATTGTTGAGGAGGGAAACCAAGTATCTTGGAAAAACAACCTATATCTTATTGTTTGTGGATAAATTGTTTTCTACGACACAATTCAATTCCTGTTATGGATGTTTAAATGTTTTTGTGGCTCCAAAGATCTCAAAACACACTGCACACATGAATAACAATGTCAAATGTAAAAACGAGTAAGAAAAGAACAGAACAATTACTAGTATTTGCGGGTACTTATGATATTAAGAAACAACCCAGTTAGTTTTGACTTTATATGATTACAGTGGGCAAAGATTAAGGGATAATGTTCCACCTTGAACTAAATAAGTTTTGCACAGAAAGAAAGCAAATGGAGAAATATTCTGAAATATGTAATGGATGTATTGCTGGGCTTGGCTAGGGGATAGCAAGCGCTAAATCTTCTTGAACTGGAGCTTGATGGGGGGAGTCAAAGAGCTTTGATCTGTGCCAGTATGTTTCGCAGCTGATCTTGGAGCTCGACTGGAGAGCTGCTGTAGGCAGATGGCCCTTTTGTCACTGTGAAAATAAAAATCCAATAAACATGGTAATTGTATAAAATGCAGGACACTGTTGACAGGATCTAGCAATGGGCTGCTTTTTCCTTTTCTTCTGGTCCTGAGAATGGCAAATACGATTTATGAGAGTTGTTGTACCATACGCACCAACTGAAAACACCAAGCCCACCTGGAATTAGTTATGACAAATTATATACAAATTCAGGAATTACACCTTAAAATGTGTTACTTTCAGTAAATTACACATGCATATTTTACCAGACACTAACACTAAACATTAAAATTTACAACTCAGTAATTAACTTTGTAGCAAGGCCGGAAATGTTGGCCAGTTTGCTCAGAGAATTGCGTGTGATTGAATGTATCCCCATTACATTGATAGCAGATCAGAGAGGGGAGCCTGTTGGGTCTTTGATAGGAAGTTAATGGTCCATGAGGCATTGGGAAGAGATATCTCTGAGAATCCACAGGTCTCATTGCCCTTATTCCCCTCACCTCCCCTCACTGCACTAATCAAGCTGTAACACCAGCCTGTTTCCATTGGCACTTTAAGGGACATTATTTACAGGACCATAAGGTTGATTTCAGCTCCAGAAAGATGACAAACAGTAAACACAGGCAGGATAGCACTCTAACAGCCACACAATGGCGTGTCACTTATGGCACAGCAGAGATACATTTTAATGTCCTCAGTGTTCTTTTGTGGGAAATAAAAATGTTCACTTATACGTGGAGGTTTGAATACAACAAGAACATGTGTCATTTAACACCAATGCCATGAAGAATGCTTGTGGTCTTTTTGTGAAATCATTTTCTAACCAGTATATATGTTAAGAGGATGGGATGAGGTTAAATATGTGTTTGGCAGTGTAAAGCCAAGTCACAGCCCATGCATGGCACTGTTACATTAATAACACAGATGTGAGGATGGGCTGGGGTGGAAGGGTTACACGGTCAGGCCCTATTATACGGCACACTGAGGAAGCCTTTGTGGGTGATGGGGCCACACTTTAAGTGCGTCTTTATTTTGGCTCTCATTACATGCTCCAATCCCACAGCAGATACTGTTGTATGTGTGCATAAGGGACTTGAATGTAAAGCAGAAGTCCCTCTGTGGAAGCCAGTGTCGCTAACCAAACATTACTTTTTCGTTGGGCTCAGTGAAGCCCCTCAACAGTCCTGCTGGAGCCCCAGTGGAAGCACAACCCCAGATGCTGATTTATGCAGACTCTTTTATTTGACAATATTGTCAAGCGTGATTACAATTATGTATATTGGAGTCTTCTTTGTTGTTGATTATTGCAGGGTGTTATAATCAGTTTAGTGGAATATGCCACAATGGCAGACACAGCTGTTTGAGAGGCTACAGGCATCTGTTTTTTTAGTGGCGGTTGTACACAGCCAACTTGAACTCAGATGTGCAATTCTGTCTCAATAGATGCACATTATTTTTATAAAGCATGAATAATATATTTTGATATATACTATTTTTGCAAACTGGTCCTGGGTTTTCTAAGCACCACATTATTTTAAAATAACTGAAAGTCTTCAATTATTTAAACAAGACTTAAGGTCTGTTGCCTGGACTGCAACATATAACATAATGGCATCCTACATTACAAAGGTGTTCAAGATATTGAGGATTTTTGAATATGTAGAGCCTGATCAAATGTGGAATGTGAATGTTTGTCCTGAGGTGGCGCTAGAAGAATGTTAAGGGAGTCAAGTGAAATGGGTTTATGTCCTCAGGAGCATGAATTAGTTTTGCAAATTGCAGGTCAATCTGACCATTATAGAATTGCATTTTTAGTGTAAAAGTAGCTCCTGAAGTCTCCAAAGTAGGGGTCAAGAGTTTAGAAGTTATATAAATAATTTGAAATCACCCACATCAAATGTCATGGTAATGTGGCATGTGGTAGTTGAGATCTCTCTGGGCCAAAGACTGCTGAAATGATCATCACCATGCCTCAACAAAATGCACCAATGAGTGCTGCATCTAATAAAATGTCTTGCCATTGTGTCTTTAAGATTTTATGCAAGTTCAACCACAGTTATTATTCTCTGCCATTTGTTGAATTTCTGACAAACTTATTTTTGCTAATGCCTCCAAAACCCTTCATCTAATTCTATCCACTCAACACAAAGAATCAGTGGCCATAATCAGAGCTCCTTCCGGATATCTGAACACCTAACCTCAGACACGCTATGAAGGAAGCTCCGCAATCTCATTCTTTCGGTCACTACCCAAAGGTCATGACCAGGGGGGCGGTTTGGACCGTAAATCAACTGGTAAATCGAGAGATTCACCTTAAGGCTCAGTTAGGTCTTCACAATTACAATCAGGTACAACACCTGCTTAACTTTGTACACTGCACCAATCTTGCTGTCAATCTCATGCTCAATTTTACAATCCCCAAGACTCAAAATTATCAGAATATTTTGGACACATAAAGTTTTGCCTCTACGATGCTCATGAAAGTTAACACCTCATCAAGTCATAAAGTGAATACAAGTCAAAGCCATAAAAATAGAGTACAAGAAAGCGTCATTAATATGGTTGCGTGAGCAGGTCCGTCGCGACAAGGCAAGCAAACCAAGCAATTGCTTGGGGCCCCGAGCTGTCCTGGGGCCCCAAGACAACGACTGGTTAAGAATAAAATGCAACGACAAACTGTGAGCGACCCTTTGATAGTCAATGCAGTAAAGTGCAATGACACTGTTACCGGGATCCCCCTCAAGGGGCCCCTCTCGTGATCTCTGCTGCCGGCAAAATACAAAACCTCCGTCGGCATTCATCATGAAGCGGAATTATGCTTCAGGAAGCCAGAAAAGGAAGAAGAGAAAGGAAGAGGAGGATAAGAAATAACAAGATAGTGGTAAGTGATAAATTACACTGGATAAAATAGCTCTACTTGTCTTGGTGTAATTTTGCAGCAGGTAGGCTAGCAAAAATATGTTTATGTTAGCTAACGTTACCTGTAACCTGCCTGATGGCAAATGCTGCTTGTAACGAACAGTTAGTGCAACTTCGGACGGAATATGGTTACATACGACTGTAATATGTTTTTTAACGGGATAAGGAAGACGCAGATCTGTTCCAGAATCACTGTTTATCGTATTTAATGACATGACATTGCTATAGCTTTGTAATAGGTTTTGATGAAAGTGGCATAACGTTAACATGCTATACTAACTATTCCACCGTGATAATCTATTTCCCAAATGGGGGTTAGGAAAAGCACACTATATATTCCGTGCATCAAACATTAGCTTGGGATGTTTTTAAGCATTAGTAACCCATAACAAAGTGTTAGGAGTATCTGGTCCGTCTATCTATGTAATATTTATAGATGTTTTAAAAATGTTTTTTTAAAAGTTTAAAAAAAATGTTTAATCATTACCCGGTACCTAATATATTATGATATAATGTGTGTTACAATAAACTGTTAATTTGCAGCACTACTAATAATTATTAAACATTTAATTATAATTTCATTGTTTGTTAACAGTAAAGACTGTTTGCTAACAGTTAAATGACAATTAACTAAAGATTAATTAACTATAAATTTACCATCTATTAATGATTGTTATTAAAAAGTGTTACCATCTTTTCTTTCTCCCTCAAGGTGCTTTGCTTAAATGTCTCAGCCCTCAGGCTCTTCCTAAGGATACCTCCACTGATGAAGGTAGAGTGAATTTCTCTCACTGAGCTGTTAATAGTGACCTCTTTCAATATGCTAACAGTGAAATGGTAAAACATACTTCACAGGTAATTTCAGATTTTTTTTTCAATTATTTTCCCAGCTACACCATCAACTTCATCCTCAACATCAACAGATGCATCACTTCTCAGTGCTGATGTTTCCTCTATAGCACAAGGTACCCCCACAAGCTCTATAATTACAGCTGATATCCTGCACAGCCCAGAGTTTAAACTGATAAGTGTGTGCTGTCATATTGTTAGAAAAAAACAGTGCAAATCACTATTGAATTCCCACCAAACTGTGTAAATAGTCACTTTTGCCCATGGACATTACAGAATTTTTAATATACAGTAGTGCCTGTCAAATTTCTAGTTGCACAGTTTATGCAACAGCAGTTTATGCACTGTAAACCCTTTTTTAGGGCTGTCGAAATAACGTGTTAATTTCGATTAATTAATCTGAGAAAAATTAGTGCGTTAAAAAAATTAATCGCAATTAATCCATTCCATATTGACCTTTCACCCGGAGCCGTTCGAAACCCTATACAACTGTAAAATGAAGGAGCGAGAGCATGTATGTAGCCTATTAAGAGACCAGAGTGCGCAGAACAGAAACATTGCTGGCTAGTTAACAGCAGGTAACGTTAGCCTTCTGCTAGCTAGTAGCTGCATTAAACACGGTTAAAAAGCTGTCAACTAACGCTAAAGTTTGACTTTCTGCTGTTGTCGGAACACGGACGAGAGACGGTGCGTTAAATGAAGCTGGTAATCTACAGCCTCGCGGTGCATTCGTAGTTGTAAAATACTTTTACATTTTGAATTTATTTCCTCAGCATATTAGGTCATATTGTTGATTATATATAGTCTGTAATTAATTTGATTACATTTTTTAATCGATTGACAGACCTACTTTTATTATTTATATAAAGTGTGGGTGAACTTAAACTTTATGGCTATGCTGTGGTTCCTGTAGGCTTTGCGTGCGTGCGGGGCGGGAGGTTGGGGGGGGCCTCCATGTCCATTTTGCTTGGGGCCCCCAAATTCCTTCAAACGGCCCTGTGCGTGAGTGTAAGTAATGCCCATTACAAGTCTGGCCAACAGAATTGACCCTGTTAATGTACTGATTTCACTCCATTGTGCTGTAGTATGCACAACAAAAAAGCTTACTGTTACTGTGATTTGTAAATATGGTTGTCAGTCTCAAACACTGACAGGATACCATAGTAGCAGTGTTAAGCTGCTGTCAGTCACACACTCGTTCTCGCGAACCCTTAGGCAAACATGTAAATGTTCGAGAAGTGCGTGGTGCATTATTTTTAGACACAAAAGTGGCAGCACACTTGTAAACACTGACATTTTTCCTTCAGAAGTGTGCTCAGAAGATGATTGACCTGGTGACAGTGAATATTAAAGCATGTCGAGTTCATTTTCTATTTAACCATTTAAATTAAATTAAGTTTGAATCACAAACCCTAGATACTTCTGATTGGGCTTATTTAATTAAATTAATATGGCTAGACAGATAATGATTTTGTTTCTA
Source organism: Gymnocephalus cernua (assembly GCA_023631565.1). Taxonomy (NCBI): domain Eukaryota; kingdom Metazoa; phylum Chordata; class Actinopteri; order Perciformes; family Percidae; genus Gymnocephalus; species Gymnocephalus cernua. Next base: position 6,249,412 of record CM042426.1, on the reverse strand, counting down.
TTATTGGTAAAGAACATTAGAATTTGGATATTTTTGATCCATGTGACCATTCAGGAAAACCACTGCACCGGCCCTAAGAATGGTCAAATTCAAATGGTCATGTGGTTAATTAGCACACAGGGCTGCAGATTAAGACTAAAATGGTTGATTCATGTCTGACTAATAATGGTCTTCCTCAAACCCTGGTTTGGTCAGTAAGTCATTATCAAGCAGGCGCAGCAGATGGGCCCTTCGGATTCTCCTCATGACTCAGAAACATTGTGGGTGTGTTTAGGGGGAGAAGAAGAGAAAGGGCCAAACTAGGAAGTAGCAGGACGCAGCCGCTGAGCCTCGCCTGTCAGTTCACATGATGAATGAATCAGTTTCACATCAATCTGATGCTGAGCAGCTATAATTGGATTATTTACACAGAACAGAGGCACATGGGGTCTGACCGTCCTAACCCCAGGTGGGTGCTGGACTCCTGCTCTCAGGACATGGACTCTTGACCCACAGTCAATATCCTTCTGCTCTGCTGGTTATCACCAGCCAACCACTTAACACTACTAAAATCTAATATTTGTACCACGTTTGTGTTCGGCGTTGTGCTGATGCTTTTATTCAGAGCAAAGTGTAATGTATCTGGCTTGCTCTCTTATAAAATGTATGACCTTAGAATTATTGTGTCAAGACTTAAAAAATAAAGCTCAGGACAGAGGTGTGGGGCATTTTTAACTTGACATAGGGGAAGAGTTTTGTTTGTCAATGAAAGCCCAAGTCAACAATGGCTAGCCCAACAGCTGTACGGGTTCTTGAACATTACTACTAAGATATTTTTATTTATTTATTTGCATGATCAGAAGTTAAGCTAATAAATTACTGGACATTATTGATTATTGCACATGGGTAGCTCCTCATTTTTTGTCTCTGCAGTTAGAATTTAAACTGACTTCTCAGACATACACATCACAGTCGGTCTAAGTTCCACACTCCCTCTCTTCTTGCCATAGAACTGGGAAAACATATACATATCAAAAATATTGGCATATTTCTTAAGGAAACCAATTGGCACTTTAGAAAACCCCTTAAAAACACATCACATGGAAACCCAAATGTATAGGTACTGTAACATCATTAAAATCTGCCTAAATAAATATTAAGTAAATAAAATGAATTTTTACAAGAAATGCTGAGCAAAAGAACTAACATGCTACCCCTCTCTCTACTCATCTGATGTCCATTTGTTCATTTCAATAATGGATTATAGTCCGTTGGTCCATCATTCATTTTGTCCTCTTGGTCCAACATGTAAATTATCAACGTTGGTTGCAGGTCATGTGGAATTGAGGGTTTAGTTCAAATAACACATCTTCCACAAATCCAAACCGGCCGTTGCTTGTTGCAAGAGTTACAAATTTTGAATGCATCCGGATGACCAACGGACACGATTCTTTCCGTACTCGTTCGGACCCGGTTTGGACCCATTCGCATGCGGTCTGCGAATCTCTACAGGAAATGAATGACTTCCGGTCGTTTCGAAGACGTATCTGAGCTGATTTCAATGTGAAGGCGGCAAAAGTCATTGTTTTTTATCATTATCATTACGTTTTTGTATCGATTAAACAACCAAGATAGAACTAGTAATATAATTAGTGAACCTTAGAGGTGATGGTAGGTGGACTTTGTTAGCTTTAGGTAGAGCAAAGACTAGCTGTTTCTCTCTGTTTCTGTGTTCATTCTAAGCTAAGCTAGGCTAGACTGGCTGGCTCTAGCTTTGTATTAAACATGCAGACGTGAGAGTGGTATCAAACTTCTCATCGAACTCTTGGCCGGAAAGAAAATAAGCTAATCATTCATCATCAAACATGCCGTCACAAAAAGAGGAGGAGCTATAACTAGAAAGAAACATTTGTTTAAAATCGGACTACTCGTAGCAGGGACTTACTTATTTACTGTTTTCATTTCATACTAATATTGAGTTTAAATAATTTCCTTTGTAGTATCCTTCCCTCTCAGCAATATGTTTTGATTTTCTCTTTAAAAGTTTGAGTTCCTGTAGGAGCAGCTGTGTGACATGTCTTTATCTTCCAGACTAAATTCAGTGTCACCCTCCTGCTGATTTGTAACTCAAACTTCATGTGGAGGATGTTTAAGTGACTCTATTTACAGCAGGAGATAGTTTTCTTGCTCCCTGGCAACAACAGGCGGCACCAGGCTCGAGAGTGACTGTTGGGATCTGTGGTGGGAGATGTTGCTGTACAGCAGCGGTGCCGACATTACAGCTTTCCATGCTGGGGACACTGTGAATTTATGCCTATAGAAATGCAGCTTCCTCAGAACGAAGTCTTGGCAGAGGACAGATTCATTTTGTCATGAAGTATTTTCAGTTTTATTTTAGCCAGTAAAAGTTTTAATAGAGGAGGATTTTTAACATTGGATTAATATGTAAATTTCTACGAGGGCTCTCTTCGGTTATTGCTTATATGATGCTTTTATGAGTTTGATTTTGAAAATGAATAGAGCTATTGCAGATGAAATGTAATGTATTACCTGGACAAAGATTTGAGTGTGACCTCTAAAGAACAAAATCAAACAAAGTGCAAATGGCATTAATCATTTCACCCCACGTTGCATCTGTTTATCTTCTGCTTTTCGTTGCAAGGCATCACACAGTATCCTGTGCAGTAGTATGATGAGGAATTCTGCATTTTTACACTCTGTTCCACTATAGTATGTATCCCATATAGATATTTTTTCTAATAAATTGAGTGCAGAATTCACCAAAATCATTTTCAACTTTCCTGTCTCATTTGTTTATTCATTTTCTTTGAAAACCAATCAGATTATTGTGTGGGAGGCACTGTACAGAGCTCCAAACCTCAATAATACTTAGTACACCCAGGCTTTCTCATCACTTTCATGCTACTGTCAACAAAATGGATTCTCAAAACAGCAATGCATGCTGTCCAGTGAAGAAAGTACATCGTTTTGTATACTGCATAAATTCTCTGGAAAATTCCGCAGGATTGTTTTTTATTAGGGTAAAGTTCCCAGGAGCTGCACAGCCAATAAAAAGCCAACAAGATAAAAGAGCAGGGAGGATTAGGAAGGGATGAAAGCTGTAAAATTTTCCATATTATCTTGTGAAAAGCCATGTTCTCTGCTCTCTCTTATTACATTTACCTTAATTGCTCTGAAGGACAGAGCCAAAGTGGGAATAATTTGAACTTTCAGCAAGTCGTCCCCAACACACTCAGTACTAATTTAGATGCTTTTGTCTTTAGAGTTTTGATATACATTTATTTTCCTCATGGCAAGAAAATGGCCATGGACTTGGCCATAAATTAAGAACATTGTTGAGCAAAGACAACCTGACTCACCCCCTCCTTTTGCCCTCTGTGTTGCGTGTCTAAGAATCGCACCACAAGTCGCGGAGACTCATAAAAGGGGAGGCGAAGAGACATTGAAATATCTGAACCTTGCAAAGATAAACAAACTGAGGTATTCATTGCACAGTTTACAGGCTGACCAAAGAATTCTGTCCTCTCAGGACTTCTGAGTCTTTAGTGCTGCAGATCAATTTGCACAATCAAAAACACACATACGATCCTCCAATGTATAAAAGCAACTGCATCTGCACAGGACCAGGTCTATACACTTATACAGGCACACACACACACACACACACACACATACACACACACACACACACACACACACACACACACACACACACACACACACACACACACACACACACACACACAAAATAAATAAATAGTTAAATAAATGGGCTTTACTTTGCCCAGTTCATGGCTGAGTTTTCACTGTTTAGTTCTAAGAACCATCTGGGTCTCTCCTTTCACTCTGCTCTGTGGAGCACAGATGCTCCTTTTGTGGTGAGCCCCAAATCTTAATAAGCAGTTAAAATATTTACCGAGGTGTTTTTTTTTCCCCCACCAACCCCATTTTCCACTCCTGTTTCTTTTTTTAATTATCATTATTATTATTTACACCTTTTCACTGGCAAAAAATGGAGATGTCCACTAAATGTGATTGATTGGGCTTAAAAATGGCCATTATTACCGTTAAGCTCCACACGTCAGCTGCTGCTTTTGTGCCGGCTGCATTTCTAAGCTAACCAGTGATCCATGAGCACAGACAGGAGGGGGAAGAATGTAATGCTCTGAAAGAAATGCCCATTTCTCTCTGGATCCTTCACTTGATTAAAAATACAGCTGCAGACACTAGCATACAAGAGGCAGAGAGAGTCAAAGAAAGAGGAATGAGAAGAAAGGAGAAAGTGAGACAGAGAGCAAAGGGGAAAACCCTGATGTCATAAGAAAAGGAACTCTCTCTGAATTGGAGAAATAACTTCAACGGCAGAAAAGAAGAAAAATGGCATAGTGGGGGCAAACATGTACATCTTTAAGAGTATGCACGTGTAATTATGTGGCAAAGAGCTGAAACTGAGTTTCCAGCACACATGGGAATCAAAACTTGTGGAATGTGAGGAGGGGGTTGCTGTGAATATGTTTAATGTTGGTGTTACTAAACAGCAAGTTGTTAGCCTGCTGCATGCATTCTCACCATCTAATGAAAATATGTGAGGAAAAACAACCATTAAAACCACGTTGATTGGATACCTGGAGTGTATTTTCTCTGTCTTTTACAGAAGTGTTTATTGTTACATTTAACATTTGGCAGGATTCATTTAATTGATTTAGACACTTGAAAGTAATATAAAAGACAGATAAGCATGTGGAAAAAAAAGAAGAAGAAATCATATTCATATTCAAGAACATTTTCAAAGAAGAAATCTTCCTTGAATCTGTTTATTGTGAAATTGTGTTCGATTCATTTACAAATAATATGAATGCAAGATTGTAGACGTCATGACTTGGCCCGGCTGGCATCATACTTGTGTGTTTAGATGATATGAGTAAAGCATGACCTCATGGGGGATATAAACAGCATAGCCACATAGTTGTGTGATTTAGTGAGTCATCACAGTCACACAGTGGTGTTTGGACTTGACTTCCTCTAAAGTTAAAACATTTAAAGGCGTTTGCACATACTGTAAGTGGACTAATAAGGGCATATTTAAGATACCCTAAGGATGAGGCCTTCTTGCCACTTCACTTCAGAAATATGTTTTGGGGCATTGTTAAAAGCAGGAAATAGCAATTTCGCCATGCACTTCCTGTTATTCCCCTTACATAACCCTTGTGCTGTCTTCACCATCATCCATGAACCTGTCATTCTGGGTCAAAATTGAAAAACACGCTTTTTTTGGGAACTTTTTCCATTATTCCATTTTGACGCTTTTTTAACGTTTATGTCCCTCTTTTCAACGCTGAGTTAAATGACATTATATCTAATTTTTGAGTTTGAAATTATTATATGAATTATTTTGACTAGTTAAGATCAGAGGATGTTGAATGAATCACAGACTGGTTTATGTCAAAGTTTGGTCAGGATGCTGTTTTGAAACTATTTAAAAACATTTTTTCAAATGCTATAAAATTAAATAAATCAACCAAAATTCAGTGGATGTAATCATTATTTTTACCTGCGAAGAACGTCAATGTATATGTTGTATGGGTTACATACAAAGCACATGCATGCATTCATGTTATTTTGGGGCAAATTATTTCTGATATAAAAAACTTTGAAAACGGGTCAAATTTGACTCGAGGAATTATTGTTAAATGATTCCTTGATTCCTCTTTTCATATTATTTGTTGTGGTTTTAACAGATTAATTTGGATGCATATTCATTAAATTAATGCAATACAGTAATAATTTGCATTGCTTACAGGTGGTTAATTTGGAGCAAAGTTTGTAATCAGATAACTGATTGGATCCTGCAGTCTGTGAAGCATCATAGTGTCAACTTTATCTATGTAACACAGAGGTGATTTCTTGGTGCCAGATGACATGATCCAGTGACTCAGACCCACAAGAGACACTAAAGTGACAGTGGCAGTATGGCTTCCGAGCTCTCTACAAAAGACATCAGTCATCAATGCTCAGCAGCTCTGGACATTAATTCACTGTGGGAGGTGACTGTCCGCCTCCAAATCCTATTGACTTTTTATGAGTGACAAACTTGGCCAACACATTGCAGGCATTTTATCTCACAAGTGGCCAACCTGTACAGTGTCAGTGACATGTTTTCTTTCATTGTTCGCTCGACGGCACAGGATATTCTTCTTTCTGCCTTACTGTATTTTCATAACTGCAGAGCCCTGTTGATACAGTGTGCTGGGGAGGACAAAAAACACGAGAACATTTGCGGGGTCTGGAAAACATGACCTCACACACGTTTTAGAGAGGGAAGATTCCCAGAGGTCAAAGCACTGTTGTTCCTCAGAGGGGAAGTGCCCAAAGGTCCCCGAGGCCATTGGGTGACCTCACTGGGCGACATATCAACCAGAGGGTAATCTGCTCAAGACGCCCACCAGCTGGAAATGGTGTTTGGTGTTTTAAGCCCGCCTGGAAGGCACTAGGATTAGGCAATGGTTATGGTTAGGGTTAGCTGCCTTGAATTCGACGTTGTGGGCTTAAAACACCATTGAGCGCTGGAAATAGGATGCATCAGCATTGCTCAATCCAGAACAGAAGCTAGTGTACATGCCTGCAGGGTTTTATCCCAATACAACACTGAAGCATACCATTTCACTGATTAGGTCCTCATCTCTGGTTGAAGGTGTGCTGTGAAATCATCTGGTGTTGTGTTAGGTTGTAAGGAACACCAGGACAAACCAGTGGCCTATGAAAGTAGACAACAGTTATCCTGTATTCTGGTGTTTTACTATGGATGGCTAGTTATATGCAATGCAACATAGGTTTCTTACATGATTTCCTAGGTTTGTGTCATGGGCATCTTTATTTAGTTTACTTTATGAACCAAATTGATGAAGCAACCTCATGAATTTAAATGGAAACAAGTCTGTTTTTTTCATCTTGCACGTCACACCATGGTAATTTGTGTGAATGGTGCAGATCTGTAATGTATTTTTGAACAATGATTGTGACAGGTGCAGCTTTAATGTTTCATAACCAGGTAGTTCATAGCCCCAGTTATACCGAAACCAGTAATTTGTGATAGACAATTTTAAATGTTTGATTAGTCAATGCTTTGTACTTTGTGAGTAAATCTCTTTTTAAGTTACTGTTTAATGATTTTAGAGCATCACACTGGCCGCAAACTCTTGTTGACATTGCACATCAATGATGTTCACCCCACCATCCCTGACCGTCTATCTGTTTCACCACTCTAAAAGTGCTCTGTCTTTGGGCTCCTTTGAAATAAGTCATCTCTTTTGCTTCCTTTATCTCTTCCTTACCATCCCTCTCTTCCTCTCTTTAGCCGTCACATACTTCCTGTTCTTAGTGATGGTGCATTTGTTCTGTGAAGCAGACGCCACGTGGGCCCCCTTTTAAAGCTCTGCACCGTTTGTTTTATTTATCTGACAGGCGTCCCCCTGTATTGTCCCAGGTTATCAGCTCTCTCCTGCAGATCGCGTTACCGCCTGTGTGAGGCTCTGACCCATCTCAGGGTTCACCTTTAAATCAGATTCTTATCATTACCTCAGTGATAAATAGGCAAGGCTTAGGAGGAGATTATTCCGCTGGTCCCTTTCCCCTTTTCCCACTGTCGACAGTGCTCTCCATCCAGCCCTGAGCTGTCATCCCAGTCTCAATTAGGAGGAAGGCAAATACTCAACTCTGTTCCTCTAAAGATTTGGTGACTTTAGAAAAAATAAATAAAAAAGGCTACCACTGTTCCCATGTGAATGGTCTCTTATCTCCAGTGGGCGTCCTTAAAACCCTCTTCCCACTCTGCCTCTCTCCTGCGAGAGTTAGTCAGCACACCGTCATACTGACAACTGAGCTCCCCCATCGATTTTTCACACGGTTCTTATCTGGGGCAATAGTTTCAGAAAGTTGTATTTATTTATTTTTTTACCAATGAAAGTGGTGTCATTTCAGATGTAATGCTTATATCTGCCATTTCCTCTCTCTCTCTCTCTCTCTCTCTCTCTCTCTCTCTCTCTCTCTCTCTCTCTCTATACTGTGCATAACAGGTCTCTCTCTGGTCTTGTTTTCTCATGATTGTTTTGTGCACATTTTTTTGCGCCATTCTGTTGCTCTCCCCTGCTTATCTAAAGCAACATTGCGCATGCTTTCCAACCTTTTAAGCCTGCGTCACAATGTGAAATTGCAATAAATGTGTGTATCATCCCATCTAATTAAGATATTGTTGTTTTGCACTATATGCTCAAACTAAATTCTGTTGTCAAGTATCGATTATCTACTTTAGTAAACATCATCCTGTTTGTGGTTTACTGACATCACATGATTGCTGGGCATTGGCATTCAACATTAACAAACAACAACAAACGTATCTCTTGCTGTTGAGTCAACAATGTACAAAGTTGGCTCGTCTCAAAGGGCTGATGTGACACAGCAGGTAGCTGTTCAAGTTAAATCTTTGGCTTTTTTGTTATAGTTCCCTTTTCTTTTTACTGGTTCTATCTCTTTACATTATGAGCAAACATTAATGTGTAAATTATAGTGATCACGGCCATTTTAGTATGTATATAGACTACTAAATTGCATTGAATCATGTATTTCCAGTGTATGGTATGGCTTTGCTTGACTCAGCAATTTCTTTTGGTTATCAGTACTTTTCTCTTTCCTTTTTCCACTGCGTTTGGTACACTTTCAATGTAGGTGGGATTTTCAGCTGATCGCCATAGCGACACCACATTTAACTGCTGTGACATCATGTTCAGTGTGACACTTACTAAACACTTTCCCTTTCATCAGCAACCAAACAAAAGAATGTCTGCACTTCGTCAATTCTACAGCGTATTGCATAGTTTTGCAGGGTGCCATTTTTTGAAAAACCGGGGCGAGTGAATACAAAAATTGTAGTTCTTAGCGATGGTAGATTGGCTATTTAAAAATCACGGGTTTGGGCAGGATGTCCAAATTCTCTCTGATCAATCAGTGGTCTGCAGTGTTTTAACATCGAGGTGGTACCAAAAAAGGTCTTGTACTTATGTTTATGTGTGTCCATATGTCTCCTCATTATCTCTTTCTTTAGGCAGTGGAAACTATGTGTGACTCAGTGGTCAGTCATGTGACCATTCAGCTCTGTTGGCTTTGATTGATAGTCACTAACAGCCAATCCTGCCATCACCATAGGGAAATATGGAATTCATTATTTAGTTTCCCATGTGGGGTCAAAGGTTAAACTGAAACAGTGATAAAATGGGGGAATCGTTTGCTTTGGACCACGAATGGGGGAAGAAAGACCTACGCTAACATTAGCAGCTGGCTTCTCTCACCTATATCATGCAGACAGTTTTAATAGCAGTAAGCTGAAAGAAGTGCATGACCGGGTGATGGAGGACACTAATGTTAGTCCTGGGTCGCAATACCTAACCCGGGTTCACAATCTTTAAGTAAACATTTCCGAGGATGCATACATTTGACCGTATTCATCAGTGTGAGAAATCACAGCTGTTGTCATGCAACCTGAAAAAAAGTATGGTCATCACACTGGTGGTCTTTGTGCAGTAAAGTCATATGGCAGATGGTTCTTGTATATTGTTTAAGAAATTATGCATTTATCCATCACATAATTGGAATTATATGTCTTTGACTTACGTCGCTCACCATTGGATGATGCATTATTAACTTAAAAATGCTAATCATCCATTTTCACAATCTCAGATATCAAATCTAGTCCCCGATCAGCATATGAGGCTGACCTTGTGACCTCTCTGTCATTTTCCTATTTGGCCCAATTATTAGATGAAATGACAAATTTGATCTCCTTTCAAAAGCAGCCAATTCAAAAGACCTCTATTCTTTCTCCATCATGTTTGGGCAGCCGGTTAACAAGAGCAGACTGGTGCATTAATGATGATAGATTCCACACCCAAGGCCTTTGGAGGACAATCACTCCCAGAATACCATGCAAGAGGCTGACCTCCTGACCTGTCTCAGGCCACACAGCAAAGGAAATCTATAAGCAGATTTGGAGGCAGAAGTGACCAGTGGCCAGAGTGGCTGGCCAGTAAGCGCAGGAGCCTGTTTGCTGGACAAACATGCTAAGGCATACAAGCCCCACAGCTGGAGAATAATCCCATTGGAGGCCTTTTAAATATCCGGACCATGTAAAATAGAGGAGCTGTAAGATATGCAAATCTTTTGAAAACCTAATGAAGCATGATCTTATTTCACAACAAGCTGAATTTTGTTCCAAAGAGATAGAGAACGACAAGTTGAATTGAGTCCCTTGGTGTTTCTCTGTGGGAAACTTGTCATCTTTGAACTCTGAGGGGGTTTTATCCAACCTCAGCAACCACTGTTACTGTGAAACTGGCCTCTTCTTAGTGGTTCTTCTTTTAGTCTCTTAAGTCAGGGAGAATCCTATTCCCCATTACGTTACTGTACTCCATCTCATTTACTTCAAGTAGATATTCAGGATGTATGTCCTGGTCCTTTCTTTCAAGCCTCAGCATAAATGCCTATTGTTCAACGCTACACAAGCAGCTCTGTGAAGCTAGCACAACGGTGCTTTGAGCTAAATACTGTTGTCAACATGCTAACATACAATGATAATATTAGCATGCTGATGTTTGGCAGTTTTTTTTCACAATGTTTACCATCTTTGTTTAGCTTTTTAAGCATGCTAATATTTGTTAATTAGCACCAAATACAGTGTCCAGCTGAGGCGGATGGGAGTGTCATTGTCTTTTTTGTCAAAATCCAGAATATTGGAGAGGTAATGCTAACCCTAACTCATCTTAACACATTTCACTCAAAGCCATGAATATTAATCTCATGGTAGCACTAGAGGTCAAGACATTTCACAATAAAAATAAAATTAGACAGATACAAATATAATATCGATAATATCGGCCAATATATTTTAATGCTGATTTGACACTTAACATAATGTTTATTTAGCTATTTATTTTATTTTTATGTATTTTTTATTTACTCAGTGTTCTTTTCTAGAATTAATTGAAAATGTATACATTGTATGTAAATGTATGATGTATAATATTGTTACATTTTCTTTAACAAAGATATTTGTTTAGCAAAGCAGCCTTGAGTACCTTTGCATAGATATATCGGTGCAAAATCGGTACATAATCTACATAGAAAGGGTCTATTTTCCTTCTTGCTCAACATTTCATTATATAGGACACCATATCTGTAATCAGTGAATCGTTCCCCTCTGAAATTGGTATCGGTCTCAAAAAGCCCATATCGTTTGGATCCTATAAAAAACTGAAATCTGAACTTCGTGGTGGCGCTATAGGAACACTCAGGGAGTAACCAGGATCATTTCATCCTCGGGCAACCATGAATATCTGTACAACATTTCATGGAAATTCATCCAAAGATTATTGAAATATTTCAGTCTGGACCAAGGTGGTTGACTGGTCGACCATCTACCACACCAACATTGTCATTTCTAGAGCAATGCCACTAATGTGGCTAAGAATACAGATGTGTGTGTTTAAAGAATCACCTTGTGTATTGTAGTATAACGATCACAACCACATGCTAAGCCAGTACACTGTATACAGTGGATCATTATGAGTAAAGCAAGCCTCACTGATCCACAGTATAACTGACAAAGCAGAGGTCCCTAACAGATCACCCATTCTGTGTGCAGCAGCTGTAATTTTCCCAAACACCTGCCTTGACTTAACTATCAGCTGTGGTTCCTGTCGGTTTTTACACTTTACCCAAATAGGTTGGCAGGCTTTACAAGCAGGGTGATAATCCCACCTTTTATTGCTTCTAAGAAGGCTACCTCCACTGGCTTTTGCAGGAATAAACGGCCATGCCAATGCCTCAAGCCAAGGGTCAAGCGTAAACATTATTTCCCTTATTTTTGATGTCATTTGCGAATATCAGTGACAAAGCAGTCATATGATGAAATATTTTCCTATAAATATTTATTATACATATTTGTTATTCCAATTAAAATTAATGTTTCTGAGCAGAAAATGAATGCCCTCTCTGGCAGCAACCTTGTTATTCACTGCAGATTAACCACACATAAACATGCACTTTAACACAATTATTGTTGAGGATGTTTTTGAAAAACAAAATATGGGTGACACAACTTTGTCAATAGAACCTTTGGGGATCAAATTGTATGTTTAAATCATTAATTTTGTGGCCTTGAAGTTGTGGCCGGTTTGATGACAACAAGCCACTGTGTGTGTGTGTGTGTGTGTGTGTGTGTGTGTGTGTGTGTGTGTGTGTGTGTGTGTGTGTGTGTGTGTGTGTGTGTGTGTGTGTGTGTGTGTGTGTGTGTGTGTGTGTGTGTGTGCGTGTGTGTGTGTGTGTGTGTGTGTCTGTAGGGTTACATATTGATTCATCTCCCGTCCTTATCTCTCACTAAGGGGAGGTGGGGGTGGGGGATTCATGTGAAATCGTAAATGGGACCTTTCATAAAAGTCCATGGGTACAAACATTGTGCATTCAAGGACAAATTGTTTTCCATGGAAAACTGATAGAACGATCTGTTCATCACTGAACAAACTTTAGTCATTATTTGCATTCAGAAAAAAAATTCCATCAAGGGGCAGCTCACTGATGTCTGGGGCATTTGGCTCTTCCTCAGTCAAATGGTAAGAGTTGATTAATTTGTCCCCAGTAGTTTGTTAACCTCACTGGTAGATTATTTCATAGCTTGCAAGGCTGATGCCCACTGAAACAATTAGGGGCATAGTAGTCTACTGGGAGTAAATTCCCACAATGATTGTGCTCACTTCCTGAAATGATGTCATACCAGGAAAAGAACCATGACATTTTTCAATCTGACAGAAAGGAGTTACTGTGCTGTGTGTGGAGAACAATGGCACATAATACAACTCTTTGAATTGAATAAGGACACAGTATTAATCGCAGAAATCAACTGGTGGATTAGTCTTTTGGTTGGAATATATAGCGTACAACACCAAAGAGCTACCAGTTTCCATCTTGTGTTGTACTGGCAGGCTGTGAGCAGATGAACGGGATCAATTTAGAATAAGCACCATAATACACTATAATAAAGGTATCACACACAAAAAAAAGAAAGACCACAAGATATTATATATTATGCTTTTACTGGTTTTGTTGATGTCGTTGATGACTGGTTCAACTTCTGGGAAAGTCCTATGGATTATATGACCGTTCACATAATTGGAGTGACTCATGAAAATATGATTTCATTCATTCATGTTTCATGTTTATATAGCGAGTCACTGCTGAAAGTCTAGTCCCTTTATTTTATGATATTAGTGAGTCATGTGGCAGCAGACTGTGAAGAGACAACTTTAGTACAGACAGATTCTCTTGTTGATCTCTTTGCTGGTTCTTTATTGTTGCCAAATGTGGATCTATACCATCTTGTTTCTATCAATGTCAGATTGCAGCTTGGTGTCCATTCAGTGATGGCATTCCTGCTGGGTAGGACGTAGTGATTAAAGCAGACAGGTGTTCTTAGTCCTTGGAGAAATAAAGAAAGGAAACCATCAATGGCAACATGTGGCCATCATGGAGGAACATCCATAAAATAGATCATAGCAAGGAGAAAATGGATAAGAGCTTGAGGCAAGGAAGATCAAATCTATTGAGTAGGGAATCGTTGCTGGCTGCTAAACCACAGTCCACTATGTGTGGGACTTAGTATGTCTTTGGAGACACTGGCAACTCAGACATTCTTTAAAGGCCAATGCTATATTCAGCATGTATTTGGGATATATATATATATATATATATATATATATATATATATATATATATATTAGGGCTGTCAGTTTAACGCGTTATTAACGGCGTTAACGCAAACCCATTTTAATGCCGATAATTTTTTTAACGCATAGAGGGCCAGATGTACGTACATTTGCGAACGTAGCGTTATCAGCGCCATGGCTCACCCGCAGATAGCGAACGCAATGATACCGTAGTTTACGCCATATTTACCAAACCTGCAGGTCATCCGTAATTAGCGCCTTTCTCCGCCCACTATACCGTAAACTGTAAGTACTTGTGCTATGATACGGCTGAGTGCAGACTGCGATATTCCCACTGCTGATGCTATGACTGTTTGAAATGATCCTGATGCCAATATTTGTAATGTAGCGAGGAGTTTAACAACTGCTGGAATGTGAACTCTGAGTCGGAGATTCGATGTCATCTTTGATTTCTTCCAGTAACTGTAATCTTGCATGGCTGCTTAATCTGTGATCCTTGTGGCAAAACTCCTTTCAGCTCGTCTCCTTGGCCTATGTCTTCGTCTTGCTCGGATTACTGCTGTCATTTCACCAGGAGGCATATGTGAGGAAACCCGCTTCCAGGTTTACACCTGCTTTTAAGAGGCGGAGAATTTTCACCGCAAAATAGAGGCGCGCTATCACTGGCGGTTTTTGTACATACCGCGGAATACGTAATTAAGCGCTCTTTACGCTTCCCCTCCCATCTCTTTACGGTAAACTCCCACTTTCCCCGCGACCCTCCCATGAATAAATATGCATGACACGAAAAACGCAATTTGCCCTTTTCAGCTCCCACGACATGCAGTTTGCGCTTTTACATCATTGCGGCCTGTTTGTACATACCTCGCCATGATTTTACGCGCACGTTGCGACACAAATACGCCTGAAGTGGGCGCAAAAGCGTTAGTACATCTGGCCCAGAGAGAGCAACGGGATCTGTTAGTCCACTTCTTTAACTGTCTATGGCCACGCCATGTCCCGCCCTACGAAGCAGCTGATTGGTTTGGTTTAGGCATTTCACCGCGAGTGGTGAGGATAGTGGATTGGTCAGGGGATAGGACCTGAACAAATGGAGTTACGTTACCTTCGACGCCTGGCCAATAGTAGTGATTGAAGGGCGGGTCTTGTAATTTCGCAGACCGCAAACAAAACAGACACAAGCCTCGACCGGTTTTAGCTTGCTAGCCGCGTAGCTTGTAGGCTCGTGACGGCGATTATCTTCAGAGCGAGCGAGTAGTGACTCTACAGTCAGTGAGAGAAACAAAGTGTCTCCTCTGTTCTTTCTGACCACGGTGGGAAACCTGGAGCAGGAAAACCCTCTCCTTGATTTTACGTTGGTTATGAACGAGAACGAGAACCAGGAAATGAGTCACGGGAAACCAGTTGCTATGAGCCCATAGACAGTAGGACGAGCCACGCTCGCCTCAGGCATGAGGCAGTACTACCTGTAGTACTATCTGCAGGACTATCTGCAGTACTACCTGCAATGGAACATCGAGGTAACAGCGTTACATTATGTGACAGATTATTAGATCCAAGTGTGAATGTTAGTGTGAAATTGAACATAACGTATATGACAATGTTGTTTTCAATAAAAAAACAGTCACAAAGCAGCCGATCTACTTTTCCATGCTGATAAGAGAATTAAAATGAGAAAATATAATGGGACAAAAAGAAATCAAGGGACATTTAGAATAGATAAAATGTGCGATTAATTGCGATTAATCGCGAGTTAACTATGACATTAATGCGATTAAATATTTTAATCGCTTGACAGCACTAGTATCTTTTGGTATGCATTTCAGAAAAAAAAATGGTTAGGATTCAGGTGTAATTGCAAATAGTGATTAATCATGATTAATCCACTGAAAATTCTGATTAATTTGATTAAAAATTTTAATCATTTGACAGCCCTAATATATATATATATATATATATATATATATATATATATATATATATATATATATATATATATATATATATATATATATATATATCCCAAATACATGCTGAATATAGCATTGGCTATATATATATATATCTCCTCCTCTCGGGTCTGGCCTTGACGTGGCGAGGGGGCTTGCGCAATCCAGTGACCCTGGAAAGCGATACCGTCAGGAGCTCGCTCCTGGTAGGGTCACCCTAGGAGGGTAGGTTCCAGACAAACAAAGACCCCAGCATGTCGGTACGCTGTGAGGTGGCAGCCCCACCAACCGACTATCCTGTGGAGGGCTAACAACCCACCCAGGAGAAACCCTTTTTGTTACGAAACCGATCAGAGAAAGGTCGGCTCATCGCAGGAGCCATAGTAGTTGTAGTAGTAGTATATATATATATATATATATATATATATATATATATATATATATATATATATATATATATATATATTTGGGATATAAGTAATTGAAGGTACTACAATACATTAATTGTTAAAGCAGACAATTGTCAATATGAAATATTAAAAGTAACGGTTTTGGAGTGTTCATCCATGTTTTCGTTGGGCCTATGGGACCAAACTCACCACTGGCTGCACCCATAAAGCACATGCCCACAAAACAAAATATTCTTTACAACCCAAAATGTCCTGAAAGTAACAAAACGTGCACTGCACCCCATTGTTATTTTGGTGTCAAAAGAATTAGCTAATAGCCAGCCTCACAAAACCGCAGTAAAGGCTAGGAGCGCGTTGGATCACCTTTCTGACATCACAGTTGGGGCAGTTGCATATTTCTAACTTTCAGAAACAGAAAATCTGATATTTACATCCATTTATCGCAGCTATTCGCCGGGTGTGTGGAGGTGAGGGAGTAAGCAGGGTTTAAAATTTGCTCTTAAACTTTCTTTTTTCCTTTTTTTACAAAACTACATTGACTGCCTTGGAAACTGGATCAATCAGCATTCTTTGTTTTCATCTCACTGACATGTCACCGTAGCACTAGTCAACCATTAATTCCTTGATTAAAGGCTGTTATCAAATGGCCTTCAAATAATTTTGGTTGGACAGTATTAATGGTGTTGCTAAGCTACAATGTGCAAAGCAAAATAAATGTGCCGGTATGCAAGGTAGCATACAGTATAGCAGTGTTAAAAAGGATAAATATTTCTGTTCGCGAAAAGTAAACACACATCTGTGTTTAACATTATGCATCCAATGGTGTAAAGCAGAAGGCAGATAAAACTGAATGCTGAATAAGCTGTCAACTTGGAATTAACATGTTGCTGTATGATTCTTGGCAGTCGTGTCCCACAGGGCTCAGATTGAGTCAGATGTGTTTGTGTATAATTTCATCATATTACAGCATGTCATCCCAACAGCAGGGCGGTGTCATCGTGGGAAAGCTAATTGGATTTGCTGGCTGAGTGTGCTGCAGTGCAGCCACTGTTGGTCTGTCAGGATGGTGATGACACATCATGGTGGACTGTAGCGTTTCGGCAGCAGTGAGGAAAAGTCCCGAGCCCGCAAATATCATAGGACTGGTGAATTTGTCACCCTCGCATTACACCGCAGTCCCCACAACTGGATAAGCTGAATGCTTGATTTACATCACCCCACTTTTTGAGAGCGCAGTTTAACCACATTTTAAAATTCAGTTCAATCTGCTTCAACGTGATGACTTTGTTTTGTTAAAATTGACACAATGGACAGAGGAAGCATTGTATATTTAGAGCTTATTTAAAAACTTGACACAAGATTGGACCCACCATGCCGCTGTAAATAGATGAAGTCTTTGGGGGCACTGGCCTTGGGTGAAAGCAGCTCTGGCAGAACTAAAGAGTGATTTACTGTATTCACCACTTGGCCTGCTCTTTTCACTAAGAAATAGGCTAAACTCAAAGAGGTATAAATGTTGCTGAAGTTTTCCCAAGCATTGCTCAGATTCATTATGTGCATAACTTACTTAATAGCATTCCTTCCTTGTACACTTCACGCTATGCCTACCCACCATGCACTGCAAAGGCTTTACATGCTCCCAGTGCTACGGAAAGGCTCAGAGATGGAAGGGTCGGCAGGGGTGGTGTCAGAGTGAGTAAAACATTTCTTTTTTTAACCCTGACATTAGGACAGTTTGAATTTTCTGGGTGGTTTTGCACCCACAGTTGACAAGAATAACTAGTCCGAAAGACAAATGCACTTTAGGGAAATTCACTCTTCACAGGACAGAAAACACAGGAAACATAGTGTTTTTGGAACATAAGCTTTTGGTGAGAAAGATTTCTGTAATAAAGAGTCCCCAGGGCAAACAGAGCTGATTAATTCAGCCCTCCAACCCCCACCCCTGAAAATGATTCCCCCCACAGCACAGGAGCACTTGGGCATGTTTAGCGCAAATGTAATTACGGCCTCGGTAAGCGGCCAGCTTTTTAAAGAACCCCTTCTCCTCCTCTCTTACTTCAATACCTGATGATGTCATGGCCCTTTGTGGGGTCGTAGAAACTCCTCAAATCAACTGCCACTCATGACCTTTTCATTCAATGTTTTTTCTCTCCCCCTTTGCTTGATTCTTTCTTCCTCCTTTTCTTTCTCTGGTTCATAACTGAGGTTCTCTTTATTGGTTGATCAAGCAACCCCCTCCCATTGGCTCGCTCTTCTTTTGGACCCACTTTATGAGAAATGCATGCCCCTGTTTAAATGTATTGATAGTTTCAGTCTTTTGTCCTCCTGGCCTGCTGAAGTCTAAAAAGTTCCAGAACATGGAAAAAGGACTCTGCATACGTGCATTGTGCTGACAGTCCCACCTCTAAACATATTTGACTACACACATATTGCACTTTGAGAGACCAGAGCAACGCTGCTTGGAGAATTGCACCCATTTTATTGCCACTCACAGTGGCAGAAAGGAATGTAATCTGGCAAACAAATGTTGTGACAGACAGCTTGTCTGGAGGATTTTATGGCCCGTCTGCACTGTTGGTACATGGCTACACCAGCCCCCCTTAAAAGTTAATGCTGCATGGAAAGGTGCATTTAGTTTTCGCATATGCATTTCTTTTCTTTTTTTTTTACTGTTTTCTTCCATCTAGCTCTTCAGGGTTTGTGAATCTAATTAAACATCTAGCAGTGCACAATTTGAAAAGGACTAGGCTAATAATGGCCCGGCACTAATCCCTGACTCACACACCGCAAACCACATGATCGCCAAATTACTGTAAATGTGTTCATATTCTTTGGAGATGAGCAACCAAAGGTGCCCAATTTGTGCACTTTTTCAGTTTCACGCGGCAAGTCCCAAATATTTAATAACTTAATGCAAATGCTTTGCAACTTTTAGTAAACTAGGATTTTGCTTGGAGAACCATTGTGCAGTTGATAGTACGCCTTACCCTCTTTATTTTTCTTCCAAAATAGTTTTAGTGCATGTGACCACCATATAGATGCAATTAGACTGTCTCACATTTGGTGTGTAGACCATGTTTATGACACATTTCTATTGTGGCTTTGCTACATTTAGTTTCATGCAATGAAGTAACATTAATGGTCAACATGTAAGCATTAAAAAATAAACCAACAATACACTTATAAAATGTCCCCAAATGACTTTAAACACCAGCGGCTGCTTTATGCTAATTGTTTGAAAAAGTGTACTGCTCTACTTTTTATCCTGTGGCTAGCAGAAAAACTAACTATACTAAAATAACTGTATTTTAACAGTAATAACTATTTAGAGTAGTGCTGTGACCTTGTTAAAGCATTTTGACATGACACATGATGACTAGTGCTGTCCCACGATTAAAATATTTAATTGCATTAATGCCATAGTTAACTCACGATTAATCGCAATTAATCACACATTTTTATCTATTCTAAATGTCCCTTGATTTCTTTTTGTCCCATTATATTTTCTCATTTTAATGCTCTTATCAACATGGAAAAGTCGATCGGCTTGCTTTGGCAACAACATTGGCATATACATTGTGTTCAATTTCACACTAACATTCACACTTGGAGCTAATAATCTGTCACACAATGTAACACTGTTACCTCCATTTTCCATTGCAGATAGTACTGCCTCATGCCTGAGGCGAGCGTGGCTCGTCGTCATAGCGACTATGGTTTCCCCCGACTCATAAACAATGTAAAATCAAGGAGAGAGTTAACTTTTCCTGCTCCAGGTTTCCCACCGTGGTCAGAAAGAACAGGGGAGACTCTTTGTTTCTCTCACTATGACTCTAGAGTCGCTGCTCACTCCAAAGTTAATCGCCGTGACGAGCCTACAGTAGCTACACGGCTCGCAAGCCCAATCAAGTGTGTGCGGCCAGCCACGCCAAGACCCGCCCTTCAATCACTACTATTGGCCAGGCGTCCAAGGTAACGTAACCCCATTTGTTCAGGTCCTATCCCCTGACCAATCCGCTATCCTAACCTTAACCACTCGAGGTGAAATGCCTAACTCCAACCAATCGAGCTGCTTCGTAGGGCGGGACATGGCGTGGCCATAGTGGGATTCGTAATTTTGCCGGCCGTGTCTTGTTTTGAGTCTCCGTGTTTCCGGTCTAGCTAGATCCGAAAGAACGTTAATCGTGCGATAAAAAAATTGTCGGCGTTAAAATGGGTTTGTGTTATTTGTAATAACGCGTTAAACTGACAGCACTAATGATGACACATGGTAAAGGAAGTTACTGATCAACTTAGCATGAACAAATGCACCAGTGTTATTCTGGTCGACTTTCCTTGATGACTTCAAAATTGTGTTTCACTTGGATTGTGTACCATGTTGGCTACAATATGTTCAGCTTCTGTATCTATTCAGCACGGCCCCTTTTTTAACCATTATCATTGTTGAACATTAAATATGTACATAACCAGCTAGTTCATCTTTATGGAAGCTAACTACAATATTTGACTGTTTCAAACTGAAAGTTGATGCACTCTTAAGTTGGAGAGATTACTGATAAACAAATGGCTTACTTTTCTTGATTTCTTATTTACTGTCACAGTTGTAACCAACTCATGAGCTCAACATCCCTTCACCAAGGTTTGAGATATTATAGGATTTGCTACTTTGAGAGTATTGATGGATAGCAAAAAAATTTTTTTTAAAATTGGTTAATTTGAAGCCAGACCATTACAATAGAATGCATAGCAGAGGGAAGAGCCATACAATGGGCTAGTCTTGTTACAATGTCAGGAGAAAGTGAATGGCACAGGCATGTGGTGCTTAATGCTGGAAAAAAACACTGAGTTCACAGCAAATTTAAAATTACTTGAAAATGACACGCCTCTACATCGCCTGTCAATGATGTCAGTGATTAAAAGATGAAAACATCAGTTTTGGGATTGTCATAATACAACATGGTTCAGTCTATGTGAGGGAACAATACAAAGTCTTTACTACTTGTTTATGATTTCCTTTCATATTATTTTCACGGGGCATGGTTTCTCATACAGCTTTTCTGTTCTATGGTTGCTATGCAGCATTGATCACTCCATTTCTCTTTGCCTCGTTTCACCTGTCATACGGACCTCTTGGACAACCTAAAATAAATAAATCAGGGCAGAAGCAGTGAAAATAATAAATACATAAAGGCTTTCTGCCCCAGTGTGGACTTTTCCAGGGCATACATACAGTTTATGTCTAATTATGGTTGTCAGTGTGGGAGAGAAATAGGGCATGCATTCATTTGTCCTGTGGCCTGATTTTCTATCTCCTCAATGCTCCTCTCTTCAACTCTCCCTGTCCAAGTGATTACAGCACACTTAGATGCCTAATTGGCTTTACTCCTTATTAGCAATACAATTATACAGGCCTTGGGATTCTCATGTGTGCAGCCATCTGTAGAGAAGAGACACCATTCAGATCTATCCATAATTCAAACCATAGTTATTCTTCCACTGGCAAGCCTGGGCCTTTGTGAGGGCTGTATGGTTCTTATCCTGGCTTGCACGCCCCTCTCTCTGCTGTCTTTTGATCATTTCTTCACCTTTGTCCTTAATAAACAGAAAGCTTACAGATAACACAAACCATTATTATTCATCCGTTGCCAGTGTGTTTCTGGTGGTAAATTTAGGTGGAATTCAAACTGTATTTTTACAAGGATAGAAAGAAGATCGTTTGTCATTAATCATACATTTAATTTCTTAAACTTGCATCATATCATATGTACAGCTTAATTACCATTTTTAGCTCACAGTAATGTAATAGAAACAATGTGTATACAATTATGAATAGCATACATACACATAAAAGCTGTATAGTGCAACAATAGAAGGCAAATACTGACTTCTCTATACATTATCTTCGATTACTTCTTCCCTTCATGCCATTTGTTTAATTGAATATTTAGCAAAATAAATATAATAAATAAAAACGTTTTTAAACTAATATCTCAGAAACAACCATTTCCGCCCTTCCTGCCAGGAAATACAGCTGTCACCTTGAAGTTCATGTGATCTGAGGGAGCTCACTGAACTTTGGCACGTGATGGATGGATTAACTCAGCCAGGTATATTAGAGTACACCGTTGTAGAGCTTCATTATCTGTGGCCATATCTGAGCGCCGAGGAACCCGTCTGTCTGCCTGGGGTCTTCTTCCGCTGTAATAAGACAGCTCTGATAGTATCTAATGACAAGGCAGACACCCCAGTTCCTGATGCCATTATCAAAAGTGGCCTCATCAATCAGATGGCAGTGTGACAGGGGATGTGTGTGTGCGTGTGTGTGTGTGTGTGTGTGTGTGTGTGTGTGTGTGTGTGTGTGTGTGTGTGTGTGTGTGTGTGTGTGTGTGTGTGTGTGTGTGTGTGTGTGTGTGTGTGTGTGTGTTTGTGTGTGTGTGTGTGTGTGATGACAGGAAAGATCGGTGATGAGAGGCTGGCGTGGAGGAGAAGGGTGGGATGAAGTGATGATGGGTGGACTGAGGGGTGTTGGGAATGCAGGCAGGAAGAGGCGGGGAGTATGTGGCTGTAATAAGGCGGCCCACCTTTTACTCGTGTCCACTCGGTAAGAGACGGTCTCATTGGGGCATTGCAGAGAGCAGAAGAACAACCCCCTCAGTCAGTTTACGTGGTCTGATAAATCACTTCCATCCGTCCATCCACAGATGCCCATTTAATGTGGCCACTTTATTTGGCATCTGACATCATCTCTAGTCTACAAAACTGTGTTGAACAGAAGAGTTATGCATTGTCATGTTCTCAACATAACTGTCAGTCATTTCATAACAATTGAAAGTTTCCATTTTTACACAACAGGTGTAATTTTGTTTTATGAAATCAAGGGCAGCATTGAGAAATAGCAGTTAGTAAATTGTACATGCACAAATTGTCTGATTGAATTGCGTAACTCCATAATGCTGTATTCTACTTCAGTTTAAAGACATATTGCATCCTAACTCAAAGGCACACTTGTGTTGCTCAAGCACAGGACATTTCCAACATGCTGAATGAACTCTCAAGCACTGTGGAGGAAGGGGCTGAGTTTACGCTCACGCGGATTAACATGTTTGGAAATTCTAACTCTCTCCATCTGACATCTTTGTGTGAGAAGAAAAGCAGAGAAACCTTTGACAACGACATTTTTCACATGATCGGGGCCTGATGAAAAAGTGCCTTTGAAAGGCAGTGAAGCCCAGGGAAATTGTTTGTTGACCACACTACAACCATCGTATTGCGGCTGTCAGGCCTGCGTGGCATGAGGAATTCCTTTGGGAAACAGATTAATAGTTCATTTTCATGGCAGTTGCACTGAGAATGACAGAGAGAAAGAAAATAGGAATGTAGACATGAGAACAAAACTCAGGCTGTTTTTTTTTTAAAATGGACTTGGTATCATTGATTAGCATTTTTTTCCCATTTTTGTAGATTGGCATTTTTAATAAATAGTAAAAGAATATTCATGTTCACTGTATAGCCATATGCAAATGCTTTGCTTTTAGACAAACACTCTGCATTTCCACTGGAGTTGCTTTAAAATAGACGTTTTGTTTTTCCAACTTGACTACAATGTCAACCGGAACACGTTCTCAGCGACAAGGAAGTTTAGGAGGACTGCCGCCCCATTCTCGCTTTCCCATAATCTCCTGTTTTATTTTATCAGGGAATTGCTGCAGAAACAATGGTCTTCCTTTTCAGAAATATTTTGCATACCTTTCCTGAATATATCTGAATTAGCACTGAAATAAAAACATGTCTGTTCCTGCGCCAAAATGGCCCATGAGAATTTAACAAGTTTATTGTCATTCTCTGATTGTATTAAACTGTGGAAAAATACAAGACATTAGATTATTACAATGTGAATCTTTACAATGACTAATAACAATAATACTTTGAAAAAATAAATTGTTTTAAGGAATACTGGGGAATTTGATTAAATGAGGAGTTAGGAGGTGTGTTTTCTTTAATCTGAAATGGATTTAGGAATAGCACCAAATAATTGTTGATAATCTGTGTGGTTGTGAAAGGGCAGGGACAGCACATTCTTTTACAGGTTGTGCTAAGTATTCATTTGGAACTGGAACATTAGTCCTTATTTGTTGCCTGTGTCACACTTTATAGCCTTGGGAACACACTCAACAAACACTAACAAATCACTTTCCCGGGCCACAGTAGGTAAACTTACGGTAAGTAGCACAAACTTTTGTCTTTTCCCAAAGTTTTTGTTCTAGTAATTGTTCTAAGTGCAGGTATCAATCAGAGCCTTTGCCATTTACAGTACATTATCTCCTACATTAGAACTGTTGAATTATGTGTGAGTGCAGCTCGAGACACAGTAAACACTAGCTCTGTGAGAGTTTATGTATGTGTGTGTTGAGGAGTAGGCGTGCATGCATGTGCATACACCTTGTTAGCTTGTATCTATGCACGCCCATAGCTTTAGAGCCAGACAGAGGTTTGCTCCTCAATAGATCAAGGCCTTACTAATGGCATATGATGCTGCGGCAGCCTCAAAATGAGCTGTGTAAAAGAGTGACATTATCGATCGTGCCCGGTGAGTCGTGTGGCCTCCAAACACCTGTGATTTTAATGGCACGCTTACTTTTTCATGGTCTTGGGAATAAATCACATAGTAGCTGTGCCGGATCAGGGGGCCCCAGCAGTGGGGCAGAGCGCTCCATCACATTTCATATTGTGTTAATAATGTCAGATGTATGTGGGGGAGGGAGGGCCCTGCATGCATTCATCACAGGCTCGGAGGTATACGGGGAGAGGACCGGACAGGGTGTCGGGCTGGGAGACAGACGCCTCCATTGAGCTTTCTGTCATTCCTCCACAGACTCAGACAGAGTCTGCGAGGATCTATATAAGCTCCGTGCGACACAGCATACAATGTGTCTGCTGGGCAGCTCTCAATAGTACTAAATTTGAGCCCAGCAAACATTCGTCAGGACATATGCTTTTATTCTTGACATCGGAGAGGTTAATGGGATTAATTCACAATTTCAATCACCCTGAAATGTAGCTATAAATAATTCATGGTCTCACTGGAAAGCAAGACTTTTGTCCATTAATTCTTTTAAATTATTTCCACTCCATTTCTGTTTGATAAATGATGTGCACAAAAAAGAATTATTGAAGAAAAAATTAAGCTGCTGTCATTTTGGTTTGTGGCCAGCCAGTAGGAGTGTTACTTCTGCTCCTCTCATGGTTTAATGCTCTGTTGAAGACAGCACTTAATCCGGTCAGCATTACCAAGAAGAATTTACTTATGCATTGATCCTGTTGACATCAAACCAATTGTTACACATCAATTTACATTTGAGAGATTTTCTTTTCTTTCATTTTTCAAGCCACCTGGAAAAATGCATATTTGTTTCCACTATTGTTCTCCCTTATCTGTGCTTTCCGCCAGCCGTTTCGCTCCTCAGACCCAAATAACAATGAAGGCTCTTTTCAAAAAACAACAGTACAATGTAAATAATCATAGGTGAACAACAGGTAGTGAGCAAGCAGCACTGTTGAATTATTACAACCTCTCGGAGCGATAACATGTAATCCACAAGTACCCATCCCTGCAGGCATTTAAAGACTTTGACCCCTTGCACTCACTTGCAATGTGGTTAATGCAGATTACAATGGTCTGACTACTAAGAGCCGTCCTCACAGCTGCTCCCACCTCTCCCAGTCAGCAAGGCTGTAATTTAGCAGGCTGGGCCACTAGCTTCCCCCTGGAAGCTTTGAAGCAAAGTCAATAGAAATTGGACGGAAACTTTGTTAAGAAGGAATAAAAATAATAATTAACAAAAATACAGGCTGTTAGAAGCCATGTGTCTCAGGGTGAGATGGAGAAAACAGGAGTGCAAGTGCCCTGAAAGTAATCAAACAGGCAGCTCACTTTGTCAGACAGGAGTTGGCACCTTCACACTTCTGTCTCTCTCGCTGCCAGTAAGCAGGATCAGCCTACATAACAACATGAACGATAAACACTTGGCATGTTACAGTTTATGATTTAAGTTCTTTAAATCTAAGAGTTACATTGATGCAAAGCATAGTTGTTACAGTACCTTTTCATCAGTAACGGTTGTTTTTTTGGTACCCTAAAGGGGCAGAATAGCAGCAAAAGGTTATTTTGGACAGTCTCCAAGCCATGGGATTTATTATGCATTGTCAGTGAATTGCTCGGTGTATTGAATATATTCACTCTAAACTAATTGACCAGTATGGTGAGAGGCGCTGAATTAGGCAAATGGGCCCAGGATGTGAAGTTGGACTTGATTTATTACTTTGAATGCAACTCAAATCAATGGCTCAGCTTCCCAAAACCATTGCATTTCCCAGCTGAAATCATTGTTATGCTTAAGAAAGAAGAGATTATGCGGGCTTAATGAGTTTCAGTGGTTGAATGTGTTTGCGCGCCATTCAGGGGCGAAATCATATTTAATGGCTGACACTCAGTTCATGGCAGGTCCTCCTTTTTCTCAGTGGCAGGTCACCTTAGTCACTGCAAAGCCCCCTTTCAGAGGGGAGGGCCAAAGATAGGGTCCTACATTCATGAAAAGAGGAGCGCAAACGCTGTGCATGAGAAATTAAATGGGAGAAAAGCAGATGATTTGCACACAGCACTGCAGCTCAGCTTAAGGTTGGCTATAGGCCTCAGCCTACTGACCTCACTGTGCCAGACTGGGACCTCACTTGCTTTAGGAGACGCTTTTGTTTCTCCTGCTCAAGAAGAGCACTAATTTCATTTCAGTCTCGACACACCAGTTGCCTTGGCTTCTAGTTGAAAAATGTCGCAGATCACTAATAAATTAAGATGTTCCCTTTCTTCTGTCTCAGAGTTGTTTGCCCCAATGTCTCAATCTAAGCCCACAGTTATATTTTCACAACTGAAAACACATTCATTTGCAAATCGACCCCTTACAATTAATTCTAAGAGGCTGATAAAGAAAGCAGAGGACAGCTATAATTTGGCTTTGGCCAGACAACATTGCCCTAAATCCTCTCTTTTTGTTACAGGTTGGAGTTTTTAAGCCATTGCTCACAGTAACTAACTATGTCCTTGCGGAAATCTTTGTCAATATACAGTATTACTTCACACTGGATCCGTTTTCATGGTAGCAGGTAGTAGAACATTGTGCCAAAGTAACCTAAACAATCTATAAAATACCAAGATTATTGTTTTGGGTTTGCAATGACCTGAAATGCACTTGGTTGATTGGGTATGATTTAGCAAGAACTTGAGAACAGTTGGCCTTGATTGTTGTTGCACAAACATCTACAGATCCATACACTAATCAATTCCACTGCTGTAATTTGACCCGTTGACAATAGTAATATGCCTCTATTAGGAACAATGCATTACCATGACCAGACCAGTTATGAGATTAACAGTCATTGGTTTACAAATGAAAACAGGCCATCCCAGCTCATTTCAGTTTAATAAGTTCCAAATCCACTTTATTGAATATGCACTGCTAATATGCAGTAGCTACAATCAATAGGCAGTCCAGTTTTCATTTCAATATAAATCCCATTATTGCTATTGCTAAAGCTGAAGAAATTAGTGAAGAAATGGATCGCCATGTCATATTAATTTGCCCATACATAATGGCCTCAACACCAGTCATGTTCAATATATTTATAACATTTAGGGAGTAAGTAATATCTTGCACATTTATACTCTCACACTTGTGACTTCAAACTGACCTGATACATGTTGTTATTGTGATTTATTGCTTAACATAAGTTATGTTATTTGTTCACTTGTTTGGGCTTTGGTGCATGTCATTAGCTGATGAAGTAAATATGACTGAATAAACTTTTTTATTTAATTGTGGGCGCGCTCTTCATCTGACAGCGACTCATGGAAAGCGAGCAGAAATATGCTTCTACATTCCTCAGTTGAATTTGGTTAAATCCCCCTTAAGTCTCTCTAATCACCTGGTTACACATAAGGCTGTTTTTTTAAATCATCTCTAGTTAGAAGGAGCAGTAAGGGAGACCAAGAGAGACATCATTACTCTGTAATAAAGCATCCATATGGTGTAAATGTTGAGCTGGTGCAAATCCCTGCAGCTTAGCTGTAGAGCACCCCAGCAGGCAAGGTCAGGAGTAAATGTGTCTGACTTAAGCATATGTTTCTTCTTCTTCCATTTACATTTCTGGGTTGATGGCATGCACGGGAGATGGAAGGTACATTGGTTGGTGGTAGGACTATATAGAAAGACCATAACCCTGTGCTATAAATGTTGCATCATTATTAACAGTGAAAAACAGCTATGCTGTGCATCTCTGTTGGCAAATTAATCAGTTTTAGTAGTGGAAGTACAAATAGTTAGGGGTGTCTGCAGCCTTTTTTTACTTTTTGAGTGGGTGCAGTAACATCTCTAAGTTTTCCTCAACTCAGAATGTTCTTGCAAATATGAGCATTTAGATCGGATCAAAAGAATGGAGCAATTTGAAGCTGAGGTCATAAAGCCTAGGAACAAATTTTAAAAAAAGGACTCTAAAAAGACCCAGTAGCTTAGCGGAAACCATCTTGTACCCAGGATGAAGGTTTTTACCAGGATTGATAAATGCAGGCTTAAGCCATTAACCTTACAGTGTAACCTTACCGTGTAAGGTTAAATGTGTAAGCCTCCCTGAAATAGAATGGAGGTTATACATTTTAACCCCAGGACTAACACAAGCAGGCCACCCATATACAACCCCAAATCAGAAAAAGTTGGGACAGTATGGAAAACACAAATAAAAAAAGAAAGTAGTGATTTCTAAATGTACTTTGACTCATATTTCATTGCAGACAATACAACAGCACATAATTTAATGTGTTCCTCATGATTTTTATTGTTTGTTTGTTTTTGCAACACATTTCAAAAAAAGTTGGAACAGTAAAGCATGTACCACTTTGTAATGTTGCCATTCCTTTTCACAACACTCAAAAGACGAGTCTTAAGGTGGGCAACAGTACGGGGTCTTCGTTGTCGCATTTTGCGCTTCAAAATGTGCCACACATTCTCTATTGGAGACAGGTCGGGACTGCAGGCAGGCCAGTCAAGTACCCGTATCCTCTTCCTCCGCAGCCAGGACTTTGTAATGTGTGCAGAATGTGGTTTTGCATTATCTTGTTGAAATATGCATGGACGTCCCTGGAAAAGATGTCTTCTTGAAGGCAGCATATTGTGCTCCAAAATCTCTATGTACTTTTCAGCATTAATGGTGCCATCACAGAAGTGCAAGTTACCTTTGCCAAGGGCACTGACACAACCCCATACCATGACAGACCCTGGCTTTTGGACTTGTTGCTGGTAACAGTCTGGATGATCCTTTTCTTCTTTGGTCTGGAGCACACGGCGTCCATTTCTCCCAAAAAATACCTGAAATACTGATTCATCTGACCACAGTACACGTTTCCACTGTGTGATGGTCCATCCCAGATGACTCCGAGCCCAGAGAAGTCGACGGCACTTCTGGACACTGTTAACATAGGGCTTCCTTTTGGCACAGTACAGTTTTAACTGGCATTTGTGGATGTAACTACGTATTGTGGTACTTGACAAAGGTTTGCCAAAGTAGTCCTGAGCCCATGTTGTGATATCGCTTATAGATGAATGACGATTCTTGATGCAGTGCCGCCTGAGGGATTGGGGATCACGGTTGTTCAGTTTAGGCTTGCGCCCTTGTCCTTTACGCACTGAAATTCCTCCACATTCCTTGAATCTTTTAATTATGTTATGCACTGTTGAAGGTGAAATAAGCAAATATCTTCTTATCTTTCTTTGAGGAACATTGTTTTTAAACATTTCAATCATTTTCTCACGTGTTTGTTGGCAATCTGGCGATCCTCGGCCCATCTTTGCTCCTAAAGGACTAGACCTTTCTTGGATGCTGCTTTTGTACCAAATCATAATTACAATCACCTGTTGACATCACCTGTTTCAAATCACATCATTATTAAACCAATTTACCTGATTACTAGCCATTAATTGCTCATGTCCCAACCTTTTTTGGAATGTGTTGCAGGTCTGAATGACAGGAAAGGATGTATATTTACTAGTGCTGTCAAGCGATTAAAATATTTAATTGCGATTAATCGCATTAATGTCATAGTTAACTCGATTAATCGTGATTAATCGCACATTTTTATCTATTCTAAATGTCCCTTGATTTCTTTTTGTCCCATTATATTTTCTCATGTTAATGCTCTTATCAACATGGAAAAGTGGATCGGCTGTTTTTTGCAAATGTTTTTTTTATTTTTATTAAAAACATCATTGGCATATATGTAGTGTTCAATATCACACTAACATTCACACTTGGAGCTAATAATCTGTCACATAATGTAACACTGTTACCTCGATTTTCCATTGCAGATAGTACTGCCTCATGCCTGAGGCGAGCGTGGCTGGTCCTACTGTCTATGGGCTCATAGCGTCGTCAGCGACATAGCCGTCGTCATAGCAACTGGTTTCCGTGACTCATTTCCTGGTTCTCGTTCTCGTTCATAACCAACGTAAAATCAAGGAGAGGGTTGACTTTTCCTGCTCCAGGTTTCTCACCGTGGTCAGAAAGAACAGGGGAGACACTTTGTTTCTCTCTCTGACTGTAGAGTCACTACTCGCTCGCTCCGAAGCTAATCGCCGTCACGAGCCTACTAGCTAGCTATGCGGCTAGCAAGCTAGCAAGCCCAAACAGTGGCGAGTTTCCGGTCTGCGAAACCCGCCCTTCAATCAATACTATTGGCCAATCGTCCAAGGTAACGTAACCCCATTTGTTCAGGTCCTATCCCCTGACCAATCCGCTATCTTAACTACTCAACCCCAACCAATCGAGCTGCTTCGTAGGGCGGGACATGGCGTGGCCATAGACAGTTAAAGAAGTGGACTAACAGATCCCGTTGATCTCTCTATGCGTTAATTGTGCGATAAAAAAATTGTCGCCGTTAAAATGGGTTTGCGTTAACGCCGTTAATAGCGCGTTAAACTGACAGCCCTAATATTTACAAATGAAATTAGGTTGACCAGACAAAACATGAAATATTTAGTGTCCACATTGTCTGCAATGAAATACAAGTCAAAGTACATTTAGAAATCACTACTTTCTTTTTTTATTTGTGTTTTCCATACTGTCCCAACTTTTTCTGATTTGGGTTGTACTTCAAGGTGTTATTCAAATTTTCGCCTTGCATCGTTCACATGAATTTGAGCACTGGTCCATATTTATTCACCTAAAACATCCAATGTACCAACTGTACAGACGTACGTTGTAAGCTAGCTGACAACAGGCTTATCATACTCCAGCACTGACCGTGCCTTTGGGAGTGTACCTGTATGCTTGTTGTTCAGCTCAGCCTCTGACTGAACTCGGATCTCACTCAGAAACTCCAGCTCTTTCTGTCATTTGCTTCCAGTCTCTTTAAGTTTCTTGAAACATTTACAACTCGTGCAGATGCATGTTTGTGTCAATTCTGAATTTTTTTTCATTTTCACACAACTTCACACTACTACTGTTTTTGTGTGTAAAACTGAGCACAACACCAGAAACACCTTCAAGGAAGGACTGTCTAAAAGTGTGCGTCGTTATTCCCATTTGTACGTTTCAACATGTCAAGACTACAAAAACACTAAAAATACACAGAAAAGAAGAAATACTTGGAAATAAATTGAGAAGGAGTTGGGAGCAGACAGGAAAGCAGTAATAAACACTGTTGCCTTTAGACATTGTCAGACAACACATTGTACAAGCATACGAACGAGGGTTACAATACGAAATGTTCAGTATGTTTCTCTAAACCTATCTTTGTGTAATTGTGACATGCTGCATGTTGGTTGATGAGGGGTTGAGAACATAATATTAATGCTGTCCTTCATTGTAAAGTGATAAGTGCCTGCTTGAAGGGCTGGAACATTCAGACAGACAAGGCTCCACAAGTGGGTGGAACAATGTAAGGTAGTCCTTAGCTCTAACCTGATTTATCATGCTAACATACACATGCACAGAGCACACCAGGGCTGGACTGGGGTAAAAAATCAGCCCTGGACTTTTGAGACCCAGACCAGCCCATCAAAATCAGCCAGACACCAACCATCCTTGCACTCCCCTTCAACACATGTACATACCAGCAGGGTTCAAGATTGGTAGAATGGTAGATTTGCTTGACTCACCAGCCAAAAAAAAAGTACTATTTTAACATTCACTAGCCATTTGGATGGTGGACAAAAAGTTAATTTTGAACCCTGCATACCAGCCCCTAATACTCTCACTTAGCCTAGTGGTAAGTAAGAGAGTATGATAATGTACTCACTGAGTCAAAAAGGCTGCCTTGCTCCTGATGGTTAGATGGCTAAAGGTTGAGGGTGGAGCATGGCTGCATCAATATGTCTTGTAAACAAGTGGCAAGTCTGTAAGTTAAACTAAAGCTGCAGTGTGTACCAGTATGTAGCTTATATGTTAGTTGAATGTGGATAAATCAGAACGTTATAGTACTATGTCTGCAAGTGCCTTAGCTTGCTAATACATAACTAACATTAGCTTACTAACAGCTAACTTGTCCTCTCTGGTAGACTAAGGGTGCTAAAATAATCATTTGACATGCTTAAATCTTGTGGTTTTTAGCTAGCTACTTTGGGGTGCTATTTTCGCCACCGATGGGGGCGGGATTTAAATGCGTTCTGTCTCTATTATAGGGTGGAAGTGGGCCATAGTGGAATGTGATTGGCCAGTGTTCAAATGAGAGAAAACCCAGTTGGCCAATCATGTGATCTCTCTCCTCTCTGTGGGCCGGTCAGTCATATTCCAAGGATGTGAATGGCCAGTGTTCATATGAAAGACACACAAGTGGGCCAATGATATGATCTCTCTTCTCTTTATGGGCCGATCAAAAACAAAAAAAGGTTTTCAACCGGAGTGCAGCCGCAGCCCATTCAGCCCACACAAATAGACTGGCCCACCTGGAAATCTCCCGGTATTCCCGATGGCCAATCCATGCCTGGAGCACACCAACACACACTCAGAGTTCACTCAGACATAACTCAGGCAGTATGACACTAATCCTACTACGTCTCACTGTTTAGTGCATAATGTACAGTCAAGTCTACAGCTAATAATGCCTTCCTTCATAAAGTCCATCACTCAAAGTGACTGGGTGTTTGATCACACTCCTGAGCAGCTTCCTGTGTACCTATTGATTGAATAATGTTTAAAAAACACTTTCCAGGTGTTATTTAAACAGTGAACTACAATTTGATAGTAAGGGTTTAAAAGTGTTAAAGGCCTAAACCTAAACTGTTTTTGACCCCACAATAACGATGTTTAATACAGCATTGTGTGTTAGATTTGTTTGTGGATGGCAATTTAATCACTGAGACTGTTAAGCCCAGCGATTGAGTAAAAAAATAGGAATGCTGTACTTTTTCCCCATCCCCCAGTGTACTTTGCCAAACCCTTTTAAAGTAGACAGTAGTCACCGTGGTCCTGAAGGCTCTGCCCCTAATTACAGAGCAGCTGTAATTACAGAACCTGGATGGAGCGAGAAAGAGAGGAAAACCTAAATCCAGCCGTTGTAAATTTAGATGACTGCCTTCTGAGGATACCTGTTTTTTCTGCATTGAGAGGTGCAAATAATCCCATCAAAGTGAACAATGACTACACACCTGCCTCCTACACTTCTGTCAAATTACATGCAGCTCAAGCCTGCCTGCCTCCGCGCTCTCGACATTGACCTTCCATTATCTGCACACTAAAGGCACTTCAAATTATGAGGTTCTGTAACTACTCTGCTCCTAATAAGAAATGCTAAGATAGACCTGCAAAAATCAGCTACTGTGTCTTGTGTTTTATTTTTGAATACTCTGCAGTACAGCACAAGACAATATTTATGTAATGATCCAAGGTACGATATATTTAACATAATAATAATAATAATAATAATAATAATAATACACCTCTAGCTACTTCAAAAAAGTTTTTTTTGACTTCACTTACTATTTGCTGTTCTAAACATCTCCTGTCGCACAACGATTTTGGGAGGAAAAGTTTGTGTTGCACGGAATTTATTTTAGACATTATGGTTGTAGTTGATTGTGGTTTTGCTTTTCAAACTGTTTCAATCCTGTGATCTCTAATAGTTGCAAGCGAAGGCTAAAACTGTTCAAACACACTTTATATTTAGAGCATCTGTAACAAATGCTCAGCACAACCCAAAACCTGAGATTCTTGTTGTGGTCAGTTTAAACCAAAAACAAAAACAGGCCAAACTTCAAACAACTCATTAAATGTTATGAAATATAAAGTGGCAGCGCCTTATCAATCATGCATAAAGTCTGTGGGTCATATTATGCAAAAAGTTGGTCATTTGCATCTTGTGGAGGAGTGTTAGTGTTAATGAGTTGGCCTCAGGGGTCAAAGGTTAAGCTCTCTTCCAGTTGAGTTGTCAGCGCAGCAGGGCCATTGTGTTTCGGGAGGCAGTTGGAGATGGAGCTCAGTGTGTGTGTGTGTGTGTCACAGAAAAAGAGAGTTAGTGTATGTGCATGTGTGCTTGTGTTTGGATATGTGTGAATGTTTGTGTGTGTGCTGAGGTGTGGGTCACCAAGACTAAATGTGCCACTTATAAAGATCCCTCAGGCCAAGTGTTTCTCAGATCTATCACCACACCCACATCATTCTCACACAAAAACATTTATTACACCTCAGTTACTTCATCCTATGGTCAGAAATGTTGAGGATAAAACATGAATCCACTCAATATTAAAAACTTCTTGTTGTGCCTCCATCAGAGTAAAATCATTTTAAAAGAAGCTATGATTGTGACAGTTTTTATCCTCATTTGCATTTCACAATTTTTCAAATAATCTGTTGTTTACATCTTTCAATTCTTCCTATCTTTCTTTAAAGTGCTCATATTATACTTTTTGGCTTTTTCCTCTTCCTTTATTGTGTTCTTTTTGTTCACGTTATAGGTTTACAAAGTGAAAAAGCCCAAAGTCCCCCCCCCCAAAGGGACCATCTCCAACTGAAAACACTGTTCACAAACTGCTCCAAACAGCTCTGTTGTAGTCCAGCCTTTACTTCAGAGACAAACGTGGTCACTTTGGAACACACGTTATAATGCTGCCTAGCTGCTAGCATGGCACGCCCTCATACTCTGCTTCTGACTGGCTAGTAGTCCTTACCTAGGTACTGTCAGGACACGCCCTCATACTCTGCTTCTGACTGGCTAGTAGTCCTTACCTAGGTACTGTCAGGGCACGCCCTCATACTCTGCTTCTGACCAATGACAGTATATAAAGTGGACCCAGCGACTCCGCTGTTTTTGACAGAGACAAGTGAAGCCTATTACCAGCACTTTTCCGGTGATGGCTGAGCGTTACTGCGCAGCTGCAAACTGAGCTTCCCGCCGTAGATGTGACGTGACCAACGTGTCTGCAAGTTGTAAGTCTTCTGGTAGCTGTGCCAAGAGAAATCTCAATCATTCCGAATCTTGCAGAGACGGAGAGCGTAGGTATATGTAAGGAGATAACATAGGTACAGGCTAATTATTGATAACTAAAATGCTAGTTAACATTAGTAATTAAACTAAACAGCTAATGTAAGTCAAAACTGCCTGCGAGCTTCTCCTGTACTGTACGGTAAATCCTCTACTATGCGACAGTAAGTCGCGTGGTTATGACACAATCGTTAGCCTATTTTTATAAAAACGTCTGCTAAGGAGCCATAACGTGAGGTACAAGGTAATGGAGCCTTTTATACATTGTCGTGTTTCTTTAGAAATAAACGATGGTCAAATGAAATCTTTAAACGTAAAAGATTTAAATGTAGTTTTAAATGTAAAGTTATTGGCTGTCAAAGTGACGCCAAAATGAATGGCAGTCAATGGGATGCTAACGGAGGGTGATAGCTTATTAGCATCAAAATGGCGCCATAGGAGGCTTCACTCTGAGGAGAGAAGCCTGGCCCCTTGCTTCTGACTGGCTAGCAGTACTTCCTGCACATGTGCGACTCCCAACAAAGATGGTACAGAAGTGAGATGTCTCACTCTGTAGCTAAAACAAAGAGCTCAACACACAGCGTGAAAAGAGGAGCTGCAGCAATGTGTAGTCCAAAAAATATATGGTGTTTTCTGAAAATTAAGACCCATAAACCTATTCTGGTAAAACCTATAAATACAATTATGGACCTGAAAATCAGCATAATATGAGCACTTTAAGCATGATTTTCTATGGTACCTGCACTATTTCATGCAAGCTAGTGTTCTCCCTCAGCTAGTTTGGAAGACATCCAACCATTAACATTATTGGGGCACAGGCTTGATGTTAAGACAGCAGTCCTCTCTTATCCTGGGGCGTGCAATAGTTTAACATCTCTTTGTTTTGTCTCTAAATGACTCAGCTTTTTTAATGATTCCTCAGTGTCATTTTCCTTCATAGGTCATAGTGGAAATAAAAACATGATTGGTCACCCCAAAAGATATTCTGAACTTCAGTGTAAGTAAATTAATTTGTGATGCCAGTGACATTCTAAAGCCTCCAGCAACTGCTCTAAAATATCTATTTTAATCTCGTAATAATGTCAGCCATGGACCAATTTTACTGCATGTTATTGTTAATATCTATTATGTAGGAAAATATATTTCTTTGTTTTCTCAAATGGCATCATCTTTGTTTTTTCTTTCTTTAAAAAAAGATATTTAAAAGATATTTAAATGTCTATCATTTTTTTATTGTGTCCAAGTGAAGCCCAATTTCATGGCTGCAGTCCTGTGTGCTGCCCCCTTTCCCTCTGAACCATTACCCACAAGCCATTAGGACCCGCTTAGAGTTTAGGTCTGTTTTTATTGAATGCTCTTTTACGCCTCTGCGTTTGAAGTGAGCTCCGCTCGGCTGTCATTTCCTGCTCTGAGCGCTTGCCGCTCACAACGTGTGTAATTAAGCACTGTGCTGAGCGTCCCATAGAGTGGCCAGCCACACTACTGATGTTTAATACCCACAACCAGACATAACGCCTCATTGACAGTGCTGTGGTTCACTGCCTGTACAATCATCCTGCAGTATATACTGTGTGTGTGTGTGTGTGTGTGTGTGTGTGTGTGTGTGTGTGTGTGTGTGTGTGTGTGTGTGTGTGTGTGTGTGTGTGTGTGTGTGTGTGTGTGTGTGTGTGTGTGTGCGTATGCATATGCATGCATGTATCCATTTTATAGGTGCTGAAGGTTAAAGTGTTTAGGCCATAGTTTCTCAAGGTGTGGCCGGGCAGGCGAATGGCGGTCCTTAGAAACATATTGTGCGGTTCCTGCAAATGACAAAAAATGCATGCATAGAATTTTAAGCATCCGTCATATAAAGTCATAGTATACTATGCCATAAAAAAGTCATAGTATAATATGTCATTAAAAAGGTCATAGTATACTATGCCATATAAAGTCATAGTATAGTATGTCATAAAAAAGTGTTCACCTGTTACACCAAAAGCTTAATAAAGTGAAACACTGTGCGGATATCTCTTTAACGAGTTTAGACTCATTTATGCTTCCAGCACCTCAGATCAAGCCGGGTGAAGCGGTGGCCATCTGGCATAAACAACAATAGCATGAAAATGTCTATAGTATAAAAAAAAGTCTTCTCATTTCAGCTCTGGAGCTGTGTCCGGAGAATCAGGTCGGGACGTTTTCGGAAGTTGCCCTTTTAGACATTTAGCACACAACAGGAGATTGTCCATGTCAGACACGTTCTCAATCAAAATACTCATTTAGTTCAGGCGAGTGGTAGCGCCTGGGTAGAGTGTGCAGGAGGCAGGACATGACGTAAAAAGTACGCTGTCACGTAGCCAGTTTGTAATTTGGTCAAAAATAACAATTCCAGTGTTGGCCCTTACCGACAGAAGTTCCCGAATCTTGTCATCTCTCCAGTTAGACATCTTCGTTAGTGCCTTCTTGTAAATCATCCTTCTTCTTCATATATCGCAGGCAGCAGGTAGCATGGTGGCTCAGTGGTTAGTGCTGTGACTTCACAGCAAGAAGGTTGTGGGTTCAAATCCAGGCCTTTCTGTGTGGAGTTTGTATGTTGCGCGTGAGTGTCTGGCATTGTAAGGCTGCATCTCCCAGGTGGGTGCTACACATTGGTGGAGAGCAGTCCCCCCCCCCAAAAGTGCTTTGAGTGTCTATGACAAAGCGCTACTTTATTATTTATATTTCTAAAACTTTTATTCCACTGCATATCTTAAATAAAATGTATACTTTTACTCTGATACATTTCCCCTAAGCATCTTCATTAGGCTTTACTACAAAATTAAAATCAGAAGAAATTTGTTGGTTAATCATTGTAACTTAATGCACGCTCCATTCCAGTTGGTGACAGTTTGTTGCAGAGAGCCAAAAATCATAGGCCAAAACTAAAGAAGAAGAGGAGGAAGCATAATAATGGAAGTATGTGTCATGTGGTGAATTGGGTGGAGATAAAGATAAGGTTACACACCTGTGGCCGTATTTGCAAGAAATGTTTTGTATTTTGGAGTAAAAGATTGTTCCTAAAGATAAAAAATGAAAATTCTGTTTCTTTCTTTGTTTATGTCAGACTTTGAATTTGATGTTTAAGAAGGTGGAAAGGCCGGATATTATGAATGCACTATAAGGAAGCGACAATAAAGTTCATAATCAATTTCTTTTTTTTTTTACTTTAAATATTTAAGTACATTCAATATCAGAAAACCATGCAAGTGTCACAGGAAATACCTTTTATCATCAATGCTAGTTCTGTTAGCTA
Source organism: Gymnocephalus cernua (assembly GCA_023631565.1). Lineage (NCBI taxonomy): Eukaryota > Metazoa > Chordata > Actinopteri > Perciformes > Percidae > Gymnocephalus > Gymnocephalus cernua. The sequence continues at coordinate 6,210,497 of CM042426.1, read as the reverse complement.
AAGTAAGCAATTCTGGTGGACAGCTCGGCAGTTTAATGTTGAAGTGATATGGAACAGATATTTTGTTTTATGTGTGCACTTTTTCTGCCCTCAATCATATGCAGGCTCTCTAAATTGGCACAAAGTCATCAAAACGTTGAGAACCCCTAGCATAGGCTGTGCAGATCCCTTTGAACACAGATGTGTAAGCTGTGCTTGCACCCCTGCAATACCTTCTCCATTTCACAACAGAGAGGATGTTGATAGGCGGAACACAGTTAATATCGAGGGCAGTCATTACACAACTGCCCTATTACAAAAGAAAAAGGGAAAAAAAAACATGACTGGGTAACCTGTCTTTTCCTTTCTCTGGTTGTGATTAATGAAAGACTAGATGGGCTCTCTGGCACATTAATTTCATAGCTCTATGAATTTACTGCCGAGGCCTCAGGCTGAAAGAGACTTTTCACACAAAGGTCAAAGTAGAGGACTTAAGCAGGTCTGGGTTTTGTGTCACAGCTGGAAAAAAGGCCCTGGGATTTTTAGTACTTCATGGGCTCGTTGTGAGGCTGATAATGTCGAGGAGTTTAAAGACTATGGCAGAAGTTAAGGGATTTGGCCCTGTGAAAGGGCTTCAATGGTGGAGCAAGTTATTCTGATTATTACAAACAAACAAGACAAAATATCAAAGTAATGGAGTAATCACCGTGGAGTGAAGCGTCTTTAACTGGGAAACGGTTTATTGTTTCATTAGGGGCACATACATTTATTAAGTGTGTATATTTGCTTGCACGCAAAAACCTATAAACGTGCACCTACCCACATTCATGCAAACAAGGCCATAGTGTTTCATAGGTTTACCACTGTATTGTTTCTGTCAGCCAGAAGCCAGTGTGTAACTGTTTTTGTCATGGCTGACAATTTGATAGGTTTTCACACTTTGGTTTGCCAAGGCTTCCCCATTTCTCTCCACTCCCCATTTCCGCACTAAAGCCAACTGAGGTTTACAAATATTGAGCCTTAATCCTTGGGCCTCAGACAGCAAGGCCTGCTGTGTGGTGCTCAACAAATGACTGAGTGTTCATGAGTGAAATTAGTTCAGGGAGGCCTCTGTTTCCTCTCTATGTTGATATAGGGGCAAATAAAAAGCTGCGTAAACGTGGAGCCCCAGTTTGTGAGTACCTCAGTGCAGCCACTGATAACAGCCACTGATATGTAGCTGAAGGTTCGATGTAATTTCAGAATAAGTTTTACATGTATTTAACGTACTTCATAAGGGCCTGTTGTGATTGAATAGTAGTCCCTGGACTGAGTAGACAAACCTGTACAGGAGAAAAGACAAAAATTCCAACTATGGTCCTTGAGCAAGGCACACATAGTTTGCTTTAGAGCTGCTAGATGTGGGCTGTGATTATGTAGAAGAGTTCTCAGGTTTAGGGAAAAGTTGTAATGCTTAAGATTCAACCGATACATGTATTTACTTCTTACAAATGTGTTTTGTAAAATGTATAGCTGCCTTAAACTTTGATGGCAGTTGCGTTCAAGTTCCTGATTGTGTGGACTGCAACAAGAGGCAAAACCCAGATGCATTTCCACCAAAAGGATCCCTAAAGAGCAAATAGTGAGAGCAGAAAAGTAGAATGTATAACTTTGTTTGTCTCTGTCTCTGATGTGTGGTATTTCTTTGACATATTGCAATATATGCTCAACATACACACTTAAATACAAAACAGCAATTTTAATGTTTCAAAGTGTAGCTTACAGACACAAAATGCTTAATTTTAGTTAATTAACGGAACATTTAAATCATATCTGTTTTAAGAAAATGCATGGACACACACAGTCTTACATGTGTACATACACTACAAGCTTGCATTGGGCTTTAACGGATGTTTCTGTGATACCCGGTTCTTCTGTTGCACTCCCCCATGTGAAACCATCTGTGGATGGTTTGTTATTTGTTTTTTGTTTGATTCAGGCATGGGATTCACTGCAAGGTTGCACACAGGGGGAGTTATGATGTTTTTTGTCTTCTGATACTGTATGTCCTGAACAATGTGTGCTCCAAAAATAAATATTAATCTATGCGCAGACTTTGTTCCCAGCCAGGCGCTCTGTGTGTATGTGTCTGCGTGTTCTGGTGCACAGTGTGTTTCTGGATCAGGCCCAACTCCAGCCCTATTATCTCTCTGTGTCTTTGTATGTGCTGATTTATTTCAACAGTTCTCTTTTGGCCAAGCGCTGGGTGCCTCCTCTTTGTCAGCTCCTGTGTGAACGCAGAAGCCTTTGACCACCTTTGACAGTGTGAATATTTTAGCTCCTTTTAATATGCAGCCTGAACTTTTATGTAAAGATGAGGAGTGGGGGGGTTTTGATAGGAGGGGGGGGGGGGGGGGGGGGTGTTGTGAGTAATGTTCCCGGAATTTGACATTGATGGTGTCAAGCAGCAGAGTGACCGAAAAGTGATTGATTGATTTTTTTTTTTTAATGTTAAATAAACTCTGTTTATCTAAAGTGTAACTTAACTACATATAGAGTCACATGCACTTTCTCTTTCATGTTTTTTTTCTTGTTATTTGTAATGAATTCCTCCAGTGGTACACACAGACCTGTTGACTGTACACTCTCTTCTCTGGCCTGAATAACACAAGGCTTCCCAGAGCTAGCAGGTGTTCTGGGCAAATTTGGTATTCTTTAATACAAAATGGTCAGGATGTTAATTTTGTAGTGTCCTGTTATTGAATTTCCACAAAATTCCAATTGAAATGGGACCTAAAATATTATATTGAATGTGATCTTGGATAGGTTAGTCTCCAGAAGCCTTATTTATGTCTCCATCAGGATAAAGGCAAAAGAAGATAGGTCTAGCAGTAATTACAGTATTATAGGCTAAAGTAATTTATTGAAATATTAAAACAAACAATGAAAAAGATTTGCTGTACAACTCTGCTCAGCCTGATTTTGGTAGTATTTTTTGCTTTCGCTTTCATATTTTAGAAATGCTGGTGTGTAATTAATTCAGGGAGTTATTTGTTTTTACATGATGTATTTATTTAGCTTGCATCATATTGGAAATAGAAATAATTTCCTGGAATTGTATATTTGTCTATTCTCATGCACATTATTCAAAGCAAAACAAAACCACCCTGAGGGTGTTTTGTCAGAGCTTTGACTTCACTAATACACATACATGGTACCCTTCTGCGAGGAATCAAAGTTCAGCAATTGGGTCTTTGATTTCTAGGAAGCAGCAGTTGGAGTGCTAGTCCAGCCTGTCGCTGAGCGGCTGTTTGGGGCCAACAGCAGCGCTCATCTCCTCAGTTATTATTCTGACAGTGTTTGCTCAGCCTTGCTGACATATGTTTCTCAACTTGAGACGGTTCTGTTTTAATCTGCCCAACACTTTAAGATGTGGACACAGTCACTGGTTGGATTTATTAATCCAGCTGGTGTTTCTTGATGAGAACCCCTCCCCACCTCCCTCATTGTCCTCTTCTCTTCATCCCTTCCCCTCCCCTGCCTTTCTGTCCTTAACGTTGAAACTTTAGCATCAAACCTGGTTCCCACTTAAAGGCCACTCTTAACTGTAGGCCAAGCAGTAGAAATGAATGCTCTTCATTCAAATATGATTCAAATCAAATCAAATCAAGATTTGAATTGAGTGTTAACAAATGTTCGTTAGAGTCTGGAGCCCTGATGCAAGCACTTTGCCCCAGTTTCCTCAGTGAGTATACAAACATGAACTGGTGTGACTATTGGCAGACTTGTCGGCCTGTCAATCCACTACTATAATCGATATATCCACAACAGGACAAACAATAACACAGACAGATAGACTGGAGATTATAGAGATAGACAGAAGACCCCTCCAACCAGACAAGATGGACATGGGAGGGAGTGAGTAGCAGATTTGTATGAGAAGTGGAGGGGGGAGCGGTTGTGTCATGGCAGGGGTAGGCCAATGGAGCGGAGAGGCCCTCATGCCCCCGCTGATCACAACAGGGGATTAATTATGTCAGCATAATAAGTACAAATGGTGATCTGAACGTGGAATTAGCCCCCTGAGCAGAGGCTGCTGCAGCGCGCAATGGAGAGGAAGAGTGGGTGGTAATGTAGGGGTGGATTGTCCCAATTTGTCCCACTCTGTCTGTGCAGGCACAGGGGTGGAACCTCGGGTGGGGTAGCTTGCTGTCTGTCGGGCTGGCAGGCTGACATGACTGTCTGGGTGGGTGGTGGGGTGACCTGATCTGTCATTTCTGTTATGATTTGCATGGATGTCAGTCTCAGTGGCGGCAGGACAAGGCTCTAGCTGTTCAAAGTCCCAATTTATTTCCCAACATCCTCTATCTCAGCATGTGTCCAGTTTGTAGCCTGGGACTAAACATGGAGCTCTGTCAACGTCGGCCACTTTTTGTATAACTGCCACGGTGTTTCCCATACATAGGTTATACTTGGGCGCCCTGCCCAGGTAGATTGATACCCGCCCAGGTAGATAAAATCGATTTTACATTTTTCTCCAATCACCAATGTATTCTTACAGCGCACAGACCAGCGGCCTCCAGCTGATGGACGTGCGTGACAGCGTCAACAATTCACTTCCGGCCGGGCTCAGAGCCAGGCTTACGTTAGTAGCATGTTCGCAGTAGCAAAGATCTTCTATAGTAGCACACTACTTGTGTTGTTATGGCTTCCCGTGGGATTACTGTACTGATTAACCATAAAAACGCTGCGGACATACCGCTGTGAAAGCTCCCTGAACGTAATTTACACAGTCTGGTTTTCACCCTCTCCGCGGCAGTGTTTTCCTTGTTTTTAAGCTGATCTATATTTGGAGTTAACTGGAGCTAACCGCTAAACGGAGCTAATCGTTGCTAACCGAGCCTTCAGTTAGCATTCTCTCCATGCCCGTACCCATTAACTGTAACGTTATTTATGCATTCAAGCCCAAATGAAACCCAACATTTTATTAAGTGTGCTGTAAAAGTTTTAAACTACAATCCAGAGTTGTTTGAATGACAGAAATCTGTTCAGATGAGAGCTTAATGAATCCAACACGGACATGTACAGTATAGTAACGTTATAAAACAGTTTAACATTATTAGGATCCCCAAAACATGGATTAAAAACACATACTAACTAATCATCTATAACAACCAAAATAAACATCCCGCGCCACCCACCACCACAAGTAAATTCTCAACCTGTAGGAAACACTGTGCCATGTACTTTGATTTTACATTTCTCAACAATATTTAGTAAACTCCTCCCCAGTAAACAACACAGCAAATCTTTCCCGTCTTGTTTTGGGGGAGCAGTCCAAGCTTTGGTTATAGTTGTTTCAGATCCAGGTCATGCTGCCCCAGGAATCAGCCCAGAGGCAACATGACCAGCAGTATACAGTGTTCATCCTCAGCCTCCCTGTTGTAATAGCTGTTGTCCCTGCTGGCTCTTTGCCTTCAGCACTTCCCTTGACCAGCTCTCTGTCAGTGCCACACATTCTCAGTGAAAAAATGCAAACACAGCATGCTGGGCCAGACTGGAAAACACAAGGGGAATACAACAGAGGCGAGGCAGATGTATTATTGTTTTAGATTTTGTTACAAAGACTAACACTGTGACAGTTAAACAGAAGTTGTACATGTAATTGCATGTGTGGAAGTTTATTTACATGTATAATGGTCACCAAACCTGATCTGCTGATATGGTAACACAATTAGAAAAGTTATAATAACAAAAATTAAACCCAGTTTTTAAATATATTTCCAATCTGTAATTACCTCCCTAGTTTTCATTGTCTGGACTGGATTTAAAATGTATTTACACGTAAACGAGACTCACAGGAAGGATTGCAGCATGTTATCCAGTTTTTTTGTAATGTATCTCACTGATATCAGCCTTCCTGTTTGTTTTCACTTTCTACAGCTGTACTAAGGCGGTATTAAGTTACTGCTATTCTTACATTGCATTTCCTTTAGCTGACACTTTTATCCAAAGCAACTTGCAATAAGTGTATTCAATCGTGAGGTATAATCTCCAAACAGCAGGAATCAAGTGCAAGTACATTAGCTTCAAATAAGCCAAACTACAAAGAGCCACATGTAAGAGCAACATGTAAGTGCAATTGTTTTGATAGCATGTTTTTTATAGCATCATCTTTGTTTATAGCACCATCTTAGTCTTGCATTGCCACACATACTCCAGCGCTGACATGGTCTGGCTACACCGCTTATTTATTCTGGGGTAGAGGAAAAGAAAGCTCTGGCTTGTTTTTATTTCTTTTGACCAATCACATGCTAAACCCTGGATGCAGCGATGGTGCACTTGCAAAATAGAAAGCAGAGAGAGCGGAAGGGGAGGTACTTCTGTCAGGCTGTATCCCAGCACTGTCCACCCTGTATGCCAGACTAAGTTACTGCTAACTGTACGGGATGGCTTTTATTGTAAAGCAGTATTTGTCACCAAGTTTGGCTGCACATTGGTTGCTCTACTGTTGTATGCCCCCCATAATTCTGGGAGTAACCACTAGTACCTACAGGTGTTGTCAAATCAACAATCTAAAGGATTTTAACTTTAAGGATATAACCTATATATATATATATATATATATATATATATATATATATATATATATATATATATATATATATATATATATATAGGTCAAACATATTTGAATTCTAGACTTGCATCTTTTAAAGCCACAACCTCCAGCAGAAAATATGACAAATGTTTTAATAAATATGTTTTCATGACTACTGACTATTGTAAATATTCTTTCATCATCATTGGAAGTTAATGTGTGGCTCTGTTGCTAGACACACATGAGCACAAGGCTGTGTTTACTGGAGGAACAGACCCCGGAGCCAATTTGCTTTGAGTAAGTCTATGAAGCTTATAGTGGCTGGGGCTAGATCATGATTCCTCCTCTATGGCAGGGAGGCTGCTGGGAGGGGGTCATATGCAGACTCAGGCCCCATAAATCCCTGCTCTATGATGAGCACTCTGCGTATGACTTATGGAGCACAGAGGCGGCCAGTTAAGACAGCCAGTCGTAAACATGTGGCATGACCGCCCTGACGGCACTGTCAATTTTCATATTTCCTCAAGAGTGCTGAGTTCTATCTCCAGCAGCCTCTCGTTAAGGAGGGCTCTTTAGATGCTCCTGTTGGCTCATACTGCTGACAGATGGAGGGAGAGAGCAATTCACCTGATTATTTTGCAATTGTAACATAGAACATTATGAAGTTACTTCAATTAGTAAATAAGCTTTGTTTTTTTAAATAGGGAAAATATATTTTCTCTGTCTCATATGCTTAATTCATTAATCTTTGATTGCACTCTCAAGTAGTGGCACATGTTTCCAAATACCAACACAGTATTACGTTATTGATTTGTAGTTTATTCCAAATGAATACTCTAATCCCACTGTGAATTCAGCTATAAACATGCTTTAGAGGATGTCTATAATATGTGGACACTATTCTGTATTTTTGATAAGCAGCAACACCATACCTCTTATGATGTTTTTTACAAAACTATGGGAGTTGAAGTGGAAGTGTGGTGGGACTTTGGCTCTGTAAATATTGGACAAAAAGCTATAATTATGATGGATGTTTTTACTGAAGATGCCGAAATATGTACTTCAGTATTGCAAACACACATAATATTGATGTAGTGTAAACAGCAAGGTATTGTGTTTGGGTTTACAAAAGTTTAAAAAACAAATTATTTTACATACATAGAAAACAGTGGGTGAAAAAACACTAAAGTGAGAAGTTGATGGACTTTTGTTTCCTTCCAGCTAATTTAATTTTCTACTATCACTTGACATGCCTGTGTGTGTGTGTGTGTGTGTGTGTGTGTGTGTGTGTGTGTGTGTGTGTGTGTGTGTGTGTGTGTGTGTGTGTGTGTGTGTGTGTGTGTGTGTGTGTGTGTGTGTGTGTGTGTGACTTGTGTGTAACTTACACTACTGATTGATTGCATACACTGCACACATTTGGTTATTTTTGTTATCAAATATGCTGATTCATTTCTCGATTATCCTGGAAAATAGTGAAAAATGAACATCACAATTTCTCATATCCAAGATGACATCTCAAAGTTGCTTGTTTTGTCTGACTTACAGTCCATAACTCCAAAACATAAGACAAAATTGCAACAACTCTGGAACCTGGAAACTGGAACCAGAGAATTTTGGCATTTGTGCTTGAACATTGACTTAAAACAGTTTAGGAATGTACCCTAATCTAACCTAAGCTCGCTTCTCCAACTTCTGCACCCAGTTGCATTCGTCAGGAGAGTTAAAAAAAAAAAAAAATGTATTAGTACACCACAGAAACAGCACAAATGTGCCACTTCATTTTCCAACAAAAATCCCCCATCAGTGTTAGCGCAGTGTGCTGCTGAGTGCCTCTGCCTGGCTAGCCGGGAGTGATGATGCACACTGACTCACCCCCCTCCCCCAGGTGAGTAAGACTCTGTGTCACTTACTGGAACACGCTTTCCAAAAACACAATGGAGGCCTCACACAAGTACACCCATGTAAATCATGCAGGCCCTCACTAATGACTCAAAGGGTTGTTGGTCTTCCTCTCTTCATCCCCATACCTCACCATCCTCTGAAATACAAAATAGCCTCCAGTGTGCATTGGACCAGGTGCTACTTAAACACAGTGAAAGGATTAGAATAACACATGAACATTCATAGCCAAGGTTGTCATTGCTTTGATCAATAAGGAGGCTTTGTATACACAGACATAAGAGATGATGTCAGCTTTGCTACTATTCTATGACTACACTGTAGAAAATATATAATTTAATCTTGATGTAAGAAAATGAAACAACTGAAGTCATACCAGGGACTTTTTTTCCTTCACTATGTTTAAGATTGTTGAACACAATACATATTGATTAATACATTCTTCTGACAAATATCTCAAGTGGTGCCACATCTTTCCACTTGACAAGATGTTTTATATTATGATCTATTGTAGTTTATTTCATTTGAATACTTTATTCCAAGTGTGAATTCAGCTGCAATAGCGCTTTAGAGGATGTGTTATGTGGATACAGTTCCGTAATGAGAATTAGATTAGATTTTATGCCAGCTCACTGAGACAAAAGTGGGGTATCAAAATGCCTCTTGGCAATCCACCTACAACCCCAAATCAGAAAAAGTTGGGACAGTATGGAAAACACAAATAAAAAAAGAAAGTAGTGATTTCTAAATGTACTTTGACTTGTATTTCATTGCAGACAATGTGAACACAAAATATTTCATGTTTTGTCTGGTCAACTTAATTTCATTTGTAAATATACATCCTTTCCTGTCATTCAGACCTGCAACACATTCCAAAAAAGGTTGGGACAGGAGCAATTAAGGGCTAGTAATCAGGTAAATTGGTTAAATAATGATGTGATTTGAAACAGGTGATGTCAGCAGGTGATTGTAATTATGATTTGGTACAAAAGCATCATCCAAGAAAGGTCTAGTCCTTTAGGAGCAAAGATGGGCCGAGGATCGCCAGTTTGTCAACAAATACGACAGCAAATTATTGAAATGTTTAAAAACAATGTTCCTCAAAGAAAGATAGGAAGACATTTGCTTATTTCACCTTCAACAGTGCATAACATAATTAAAAGATTCAAGGAATGAGGAGGAATTTCAGTGCGTAAAGGACAAGGACGCAAGCCTAAGCTGAACAACCGTGATCTCCGATCCCTCAGGCGGCACTGCATCAAGAATTGTCATTCATCTAAAAGCGATATCACCACATGGGCTTAGGACTACTTTGGCAAACCTTTGTCAAGTACCACAATATGTAGTTACATCCACAAATGCCAGTTAAAACTGTACTGTGCCAAAAGGAAGCCCTATGTTAACAGTGTCCAGAAGCGCTGTCGACTTCTCTGGGCTCGAAGGCATCTGGGATGGACCATCACACAGTGGAAACATGTACTGTGGTCAGATGAATCAGTATTTCAGGTATTTTTTGGGAGAAATGGACACCGTGTGCTCCGGACCAAAGAAGAAAAGGATCATCCAGACTGTTACCAGCAACAAGTCCAAAAGCCAGGGTCTGTCATTGTATGGGATTGTGTCAGTGCCCTTGGCAAAGGTAACTTGCACTTTTGTGATGGCACCATTAATGCTGAAAAGTACATAGAGATTTTGGAGCACAATATGCTGACTTCAAGAAGACATCTTTTCCAGGGACGTCCGTGCATATTTCAACAAGATAATGCAAAACCACATTCTGCACACATTACAAAGTCCTGGTTGCGGAGGAAGAGGATACGGGTACTTGACTGGCCTGCCTGCAGTCCCGACCTGTCTCCAATAGAGAATGTGTGGCGCATTTTGAATCGCAAAATGCGACAACGAAGACCCCGTACTGTTGCCCACCTTAAGACTTGTTTGCCGCAAGAATGGGACAAAATTACACCTGAAACACTTCATCACTTGGTGTCTTCAGTCCCTAAACGTCTTTTACGTGTTGTGAAAAGGAATGGCAACATTACAAAGTGGCAAATGCTTTACTGTTCCAACTTTTTTTTAAATGTGTTGCAAGAACCAAAATAGGAATTTTGTTTATTTGAAAAAAAAACAATAAAAATCATGAGGAACACATTAAATGATGTGCTGTTGTATTGTCTGCAATGAAATACAAGTCAAAATACATTTAGAAATCACTACTTTCTTTTTTTATTTCTGTTTTCCATACTGTCCAAACTTTTTCTGATTTGGGGTTGTACAAAGGCACACATTGTGCTTCTGAGAGAAGAACATACAGTAAGGCCATTTCCTCTTATTGGCGCTCTTGGCAAGTCTAATATTTACAGAAATGTTATGGCTTGACAACCCTCAATTAAACTTGTCATAACAGAGCCCATCTAAAAGAGAGACAGGAAGGAGGGGATGCTAGGAATGATGTCAGCTTGGCGGAGAGGAAAGGGGGCACGGAGGCATGTAAACAGCTGTTCTTGGATTGTCTGCGGTTCAGCGGGATATTGAGCATGCCATGTGTTTGTCATGTTATCACAATCACAATGTGACTGAGTACAGTGGGTACACAAGAAATTTGACCTGGTTAATTGGTGTTAAAAGACGATTACACAACACAGGATTGACACACTGAAACATGCCCTCACGTATGGAAGAGACATGCTCTATAATTGTAGACTAAACAAACACAATGCCAGCTACAGTGTAGCAGTATTATGAGTTTTATCTCTGTTTCATACTGCGCTGTGCACCTTGAGTCTGTTTGCTGTTTAATAAAGCAGAAAGGTCTCTAAAAAAAGGTCTCTGTGGTTGAAATTGACTTATTTGGTGCCATTACATCTTCTAACTGTTGCAAAAAGGCGTCTGAGTGATCGGATCCGAAACTCAATCTCTTATGGAATAGCTTTTGTCTTCAGCTATCAATCTGTCCGTTTCACTGCTTTGAAGTTGATCCATGTTTGAAACAAAGCAGAGCTCACTGAAACAGAACGCGGGGGAGAGAGTGGGTAGAGAAAGAAATCTCTTTGCAATACATGTCTGAATTATTACAGGGATGTAAGTATGTAACCCTAGCCAAAGATGTGGAGTGCTTTTGGAGTCTGTGTAAATGGATCTCGTCAGAGGTGAAGAGAAAACAAGTCTGACCCTGTGCACTGTGCACCGGGGAGGTCAGCCTGACTGTTTGGTTTTCTAAGTCTGGACCATGTGCTGTATTTGAAAAAGGGACAGGACATGCTGAAGTTGTAAATTACATGGCAGGCTTGGTTCGAGGAGTCGGCTAGTATGTGCGTGTCCATGTTTGCTCCTCAGTTTGTGCGTGCATGTGTAAATGTGTCTGTACGAGTATGTGATGGCCTGTTTGGTCCCTCTATGACCTGGTCACCCACAGACTTCATCTTATCTCAGACTAACTGGCTCACCAGAGCTTCCACACTGTCCTTCCAGCCTCGGGCAAACAGAACAGAGTCCAACACTAATGCTGTCTGATTCACAAATATGATTCAACACGGAGATGACGGGCCCTTTAAATGCCATTTACCGGGCCGTGGCATGGTGATAATTGAAAATGTCAGTAAAAGTGCTTAGGAGAAATTCCAGCAGGATTATCGCCCCAGTAACATCGACACACAGAGGGGTTGTCTCTGGAGAGCACAAAAGAACTTGTCTCCATATCATAAAACCTGCACTGTTCCCCAGCTTTTTTAATGAAACTGCTGCTATGCCAATCCTGGGAGGGGAGTTAGAGTAACATCTTGTTTTTTTTTGCGGGAGTTGGTGATGTATGTGTGTGTTGGAGATGATGTGGGGAGGAGGGGGTGTAGTTGTGGCAGTTCCCCTCCTCTCTCTTTTTCGAAAGCCAGTGTTGTCGGTGCATCATATAAAAGAAGATATACAAGCAATTCACATGCAAATGTTGAGGGTGATTTAGAAAAGAGGGGGAGAAAGGGGAAATGTGCTATTGAAAGCCAGCGGAGGGATGGGGGAAGGGGGGGGGGGGGGGGGGTCACATTAAGCGTTGGCGAGGGAGGTGTGAGGTGGCTGCGCTGTGAAACAGAGAGACATTTGTGTAATCTGGCTTTATGTATCACCACATCTGAATAATAACATGAAAAAAGAGACTTACCTCATCTGCCTGGTAGAGCCAAGGCATAAATAAAAGGGCAGAACAATGGAATTACTATTACCCCAGCCTCTGCGCCGAAGCTACATCACCAGTATTCTTTGGAGCCACTGGCAAGAAGATTAATGTTTTGTTAAATATCAGTGTGGGAGCATGTGAAGAGGGAAGAGAGAAGGAGGAGGAGGGGGGGTTGCTTACTGGTTCTTCTAAACTTAGTCAGCCCTGGCTCTCTTTGTAATTATGGTGTTGCTACGGATGCGTCCCACACTCTCCCCTCTCCCTGCCAAGTGTTAGTCAAGCGTTGTTATGGTATCAGATGCATGTATTTGTCGAGAGGATTATGGGTAATGTTCCGTGGCGTCTGATTGGATATGTGTGGCTTGCTGCACTCTGTTTTCATGATGCATTCCTTGGCTCCCAGCCCTCATGGCAAAATGTTCTGTGTTGCTGACTAAATGCACTGGCTCCTCTCTGTCAGAGCGCTCAATTGTCTTAGCCTGTCTGCTTTTGAAAATCTTTGGAACAATACTGAATTTACGTTTTTTAGAATTGCAAGACTGTCACCAGCATTATTCATATTTTATTCATACTCTACCCTTGACTTAGACAAAAAATTAAAACAAACAAATAATTTAAGATGGTGTAATATAATGTAATCCTTACTTTATTTATGGAATATTAATTGTCACAATGTGTACCATGTGTACATTTGAAGTGGAATTAGCATTTATAAATGTATGGAGAGCATTACAAAATAGTGAACTTCAGTTATGATACAGCAGGCCAACTTTATATGACACATATCTATATTTATTAATTTATTTTGTTAAGATTCGGCAGAAAGTGAAGGAGGAAATGACTTTTGGTAAATATAACATTTAGGTGGTATCCACACGGAAACGTATTTCAATGCAAACGCACATCTTTTGCATTGTTTGGGCCGACTGTCCACATGAATCCTGTAAACGCACTGCCCGTAAACGCACTTTTTTGAAACCTGGTCCCGGGGTGAATAAAAAAAAGCCGGCTCACGTTTGGCTTCATATGGACGGCAAAACCGCATATGTGCGTATTGATGATGTCATCCCTACACACCTCGGACTCAAAGCTCCGCCTTCAACCCAGCTGACGGCTATGGCATATACACTATGAAGTGGAAGTAGAGAACTTATCAACTAGCTCGCTAATCTGTCTGTTTATCAACTCCTTGAACGGATTATAGTAACTTTTAGCACAGCTTATTGTAGAAAGGCTACCGCAAGAAAAACGTGTAGCTAGATTATCAAAAAGACATCGGATCATTGATGTTTGTTGACTGCCAATGTTAGCTAGCAGAGCTAGCGTTAGCGCGCTAGCTAGCTAGCGCGCTAACGCTAGCTCTGCTAGCTGCAATCATGTCCGATAGAATGTAAACAAAGTTTACATTCTTTTTCTAGGTGGCCTTTATATAACGAGCAGTGGTGTAAGTTATTAAAGTCTAGTCCATGGATGTGTTAAGCTAAGAGAACTAGCTAACAGTCATGTTATGAACTTTTATATACTGTCTATGGTTATGAAAGGAAGTCACTGAAGGCTGCTCTTCTTCTTCGTTCCGTTAATTTCTGTAGCAGTAACAGCGCCGCCTACAGGCCTGGCATATGAAGTACCGTGTTGAGTCATTTACATATGGATTCATGTGGATGTGAATTTTCTTGAACCGAATCCAGGGAAGACGGATGCGTTTTCATCCTAACGTCTTCGTCTGGATGGGGCCTTAGTGTGATGGAAAAAAACAGACAGGATTGTTGGCCTTTGTGTAAGGCTAAGCAACATGCCTTTATGAGCCAATGTGCACACTAGAACCATCATTTGTGACTATTTGATTCATTTTTAAAACATATTTTGCAATGGAATGCTGAAAATTTGGGGTTTAAAAAGTTAAAAAGACCCTTCTTTGTTTTTCCCAAAAACATAAGACAACCCTCTCCTCAGCAAAAACACACATGACCCTCCCCCTTTTCTGCCCCCACCCCCACCCCCACCCTTCCAAAAGTGCAGAGTATTCCCATCTTGACTTTAGATGCATTTTGACTCCATCTTAGCATTCATATGTCTGATACCAGGGAGCATTTTTACCCGCCGGCAGTAGGACTGCCAAACACATCCTAACACATCCTAACGCTTTCCTAACAATTCCTAACAAGTCCTAACAAGTCCTAACAGTTCCTAACATAAGTCCTAACAATTCCTAACAATTCCTAACAATTCCGAACGAGGTCCTAACATGGGGTAAAACAGCCAATCAGAACGATGTTGCGACGCATCCAATGAGCAACTGCTGCCTCGACGCACGGTTGTCTGATTGGTGAGTGACAAGTGACAGATTTCAAACTTTACAGAGACACAGAGAGACGACTTTCTCTAACTTTCTCTACACTAAGGTACGTTACGATAATAGTAGACTTTAGGGTGAATGTTTTAAAGTCTATGAGACAGTAGGTTTTGCTAGCTCCTTTAGATTAACGTGGGAAACGATGTTGAAAGGGTAACGTAACGACTGAGGTAACGTTAACGTTAGCCCCATACGTTAAGATGACCGCTGTTGTGAACGTTTCTAGCTAGCTAAGTAAACTGCGATACTTTTACATTTAGTCTCTTTCTTTATGTTACATTAACACATTCGGATTGTACTACGACATTTATTGTGAATGATTAATTAAGACTAGATGTAATCCGTGTTTAGGTAGGTAACGTAAGCTAGCCGTTTGTTTGTTTGTTTGTTTGGTCTGTTAATGGCGTCGTCGTTTAAGAGATTTGTGGTGGTCATCTTAAACTATGTTTTGTGTCGTTGACCTGATGTGAAAACCGTTAACGCCTGAGGTGATCAGAACGGTGACCCTAGTTGAAGAGCTAGCCTATGCATCGCATGACCTATGGATTGACTTTCTGACTAAAATAAATTGTGAAATGAATTGCTTTTACCAATCAACAACAAAAAAAACATGCATACACCTTTGGTGTTTGTTTTATAAAAACAAAAAACAACAAAAAAACACTCATACACCTTTGGTGTTTGTGTTATAAAAATAAAAAAAAACAACAAATAAACACAACTCTGGTGGTGTAACAGTGTAACACATCCATCCTTTGGGTGGAAGATCCAGGTGCAAATCCTGGCAGGAGTGTGCACCTTGTTGGCCCAATCAGTATTTTATTAAAATGTATATTATATTTTCTATTACTATTATTATTATAATTATCACAACAAAGCATTATTATTATTCTTACCAATCCTATTTGTATCTGTTTCTAAGTTATATTTGATGAATTCATAGCACTTTGTAAAAGTGTTTGTTAATTGAGAAATGTTTCAAGCGGGGATCGAACTGGCAACTTTCTACTTTGTCCTCTCTCTTTTCCCCCCCCTTTCCCCCTTTTTTTCCTTTACTTTCCCCCCTCCTAACAGTCCCTTTTGCCCCATTTTCATTTTTACCCGCCGGCAGTAGGACTGCCAAACACATCCTAACACATCCTAACGCTTTCCTAACAATTCCTAACAAGTCCTAACAAGTCCTAACAGTTCCTAACATAAGTCCTAACAATTCCTAACAATTCCTAACAATTCCGAACGAGGTCCTAACATGGGGTAAAACAGCCAATCAGAACGATGTTGCGACGCATCCAATGAGCAACTGCTGCCTCGACGCACGGTTGTCTGATTGGTGAGTGACAAGTGACAGATTTCAAACTTTACAGAGACACAGAGAGACGACTTTCTCTAACTTTCTCTACACTAAGGTACGTTACGATAATAGTAGACTTTAGGGTGAATGTTTTAAAGTCTATGAGACAGTAGGTTTTGCTAGCTCCTTTAGATTAACGTGGGAAACGATGTTGAAAGGGTAACGTAACGACTGAGGTAACGTTAACGTTAGCCCCATACGTTAAGATGACCGCTGTTGTGAACGTTTCTAGCTAGCTAAGTAAACTGCGATACTTTTACATTTAGTCTCTTTCTTTATGTTACATTAACACATTCGGATTGTACTACGACATTTATTGTGAATGATTAATTAAGACTAGATGTAATCCGTGTTTAGGTAGGTAACGTAAGCTAGCCGTTTGTTTGTTTGTTTGTTTGGTCTGTTAATGGCGTCGTCGTTTAAGAGATTTGTGGTGGTCATCTTAAACTATGTTTTGTGTCGTTGACCTGATGTGAAAACCGTTAACGCCTGAGGTGATCAGAACGGTGACCCTAGTTGAAGAGCTAGCCTATGCATCGCATGACCTATGGATTGACTTTCTGACTAAAATAAATTGTGAAATGAATTGCTTTTACCAATCAACAACAAAAAAAACATGCATACACCTTTGGTGTTTGTTTTATAAAAACAAAAAACAACAAAAAAACACTCATACACCTTTGGTGTTTGTGTTATAAAAATAAAAAAAACAACAAATAAACACAACTCTGGTGGTGTAACAGTGTAACACATCCATCCTTTGGGTGGAAGATCCAGGTGCAAATCCTGGCAGGAGTGTGCACCTTGTTGGCCCAATCAGTATTTTATTAAAATGTATATTATATTTTCTATTACTATTATTATTATAATTATCACAACAAAGCATTATTATTATTCTTACCAATCCTATTTGTATCTGTTTCTAAGTTATATTTGATGAATTCATAGCACTTTGTAAAAGTGTTTGTTAATTGAGAAATGTTTCAAGCGGGGATCGAACTGGCAACTTTCTACTTTGTCCTCTCTCTTTTCCCCCCCCTTTCCCCCTTTTTTTCCTTTACTTTCCCCCCTCCTAACAGTCCCTTTTGCCCCATTTTCATTTTTACCCGCCGGCAGTAGGACTGCCAAACACATCCTAACACATCCTAACGCTTTCCTAACAATTCCTAACAAGTCCTAACAAGTCCTAACAGTTCCTAACATAAGTCCTAACAATTCCTAACAATTCCTAACAATTCCGAACGAGGTCCTAACATGGGGTAAAACAGCCAATCAGAACGATGTTGCGACGCATCCAATGAGCAACTGCTGCCTCGACGCACGGTTGTCTGATTGGTGAGTGACAAGTGACAGATTTCAAACTTTACAGAGACACAGAGAGACGACTTTCTCTAACTTTCTCTACACTAAGGTACGTTACGATAATAGTAGACTTTAGGGTGAATGTTTTAAAGTCTATGAGACAGTAGGTTTTGCTAGCTCCTTTAGATTAACGTGGGAAACGATGTTGAAAGGGTAACGTAACGACTGAGGTAACGTTAACGTTAGCCCCATACGTTAAGATGACCGCTGTTGTGAACGTTTCTAGCTAGCTAAGTAAACTGCGATACTTTTACATTTAGTCTCTTTCTTTATGTTACATTAACACATTCGGATTGTACTACGACATTTATTGTGAATGATTAATTAAGACTAGATGTAATCCGTGTTTAGGTAGGTAACGTAAGCTAGCCGTTTGTTTGTTTGTTTGTTTGGTCTGTTAATGGCGTCGTCGTTTAAGAGATTTGTGGTGGTCATCTTAAACTATGTTTTGTGTCGTTGACCTGATGTGAAAACCGTTAACGCCTGAGGTGATCAGAACGGTGACCCTAGTTGAAGAGCTAGCCTATGCATCGCATGACCTATGGATTGACTTTCTGACTAAAATAAATTGTGAAATGAATTGCTTTTACCAATCAACAACAAAAAAAACATGCATACACCTTTGGTGTTTGTTTTATAAAAACAAAAAACAACAAAAAAACACTCATACACCTTTGGTGTTTGTGTTATAAAAATAAAAAAAACAACAAATAAACACAACTCTGGTGGTGTAACAGTGTAACACATCCATCCTTTGGGTGGAAGATCCAGGTGCAAATCCTGGCAGGAGTGTGCACCTTGTTGGCCCAATCAGTATTTTATTAAAATGTATATTATATTTTCTATTACTATTATTATTATAATTATCACAACAAAGCATTATTATTATTCTTACCAATCCTATTTGTATCTGTTTCTAAGTTATATTTGATGAATTCATAGCACTTTGTAAAAGTGTTTGTTAATTGAGAAATGTTTCAAGCGGGGATCGAACTGGCAACTTTCTACTTTGTCCTCTCTCTTTTCCCCCCCCTTTCCCCCTTTTTTTCCTTTACTTTCCCCCCTCCTAACAGTCCCTTTTGCCCCATTTTCATTTTTACCCGCCGGCAGTAGGACTGCCAAACACATCCTAACACATCCTAACGCTTTCCTAACAATTCCTAACAAGTCCTAACAAGTCCTAACAGTTCCTAACATAAGTCCTAACAATTCCTAACAATTCCTAACAATTCCGAACGAGGTCCTAACATGGGGTAAAACAGCCAATCAGAACGATGTTGCGACGCATCCAATGAGCAACTGCTGCCTCGACGCACGGTTGTCTGATTGGTGAGTGACAAGTGACAGATTTCAAACTTTACAGAGACACAGAGAGACGACTTTCTCTAACTTTCTCTACACTAAGGTACGTTACGATAATAGTAGACTTTAGGGTGAATGTTTTAAAGTCTATGAGACAGTAGGTTTTGCTAGCTCCTTTAGATTAACGTGGGAAACGATGTTGAAAGGGTAACGTAACGACTGAGGTAACGTTAACGTTAGCCCCATACGTTAAGATGACCGCTGTTGTGAACGTTTCTAGCTAGCTAAGTAAACTGCGATACTTTTACATTTAGTCTCTTTCTTTATGTTACATTAACACATTCGGATTGTACTACGACATTTATTGTGAATGATTAATTAAGACTAGATGTAATCCGTGTTTAGGTAGGTAACGTAAGCTAGCCGTTTGTTTGTTTGTTTGTTTGGTCTGTTAATGGCGTCGTCGTTTAAGAGATTTGTGGTGGTCATCTTAAACTATGTTTTGTGTCGTTGACCTGATGTGAAAACCGTTAACGCCTGAGGTGATCAGAACGGTGACCCTAGTTGAAGAGCTAGCCTATGCATCGCATGACCTATGGATTGACTTTCTGACTAAAATAAATTGTGAAATGAATTGCTTTTACCAATCAACAACAAAAAAAACATGCATACACCTTTGGTGTTTGTTTTATAAAAACAAAAAACAACAAAAAAACACTCATACACCTTTGGTGTTTGTGTTATAAAAATAAAAAAAAACAACAAATAAACACAACTCTGGTGGTGTAACAGTGTAACACATCCATCCTTTGGGTGGAAGATCCAGGTGCAAATCCTGGCAGGAGTGTGCACCTTGTTGGCCCAATCAGTATTTTATTAAAATGTATATTATATTTTCTATTACTATTATTATTATAATTATCACAACAAAGCATTATTATTATTCTTACCAATCCTATTTGTATCTGTTTCTAAGTTATATTTGATGAATTCATAGCACTTTGTAAAAGTGTTTGTTAATTGAGAAATGTTTCAAGCGGGGATCGAACTGGCAACTTTCTACTTTGTCCTCTCTCTTTTCCCCCCCCTTTCCCCCTTTTTTTCCTTTACTTTCCCCCCTCCTAACAGTCCCTTTTGCCCCATTTTCATTTTTACCCGCCGGCAGTAGGACTGCCAAACACATCCTAACACATCCTAACGCTTTCCTAACAATTCCTAACAAGTCCTAACAAGTCCTAACAGTTCCTAACATAAGTCCTAACAATTCCTAACAATTCCTAACAATTCCGAACGAGGTCCTAACATGGGGTAAAACAGCCAATCAGAACGATGTTGCGACGCATCCAATGAGCAACTGCTGCCTCGACGCACGGTTGTCTGATTGGTGAGTGACAAGTGACAGATTTCAAACTTTACAGAGACACAGAGAGACGACTTTCTCTAACTTTCTCTACACTAAGGTACGTTACGATAATAGTAGACTTTAGGGTGAATGTTTTAAAGTCTATGAGACAGTAGGTTTTGCTAGCTCCTTTAGATTAACGTGGGAAACGATGTTGAAAGGGTAACGTAACGACTGAGGTAACGTTAACGTTAGCCCCATACGTTAAGATGACCGCTGTTGTGAACGTTTCTAGCTAGCTAAGTAAACTGCGATACTTTTACATTTAGTCTCTTTCTTTATGTTACATTAACACATTCGGATTGTACTACGACATTTATTGTGAATGATTAATTAAGACTAGATGTAATCCGTGTTTAGGTAGGTAACGTAAGCTAGCCGTTTGTTTGTTTGTTTGTTTGGTCTGTTAATGGCGTCGTCGTTTAAGAGATTTGTGGTGGTCATCTTAAACTATGTTTTGTGTCGTTGACCTGATGTGAAAACCGTTAACGCCTGAGGTGATCAGAACGGTGACCCTAGTTGAAGAGCTAGCCTATGCATCGCATGACCTATGGATTGACTTTCTGACTAAAATAAATTGTGAAATGAATTGCTTTTACCAATCAACAACAAAAAAAACATGCATACACCTTTGGTGTTTGTTTTATAAAAACAAAAAACAACAAAAAAACACTCATACACCTTTGGTGTTTGTGTTATAAAAATAAAAAAAAACAACAAATAAACACAACTCTGGTGGTGTAACAGTGTAACACATCCATCCTTTGGGTGGAAGATCCAGGTGCAAATCCTGGCAGGAGTGTGCACCTTGTTGGCCCAATCAGTATTTTATTAAAATGTATATTATATTTTCTATTACTATTATTATTATAATTATCACAACAAAGCATTATTATTATTCTTACCAATCCTATTTGTATCTGTTTCTAAGTTATATTTGATGAATTCATAGCACTTTGTAAAAGTGTTTGTTAATTGAGAAATGTTTCAAGCGGGGATCGAACTGGCAACTTTCTACTTTGTCCTCTCTCTTTTCCCCCCCCTTTCCCCCTTTTTTTCCTTTACTTTCCCCCCTCCTAACAGTCCCTTTTGCCCCATTTTCATTTTTACCCGCCGGCAGTAGGACTGCCAAACACATCCTAACACATCCTAACGCTTTCCTAACAATTCCTAACAAGTCCTAACAAGTCCTAACAGTTCCTAACATAAGTCCTAACAATTCCTAACAATTCCTAACAATTCCGAACGAGGTCCTAACATGGGGTAAAACAGCCAATCAGAACGATGTTGCGACGCATCCAATGAGCAACTGCTGCCTCGACGCACGGTTGTCTGATTGGTGAGTGACAAGTGACAGATTTCAAACTTTACAGAGACACAGAGAGACGACTTTCTCTAACTTTCTCTACACTAAGGTACGTTACGATAATAGTAGACTTTAGGGTGAATGTTTTAAAGTCTATGAGACAGTAGGTTTTGCTAGCTCCTTTAGATTAACGTGGGAAACGATGTTGAAAGGGTAACGTAACGACTGAGGTAACGTTAACGTTAGCCCCATACGTTAAGATGACCGCTGTTGTGAACGTTTCTAGCTAGCTAAGTAAACTGCGATACTTTTACATTTAGTCTCTTTCTTTATGTTACATTAACACATTCGGATTGTACTACGACATTTATTGTGAATGATTAATTAAGACTAGATGTAATCCGTGTTTAGGTAGGTAACGTAAGCTAGCCGTTTGTTTGTTTGTTTGTTTGGTCTGTTAATGGCGTCGTCGTTTAAGAGATTTGTGGTGGTCATCTTAAACTATGTTTTGTGTCGTTGACCTGATGTAAAAACCGTTAACGCCTGAGGTGATCAGAACGGTGACCCTAGTTGAAGAGCTAGCCTATGCATCGCATGACCTATGGATTGACTTTCTGACTAAAATAAATTGTGAAATGAATTGCTTTTACCAATCAACAACAAAAAAAACATGCATACACCTTTGGTGTTTGTTTTATAAAAACAAAAAACAACAAAAAAACACTCATACACCTTTGGTGTTTGTGTTATAAAAATAAAAAAAACAACAAATAAACACAACTCTGGTGGTGTAACAGTGTAACACATCCATCCTTTGGGTGGAAGATCCAGGTGCAAATCCTGGCAGGAGTGTGCACCTTGTTGGCCCAATCAGTATTTTATTAAAATGTATATTATATTTTCTATTACTATTATTATTATAATTATCACAACAAAGCATTATTATTATTCTTACCAATCCTATTTGTATCTGTTTCTAAGTTATATTTGATGAATTCATAGCACTTTGTAAAAGTGTTTGTTAATTGAGAAATGTTTCAAGCGGGGATCGAACTGGCAACTTTCTACTTTGTCCTCTCTCTTTTCCCCCCCCTTTCCCCCTTTTTTTCCTTTACTTTCCCCCCTCCTAACAGTCCCTTTTGCCCCATTTTCATTTTTACCCGCCGGCAGTAGGACTGCCAAACACATCCTAACACATCCTAACGCTTTCCTAACAATTCCTAACAAGTCCTAACAAGTCCTAACAGTTCCTAACATAAGTCCTAACAATTCCTAACAATTCCTAACAATTCCGAACGAGGTCCTAACATGGGGTAAAACAGCCAATCAGAACGATGTTGCGACGCATCCAATGAGCAACTGCTGCCTCGACGCACGGTTGTCTGATTGGTGAGTGACAAGTGACAGATTTCAAACTTTACAGAGACACAGAGAGACGACTTTCTCTAACTTTCTCTACACTAAGGTACGTTACGATAATAGTAGACTTTAGGGTGAATGTTTTAAAGTCTATGAGACAGTAGGTTTTGCTAGCTCCTTTAGATTAACGTGGGAAACGATGTTGAAAGGGTAACGTAACGACTGAGGTAACGTTAACGTTAGCCCCATACGTTAAGATGACCGCTGTTGTGAACGTTTCTAGCTAGCTAAGTAAACTGCGATACTTTTACATTTAGTCTCTTTCTTTATGTTACATTAACACATTCGGATTGTACTACGACATTTATTGTGAATGATTAATTAAGACTAGATGTAATCCGTGTTTAGGTAGGTAACGTAAGCTAGCCGTTTGTTTGTTTGTTTGTTTGGTCTGTTAATGGCGTCGTCGTTTAAGAGATTTGTGGTGGTCATCTTAAACTATGTTTTGTGTCGTTGACCTGATGTAAAAACCGTTAACGCCTGAGGTGATCAGAACGGTGACCCTAGTTGAAGAGCTAGCCTATGCATCGCATGACCTATGGATTGACTTTCTGACTAAAATAAATTGTGAAATGAATTGCTTTTACCAATCAACAACAAAAAAAACATGCATACACCTTTGGTGTTTGTTTTATAAAAACAAAAAACAACAAAAAAACACTCATACACCTTTGGTGTTTGTGTTATAAAAATAAAAAAAACAACAAATAAACACAACTCTGGTGGTGTAACAGTGTAACACATCCATCCTTTGGGTGGAAGATCCAGGTGCAAATCCTGGCAGGAGTGTGCACCTTGTTGGCCCAATCAGTATTTTATTAAAATGTATATTATATTTTCTATTACTATTATTATTATAATTATCACAACAAAGCATTATTATTATTCTTACCAATCCTATTTGTATCTGTTTCTAAGTTATATTTGATGAATTCATAGCACTTTGTAAAAGTGTTTGTTAATTGAGAAATGTTTCAAGCGGGGATCGAACTGGCAACTTTCTACTTTGTCCTCTCTCTTTTCCCCCCCCTTTCCCCCTTTTTTTCCTTTACTTTCCCCCCTCCTAACAGTCCCTTTTGCCCCATTTTCATTTTTACCCGCCGGCAGTAGGACTGCCAAACACATCCTAACACATCCTAACGCTTTCCTAACAATTCCTAACAAGTCCTAACAAGTCCTAACAGTTCCTAACATAAGTCCTAACAATTCCTAACAATTCCTAACAATTCCGAACGAGGTCCTAACATGGGGTAAAACAGCCAATCAGAACGATGTTGCGACGCATCCAATGAGCAACTGCTGCCTCGACGCACGGTTGTCTGATTGGTGAGTGACAAGTGACAGATTTCAAACTTTACAGAGACACAGAGAGACGACTTTCTCTAACTTTCTCTACACTAAGGTACGTTACGATAATAGTAGACTTTAGGGTGAATGTTTTAAAGTCTATGAGACAGTAGGTTTTGCTAGCTCCTTTAGATTAACGTGGGAAACGATGTTGAAAGGGTAACGTAACGACTGAGGTAACGTTAACGTTAGCCCCATACGTTAAGATGACCGCTGTTGTGAACGTTTCTAGCTAGCTAAGTAAACTGCGATACTTTTACATTTAGTCTCTTTCTTTATGTTACATTAACACATTCGGATTGTACTACGACATTTATTGTGAATGATTAATTAAGACTAGATGTAATCCGTGTTTAGGTAGGTAACGTAAGCTAGCCGTTTGTTTGTTTGTTTGTTTGGTCTGTTAATGGCGTCGTCGTTTAAGAGATTTGTGGTGGTCATCTTAAACTATGTTTTGTGTCGTTGACCTGATGTGAAAACCGTTAACGCCTGAGGTGATCAGAACGGTGACCCTAGTTGAAGAGCTAGCCTATGCATCGCATGACCTATGGATTGACTTTCTGACTAAAATAAATTGTGAAATGAATTGCTTTTACCAATCAACAACAAAAAAAACATGCATACACCTTTGGTGTTTGTTTTATAAAAACAAAAAACAACAAAAAAACACTCATACACCTTTGGTGTTTGTGTTATAAAAATAAAAAAAACAACAAATAAACACAACTCTGGTGGTGTAACAGTGTAACACATCCATCCTTTGGGTGGAAGATCCAGGTGCAAATCCTGGCAGGAGTGTGCACCTTGTTGGCCCAATCAGTATTTTATTAAAATGTATATTATATTTTCTATTACTATTATTATTATAATTATCACAACAAAGCATTATTATTATTCTTACCAATCCTATTTGTATCTGTTTCTAAGTTATATTTGATGAATTCATAGCACTTTGTAAAAGTGTTTGTTAATTGAGAAATGTTTCAAGCGGGGATCGAACTGGCAACTTTCTACTTTGTCCTCTCTCTTTTCCCCCCCCTTTCCCCCTTTTTTTCCTTTACTTTCCCCCCTCCTAACAGTCCCTTTTGCCCCATTTTCATTTTTACCCGCCGGCAGTAGGACTGCCAAACACATCCTAACACATCCTAACGCTTTCCTAACAATTCCTAACAAGTCCTAACAAGTCCTAACAGTTCCTAACATAAGTCCTAACAATTCCTAACAATTCCTAACAATTCCGAACGAGGTCCTAACATGGGGTAAAACAGCCAATCAGAACGATGTTGCGACGCATCCAATGAGCAACTGCTGCCTCGACGCACGGTTGTCTGATTGGTGAGTGACAAGTGACAGATTTCAAACTTTACAGAGACACAGAGAGACGACTTTCTCTAACTTTCTCTACACTAAGGTACGTTACGATAATAGTAGACTTTAGGGTGAATGTTTTAAAGTCTATGAGACAGTAGGTTTTGCTAGCTCCTTTAGATTAACGTGGGAAACGATGTTGAAAGGGTAACGTAACGACTGAGGTAACGTTAACGTTAGCCCCATACGTTAAGATGACCGCTGTTGTGAACGTTTCTAGCTAGCTAAGTAAACTGCGATACTTTTACATTTAGTCTCTTTCTTTATGTTACATTAACACATTCGGATTGTACTACGACATTTATTGTGAATGATTAATTAAGACTAGATGTAATCCGTGTTTAGGTAGGTAACGTAAGCTAGCCGTTTGTTTGTTTGTTTGTTTGGTCTGTTAATGGCGTCGTCGTTTAAGAGATTTGTGGTGGTCATCTTAAACTATGTTTTGTGTCGTTGACCTGATGTGAAAACCGTTAACGCCTGAGGTGATCAGAACGGTGACCCTAGTTGAAGAGCTAGCCTATGCATCGCATGACCTATGGATTGACTTTCTGACTAAAATAAATTGTGAAATGAATTGCTTTTACCAATCAACAACAAAAAAAACATGCATACACCTTTGGTGTTTGTTTTATAAAAACAAAAAACAACAAAAAAACACTCATACACCTTTGGTGTTTGTGTTATAAAAATAAAAAAAACAACAAATAAACACAACTCTGGTGGTGTAACAGTGTAACACATCCATCCTTTGGGTGGAAGATCCAGGTGCAAATCCTGGCAGGAGTGTGCACCTTGTTGGCCCAATCAGTATTTTATTAAAATGTATATTATATTTTCTATTACTATTATTATTATAATTATCACAACAAAGCATTATTATTATTCTTACCAATCCTATTTGTATCTGTTTCTAAGTTATATTTGATGAATTCATAGCACTTTGTAAAAGTGTTTGTTAATTGAGAAATGTTTCAAGCGGGGATCGAACTGGCAACTTTCTACTTTGTCCTCTCTCTTTTCCCCCCCCTTTCCCCCTTTTTTTCCTTTACTTTCCCCCCTCCTAACAGTCCCTTTTGCCCCATTTTCAGTGGTGGCCTAAAGGTTAGAGATGTGAGCTTGTGACTGGGAGGTCGTCGGTTCAATCCCCAGACCGACAGGATAAAATCTGGGTGGGGAAAGTGAAAGAGCGGTACTTGTCCCTCCCTCATTGCCACTGCTGAGGTGCTCCAGTGGAGCTACTCAGTGGCCAACGGATTGGATTGTGGTTGTACTGGGCAGCTTCCGGGTATGAATGTGTGCAACTGTGTGAATGTGATCAGGGTGTTCCTGCAAAAGAGAGGCAGCCTCTCAGTGAACCTTCCCTAAATAAATAAAGGTTAAATAGATAGATATATTTATACATGTACATCACACAGGCTATTTTTCAGCAGCAGTATTCTTCACAGTTGCATCCATTCTCACATATGAACCTGCCAACCACAGACCTCTACTGTTGACCACTGGAGCAGTTTGGGGTTTGGTTCCTTGTTAAGTAGCACCTCGACAGCATTTGAACAGACACTTTTCCAGTCATTAGTTTGTTTTCTAGCCTCTGGGATACTGTGGTCCCCCTGCGTTAAATATCATAAGAACACAGAATTTACACAGACCACAAAAAACAGGAGAGGTTGTTTACATACCTTAACGTCTTAGGTAACACTGATATACCCCAGCTATCATGTAGCAATATTATATAGCTTGTTTAATTTAGTTTCACCTTAAGCTGGCACACACAAACAGACAAACTGTGTGTGTGTGTGTGTGTGTGTGTGTGTGTGTGTGTGTGTGTGTGTGTTTGCGTGCGTGCGTGCACGGTGACTAGACATCCAACCCCTGAGTTAGTAACAGGGTTAAAGTGGGTGGGGGGGGGGGGCTACACACACACTAATAAATCTATGGCCCTTGTAGCATTTACGTCGGTGGCCTGTGATCTAGGGTGATAGGCATGTCCGGACACAACTGCCCTCCCTCCTGTGCATCGTCTCTTTTATCTGTAGCGTGTATGAAAGAAACAAAAGGTCAAGGGTGAACCTGGTCGCATGACAGCAGGCTGACAGGCTCAGTTGCTAAGGGGATAGGTGACAGGGTGGCACGGACGCAGGGTGACAAGGTGATGGCATGAGGTGACAGAAAAGTTACCAGGTGAGGACGGAGGTGAGTGACGGCATCTGACCGACTCACCCGAATCGCTCTTTCTCGCTCTTCTTTGTCTGTCTTTCTTACTGTCATCCTTTCTCCATCCGTCCACCTCTCACGTTCTAGTCCACGGCACTCACACTTCAGAACTCTTTCTACCTGACTTTGACAGCAAATGTGTGCGTGAGCTTTTTTGTTAGAACTAGCGTGTGTGCGCATGTGTACATGAGCTTGTGTGCAAACATGGCAGTACTTGTGTACTTACACGTGTCATGTGCTCACTCCTATGTATTTGTACCAGCCTTTGCTCCAGTTAGACTGTTGTTGTTTGACTTTTTTCCTTCTTCGTGCAGCTACTTTCTATATCTGTGTGTGCACGTGCGTGTTTCTCAGTAGTTAACATCCTTCGTGTTTGCTCTCTTAGCTCTGAGTCACAGCCGTGACGTGCTGAAACAGCCTAGGTGGAGGCATACATACTCCTGTTAGCAGTTGAGGAGAGACCAGGGGGAGGAAATGAAAGGTACCCTCATTTCATACACCAGCAACCTCACACACTGACTCAGCAACCAACCATGGCGAGTGTGTGTGCGTGCGTGCGTGCGTGCGTGCGTGCGTGCGTGCGTGCGTGCGTGTGTGTGTGTGTGTCTGTGTGTGCATATGGCAAGCGTGTTCTTACATGCGTATGTCTATGCATTGGTCTACATATTGTGCCTTCTAAGAATAACTTTGCATGGTTGCACAAATTGTTTGAGATCAGCAGTCATATTTGCACAATCTGCAGTGGAGCAGTGCGCTCTCAGAGTATCAGGGACACATTATTCAGCCGGGTACGGGAACGGATTTGACCTGTTTGGCCCTTCACACACCCAACGTCTTGTTCAGTGCTCCTCCTCGCCAGGGAGGTGAGGGGAGACACAATAGCAGCACTCATTCACCGGGTTAATAAGTATTCTGTCTTGGTCCCAGTCAGATGCTCTTTACCTTCTAATACACTGTCAGTGTGTTTCAGTCTTCAAAGCAGCACAGTGACCTCATGTCTGCCTTACACAGCTTTTGTAAATTAATGAATGACAGGGCCAGGGATTCTGCAGCCTGATCGAAACAGGGCAGAGCCATGTGTGTGTGGGAGTGTGTGTCTGTATGTCTGTGAATTTGCACATATATAACTTCTTCCCCCTCCAATATCTCATCTACCTTGTTCTGTATGTGTGGAGAGAGAGAGAGAGAGAGTAGTTTGTATGAGTGGATAACTGTAGAACAAGTGTGTGTGTGTGTGTGTGTGTGTGTGTGTGTGTGTGTGTGTGTGTGTGTGTGTGTGTGTGTGTGTGTGTGTGTGTGTGTGTGTGTGTGTGTGTGTGTGTGTGTGTGTATAGCTGAGTTAGGCCTAGGGGTGTGTTGGTTGCCTTTTTCTCTGAATTTTACGTAGGGCACGTCTTTTTACACTTTGCGTTGGGTTGCTGGATGAGCTGTTTTGGCAAAAACAGACTTTTGTAATGTGGGTGATAACGCTAAGAAGGTTCTGAAAATGTACCAGTATGACTCAGATGGATGGAAAAAGCTATGAAGTGCTTTTGAAAATAGAATTACAGAGAGTTACAGATTTAATTGAATTTTTCAAATAATTTGAACCAAAATATAGTCAAATACTCTTTAGAGACCAAACAAACAATTTATACCAAATATAATCAGTTGACAGCTGACTATTCTGCACTGCTAGGTACTTGATTAGCTAGTCTCGCATTGCCAGACCTTCCTCCACTGCGCTGCCTAGGAGGGTCTGGCTAGTACACACAGCATTCCAGAATGAAAAACATGCTCTGGTTTATTGGCATTTCTTTAAACCAATCACAATCGTCTTGGGCGGCGCTAAGCGCCGTATGGAGCAACAACGCCTCCGCAAAATAGCCTTGGGAAGGAACTTGTTTTGGTGGAACATGTGTACGTTCAAAGGTTGTTTTAGTCGTGCAAGAGAAAACTTTGATTGGACAGATAGTCTAGCTAGCTGTCTGGATTTACCCTGCAGAGATCTGAGGAGCAGTTAACCAGAGTCCTCAGAAATCCACCAGAGTTTAAAATGCCAACACAAAGGAAGCCCAAGGCAACGGATATCTGACCTAAATGAGTGACATCCGGTGGAATTTCCGTCTGCAACAGAGCAATCCCGGAAGTGGAACGTCATGGATATAGACTATTGATTAGTTTATTATTGCTTTTGTGATATACCTGCCCCACTCCACAGGTTTTTTCAACCTTTGATCCAAGGAGGATCAAGAAGAATAATAATACAATATAAGACTAGAGTAGTATTGTGTAGTGAAACCTCCCACTACTACACAATACTACTCTAGTCTTATATTGCAATCTGTCAATATTAAGTTGATAAATATCACAGTTCTATACAGATCTCCTCAGAAAGGATCACTTGTCATTATGTTTCATTAACCTGCAGTAAAAAAGTAAATGTGTGCTATATGAGTCTTGGCTACTAGCCAGCCGCACCTTTTCTATTATGGACATGTTAGAGCAGTTGTTTTGTGTTGGACGTGTTTTAAATCAGAAAAATGTATTTGTCAACAATTAAAAAAATAAGTGCCAGATTTCATTTAAATTTAATTTTAATTTTTCTTTTAAAGGAACACGGCAACTTTTTGGGACATTAGTTTATTCACCGTAACCCACGAGAGTTAGACAAGTCGATACTAAGGGTGCTCCGATCGATCGGTCACTGATCGGTATCGGCCGATAATGGCTTTAAATAGTTTGATCGGTCGTCTCCGTAAATGCCGATCTGATAGGCCGATCATATGACGCACTACTCCTGAGAACATTTTCAACATGGAGCTAAAATGGCGGCCTCCCTACATTCAAGAGGATACGGGTACTTGAGTGGCCTGCCTGCAGTCCCGACCTGTCTCCAATAAAGAATGTGTGGCACATTTTGAAGCGCAAAATGCGACAACGAAGACCCCATACTGTTGCCCACCTTAAGACTTGTTTGCAGCAAGAATGGGACAAAATTACACCTGAAACACTTCATCACTTGGTGTCTTCAGTCCCTAAACGTCTTTTAAGTGTTGTGAAAAGGAATGGCAACATTACAAAGTGATAAATGCTTTACTGTTCCAACTTTTTTTGAAATGTGTTGCAAGAACCAACATAGGAATTTAGTTTTTTTGAAACAAAAACAATAAAAATCATGAGGAACACATTAAATTATGTGCTGTTGTATTGTCTGCAATGAAATACAAGTCAAAGTACATTTAGAAATCACTACTTTCTTTTTTTATTTGTGTTTTCCATACAGTCCCAACTTTTTCTGATTTGGGGTTGTACTTCTGTTGTAGATTATGGTGAACTAGTGTGTGTTGTAGCAGTGTTTTGCCATTGAGAATGAGCTAGCATGCTAACGCTAGCATGCTACGGTTAGCCCGTCGTTTTGGCTAGTGACGTAAAAAACCCTGCAGATTTTGAACAGCTCACCCGGAGACTGAAGGTAGGAATCATTCAGAAACCGTATCTCATTCAAAACAACATGGATGTTTTTTTTGTTTTTTTTTTCAAGTTTGTATGTGTGTGGAAGCACCAGAGACACAAATTAACACCCCAAATCCCAGAAAAAGGGATTTTTTCATAATATGGGCACTTTAAAAAAACAAGATGTTTTGCTTTTTAAAGTAACAGTTTTAACAGTGTATGTATTCACGGCAATAGATTGTTGATTGATAATTTGAGTAAAGAAAACGTAAGCCATTCAAATCAGATACTCACATTCATAAACATTTGTGCTATATACCCAAGTTGTGTCCGAATAAGGATGTTGATTTGCCGTGTGTAGAATCCTTACATGATAGAGTACTGCATGTGGTTGTTTTGGTGTTACTGCCTACTGTACTACCTGCTATTTAAAAAAAAAAAGTCATAGCCTCTAGCCACTTTCATCTTGACTGCTGTTGAAAGGTGTTCCTTCAGGTTCTGGCTGCATCCGACCTGGCAACCATCAGGTGTGCCTGCCCAGCTGCTTTGCTCTTCAATGCCAAAGGAGAGTACTAATGCATGAGGGACATAAGCCAACAGTGTCAAGGGAGGGAGAGAGGAGCCACTGCCATGTCCTGCTGCCCTGTGTTGTTTGTTTGCAGAAAAGGTGCCACTTGACTGTGTGTGTGTGTGTGTGTGTGTGTGTGTGTGTGTGTGTGTGTGTGTGTGTGTGTGTGTGTGTGTGTGTGTGTGTGTGTGTGTGTGTGTGTGTGTGTGTGTGTGTGTGTGTGTGTGTGTGTGTGTGTGTGTGTGTGTTGCTAAGGGCCATGGGCCTGGATGGACAGATAGGGCCCCCTTCATCCCTCATGACTAATGAGCGTTTCTCACAAAATGACAGCCTGCTGAGAGCACCTCCGCACAGCCCCACGCTAGTCTTACATTGTTGGAGGCCAAAAGGAATGGGTTATGCATGTGCATGTATGTGCAGCTCTCGCTGAATAGCCATGAATCTAGTGGTCATGTGATCCACTTTCTAATTGTCATGTTTAAGTCTGAAAGACTGCAAGTCATGCAAGACTGAAAAAGGTAACAGTCTAGGTTTATATAATTTTATAGCTTTTTATGTCAGGCACACAGAGGAAAAACAACATTTGTCTGCAAGTTAGTCAGTGATTTATGTTATGTTTGGGCAAGTATGAACACTCCATATTTTATAGGGACTTAAATTTCCTTTAAAAATCAGTATTATTCCTCAGAAATTTAATGTGTTGATTTGGCGCATGCTAATATAATTGACTCCTCTAAGAATATGTTATGTAATATCTTTGTTTAAAATGTATGATGGTAGCTTGGCTGTTTTTTTAGAACTGTACAGTAGCAACTATTAGGAAAGTCGTGAGCGTGTTAAATGTTAGTTGTTTTTAATTTCATACAGCAGCCCACAGTGAGGTTTGTTACAGGCTTATTCCAGTAATCATACTTGTCAGAGCCCCTCCACACTGCCAAAGTATGGGTGAGACACCTCGCAATTACTTATCTGCATTTTGTTGAGACGTTTATAATTCCCACAACCTAATACAGGAGCATCGACTCAAATTACAGGCTTTGAGTTACACAGTGAGAACTTATTTATTGTGGCACCTTCTCTTTCTTTCTCTGTCAGTCGTCTACAAAAACTAATTAGTGCTTTCAGCTCGACACCCATTAGCTGAAACCCGATCCTTGGCCTGGTGAAGAAAAAATAATTATGACATTCCTCTTATAAATCATTGGTTATGTCCTGGGCCCTTTCAATGGAAATATGATTTCCCACTACAAATTGTCCGACCTGTTTTATGTTTTCCAACACATAATTAAAGCCGTGGTGTGTGAGAGGAAGTAATTTTCTTCAAAGGCTTTTGGCAACAGCGGTCCTATGTCTTTTTTGCTTGTTTAGAGAGAGCAAGCTACTGGCAAACCTGGACATGGGAGCTGTGTAATGGATTAGGAACAACAGCAGCAACATGTGTGAATAACCTGCATTTGTCAGTCAGCCAAGAGACATGGGAAATGAAATACATCATCGAGTGGCAGGGGTGATCTGCGGGTCATCAGGTACAGCGAGGGCTACTGGCAAACCACTTTCTGACTCTGAGAAAATGTGTCCGGGCCCAAACAAGTCTGCTTTATTCTCCTGGGGAGGTTGGCTTCAAATCACAGGTAGCCATGCGTGACCTAGTGAGCCCAGCTTCACTGAATGAATACACAGAAGATAAAATGTGTAATGGGTAAACCTACATATGCTTGGCATGTACTACGACAACCTAGCTTGTTCTAAGTCAGGGATAATAACCAGGTCTATCTATCTATCTATCTATCTATCTATATCTATCTATCTATCTATCTATCTATCTATCTATCTATATCTATCTATCTATCTATCTATCTATCTATCTATCTATCTATCTATCTATCTATCTATCTATCTATCTATCTATCTATCTATCTATCTATCTATCTATAATACCTCCATATGGTCAAGGATAAGTGCATATTTGGCACTTGAGGATACTTGGGTTTAACCCTGCTTATTGTTGTAGTGGATGGGCTAATCCCCTTCATACTTGTAATCCTCCTGAAGCAGGAACATTAAGTTATAGTGTCCTGTTTATCTATGCCCTTCCAGGCAGGGAAAGGTTGCACTGTAACCCTGCCTGCGTGTGTGTATATGCACTGTATATGTGTGGGAGGAAGCGACAGCCTGTACCAATGTCAGTCAGCCAAATACATAGCTGTCTGAGTGCCTTCCAGACGCCATAGGACAAATCTTGCGGTAATCTACTAATCCAATTGGCCTGCCGTATTCACATGATCTGCCAAGCTACAGGACAGTCATCTTCTATCTAGACACACATATATGTGGCCGCACGCACGCACGCACGCACGCACGCACGCCTGCTGTCCGCACCCTTCTCTCGCAACAGACTTTGACTCCATGACACCGGCCTGTTTGATTCCACTTAGGCTTGAAGCAGATTTGTGAAGGTGACTCCTGTGGGGGAATTCTGCTGCATAATTGGCAGAATCTATAAACCAATTAAAATCACATCCTAAAGAGCGCTATTCTGCGGCTATTATTAACTCCATGTGATGGGATAAGCAGGTGCCCCAGTGATGCATGCGTGCACACTTCCTATCAGACATGTACATACAACTATACTGTGTGCTATTTGAAGTTAATATGATCCCAGTGATCATTGACAAAAGAGTTCCTGTGCAGGACAACTCTTGACTGACCCTGTTAATGCTTCAAAGTACACATCACATACAGCATGTAGACAGAACCACAGCATATTATCTGCTGATAACCAGCATGTCAATATATGAAAGAAAGTCACCTGCTTTTTATATTTCCCATGAACACATAAACATAATTAACCACATCATAGCAAGCAGGCTGTATATTTTGCGTTTCAGGAATTTACACATTCAAACAAGAGTTTTGTGCCATGCTTTAGGATACTTTAACATCACACTTAGCTGGACTTAATCATTATGGGACAGTCTCTATAATCCTTAGCCCATCCTGCCACCCTCTCTGTGCTAACTATGCCATATATGAAAGGAAAGTACTGACTACATGTGGTTCCCATGCAAACATAAGATAACTACCACATCGGCTGGCAGGCTGCACTTTGAGTGTGTGACGTGCTCTGCAGCACCAAAGCTGAGGCTTAGGAAGGGACTGGATCCCATTTCCCAGGCTGAAGCAGGACCTGAGGGCAGAGTGTGGAAACTGAACTAATTGCAGGATATTGGTCCTCGGATGATTAGAGGAGGACATGGAATGCCTGGTCTGTGATGCAAGCAGACTAAGGTGATACTAATGACCAATGCATTTTTTTTTGTCTTCGGATAAGTCTGTATCCCACAGTGGAGGCCCGCGGCATTGTGACAAGGAGGGCAGGAGTAGCAGGGCTTCCTATCAGCTTCCTCTTTGTCTTAAGCGGACAGTTGGAAGCAGTTGTGGTGTCTAAATTCTGTTTATTACATGCACATTCCGGTGTGTAGGCTGTCCAATTACAGTTTTTCCTCAATCGCTATGGCACATTTACTGAAACAAACTTACAATTTTCAAAACTCTAAGTACACTCTTCACACCACGTGGTACATTCGGTACATCACTCTATGTGACTTGCAAAAGGTGATTACTCAATCAAAATAATTAACTCCTGTTTAAATGTAAATAAATCCATCAATGAATAAATCATTGTCATCAAAACAAAAGGTTCCTTTATCATTGCTTAGACCAAGAAAGTCAAGATGCAAAGACATCTTATTAAATGACAGCGTACTCTGAAAGTATAATAGTTACCCACTCTGTCATATTGCTAACATTGTATATTTAGGCAGATGAATAGTATTGAATTCAGCCGTGGCACACACTATACTTTCTCATTGTATGTAGACACCAGCCAACTGTACATAAAGAAAGCTTGTACAGAAAAAAAAGATATACAACAGCAAAAGTATCAGGAAATACTGTACAGAAAGTGCAAGAAAAAAGAAAGTTTGCAGCAAATGTATCAACCTCAAGGGTCATCCAATCTCCTCTCTGTCTGGCCACACCATTTTATCCACATCACACCTGATGTTCTCCCTTGTAATGCAACAACTTAAGCCAAGTCGGTGTAAACGTAACTAATGAAACTGAATAATATAAACTGGTATAACAGTATCCAAATGTACGTAGAATGTCCCTTTAATTTAACTCGTACAGTGGCATACATAGTCTTGATTTGTTGACACACAGTTTAATCAACTACAGCTTTTGCTCATGCTGAAGACCAAGGGCTGATTTTAATTTAACATCACATTTTTCTCTCTTATCCTCTCTTTTCACGATTGTTTAACTTCATTGTCAACATTTTTCAAAGGTTACATATTGTGGACTGTTTTTTTAGTATTACGTAATTTCCATTCAGTGTGCAGCCCAACACCTGTTCAATGAGATCATATCTGAACAATGCATATAATCCTGTCTTAAATCTGAAACAAAACAGTAGTAGCTTTGGCATGTAATTCAGATAATAATACAGAAAACTGCCTATGCGCTAACCCTTGTCTTTTATTATAGATGTCTCAAGCCACATACAACAAGTGGTAATTATTTTCCTTTTGTGTGATACAGCTGGCCCAACTACTCTGCTATGCTTCACTCAGTTGTTTGTGTCCAGAAATGTTGGCCATACTGAGCAGGAGGCATTTTGGAACGAGTGAAGTGTTGCAGTCCCTATGTGCAGACACCAACCCTTTGATTCT
The DNA here is from genome assembly GCA_023631565.1 of Gymnocephalus cernua. NCBI lineage: Eukaryota > Metazoa > Chordata > Actinopteri > Perciformes > Percidae > Gymnocephalus > Gymnocephalus cernua. The sequence goes on along the minus strand of CM042426.1, from coordinate 6,173,714 downwards.
GTGTCTGTGTTTAGTAGCCCCCTTTGTATGCAGTGTTTGTTTGATGTTACTTTAGCAGAAAGAGACAGACACCATTGAGTAGTGGGAGTGCTGTTCTGCTGCGTGCCATTCACGCCTGCTGTAGAGTGCAGAGTCAAACACAACAAGGGTAGGCCATTGTTTACCAGTGGAACTAATCACCCTGATGGCACCTCCATAAATCCCCCTCCCTGTCGACAGTGATTGGAGTGTACCTATGTGTGACCATGGACAATACAAATGTGCCAAAGGCAAATAGAATTGGGGTGCACTGAGGCAATATTTAGCTTGGCCAGATGGCCGGTTGCATGCAGCAGGCTTCTTAGCCCTCCACATCTGCTCCTTATGATGTGCCAGCAACTGGGTGAGTGTCTCAACTTTACTTGTTAGGGCTTTCCTGTGCACCCAAGTTTGTCCCACTGCAGAATGATACCTCCCCACTTTAACCTCTCTGCTGGAAGATCCCTTTCCACACTCAAGCAGTCTTCTGTTTTTCCTTCCACTGTGGCAGTCACTTCGTGTTTGAGTGAGGCATGAGGGCAGGCCCCATTCAAAACTCCTCTTTTTATTACCTTGTCCAGGACGATGATCAGATTCAGACTTGTGGTGTGGTCCTGTTGCATCACCACTCCACACACAGAAGCTTGCTTTTGCAGCTGTTTAATATAAATTCTCTTCAAATATCTTTGTCCAGATGGTTTATTTTTTTAAACAATACACAGGGCTGCATTCCTACTGAGCCCCCGTCCCCACCCTTTACTGTCTGTCTAACTAGGCACCTTCACTTCAGAGGAGCAGAAAGACAGACACTATCATGCAGAGTGTGCACAGATGGCCCACTGACACTGCTGCCATACAAACAGGCTTCAATAAAAAAAGATGCATACACATGTATCAGTATGGATACATAAGCCATTCTTCTTCAAGGGAGACATGCACGTGGAACCACACACTTCTTTATGCGTGAGGAGACAGATGTGCAGAGAAGAGAAAAAACATGCATATACATGGATTTTGGATTCCATTGTGTTTATTTTAATAGGATACATACCCATTTGTCATAGATCACTAGGTTTTTAAATGATTTCCAGATGACAAACCAGTGTTGTGTTAATGTCACTGATATTCAGCGGTTGGGGTGTGTCTTTTCTCACTTCAGCCGACACATACTACATAAAAAGTACTAAGATTTATCATCTTAATTTATGAACACATGTAAATACTGTTTGGGCAGTAGGGTGTTACCTGTGAAGTGACTGAGATGCTGAATCCACATCCAGAAGTACTGTTCTGCAGTATAGCAAATACAACAATATGGCTAATCTTCCACTGCAAATGATTTCTGTAATTTATAGCCTTTTAAATCAAATTTTGCTAGCTTCTTAATTTTAAATCTTGTGTAAAAAAGGAATGTTTAATCAGAGTTTTTAATCATTAGGCCAGCGTGTAACACACCATGTAAACAAAGAAATGATAGACCTTTTGTCTTTCTAGGTAGTGCTGAAGACTAGTTGATTAATTGTTTAAGGGATTCTCTGACATTGAATCACCAACCTTTTTAATAATCTGTTAAAATAATGAATTAATTAAACAAAAACACAAAACAATCTCTGATACCATATCTACAATTGCAATGATTTTCTGTTTTTTTATGTTTCATATCATTTTAAATTGAGTATCTTTTGGTCAATTGTAAGACCTTATTTTGTAATCGTGGAACTTGTGATAGGAATTGTTCACAATTTTCTGCCATTTTATCAACTGAGCGATTTAGCGATTGATCAAAATAAATTATCAACAGATTAACTGATAATGAAAATGATCATTAGTTGCAGCCCTATTTCCAGCAGCATCAACAGTTATCTAAGTAAGTCACATGATCTTATCATGGTTGAAAACTTTGTTTCTGCTTTTAAGAAAGAATATTATGACTTCCATCGCTGGAATGAACAGCTTGTTAGGGCTGACATTTTTTTTGCAGTGTAGGTTCTACCCCGACCCCCACCCTCACCTCTCCCTAGGCCTTACTGCCACATCCACTGCACATCCTCGGCTCCCTTCCGGGCCCCAAGCTCTGGAGCCTCACAAAGGAGCCCTAACAAGAGAGAAGAAAGAGCCAGTGCCACTTGGACGGGATTACATCCCAGTAAGATTCTTCAGTCCTCTTGGCCAGCCGCCCCTTAACCCTCCCCTTGCCTGATTAGAAAGTGAGCAGGGAAAGGCTGGCTGGATATAGAAAAAGGGTCCACACATGTCCAATGAAGTGTTGCACTGTTGTATGGAGTAGACTTGCTGAGAGTCATGTCAGTCTGGTGTTATCAGAAATCCTGCCATTGAAGTAATAGTAAAGTGCATAGCTTATTTTTAGTCCATGTGATATTGACATCAAGGATCTCAGGTTACTGATTACATATTGGTAATTCCTTTTAATAGACAAACCAATATGTTCAATATTGACAATGTAGCTTCCACCACAGTGTAAACTCTAGCTTTAGTTCATGTTCTGACATGCCCAGAATTCAGTCTGTGAGGGGCAAGGACACCACGGCTCTGGTGTTTTACCTTATCCTTTCTGGATCTTTAATACCTGACTCCACCCTTCCTGTCCTCAGATCCCCTCACGTTCCGTCAGTCCTGATCTCTCTTTCTCCTTCCCTGCCTCATTCACTACTGTAGGTGTGCTACATTACATACCTTTAGTTATATGGTTGTCATCATTAATTGACTTAATGCTGAGCCTTTTTTTTTTAAGGTCATGCCACTCAACCAGTATCTACATTATTAAAAAAAAGTAATAATACATGCTCATTTGCTTTTCTGTATTCCAAGAGGAAAAAACACATTTTCAGATCAAAGTGCCTGTAAAGACGGATATTTTTTGCAGTGTAGATGTCAGTTATGTACAACCACTGAGGGTGAGTGATGGCCTCTATGTCCCCCCCTTTTTACGCCACCTGAGCCCCATGCCCCCTCCCAACAGTGGCGGAAGGGGTCAGGTGACAGGTGGACAAAAACCAGTAGCTTCAGAGTAAATGATGCATGCCCCAGGATCAGTAAATAAGAGGCAAGGTGCCATTAAAGGAGGGTAGCCTGCATAGCTGCCATTCCTGCTGGGCTGGTGATGATGTTGGGGGGTCATGTGTGTCTGCAGAAGTACTACTACAGCGATAAGAAGCGTCTTTTAAAGTCATTTGATGTTGTGCTAAAGGATGCCATTTTCCCCTTCACAATAAATGTTTAATTTTCCTGATACTAGTAAAATGAGCCACATTATTGAAAATTTCTGAAAAGGTGTCAACAAAATCACAGACTTAAAAATGTGTGTGTAAGCCTGTGCGTGCATATACATATGTGAATGGGTATGTGTATGTTATTTGTGTTGGGGGGGAGGCTGCAGAAACTCACTGATGTATTTTGTTGAAGTAGTGGTCAAAGGCTGCAACACATTCACAAAAAAACTAAAACCTGCACCCAAGATAAATGGAAATAGCTTTGGGGCTGATGGCATAAACCAGATTATAGTTGTTTGTAGATGACGGCAGTAATAGCCGTTATACGTTTGTTGTGTTTCTTTTCTCACTTATCTTCCAGGGAGATGCCTGACATAGTAATTTCAACTGTGTGGAGGGTTAAGTAATTCAACAAAATAAAACTGATGGGGTAACCACCACATCTACCTTCAAGCTTTTGTCACTGTCATTAGTGATTACATTTTTTATGTTTTACTTCAGCCAGTGCAAGAGATGAGCTGTTTATGGGAAGGCCGTATTGTTTAGAGAAACTGCGCCAGAGCAGCTAACCTCAGAGAGGGAGAGGGAGAAGAGCGAAGTGGGGTGGGGGCGTTCTGGCTTCTCTCAGGAGCTCCATCGTTCATTGGAGCCAGGGAGGCAGCTGCTTGCTCGCCCAGCCAGAGCTCCCCTTAGCCAGGCCCTGCAGCCCTTCTCTGCTCTCCTGGAGCTGCGGGCCGGGGGCTGACGAGGCCTGGAACTCCTCCGTCTTGCACATCACAGCCAGGACAGCAGCCGCAAAGCCAGCCAGCCAGCCAGGCAAGCCCCCTACCCAGCCCCAGCACCCAGCCAGGCCCCTTTGTGGTGCTCCACTGCCCAGTAATTGATGGCTTGCACTGGGGATATATTTAATCACCATAACAAGGAGTTTGTATGAATAAAATGATCTTGTAAAGGCGCTGCAAAGCTCTCTGAACAAGCTGGATCAGAGTTTGTGGGAAGCAGAGCGTGAGATCTGAGAGTATGTGTGTACGGGCATGCGTGCATATGTGCACTTCTTTTGCGCTTGCACATGACTATTTGGAATCTCAGACACTCACCTACATCCTCCCTGTCTCGCCCTTCTACCTCTCAGCCCTGACTCCACCCCAAAAACACGACTGCAGGCCAACAAATTTCATTACAACAGCCCTAAACTGCACCGTTTTAGAGCCTTCTAATTATTCCTCTCTCAGATGTGGTCGTGTTGAGAAAGGCCGTAAATCAACAGAAGTAGGAGCGCCAGGCCTGGAGCTGTGAGAAGACTGGAAACAAATGATCTGCCCCTTCCCCTACTCTTTCCTGCTCTTACCATCCCTCTCTCCAACACCTTACCTCACTGTCCGCCTCCCTTCACTTCCGGGCAGCATGAAAGATGAAACTGAAGGACTAAAGGCCTTTACACAGGCCAAGAACTAGTGGCGACGAAGGCCGACTGTGGCATCACCTCCAGTTCACCCGCAACACCTTTGTCTTGGCCAAAAATAAGCACTGGAACACACCGCAGAGACACAGTCGACAGCCAAGTACCACGTTTGTTCTACGCATGTGTGCAAGGAAAAGCTCTCCATACCAGCAGGCAGCGGTAAATCTATGTGTCATTCTAAAAGGGAAACCAGATACAAATGTTGCTATACCCACAACAAACAAGCGTTGAATCAACAGAGCCGACAGAACCGAACAGAGCCTACAGTCCCTCTGCTTCATTAACTGCCGGGCACGGGAGAGGGACGAACTGGTTAGCCATCTCCCGGGCTGTATTCCATTTTCTCTGTAAAGAAGTCTCCCCACGGTGGGAAGTGGAACGGAGGGACCATGCGCCCGCTGGCTTACGTTAGTTAGCTAATGTTAGCTTGCTACTTCCACCCACCTAACATGCATTCATCCTACACAGAAAATGAGCAAAACAAAGTTGTCACTCTGGTGATAGCAATGTGCTTTTGTGTGACAAGAGGGAGTGAATGAAACTTTAAGTTGTTACATTTTACTAAATTAGAGGCCAGCCACAGTTCAGAGAGAGGTCTAATATTACGGTCTTTATATTAAATTTCACAGTAGAACATTAGTTTATTAACGTAAATTTATTTTGTAAATGTGTCGGTATATGTCGTTCTTGTAAAAAATAAATGTTAATGTTGAAATAAATACACCTCCACAAGTAGTTATGTATCTTGTTGTATATATGTTTGCCATCTTATGGACATAATGTGCAAAAATGGATATTCCAATCGTTTTCAAGCTGAACAGCCAATCAGATGGATTGCAAGCTGCAAACAGCAAGATGCCCGGAGCGTGTGGTCTGGTGGGATGAGAGACTGTCCTGTAAGATACTGAAGGGACCTTAATCGGTACACTGAAGCCTCTACCTGTGTTGGCATCAGCCCAGAGGACCTTTTTTATCCACCACTTGCCACTGAGCAGCTTGGGGGGGGTTCTTAATAAAGGGTACTACGCTGGTAGCTGTGATGTGGTCCGTGGTGGTAAGATGGTCAGCTGAGTGGTACCTTGGACCAGGTCTGTCTGTCTGTCTGCTCCACAGTCTGTGACTGCCTGTAATCAGACTCTTTAAAGGTTCCAGCCAGTAATTGCTCACTATAGCCCCAAGATAGCAATCAGAGAGATGCTGAACTCCATGCTCTCCCTTTCTCTGTTCCTCTCTCTATCTTTCTCTATTTTTCTCTCCCACTCTGTCTTTCTCTGCTACTTTACATTTGGAGACACTGTAAAGAAAAGCATTTTAGCATCTGTTTTTTAGTGTTCGAGGGAGGGAAATCAATCCAAATTGAGTGAATGGCAAAATTGATATCACTTTGAAGAATGCCCCACTACCCCTCCCTTTCCCCCACTCTCCTGTCTCTGTCCTGGTTGCGTTTTTCCCCGTTCTCTGTTCTCTTATCTTTCAACAATTACAAGAGCAGTATAATGGCCCTTTTAAGTTGCCTGCCAGCTGTATTTGCAAAACAATAATGTCTTCTTCTTCGTCCATGGGCAAATGTAGCTGTGTTGAGGTTCATTCACATGTAAGGATTGCTGATGCCTTTCCTCTGAAGTCATGATGAGGGCATTAAAGCTGTTTGTCTGGGCATGAGATGTGTGTCTATTCATGAACAGATCTAATGATGTTATGTCAAATCTGTCAACCATCATAAGGTACCGAGCATCGTTTGATGTGGTATGAATTCCTGATATTCCAAGCTATTCATTCAGCGCCGAATGGTGAGCCAAAACCATTAGATGATTAACCAATGCAATGATTGTTGGAAAACAATTAATCAAGTAAAAATAAATATTTCTTGGTTATAGTTTCATTGTTGTTGCTGTTGCACACCATCTACAAATTAAACCTTTGGGAGCTATTTGGGCCTAGATAATTTCTAGACATCATTTTGGTTTCTGGTAATTTATGCCATTATTTTTTGACAATGGGAAGACGAAATCCTTAATGAAGTATGGAAATAACCGTAGCCCAAGCTGAAGGTATATTTACATTTTGAGGCTGATACATAGTCTTGTGTGTAGTATGCCTTGCTTTGTCGTGCTGTCAGTGTTTACTGTTACTACTGTAACTACACAATGTCCCAATTGCCGCAAATAGTAAAAAAAGTTTGATTTGTTTGATTCTTATTTTCCCTCAGGAGTAATATATATATATATATATATATATATATATATATATATATATATATTTACACACATTGACCTTTGTCAAGTACCACAATACATAATTACATCCACAAATGCCAGTTAAAACTGTACTGTGCCAAAAGGAAGCCCTATGTTAACAGTGTCCAGAAGCGCTGTCGACTTCTCTGGGCTCGGAGGCATCTGGGATGGACCATCACACAGTGGAAACGTGTACTATGGTCAGATTAATCAGTATTTCAGGTATTTTCTGCCGTGTGCTCCGGACCATAGAAGAAAAGGATCATCCAGACTGTTACCAACAACAAGTCCAAAAGCCAGGGTCTGTCATGGTATGGGGTTGTGTGAGTGCCCTTGGCAAAGGTAACTTGCACTTCTGTGATGGCACCATTAATGCTGAAAAGTACATAGAAATCTTGGAGCACAATATGCTGCCTTCAAGAAGACATCTTTTCCAGGGGCGTCCTTGCATATTTCAACAAGATAATGCAAAACCACATTCTGCACACATTACAAAGTGCTGGCTGCGGAGGAAGAGGATACGGGTACTTGACTGGCCTGCCTGCAGTCCCGACCTGTCTCCAATAGAGAATGTGTGGCGCATTTTGAAGCGCAAAATGCGACAACGAAGACCCCGTACTGTTGCCCACCTTAAGACTTGTTTGCAGCAAGAATGGGACAAAATTACACCTGAAACACTTCATCACTTGGTGTCTTCAGTCCCTAAACGTCTTTTAAGTATTGTGAAAAGGAATGGCAACATTACAAAGTGGTAAATGCTTTATTGTTCCAACATTTTTTTAAATGTGTTGCAAGAACCAAAATAGGAATTTTATTTGAAAAAAAAACAATAAAAATCATGAGGAACACATTAAATGATGTGCTGTTGTATTGTTTGCAATGAAATACAAGTCAAAGTACATTTAGAAATCACTACTTTCTTTTTTTATTTGTGTTTTCCATACTCTCCTGACCTTTTCTGATTTGGGGTTGTACTTGCTCTGTACTGTTGCTGTAAACAGCATTGTGTCTCTGGGTGAAGTCATCTGTTAACTCTCATGAGAAGTAACAGACACCTGCAGTTCAGCAGATGTGCCATCAATTATCACTGCCTTTTCTTTACCACCTTTTAACCAACAACCCCACTGCTGGTTCCTGGAAGGTGGCCCCAGTCCCTTTTATCAGGGATCTGATACAGTACATCCTTTGCAATATTTTTCAGATGTTCAGCATTTCTGCTTTTGTTGTTAGACTACTCTCACCTAATCACATTGCTATAGTTACCTTCTGTGCAGAAACCCTGTAGAGTAGCATGCTGTCACTTAGTATTTAGATTGATGGATACATTGCTCAACTTTAATGCCAGATTAGCCTGTGTCACACTGAATTCAAGGGGAGAAAAATGAAGCAGTGTGTCCTTTCCTCTTAAGACGTGCAAGATAACCTGCTTAAGAATCTGCCTGGCGTGGGATATAGGTGAGGATCATCCAGCATGTAGGATCAAATCTCATCATCACCAAACACGCAAGCCCAAAGATGCTAATACATAGAGGGAGCACAGCAGGGGAAGGGGAGAGGCAGTGACTGGGAGAGAACAGGGATTTAACAGGGAAGAGAGCTGAAACGGAAGCAGAGAAAGACAGAAATAAAACAGCTTACAGATACTGCAGAGAGGAATGAAGGAGTCAAGGAGAAGAGGGTATCAGTCCTTGCAGCTCAGCTGAGGCTGAGGAAGATAGAAATGAGGGAGCGAGAAAGAGTCAGAACAGGAGAGAGAGAGAGATCAACACAAGCCAAGTGTTTGAAGTGGATCACTGTAGGCCAAACATCTGAAGAGGACAAGACTGCAAACATGTCACACTGCAGCCTGCTTGCATTTAACAACAGATGTTTGGTCTCTCTATCACCAGTAATAGTTTCCCATCCAGGTTGGTCTGACCCAATGAATGAATAATATAGTTTTTTTTTAAAACCTTTACTCATAAAGATGAAGTTTGCTGGCTCGTTTGTAACATAGCTCTAAACATTCTCAACTCCCAGTTCTCTACTGTTTTCTGTCTCCTAGTGGGTGTATAGTGCCTTGCCTGAGGACATTTAAACAATACATGTTTCAGGAAAAGAGAGACATATTACTCATTTACTTATCCCCTTCCAGTTTCTCCCAGACAGTCAAAGTGGCAATCTTCAGTCACCAACCCTCTCCCCATCAATACAGACAATCAGAACTAGAATGAGCCAACTGCAAATCCTTTCCTAGTCTTCCTCCGTACATTCTGTCCACTCTCTTCATAGCAGAATGCTCAGCCACGCTTCCTCTTTAAGTGTGCAATTACTTCCCAGCTACAACAGACCATACATTTTCCCCATGGAGTGGCATCGCCAGCAATTTGCTCCTAATTTATGGGAGCAGGAGGTTCAAAGTTTTAATAATATTTGGGTAATATCATGGCAGGCCTTGCCTCGCCCGTGTGATGGATGAAGACCGGACCATTGTGATTCTGAGCATGAGGAGAAATTGGCACCGAACCGCTTTATACCTCGGCACTCCTCTATGACTACCTTCATGAATTATAGATATGAGGCTGAATGATTGGGGCCGGGGCCATGTGAGCGATGGACAAATGGGACAGGATGTGGCTGGCAGATGCGCCGCTGTCCCTGTTGTCCCGCTGGATGCTGATGCTCACATAGATTAATGATAGGATGCTGAATAAAGCAGGTCCTGTGTCAAAGCAGTTCATTGGCAGTAAAACGCCAGGCCGTCATGAGACGCTGACGACTGCTGATGGAAGCTGATGGCACGTCAGATGTGTTTTTAAAGTACTTTTGACAAACCGATCCATTACAAGGAGCTTTAAAGACTTAAGAACAGCAATAGAGAAACCTGCATCAATTATTTTAAAAGTTTGACCTAGTGTCTGTGTGAGCTCAAGAGTAGCTGCTGATGTCACTTTCGGCCTAAAAACGTGCCATTGTTATTAAGAAATGCAGTTTTTAGCTATTAGAAATTAGAAAGAATATTGAAGGGGCATATTAAGAAGCATGTACATTGAAACGCATGTTAGTAAATGACACTTTCCCCATAGATAAAGTTGCTATTAAGAACATCCAACAGTTTAACACTAAGATTATTATTATGAATTGTCTTCTGAAAGTAATTATTCTCATTAATTAATCTGCAGATTATTTTCTCAATTCACTAATTAACTGCTTAGTCTACATTCAAATATGTCCATCAATATTCCTGCAAAATGACATCTTCAAATTGCTGTTCTGTCTAACCAAGAACCCAAAATACGTTAAGTGTAAAATTATACAAAACTTCTTCACAATAGAGAAGCTGTAGAAGCAGTGAATGTGTATGCTTGCTTAAAAAATGACTGAAATGTGGCCGGATTGCTTCAGTAGGTAGAGCAGGCACACATACTGAGAGGCTTATGCCTCGACGCAGAGGTCCAGGGTTCGAATCCAACCTGTGACGTTTTCTTGCAATTACATTGTGAATTCTGAATCAAATATTTCCCATTAATTCACTCATGACAGTAATGTGAATCCATATCCCACTTTGCGCTTTGATTCCTCAATTGTCAGTTTTTGTGCCTGTGCACATTTATAATACATGGAATTAAACATTGCCATTCTGTTTTAATGAACCACTTGTTGGAGGAGCATTGATTGTGCAGTTAAGCCCAAGATAACACAGAACATTCTCTAATCTAGCTCTGTCCTACTTCACACTTGACCAGATGGAGATTTTTTTTTTTCATCGTTGAAAGAAGAGAGAGAAAAAAATCTCTTTAAAAATGAATACATTATTTACACCCACCAACAGCTTACTGTCCAGTGTAAATCAAGTCCACAGCAGGCTCTACTGAGTCCCTCTTAATGACTTCTAAAACATATGCTTTTTTAATCTTTCTCTTCTTTTTTCATTGCCTCATTGCTGCTCTGGGCTTTTTTTGCCCTTTATTAAAACACACACACACACACATACACACATACACACACACACACAGAGTGAATTACACAGTGTCATTTCCACAGTGATAAGAAGAGAGCAGGTCCTCAGTTGTCCTGATAAAATCTGAGGATGGAGATGCAGTAAACCATCCCCCCCCCCCCCCCCCCCCCTCTTCTTCCCTTCTTTCACTCCCTGGAAGGAGCAGACGAGGAGGGGGGAGGTAGGTAGTATTAAGCTTGACCTTATGTCCAGCAGGGCAGCTGTCTTCTTTGTCAACACTCGTCAGATAAAGTCAGCTGACGAGGCCATTGTTGTTTCAGGTAACTGTTTTTACATGCAATTTAAAGAGTGTCTGGTGGGCGGCACTAGGAGATTACCACCTGAGATTTATTAAAATGGTCAGTGATAAAAAAGAACAATGGGGCTTAAGCGGGCTGGGTAAGTGGTCCTAATTCACCACAGGAAGAGGGGCTATATGCCTCCACACCTACAAACAGAGGGGCCTGAGGATGAATGCTCCAGCCACTTTGTCATCAATTAGCACACAAGCACAGTGACTGGATTGTCTCAAAGACAAAAAAAAAGTAGAAACACAATACCGGTTTGATATGAGACTGTAATGAGCAGGCGAGCTAAGAGATAAGTTTCCAGGCTATTGTCCAGGTGACAGCAGGGAAGAGAGGATGTGGCTTGCTTTTGGATGAAATTAATCAACTGAATGTTACAAATAATGCTCTAACATAATTATCCTGCCTTTTGTGTAGTACAAACTGCCAGTAAAAAGCTAAAGAAATACAGTTTAAACGAGAAGATTTAGGGAAATGAATTGCAGCTACTGTAAACTGAATGTATTCCATCCATGTAGCTATCTGTGCATGCTGAGCTCTTACTTTGCTTAATAAATATTTTGAGATTAAAAAGCAGTGGTCCTACAGATGTTCGGGCAGACATGCACGACAAGCGTATGTTTTTCGTGTTAAGAGGATATGTTTAATTCAACTAGAGAATAATTATTGAAAATACTAGGCTGCTATCCTAATCTGGGGTCCAATCAAAGCATGAGCCTTAGTCAGATTAAATTTATCCCCTGCATTTCCATCTGCTTCAAGACATCTCCAAAGAAATACACATTTTCTTTGGAGGAGAAAACAACAGAATTAGATGTTGGCCGGCAGCGGTCTTAACGTCAGTGTTTACTAAATCAGTATGGATTAAAGACAAGGCCCTTGTTCTGGCACAGACCAAGTCTGCACAAAAGGACAGAGCAGCACGGCATTCCTAAAGTATCTTGACCCAGACTTTTACACACACACACACACACACACACATGCACGCACTCCAACATTACCAAGTCTATGACTTTATGTGCAATCAACTTGTATATTGCTTGGGTGCATTCTTAAATCCGCAGCAGCAAATTTGCGCTCCAAATTGACAGAGGGATTAATCAACGGGATGTTAAAATGAGTGACATCATCATACGGATTCAGGTTCAGCTGGAAAGTTTTGTCAGAGACAGTAGACTCAGCTACTACCACCTGTTTATTTTCACCTTTATTGTGTTATTTATGAGGCATACATTGAAAGCTTTCATCTTTGTAAAACACTCAGCTCAGCAGGACAGGTGTGCAGGGAGTTGCTGCATTGAATCCTGTTTGTCGGACCCATGTCCAGCTAGTTACCATTTAACCCCTGACTGCAGGCCTGTCATCTTTGGTAAACACTGGGGTAGTGCCAATATTAGGAGGATGGGCTGGACTGGAAGCAGGCTTCAGGGGGGGAAGTTAAGCCCTGGTCACACAATAATTTATAATAGCAATATTCTATATATTGAATTTCTAGTAAATCCATGCAAAATGTTGGCATGGAGTTCAACTTTGGAAAACTTTGACACACATTGGAAGAGGAAATAAAGGAAGCTAGTGTAACTTATTAGCTGGCATTTTTATTTACTGCATAACAAATGAGACAGTTATGATACAGGAGTTGATGGTGTAAATATTACATGTTTTATAAACTATGTGAACTTGTTGTCCTGTTAGCAAACAAGCTAGTTAGCTAGGAGAGCCTTTCCCCCCTCCAGTAACACATAATATAATATTATAATATATATATATATATATATATATATATATATATATATATTATATATATATATACATATATATATATATATATATATATGTCACTATTTTTAATTACCTTTTTTCATTTAATTACTGAAAATAATGGCAGTGCATTCACACATATTGGTGCATTTACACTGATATGTGTGAATGCACCGTCAGTATTGCTAACTAATTCCAGTGTACAATGTTGTGCAATGAAAATAAAGGAATTATATTATATTTAATGAAATGGTGAACAGTCCGCAGTAACAATCAGCAGTAAAAGGCCCAGTACAGAGACCAACCAACTAGCATGTAAGTGGCAAGCTTACCATATATTTCTGGAAGACGTGCAGATAAATTTCACTGTGTCACTTTCTAGTGACCGTGTTATCAGTATCTTTGAGCTATCCGCGTGGATAGCTCAAAGATACTGATAACAAGCCACTTGGCATTAGGAAAGTGGCATGTATGTTTACGCAAAGTCATGATATCACGTTGCATAATGACTGGTCACACTAGAAAGTGACACAGTGAAATTTATCTGCACGCAGGTATGTCTATGCTGTATACAGCAGACGGCAGTCTGCTACATCACAGCGTAAACATGCACGCCACGTGGCATGTTATCGCGAGGCTATGTGTTATCGCGAGGCTACGGTTGGGTTCGGATTAGGAAAAGAAGAATGGGGTTGGGTTTTGGAAACGTGACACGCATGTTGGGTTTAGGAAAACAAAAACCGGTTGGGTTTAGGAAATTAACAACTGGGTTGGAAAGGCAACATCACACGCGGGACACGATCCACACACTTCTGGGTGAAAGTCCTGTGTTTTACCCATCCTCCACCTTGACCAACCTCCCTACGCGGATTTTCACCCTTTCATACTACTCGCTATGGCGTAACTTCACACCCAAATGCAAGGTAATGTAAGTCAATGGAGGCCAAACGGCGTTGATAAACATGCTTAAAAAGTGAGTATGCATCTTGATAACACGCCAATAATGGCATATGAATTGGCGTGTCATACATACGCCACTTCATGAGATCAGTCTGCGTTATGGGAGCAGCAACAAAAAAAAAGAGCTTGGAACTTTCACTTGGAAGAGCCATTTGTAAAATTCAAAAAATGATATTTAAAACAACAAATGAAACCTTAGACTTTTCTAAAGATATAAAGGTTCTCTAACAACAACAATAAACAACTTAGGACATGAACAGATGGAGCGTATGTTAATTTCTGAGGTATGAGATTAGTGGTTATGGATGTCTAACACAGATGCCCAGAAGACAGTGTTTTGTGTGCTCTCAGCAGAATGTGTTTGGTCTGTCAGTTCACTTTTTAAAAGTGACAGGAGATGACAGCAGGCTACTATTACCTCCTTCTCTCAGACATGGCCTCGGCTGCAGACATGACAGTCTGTGGCATTTTGGGGATTTGATGACACAGTTACACATGTTCACATATGTCTGAGGGAATTAAGACATATGTGGAACTGCTGTCTTTCTTGGGCCAATGTCATACTTGGCCTCTTAGAAATTATGGCCCTGTCTTTCCACAGCTTGCTGCATTTCACACTTTGGATTATTTTGTTACTCGCTTTGCATTTCACACTGATACATCCTAATATATCAACAAGTGGCTCCTCCACTGTCTCCGCCTCAAATAACTCAGTTTCGGTGTAGATTGTTTTAGTCCCTCTTTTTTAATGGCCGTGACCAATTGGATATGTTCTGTTGGCAACTGTCTTGCTCCTCTCGTACACTGGGCCATTGTGAAAAAGAAGCATAAAAAACTAAGAGAGCCCTCCCGATTTTAACTGTGTGTGACAGTCTGTAAATATGTTTCATGTGACTCTCTATCTACCGTCCACTGGTTCAAACTGCATGTTGTGTGTGATGACCTGTGTGTGTGTGTGTGTGTGTGTGTGTGTGTGTGTGTGTGTGTGTGTGTGTGTGTGTGTGTGTGTGTGTGTGTCTTTCTACAGTACATTTATACTATATATTTGTGTGTAGGGACGTAAATATTAACTGAGAGTCAGATTTGGCTACATCAATACAGAACCACAAATACGACCCAAATTCTGCATGAAAATAAGAAAGTAAGAAACTAAGTAACTCCATGCAATCCACAACATTCCCACAATAAAAGAGATGTTGGATTGCTGTGTCCACTGCTGCCTGAAATCTTTACTCCATTAGCAATGTGCACAATGCACAGCAGTATCATGGAATTTAAAATATGCAGGTGGTTACAAGTTACCAAGTAGAGCAGTCAACACAGGGAAAGCAGTGATAGTGTTAGCACAATGCTACATCCAAAGTGTGCTTCATCGGAACTGATTATTTCCGAACAACGCGCTATACAAACCAGTAACTTTTTAGTTTTTGGGTGAAGGCAAAACTCTTACTGAAGCCACATGCGTTGGGGTGGGTGTATTGTTTTAGGTAAGACGTTAAATATGATCTATCAACGACGTTCCAATTCCAGGATTGCCCAGGTGCTGCCGGACATTCCGCTGAATGTCCGTTACCTTCCGCTTTCTGTGTGTTGGAATTTTAAACTCTGGTGGATTTATGAGGACTCTGGTTAACTGCTCCTCAGATCTCTGCAGGGTAAATCCAGACAGCTAGCAAGGCTATCCGTCCAATCAGACTTTTCTGTTGCATGACTAAAACAACCTTTGAACATACACATGTTCCACCAAAACAAGTTGTTGCTCCCTGCGGCGCTTAGCACCGCCCATGACGATTGTGATTGGTTTAAAGAAATGCCAATAAACCAGAGCACGTTTTTCTCCCATCCCGGAATGCTGTGTGGACTTGCCAAACCCTCCTCTGCAGCACTGTGAGGGAAGGTCTGGCAATGCGAGACTAAATATGATCTTGAGTTACAGACCCATGAGTTTGAAAACTTGTCATCCGCCATAAACTGCATGTTGGTTTATACTATGGTCTCATAGATTTTTTTTAACGTTTGTTCAACGAAAGTTATCACAGCAGCAGTTATTTTATTGTTTGAGCTGACAATCTTGAGGTAAACAGTAGAAATACGTTGTTCATTTTACGAAGTAATTTACCATGAAAGTGTGCTTGCACGTATTTCATTGGCTCAGCACCTTCCTAGATGACCTCATGTTGCATTGTGGCAAAGGTTGTGCCAAGATCAACTTTTTTGTCAAGTGACGTTGCATTTTTATTTTTTGCTTAAGCCCTCTGTGTTTACACCCCACTGTGTCGAAGGACTGGCCTCATTCAAATAAATAAGAGGGCTGCATTCTTTTCATGCAAACTGGCAACTTTGGCGGCAGGGTCTATGTTGTTCAGTGTTGGATTATGTAGCAGTGACCATTCCTCAATGCTAGCTAGCATTTTACTAGCACTATTTTGGCCACCATTGCAAGAAATGTTTCATCATTTGTGATGCCTCACAAAGGAGATTACCACAATCTACACGACAACACTAAAACTACTTCTAAAAATCTTCCACTCCAGTCCAATCCAACTTTATTTATATATCACAATTTTAACGAACACAAGGTTTCCAAAGTGCTGCACAAAAAGATAAAACAGAAATAAGTAGAATAAATAAAATACAATATGACAAACACAATACAAATATTCAAGTATACACATAAGATCAACACTCTACGTGGTGTTAAAAGCCAAAGAAAAGAGGTGGGTTTTAAGAAGGTTTTTAAAATTAGACAGAGAAGAGGCCTGTCTAATGTGCAGAGGCAGTCCATTCCAAAGTTTTGGAGCTGCAACGGCAAACGCTCTGTCCCCTCTGAGCTTAAGCCGAGCTTTAGGCACCATCAGGAGCAGCTGATCAGCTGATCTGAGAGATCGGCTGGGAGTGTAGGCGTGCAGCAGCTCAGAGAGGTAAGGTGGGGCAAGGCCATTCAAGGCTTTAAAAACAAATAAAAGAATTTTAAATTGTATCCTCAAATGGACAGGCAACCAGTGGAGTGAAGCTAAAATAGGTAAAATGTGCTCGTACTTGCGTGTGCCAGTTACAAGAGCTGCAGCAGCATTTTGTACCAGTTGAAGATGAGCAATGAAGGACCCACTAGCCCCTATATAAAGTGCATTACAGTAATCCAGCCGAGTGGTCACAAAGGCACGGATTACTGTCTCAAAGTGCTGTCTCTGACGGACTGGTTTGACTTTTGCCAGCTGCCTTAGCTGGAAAAAGCTAGACTTCACCACAGCTTTAATCTGTCTGTCAAATTTGAGGTCAGGGTCCACTTTAACCCCCATATTTGTCACAATTGGCTTGCAATACTGTGCCAGAGAACCCAGATCAAGTTGGGGGGGAGACAAAGACGAGCCACCAAAGACCATGACTTCTGTTTTTTTTTCCATTAAAATTTAGAAACTTTAAAGACATCCAAGCTTTAATGTCATGTAAACACTGTAGCAATTTGTTAATAGAGTTGGAATCGGATTTTTTGAGGGGGAGGTAGATCTGGCTGTCGTCCGCATAGCAGTGAAAAGAAATACCATGTTTCCTGAGAATGGAACCAAGTGGGAGTAGATATAAGGAAAATAAAAGAGGGCCAAGCACAGAGCCATGTGGGACCCCACATGAGACAGGAGCAGTGGAGGACACTGAGTCGTCAAGGCCGAACAGAAAGTCTGATGTGACAGGTAGGACCTGAACCATTCCAGTGCTGTGCCACCGACGCCCACCCACTGCTCCAAACAACCAATGAGGATGTCTTCACCCAGGACAGACTTTTTTCAAAAGCTCCACTTTCAGTGACCATAAAATGCTGTTTGTGTGTGTACAAAAGGCCAAAACACCTAGAAAAAGTTTGTTTAAAAAAAACAACCCTGTATATGTGGACTAGGTATCAACGTGAGAGCTTCACACCCCTGTTAGTGTGTATATATGTTTAAATCTCTGTCTTTAGGGTTGCATCTCCAGGAGTGTTTAACAGTCAATTCTGATTTTTTTCTTTTAAGATACTGCACTTGACTCGGCAGCCATGGAAATAGGCACATATGTAAAAGACTGCATGGAATTTGTTTTCAAAGAATCACGGAATAATAAGATACATAAAATGTGCCAAGAAAATCTAATTTAATTGCACATTTTACAGACTATCTCTATGTATCAGTCGTCATGGATTAACCTGCATCTTTATTAGACTGGCCAACATCCAGTGGACCTTTTTAATGAATGTAAGGCCAGTACTGGTCTGATATTGGCTTAGCCTCATACAATACACACACAAGTGTGTTGACATGAAGCAAGAGGTACAGATCATAAACGGGTGAGGAAGTATCATAATCTCTCATTACATCATCCATGGAGGTTATTGCAAATACATAAACCACTGCTGCTGGAAATGACTTAATAACTGTCATAAAAGTCAGTTAAATACTTTACACTCCTCCCCATTTCCGATCAATATATGTTGAAAGGCTGTTTTTTTTTTCTTTCAGCTTTCAGTACTCTGTATTTTCTGTTGGAAAGATGTATCTGAAGAATTCAAGCTTTGTTGTTGAAGCATGATATTGGTGTGAATAAGCACATTCATAAGCACAAAAACACACCTGCTGAGCACAAAACATCCACAGCTATCATCATTCAATAAAAAGCTTGTTTTCCAACACAGATCGACTGATATTTAAATGGCAGATTTTCAAGAATGGCTTGGTCATGGTACATTTTGCAGCACATTCCACGAAGCTCCAGATGGGTCCTCTTTGAAGATAAAAGACCTGCAAATCTGTGGACAATGGCCCAATGAATCAAACGCTATATGTGCGGTCAAGAATATCAGGAGCTTTTTATGGGTAAGCCTTTTATCCACATCTCAAGGAACTCCTCAAATAATTGTCTAGTTTTTAAACTTGAAATGCCTGTGCTGCTTCTCCCCTTCTGTGCTGACCCCGTCAGTGCTCTCCTGAGGTCATGTTTTTGGAGACGTGCCTTACTTGGAGAGCTACCCAAAGCCATTTTATCAACTAAAACAGACTTGCTGGACCTCCCTCTAAGTTGTGTCCCAATTATCCCCATGAATCTTGCAGCAGGTATCCAAATGTCAAGCGTCTTCCATGTTATTTCTCCCACAACTCCTCCGTGGAGTAGATTCGGTAATTAGTACCTGTGGGATGTGTCAACGTGATCAGAGGGCGAGGGCTAAGCATGGCTCCATGCTCAAGCTGTCCTTCATAACGGCTCTGTGGTTGCATTGTTCAGACAGGGATTTTTGTTCGACAGAGCCCCTGAATCAGATGTTACAGCAGTGTCAGCGGTGTGCAGGTATGGAGGCCGGAGCAGGTGGTGTATCGAGGTGGGTCTTAGTGTTCTCACAGCCTTGAGAGTTGCATTCCCACAATTGCTAAGGCAAAAAAAGTATGAGTTTCTTCAAGTCTGAATGTAATTCTGCAGCAGGGATGTGAAGGAAGGGCAATTAATCCGACATTGTGTATTTAGCTGACACCCTTTGTTAACTAAAATATAAGACCAAAGAAGAGAAACAGTACTGTTGATTATAATTTCTAAAATTGTAAAGACTAATTATTTGAGTACATTAATTGATTAGTCATTTATTATAATTATTGAAACACAATGAGAAACAAGAAAGACCAGCAACCGTGGTTATTAGGACTTGGAGTGGATCCAGATCAGATGTTGATACATTTAAGCCATGTTATGTTGTCGATAAAACAATTCATGTACTCATTAAAGGTATTTATGTATCTCTATAGTTTGACCAAACACTTAAATTTGCTTCCATTCTACTCTGTTTTAAGCTCTCGTAAATAAGAGAAGAGGTGATAAAGCAACACAGGGAAGCTGTGGGAAATCGAATGATGGGACCGTTCAGTTCAGTGTCTCCGTTTGATATAAGAGCTATTCTATGCAAAAGCACTCCCCGCTCATTCACCCCCCCCCCCCCCCCCCCCCTGCCCCTTTGTCACTTAAAGAATGCTTGGCGCCTGTGGATTAATTAAAGTCTAAACATTAAATATTGATTGATGCATTATCAGTGGCTCACAGTCGCCTCCTCTCAGATTGATTTCCACTGTGATTTATTGTCATATTTGCAGAGTCATTTCACTTGATAACAAAGAGAAATTGCTTGCAACCTTGGTACCCCCACCATTAGCCCCCCACACTGACGCACTCCCTGGTACTTAGCCCTCCTCCCATCCTCCTATTCTGTTCGCTCTTGTTTCCTGCTGTCTCTTTTTATTCTTTTACTTCTTTGTACTGAATTTTTCTCCTTCATCTTCACTGTCATCCTCATGTCGCTGTACAATAAGTCTGCACTACCATTTCAGAGTTGTTTGTAATGTGATGCGGATGCACAGACGGGTGTTGCTTCTCTGTCACAAAAAAACATGGATGAAAGAAATAAAATTTAAAAAATATTAAATCAACTTTTAAGAAGACATAGAGAGTTCTCTTGAAATATTTTTTATTTTTAGACCGGTAAAAAATGACATGCGTTTCCCCCCCCCCGCATATTATTAAATTTTATTAGATATATTATCAAGGTGCCAATCAAGAAAGAGTACCCTATGTTGCGAAATACTGTTTTAAACTAATAATACTCTTTTATACAAAAGGTTGGCATGTCATTTCTATTAAAACAAGAATCCAAAACAGGCAGGGGAATTTGTCTGTTACAAGTCTGCCCTCCAGTTGTCATGCCATTTTCATGTGTCAAACGTAATTTACGGTTTTGCTCCTCAGCCGTCAACTGTGAACTCTATTAATTTGTAAGGGGAAGTCTGATTTATAGGCTTTTGAGCCCATGTATTCACATCATCATTTGTTAGCCAGATATTTGCTGCCAACTCCCTGGATGATGGCATCATCCTATTTCTTTGTGGCGTGCTCGCACATTGTGGACACATACACAAAAACACACAGAGAAGCGTACAACCAGCCATGACATATGGAAATATGCATATATTGAAGGGGAAAATGTCCAAATATTTCCTTTTTTCTGCTCAAACTATTATTACTGTATTTGGCTTTCCCTCGGTTTGAGCAGCATCAGGTCATTTTCTCTCAGCAGGTGCAACTATTTACCTTACTGTTACTTTCTAATTAAGCTGGCATAGTTGAGATGCTATTGTTAAACCAGAAATACAAACATTTCTATTCTCACTCAGTTGGGGTGTTCTTTGCAATCCGACTTATATACACAATGTTAAAACTGAAAAATGCTTTGTTTACCAACACTTCATATTTTTGGAACTTATACTCAAATCATTTCATAATTTCAATGATTTGGGCCAAACTGAATATACCTGATTGCAATTGGATTTGGTGACTTTGAATTATGAAATATGTCCTAATTTGTGTTTGCTGCATCTGTGTGTGTGTGTGTGTGTGTGTGTGTGTGTGTGTGTGTGTGTGTGTGTTGTGTGTGTGTGTGTGAGCATATGTGCATTGTAACAAAGCAGATCTTGTGGGTCTTAATTCTTAAGCCAGTGACGAGGGATGCTTGTCATCCAGGTCTCACACGGTATTGTATTGCCCGCTAAATTGCATTATCTCTCATGAGGAGACGGTGTGGGAAACAACGTGTTCCCAAATCAGGTGCTGAATGAAGAACACGTGATGTGAGTATGGTTCAAACCAGGCAAACTCCACAGTCTATTAATGTCTTGGTGTGTTGCAGAACACAATAAATACCTCATAGTATTGTAGAACAGGATTAAAAACAAAGTAAATGTGCCTTCTGTTTTTAAGGATTAATAATATATTGTGTTTTTAAAAAAAACAAACATACATTTTGATTTTGATTTGATCTGTATAGGAATTTCAGATTGGCTGCACATTGGCTCATAAACCGTACATCCGCTATTCAAAACATTCTGCTGAATCAAGATAGCCCCTTCTGTGTTATACATCCATAACCAGTACGCAGTTAGGGAAATTATTCAATTAACCCTAATTAACACTGTAATATTCTACTAACTGCATGAAGATTAGACTTGTGCTTTGACTATTTCAAAGCATGTTCAAACACACTACAATCTCATTTATTGTCTGAGAGCAGTTAATTAAGGCTACATTTGCTAATTGTAAATTTGTATTTTTCCTATTGGCCTGTCATGATAAATCACTGTGCAGTAATTCGTCTCGGCCGATGTACTTCATCTCTGTCGTATAGGAGCTCGTGGTGCGGCTGAAGATGAAATGTTCATTGTTAGCATCATCCGTCACACTGTGGGAGGAGAGTGATGACAGCTGTGATTTGCTTGAGCTTTACAGTACCATGCTTTTTACCAGCACAGCCTGCTTTGCCTAAACTAGGTTTGGCTTAATAATCACAATTATTTAATGCTTCTCTTCTCTTTTGCACCAGTGACAAAGCGTATAACCGCACACACTTACAGATGGTGTAAGAGAAACAGGCCTTCCACAAAAGTGCAAATCTACAGCTTGTTAAGTGGTCTTGATCAGTGATTCCCAACCTTTTTTGTCTGACGTACCACAGCACCATGAAATGAGCTAATGTACCCCTAATAGACTTCAACTGTCATGTTCAAAATGTTCTAATGAATGGATTGAACTGGATGTCTCGTTTACATCCATCCATCCATCCATCCATCGTCGTCCGCTTATCCGTGGTCGGGTCGTGGGGGGAGCAGCTCCAGCAGGGGACCCCAAACTTCCCTTTCCCGAGCCACATTAACCAGCTCTGACTGGGGGATCCCGAGGCGTTCCCAGGCCAGGTTGGAGATGTAATCCCTCCACCTAGTCCTGGGTCTTCCCCGAGGTCTCCTCCCAGCTGGACGTGCTTGGAACACCTCCCTAGGGAGGCGCCCAGGGGGCATCCTTACCAGATGCCCGAACCACCTCAACTGGCTCCTTTCGACGTGAAGGAGCAGCGGCTCTACTCCGAGCTCCTCACAGATGACTGAGCTTCTCACCCTATCTCTAAGGGAGACGTCAGCCACCCTCCTGAGGAAACCCATCGTCGGCCGGATCTCGTTCTTTCGGTCATGACCCAGCCTTCATGACCATAGGTGAGGGTAGGAACGAAAACTGACCGGTAGATCGAGAGCTTTGCCTTCTGGCTCAGCTCTCTTTTCGTCACAACGGTGCGATAAACTGAATGTAATACCGCCCCCGCTGCGCCGATTCTCCGACCAATCTCCCGCTCCATTGTCCCCTCACTCGCGAACAAGACCCCAAGGTACTTAAACTCCTTCACTTGGGGTAAGGACTCATTCCCTACCTGGAGAAGGCACTCCATCGGCTTCCTGCTGAGAACCATGGCATCAGATTTAGAGGTGCTGATCCTCATCCCAGCCGCTTCACACTCGGCTGCAAACCGATCCAGTGCTGAAGGTCACAGGCCGATGATGCCATCAGGACCACATCATCTGCAAACAGCAGCGATGAGATCCCCAGCCCACCGAACTGCAACCCCTCCCCACCACGACTACGCCTTGATATCCTGTCCATAAATACTACGAACAGGATTGGTGACAAAGCGCAGCCCTGGCGGAGGCCAACCCTCACCTGGAACGTGTCCGACTTACTGCCCAGAACCCGGACACAGCTCTCACTTTGGTCATACAGAGATTGGATGGCCCTGAGAAGGGACCCCCTCACCCCATACTCCCGCAGCACCTCCCACAATGTCTCCCGGGGGACCCGGTCATATGCCTTCTCCAGATCCACAAAACACATGTAGACTGGATGGGCATACTCCCAGGCTCCCTCCAGGATCCTTGCGACAGTAAAGATCTGATCCTTGGTGCCGACCGAAAGTCCTTCTCCATGTCTTCTCCGAACTTCTCCCACACACGCTGCTTTGCCTCTTTCACGGCTGAGGCTGCAGCCCTTCGGGCCCCTCGGTACCTTGCAACTGCCTCCGGAGTCCTCTGGGATAACATATCCCAGAAGGACTCCTTCTTCAGTCAGACGGCTTCCCTGACCACCGGTGTCCACCACGGTGTTCGTGGGTTACCGCCCCTTGAGGCACCTAAGACCCTAAGACCACAGCTCCCTGCCGCAGCTTCAGTAATGGAAACTTTGAACATTGTCCACTCAGGTTCAATGCCCCCAGCCTCCACAGGGATGCACGAAAAGCTCCGCCGGAGGTGTGAGTTAAAGGTCTGTCGGACAGGGGCTTCCTCCAGACGTTCCCAATTTACCCGCACCACCCGTTTGGGCTTACCGGGTCTGTCCAGAGTCTTCCCCCACCCCCTGACCCAACTCACCACCAGATGGTGATCAGTTGACAGCTCCGCCCCTCTCTTCACCCGAGTGTCCAAAACATACGGCCTCAGATCAGATGAAACGATTATAAAATCGATCATTGACCTTCGGCGTAGGGTGCTCTGGTACCAAGTACACTTATGAGCATCCCTATGTTCGAACATGGTGTTTGTTATAGACAATCCATGACTAGCACAGAAGTCCAATAACAGACAACCACTCTGGTTTAGATCAGGGAGGCCGTTCCTCCCAATCACGCCTCTCCATGTGTCTCCGTCATTGCCCACATGTGCGTTGAAGTCCCCCAGCAGAACCCCCTCCGGAGCCCCATACAGGACTCCATTCAAGGTCTCCAAGAAGGCCGAATACTCTGCACTCTTGTTTGGTGCATATGCACAAACAACAGTCAGAGTTTTCCCCCCAACAACCCACAGGCGTAGGGTGGTGACCTTCTTGTCTACAGGGGTAAACTCCAACATAGCGGCGCTCAGCCGGGGGCTTGTGAGTATCTCCACACCTGCCTGGCGCCTCACACCCTGGGCAACTCCGGAGAAGAAAAGAGTCCAACCCCTCTCCAGGAGTACGGTTCCAGAACCGAGACTGTACGTAGAGGTAAGCCCCACCAGATCCAACTGGTAGCGCTCCACCTCCCGCACAAGTTCCGGCTCCTTCCCCCACAACGAGGTGACATTCCACGTCCCCAGAGCCAGCCTCTGCCACCCGGGTCTGGTCCGTCGAAGCCCCTGACCTTCACCGCCACCCGTGTGGCAGCGCACCCGACCCCAGCGGTTCCTCCCACAGGTGGTGGGCCCATGGGCTGGAGAGATAGGTGCCATGTAGCTTTTTCGGGCCCGGCTCCGTGGCAAACCCGACGCAGTGAGCCCAGACGCTCACTGACAAGCCCTCCCTCTGGGTCTGGCTCCAGACGGGGGCCCCGGGCTTCCTCCGGGCAGGGTCTCTCTATCCCTTCCTCGTTTTTTCATAGGGTTTTTTGAACCATTCTTCGTCTGGCCCCTCACCTGAGACCACTTTGCCATGGGAGACCCTACCAGGAGCACAAAGCTCCAGACAACACAGCCCTCAGGTTCATAGGGACACCCAAACATCTCCACCACCATAAGGTGATGGTTCCCGGAGACTCTGAATTGCAGTCTTTATTTGCACTCATATCACATCTGATATGTCTAATGTCTTCAGTCTGTCTTTGGAAATAGTGCAAGTCTAAGGTATCCTCTTTGAAATTCCCAGTTTTGTCTCGTTTACATGTACATAATATTCTGTTTTCTTCCCCTTATTCCGAAAGAGACAATATTCTGACCAAGATGTTTACATATAGCCATGCAAAATACGATTTTTTCAAAGTTTACCAGCGCTGGTGGACTTGTTGGACCGTGCGAACACAGCGCCCCGCTTTCTTTCTATTCATTAAGTTAAGCTAACTATTTCTAGCCTGGGAAAACCCTGGCGAACTTCCGGCAAGTTTGAGATTTGCTCTAGAAGTCCGTCTGGCCCAGAGCCCATTCAAACCCATTTCCAATTTTTCCAAATTGTCATTGTGTAAAGCGATAGCACAGCAACGGCAAGCAGCTTTTTGTTTACATTCAACATGACGGCCACCGAAGCGCAGCAACCCAGTGATGCCGCTGTCGCTGCTACTTCACCAGGCTCATTGGTCTGATTGGTTGAAGGACTATCCAATTGCGCCCAGAGGCATATGGAGCGGCGTCCGGTGGTGACGCCCCTTTGGAAATGAGCTGTGAATGAGCCTTCCCCAGACCAGACCAGGGTCTAGTGTCAACCAGGCTAAACTATTTCACCTTTTTATCCATTACATTTAGCTATTTCACCTGTTTCCTCTGAATTTCATTAGAAGGAAGTTGCCTGCATTATATGTTCACATTGTCCCCCCAGATTCCAACTCCCTCCAAACAGGTGCTTGGACCAACTAAAAGTTGTTAGTGCAATGAAAAAACAAGTTGTATTCAAGGCCAGATTATTTTGAGGCTCCGTGACTATAGGGATTAAACCCAGATGGGTGTTGTTGGGCGAGCTCTTTTTCGACTGCATCACCCTGTTCCCCTTCACTGTTACAGTGCTGACTCTGCTACTGTCTCTTTACAGTAAGGGAGTCATTCATTTAAATAATAGAAAGTGAATTTTGCCAAGTTGTATTTGGCAATCTATGATACATTTGAACTTGTTTTTCTGTTTGACTTATGTAGGATTTTTATCCACCACAGCTTTCTTTCCCAAAACTTTCACTTCTTTGTTTAGTCTAATGCACCTTAGAATAAACATTACATTCGTGTGATACCATGTGTCAGTGAGAGAGGGGAAATGCAATGGTTGAGCAAAGGCCATCGTCACAACAGGCACGTACAGTAGTTTTTATCATTAGTGACACAGGTGCTGAGGTACCTTAAAGCTGCTGTTTGACATAAAATGGAGGAGCTGGCTCCTCTCATTTCTGTATTTGAGATTCAGAGGCCAAACGCTGATATATAACCTAACACCTGTGTGTGTGTGCGTGTGTGTGTGTGTGTGTGTGTGTGTGTGTGTGTGTGTGTGTGTGTGGTAGCAATGGTTGCTATGGATATTGGGGCACAGAGGGAGGGGCAGGTAGACAGGTCAGAAAAGCCCTTTAAAGGTCCTAGGACATGCTGCTTTTTGGATGCTTTTATATAGGCCTCAGTGATCCCCTAATAATGTATCTGAAGTCTCTTTTATATAGACCTTAGTGGTCCCCTAATACTGTATCTGAAGTCTCTTTCCCGAAATTCAGCCTTGGTGCAGAATTACAGCCACTATAGCCAGTCCCACAATGAGCTTTCCTTAGGACGTGCCATTTCTGTGTCTGTAGCTTTAAATGCTATTGAGGAGGAGAGAGGGGGGGGCAAGGTGGAGGGTGGGGGTGTGGCCTTGACCAACTGCATGCTTTGCTCGTTTGAAAGCCATGATGTCTCTCTCTCATGGGTTGGCCAAATTCTCTGGGTGGGCAAAGCAGAGAAAGAAGAGGTAACCCTGCTCCTTATGATGTCATAAGGAGCAGATTCCAGATCAGCCCATCTGAGCTTTAATTTTCTCAAAGGCAGAGCAGGATACCCAGGGCATGGTTTACACCTATCGCCATTTCTAGCCACTGGGGGACCATAGGCAGGCTGGGTCAACTCATATTAATGTTAAAAAAACTCATAAAATGAAATTTTCATGCCATGGGACCTTTAATGTAGACTACACCTCTCATAATCCTTAGATTGGGCTCACTCCCTGGATTTTACATTTTGCCCTAAAATTATGTATGAAGAATGAAAACTGTGGGGGATAGAGCAAGTTGTCAGGATAATTTTCAGAGGATTTTACAGCTCTCCTCCACTCTAATAATAATTTAATAATGTATACTTTTTATTGATTACACTCTGTTTGTAATTACACACTACACAGGCCTGAAACACATGCACACTCAGGTCCTTTTACATGCACTAATGTAATGTAATGTACTAGGTGTGATGTCATCCGTTCTACCTATGAACATTTCGTCCCTTACACACCCATTATAAAATTTGAAATGGTCTGAAAATGGGTAGAAATGTAAACTGCAATCTCATGAAAACGGTGCTTGATATCAGAATGCCCATTTAGCCCAGTGAAGTCCAAAGTTGTGTGGCCCATTTAAACTTTTAATCATTTTTCTACGTTAAAGTATGCCAGATCGGTATGGCTTCAAAGAGTGATGTTTTGAGCTCTTTTACACAGATTTTCCCATGATTTCCTATTATTATCTAATTTTTTTGCAGTTTTTCATGAAAACAGCTAGGCAAATCTCTAAGAAAAACCATACACTCCATTTACGCACGTCATGTATATTTTTACATATGTGTTGATTATGCTGCGCAATTAATAGTGTGGAAAAAATGTGGTCCAAGATGAAGAATAAGGGACCTGGGCCCGCACAGGCAAACCCACTGTGGGCCCAAATGGGAATAGTGTGGGTGTGCGCCTGCCCACACTTTTAAAATAAACCCACACCTTCCCACAGTGTTTGCTGGGCCTTGGTTCGGAGTAACCGGTCTAGATCTAGATCATGAAAGTTAGTTAACAGAAACTGATTGCTAAAGTAATACTTACATAATCTAGCATCACTGTATGTTGCTATCTGCTTTTCCCCAGTATGATATCCTGCCACCACATTGGATTAAACCAAAGAGGTTACAATAATAAAAGGCGACACTCCATTGGGTCGTCAATACAACATCTGTGTGCAGCCGCAGAGCTGAGTCGCTGCCATTTTAGACTGAAGGACTCTATGTTAAAATTGCCATCGATGATGCTTGGTGCTCAAAGTCAAGGTTGATGTACAATGTTTAGATATAGAAGTTATAATGTTAAGATGCCAGCCATATTATTTGCCCAGAAAATTAGAGACTATAACTGCATTTTGTTGTGCAGCCCTGTGTTGTACAATGTCAATAAATGGACCTTGAGCCTAGATTTGAGAGAGGTAGGCTATATATTGAACTGAATAATAATCTAAATAATAATCTGTCATGGAAACGGTCTCTTCTAGGCAAACTGGAATAGTGGCCTACGCTAAAGCCTATAGTTTGGAAAGCAAATTATGTAAAGAAACCTTGTGTAGCATTAGCTAGCATGTTAGCATTTTGCCAAGCCATTTGACAAGTTCAGTCTATCTTCAATTGCATCTTTTCATTAATAATTACATTTCGAGATTGCTGGGAAACCTAAAAGCTAGCTCTGGATTCTTACTCGTTTAATTTGCGCAGAACCCCCCAAAAATATAACTTATATATATATATATATATATATATATATATATATATATATATATATATATATATATATATATATATATATATATATATATATAACTTATCCTGTGTGTTTTCAAGAGTTTTCACCAAGGCCTCCTGTTAGATAATCAAATCCCAGCACCTTCTCTATTCTATGGTGAAGCAGTTCAATACACTCATCTCTCTCTCTCTTCTCTGCAGTCTCTCCCTGCTGCATGTATTGGCTTCAGCCTCTACCAATTGTCTTATTGATCCCAAATGAAACACTGAACTCATCAATATGCTCTTAATGCGAGTTTGTTGTTTAATCACTTGCCATTTAAATCACCCGGCTCAAGTCTCGCAAGCCATCCGTTTTCTGTCGTATGCTGCACGTCTCACCAATTTGCTTTGTCATTTTGTGAGGAGTATGCAATTATCATAAATATCTCCCAGCACTCACTTTGTCAACCCCATAGTGCGATGTGATCATGCGTGCAAGAATTTAGAAGTCTGCCCCTTTTTTTTATTTCCTTTGTTACCTATTGTCCCCTGTTGAAAATAGGTGCTTTTCTCTTACCACCAATACTTACGATGGCCTATTCTTATATCTTAAATGAGGTTTCACGATTGTCACAAATGAAGTCAAAGTGCAACCCCATTGATTAGGCTGGTAATTAAGATGTAAATGTAGTTGTGGGCTGGTGAGCGATCACACCTGCGATAATAGCAGAGTGCTGTTAACATCACCAGGGGTCTGACTGCCATGCAGTGCACTGCCTTATCAATGTTTGGAGTGATCTTCTCTTTAAGTATAGGCTCCACTCCTAATTCATGCTGTTTGCTAGTGCTGTGCTGCCACTTGCAGATAGTGGGCTACAAGGTAATGACAATTTTCTCCAGTGGGTGCAAGTCACTCAGTGAGGGGGAGCTCTTGTGTTAGCCACCTGGTTAAACAAAGTACCACTATAAGACGTTACACTCCAAATGAAAATTACCTTAACTGCCAAGTGCAATGAATGTAGAGGAATTTGTCATAGTGACATATTCACAACTCACATTGACAGAACATGCTGACACACAAGGCCACCAGGACCTTCAGCACAGTGTAAGGGGATAATGCAAGACATACTTAAGAGTGGATTAAGCATATATGAAGATGATGTTAAGTCCCAAATTAGATTTATGCATGCCCAAATGCTGTGTGGTATATCTTTTAAGTAAGACACTACATGGAAAGTTACTTAATAATACCACGAGCCAATAAGGGAAGTTCCACAGACAACTCTGAATTTACAGCTTTGTTGAGAAACGCAAACATTCAATGCTCCGCTCATACACTCATATACTACAACCCTTTTTATGTGGAGAGCAGATGTGAGTGTGGTGTGGATTTAGGTAGACCAGGCATGTGTAGCCGCTGGCACTCCTTTAGGGTTTTGGCTCTCACATGTCGGTGTTAACAGTTTAGCTTCAGTGCCAGGTAGAGAATGAATGACACGGGGCAGGGTGGCACATCCTTGGAGATGTTTGTCAGGAGATGTCCCTCCCTTCTGCATGTTTACACTCACAGGGGCCACACTTGGCCGTTAGTAGGGGAGAAAACTGGGAAAACAGCCGTCTTGTGAGAGCCAAGACTCTTACTGTGAATATTAAAGAGAGACAGAGAACGAGAGAGAGGGAGAGAGAGAGATAAAACCAGCTATCTGGACAAAACAAAGCTGGGTTTGGAGAGCCCAGAGCACATAATAAGCACGGCTCTTTCACTGCACACCCAGGGTACTCTGGAAAAGTGGGGAGGCCGCTGAATGGGAAAGGAAGTAATAAAAAAGCAAACTTCTTTGAAAAGCTGTCTGTGTGTGTGCGTGTGTGTATGTGAGTCCATATGCATGCAAGTGTTTGCATGCAGCTGTCTGCCTGAATGATGAGTGTGTATAGCATACCTGTAGTAAGAGTTTTTGGACATGAGATACAACCTAGCTTTTTGATGCTTGGATCACTGAGACACAGAAATATGAAATACTGTAACATCATCAAAGATGGTGGGTGGATCACAGGGGCCTTGTGAAAAGGTAAGAAGATCCGTGCCGTGTCCCCTCGCCAGACATTTTGATGGGAGTTTAAAAAGCAGCAACTCGCCAGACAGGACGAGCCAAGAGGTAGGAGGCAAAGTAAAAGGGCAGTGGAGTTTGATGAGAGAGTCTGATTGCCATTCTGTCTGACGTGCAGCCTAAATGAGCTAAGAGGGAGAGAGAGGGACTGTTTGGTTTCGACCATACACACACACACACACACACACACACACACACACACACACACACACACACACACACACACACACAGAAGTGTCTTGCTTTTAAGCATTTAGCATAAATGCATGCATGCATCATTTTGGTTAATTTTCTAATTGCAGTTGATTGTTAGACACTATTAATTATATGCAAATGTGAAAAATACATAACTGCTCTGATGTCACTGCAATTTCTACATAAATGTTAACTTGTATATACTGCTTTGGAAAATATGGCAATAAAAGAGTTGAAGTTGGTTAAAAGGTGAGAGGGAGCGAGAGAAGAGGAGAAGTAGTGTGTGTGTGTGTGTGTGTGTGTGTGTGTGTGTGTGTGTGTGTGTGTGTGTGTGTGTGTGTGTGTGTGTGTCGGGGGGGGATGTGAAGAAAAAAGGAGGCAGAAGAGACACATGGAAAGAAAGAAGCAAATTGGGGAAGTGGTGGCAGTGCTGTAACTTCAGTGAGTTTACCCCCAAGGAAGTCTTTTTGCTAGTCATCAGGGACCTGACTTCTCTGACGTCCCGTATCCGACTAGTCTTCTACAAGTGGGGTAAATAAAGAATGACAAGCCGACACTTTCACCCTCCAGGCAGGTTTCACCCCTCTACTCCTTTCCAGTGCAGACATGGTGTGCAACAATACAGCTTCAACTAAATAACGTCTCATTTCCCCCTCTATACGCCTTGTTGAAAGATCTGCCAAATTTTTTCAGCGCAGAAATTTTTATCCTCCATGTTTTATCATGTGGTCACCGCGTAGCTAAATAACACACTTTACAAAAACAGACATGCACACGGAAACTCCCTCTGACACGCACACACACACAAACATACATTTAGAGCACTCTCTACTGTGGTCACAATGGGCTAAGGAACACACATGCAAACACATTAGAGGACCTCACATTGAGCCTGCAACACCGTTCTTTCCAACAGATTGATGATTTTTAACCACCGAAACCTCAGTGCAGTCTAATGTGTGTTTGTGCTTATTTTAAAGAGCAGTTAAGTTTAGAAAGGTGTCATATTTAGTGCTCTTCGATTTATATGGAATATGGAGGAGTGTAAAGGAAGCAGAGGGCAAACTGGAGCATCCTTGATGAATTGCATGCTATTGGCTTGCAACCCTAACCCTAACCCTTGGCACTAAAATGGGACTGTGAAAAACACAATCCGCCAAAGTGAATTGCTTTAGTCCAGCTAATCGATCAATACATTCACAAATAAGTGGAAATTATTTCAGGAAGAAGAGAAAAGTAGAAGAAGAGAGAGAGGAAGAGGTAGAAAACGTGTGATATTTTTTTAGGAAGTTTATTTGACTGGACTTTGTTAAAAAGTAGTAGTAGTGATGTAAAAACCTGATATGAAATATACTGTACATGGCTTCCTGTTCCAAGTGTGCAGAGTTCATAAAATGACTATAATTGAATCACTTTCGTGCCATTTCATTAATGGATGCAGACTATCAATTTAAATGTGACGCAACAATGTGAAGTAGTGATAATGTACTGAATATGATCACCACCAGTAGTCCTTCCAGGTGCCAGACTGTCAGTCTGGGATTGTCACAGACGCTCCACCCGGCCCGCACTCCCATTCCTTCCTTCTAGCTCCAGGCAGGTCAGGGACAAGCTGGAGATCAATAGCTTGCGTTTGCCCATAGCGGTCCCATTTCTTAGCCGGGACACTGATGCTAACTATCAATAGTAATAAGGGGCAGTCTGAGACACAGTTAACTGCTGGCCAACCAACACAGCTGTCTGGCGGCAGTTGATAAACATCTTGTGCCCAGAGTCGCTGCGAATAAACCACTTGATATGTTTCAACTTTGTGGGTGTATTCACTGTAAGAACGTGTGTGTTTTTTTGTTTTACGTGGCGTGTCTACTCACTCGGTGGTTACCTGCACACTGCTTTGTTGTGTGGTTACACTACTTGCCTGGCTTGCTTTGTGGCTGGGACACAGACATCACGTGTGTATATTATGTACATTCTGCGTGAAGTAATGTTGGGATAATTTAATGTGTAATTTTAGATTTGCTTCCAGGTTCTTAAAAATACATAAACACTCAGCTTTCGTGGGGTGATGACTGTAATTTCTTCAAGATGTTTGGAGTGTTTGGTTCCTCTGTAACCTCCAGTCTTAGTGATGTGTGTCAGTGTAATCCGGCTCCATTCTACGCAACATCTAACGAGCTAAGCATCTCTCTTCATCCAAATATCATTTGTCAGTGTCATATGAAAGCAGAATGTGTATTTCAAGAATACGAAAGGAGCTAAAATAGGAGTCTTGGTGGTGGTCCAGTACCATGGTGTTTCTCGTTAATGCAACTCAAGCGAGCATGTTTAATCAGATACAATCAAGTGAATTTGTGTCATAACAATTGGAGGATGTAATGATTGCATCTCTGCGAATGTGAGTATCTATTCAGAAAAAAAAAACATGTTGGGTGCTGG
Organism: Gymnocephalus cernua; assembly: GCA_023631565.1. Taxonomy (NCBI): domain Eukaryota; kingdom Metazoa; phylum Chordata; class Actinopteri; order Perciformes; family Percidae; genus Gymnocephalus; species Gymnocephalus cernua. Next base: position 6,139,985 of record CM042426.1, on the reverse strand, counting down.
GTAATGAAAAACAGACATAAGGTCTTGTTAATAAAACTTACAGAATTAAAATTGTAAATATATTTACTCTAGAGTTGGAATTATAAGCACATACTGAGTTCATTTATTTTATATTTTACAATTTCAAAATACTGACATTTAAAACAACAATAATAATAATCAACAGATTTACAGTAAGTGGTGTAAGTTCTACTTTTTTTCCCCCCAGTGGGTAAATTACTTTTCACTCATGCAGCAAGTTATATTATCTACAGTATATTATAGCGTCATTTTCATTAATATATATTATATATTTCTTTCACACAAAAGTGTGCCAGTATGCAACAGGATGTGGATGTGGATTTCTACATGAGTGCACGCCGCCTGTGGTATAAGGCTTCCAGTTACACCAGTCAGGACAGGACACATGGCCGCCTTGCCTCTCTCACTAATAATTGGTAGGACGAGACTCTTAGTCAGGGATCCCTTGGTTGACATCACTTGTACACTTGTACCTGAGCAGCTACAGCTGATACACACACTTGCACAGAGTAGGCAGAGTGTGTGTGTGTGTGTGTGTGTGTGTGTGTGTGTGTGTGTGTGTGTGTGTGTGTGTGTGTGTGTGTGTGTGTGTGTGTGTGTGTGTGTGTGTGTGTGTGCGTGTGTGTGTGTGTGTGTGTGTGTGTGTCATGAATGACTGTAACAGTCGCATGCAAACTCACACATGGTGTGTGTGATGGGCCAGAGACCTAGCACCTCTGTGACACCCTTAAATGTTTGCTTGTTTTCCCTTGAACAAGACAGGATTGAAAGGGGGTGTCTGTAACTGCAGCTGAGATAATGTAAAAACAAACACGCCCCATTGATATCGGGTGATGCTGCAGGAAGTTGTCAGGGGGCACAATGGGGGGAGACAATCTGTGGGACAAGTGGTGGCAGGGCTGCTGGAGGACAATAGAAAGGGTTTGATCTCTTAATTAATGGAGGCTATTCCCTGCTGCTGCTGCAGGTACTGAATTCTAATGCAGGCGATTTTTCAAATGGGTTTCTTTAGTGGCAAAACAGAGCACTAAATAGAGGACAATAATTATGCATGAACCTGAATCTAAATGCTGCATTCTGGTCATCTTGAAGACTAAATGATTTAAGTTCATACTGTACCACAAATATTGATAGTTTCTGTTGCAATTGATACATTTCTTTATAAACTTTAGTTTATTTGATCATGTTTCCTATAAAAACATATAGCCTATTGTAAACCTGAAGACAAAAAGTGGAATACATTATGCAGTTATACTTTAAACGATTTTTTTCTGTTTCAGTTGTTGCAGTTGGACACCTTAAAGAAAGCTGAACAGCGCTGTTAAGAGCTATACAGTGACAGCGTGTCTGACTTGATACAAGGAAAATGCTTGCCTATTTCTTTAAGCATAGCCAGTTTACAACAATCCCTTTAATCAAGCTTCTAATCCCTTTGCAAGACGTCAGCGGGCCATGAATAAGGCCATGCACGTCTTGATGTTTGTATTGGAAATGATGGGGGTCAAGTATTTACAGTTGATCACAAAAAAGCTCAACATAGCAAGAATATACTTTTAGTCTGACATAAATATGTTTTTTTTTCATGTTTAGTAAATTACAAGTAATTAAATAACTGCTGTATGTGTCAGCTGACATCATTTTACAGTGTTTTTGTAACAATATGAAAGGCCTCTCTTAATACTATAACTTTGAACAGTACTTTTTATCAAAGGCTCCTAAATAGTTTTGTCTGATGACATGTAAATCACACCTATCACATAGTGGAGGTGTGTAATAATGACACAAGTGCAACAGTCTTGTGAAATAGTCCTTCACTGGTGTTAACACACTGGAGCCTTGAGACTATGCACACTCATAAACCCTAAACCTCTATAAGTGTTGCCCGTTTTCTCGGGCTCCCATTATCTCTCTCTCTCTCTCTCTCTCTCTCTCTCTCTCTCTCTCACACACACACACACACACACACACACACACACACACACACACACACACACACACGTGCAGCTGACCTAGATGAAGGCCTGATCCAGCTAGTTGTAATTCTTTAGGCATCGCGTCGAGCAGGGAGCAGGACCGTGAATAGAAACCCACCACGTGTTGAATGCGGTGTCACACAGAAGGGTCTTTGCTTAGAAATACACTGGCTGAGGATCACTAACATGTCCGGTTTGGGAGATTCCCCGCCTTAACTATCACATTATGCGGTCAAACGCGCAGTGTTTCTGAGCTATATGATCAATCATGGGATGTCAGAGATAATAGTGAGTGATGGCACCCGGGCCGGACCTTCTGTGATATGTTGCGCACAATATTGATTGCGCATAACAGACAAATGCGCGCTTTTAATGCGTCAAAGGCTTCTGTCATTTCCCCCTGCAGAAAACACTTCTTTTCTTTTACGTAGGCCTACATATTGACAAATAGCTACTGGTATACATGTGAGTGGCTATTTTAATAACTATTGTTATTATTATTATTATTAAAATATTAATTAAAAAATGTATATTAATATAAACATGACGATTTTTATTTTGTATGTATACTTTTATTTTAATCATGAAGATCTGTGTGAGAATATACCACTTTGTTCTATCAAAGCACAAAGCTGTACAGTTAATTGTGTGCTGGATGTTATAAATAATATTTTATATTTAAGTATAGTATCCTAAACCAGCCAACTGCACCTGAATAGCTCAAAAAATATTTAAAGTCAGAGTTGAAAACTTTTTCAGGCGCTGGCATTGAGTTATGTCTGTTGGATCCCCAAACTGTGTCATTCAGCCAATGATTGTTAACACTGTATCCTCACCGTCCTGAGTGAATCCCATTTAAAATGTCTCCCGCTCGGCTGGGCTGCAAATCACCCTGTTTACAATCTCACACCAACACTCACATCAATTAACTGGCCATTGATTTTCCCGCCCGGGACATTACAATATTGCAGACCCCTTTTTCCTCTCCCAGCAATTTCAAGTTCGGTGCACGTAATTGCATGGGCTTTTTAACGGCACACACACACAGACACGTTTTCCCTATTAATGGTCATTTGCTGGGTGATTTTGCTTACATTTCGATTTGGTTATGCCACATTTTAAGACATTTCAGACATCAGCAATACTACTACAAAATATGTGTGAAATGTATATATATATATATATATATATATATATATATATATATATATATATATATATATATATATAGTATTCTTTAAATATTGGGCATAACGCATTGATAAAGCAGATCACTCAGAGCCATCAGTAGTAGTTGATTTTCCCCTTGCTCTTTCCTTTTTTCATGAATAAGTAAATAGTAAGGCTATAGTCGAAACTAAAAGATAGCTGACACAAGAGAGGACCAGATCCATCTAGCCTGCAGCCGCTCTTTAAATATTCAGTGAAAAATAATGGCATCCGAGGCATCACCTATAGTAACATTATTATCTTCATTTCTCAAAATCAGCTCGACTGAGAGCTTCGTTTATCTTTTTCACGTAATAAATCTACTCGACGCAGCGCTCCTGTGGGACCTCTTGCCCTCTTAAAACATCCCCACTGAAGACACACTCCTTTTACTGCATTATTAAGGGCGATCACAACAATAATAATAATGCTAATAATAATTATATGTGGTTTGTGATTGGTCCATAACTCATTTATATGGTTGATTAAGACATGTTCTTGGCTTTACCAAGCAGCATGATATTGCTTAATTATCACTGCCTTTAAAAAAAAAAAAAAACTCGCATCTGTAGGAATTAAAAGGGCAACAAAAGGCCTTCAAATCACCCAACTTTTGATAAGGACATCATGCAGCCACTCGTACTGGTTTTACAATGCAAACAACCCGCTGGATGGCGACGATATAAAGAAACGAGTGTTTTCTAATAGTTAAATGGACAGTGTGAAATGTAGATGAGTCAACGTGAGTGTGATACAGGCATTCGCTAAAAAAGAAATGTTTAGGGAAGAAATGAAAAGCTTTATTTATCCCTATTCAGATGAACAGACTTGTCTCCGCTCTCTTTACCACTGATCATCCCGGTGCGCACAAAGCGTTTGGATCTGCTGTGCGCAATCAGAGAGAGGGAGAGAAGGAGGGAGGGAGGAGGTGGAGGTGAATGGTAGCGTGACTGAATAGCCCGGTGACCAATCAGATCCTCGATGGGCCGGGCTCCACATTTGTCCCAGTGCTGCACGGGCCCTCAAAGTTTGTTTATTCGCGGAATGCAGTGTGTGATGAAAACGTGTTAGTAAGTAACCCCCCTCTCGACTAATAATAATCAAATGAAACTGATTGGGACGTCGGAACACATTGTGGACTTTTGGGAACGCGTACCGGTGCCATTTACGCACGGAACATGCTCGCGCGACGCTGCGTTTTAGCGCACCGGGAGCCTCGATTGCAACTCTTCAGAGAGTAGGTGTCGGTGTACAACACAACAAGAGCTGAATTACAACGACCTTAATGCAAGAGCGAAGGACGGACTACCGAGTTTTAGAGAGAAGAAAGTTGGTTGGTGATCGCGGAGGTTTGAGTTGTGGGCGTCCAAGCAGTCCACATCTACAGGAGGGGAAAAAAGACAAGAGAAACTGTGATCGCTGCTTGATCAATGTGAAAGATTGAAAGATACTGTCGCAGGCATTGACTCGAGACGCTGACATTCCCCTGTAGTAGTCAAGATAAGCTTTGACTTGGCTAACAGAAGGGGTTAAACCGTATCTAAAGGGAGTTTGGAAAACCCAGCCTTTCTTCCCCATACGGATCAACTCATTGGGTGGGAGCTGAGAGAGAGACAAGAGTCCCCAGCAAATCAGGAGCTAATTGATTAAAGAGACTTCATTTGAATAGGAGGGGGGCTGGCGAGGTGCCAATCGCCTTTCAAAGAAGCCCCCCGTATGATTAATCGCAGAGCATTATTGAAAATCATAACGGGGCACATGCGCGGTGGATTGGCTCTATTTACGTAATTTTTGAGAAGGTTTTGTAGTCATTTTTTTTATTCTTTGCCTGCTGATGTGCCAGCCAGCATGTCGCGGAGGAAACAAGCGAAGCCGCAACACTTCCAATCCGACCCTCATCTGCCTTTATCGGAGCACAATGGTGAGTCCACGTAACCTATCGCCCCTTTTATCCAAGCACCATGAATATCTCACTATCTGGGCTGTTTTATCGTGTCTGTAGCAACATCTGACGGTTAAAGTTCATACTTTGAATTAGACTTTTTATTATTGTTTTGGTTTTGTTTCTTTGATAATTCCATGGTCTTGGTGTTGGAAGTCTGAAGCCTACCACTTTGTCAGTGTTACTCAGGCTTTACTTAAATTCACTTTATTCCAGTTCTAAGATGAGTTTTGAACTTTTATATTTTTTCGAAACACTCCATTATAGGTATTATACAAACTGAACTCTACAATATAAGCAAGTTAAATCGGCTATAATTAGGAAAGTAGCCTACATTTTCCCTAAAGCGTGTGTGTGTGTGTGTTAAAAGTTTCGAAACTTTTTAGTATCCACTTCAGCTTTAAATCGTGTTTTTAATCTGAAGTTGAAACTCTCCTGTAATGAGTATCCGGCTCACTTTCGGTGCTCTCCGGGGCTTCCCTGGGTTTAGCGTTCCGCCTGTGCCTCGACATGGACCACCCTGTCGCTCCGGCCCAGACTCCAACTTTCCCTGGGTCCCGGACATTTTCCCGAAATTCCCCCTATCCGCGTGTTGCAGTCCCGCGCTGTAAACATACATCGTACAATGTTTTTTTTTTTTTTTATGAAATTCAGTGCCAGTTAGTCATTGCCTGTTTGAACACGAACGTGCTTTATTGCTAAAAAGAAAAGAGGACAGAGTGCTCTAAAGAGCGCAGATGAACACACATCCTGATCCTGGAAATATCCCTCGGGTTTACTCATCGTTTACACTTTTTGTTTGTTCAGATAGCAGCATAGAGAAGTGAAGTCGTATGCACTCTGAGCCACACATGCACACACACACACACACACACACACACATACACACACACACGCGCGCGCGCGCGCGCACACACACACACACACACTCGATGTTATTATAAAATAATTGATAGTTTTCTCAACTAAAATCAACATTGATAAATAGTCTTGTTATTTTTTACTTTAACGCGTTTAGAAAGCTAAAGATGATCTTTGGCCTGCTGTGAATAATAGAACTACGATGAATATTTGTTTGCGAAGAGAAATACTCTCTTTTAACGGTGCTGTAATAACGGTGCCTAATATGTGAAATCAGTCTGTACAAAGATTCAGAACTGGAAATCCAGGACTGTGTATACTGGAGCTCAGAGGTTCAGAGGCCACCCATATCCAGCTGTAGTTTTTAGTAGATTTTAGTTGAAATCCGAATATAACCCTAAAAGCAAAACGGCATGATAACATTGTAGAATAACGTTATTGACCGCTGGATTTCGTAACAGGACGTTGCGTTGATACGTGTATTTTTGTTGACCGACTTTTTGAATGTTTTATCAAATGACTCATTCACAAGAAAATAATCGTTATTTGTTTTTCTGTATTTTTAAGAAATGTTCTTAATTTAAATGGAGGCCTATATTTGCTCTGTCGTGCAGTCTGATCGAATTTTACACATGTTCATTATTTTAATTTGTATAAAAAATAACACATGCCAAAAAGAAAAAAGAAAATACAATGATTCATTACCTTTGGCATTTGCTCGTCCTGTTGGATAAGGCCTATGCATTGAATATATGCCATGTAAATACTCTCATAGCCACATTTTAGTTTCTGCCTGAAAAGCATGTGCAGGTAATTTGAAATAAACACTTGCTTCTTTTAGGACAAAGTCGTCTATAGAAGGTATTTGCAGCCCTTTTCACGTGATTTTTAGGAACTTGATGATTAATGCAAAACCTAATTCCCTAGGGCTGTTTTTTTCTGCAGTTTCATTTAAATCTAATCAACTTAGTGAAGAGTTACTCTTGTCACAGACTCTGGCAGGCTGCAGAACACAACATTTCTTAATTATGTCCAATACTATGCCACATGTTAAAATTGTTTCAAGTGTCTTGTGTGTCTAATTATAAAGGTATGGACATGTTGTCTTTAGATTTTTGGGGGGATTTAGCTCAGTCCTCATAGCTAATGTGCTGTGTCTTCTGCAGAGTTGTGGTAGTCGGAAGTGAAAACAGAAAGTCATTGTATTTGGAGCTGAATATCAGTGATGCTGAGGGCCATAGTTACTGGGAGGTCGGAGTGAGAGCCAGAGGGTGGGATGTTTAGCTGTTTTAACCTTTGCCAGTGTCCCTCTGTGAGTTCAGGGCCCAGTGTGTTCCTCTCTCGGCCTCGCCATTGACCCTGCTGGTCGGAGCTGCAGGCGGCCCAGCGAGGCCTCGGCTTTTCATTTAAGTGTGTGTGTGTGTGTGTGTGTGTGTGTGTGTGTGAGTGTAAGGCCTTATCAATGTTGTGACCATCCCCTTTTGCCCTATCAGAGTGGCCCCCCTAGAGGGGAGATTGGCCGGTCAGCCCACTTTGCACTGTTGTTCCCTGCAAACAGAGAGTGCAGTTGCTTGTCATTTTGCCAGTGTTTATGTGGTACAAGTCTAGGTGTAGCCTGAAGGACATGCTTTGCCTTTTTCCCTCCCCTTGGGCTTTAAGCATGTCACTGGGGCAGAGCTTCCTAGATTTGAGTCTTGTCCTGGACCACGGCGGCTTTAGTGGAACCCCATCTAGTGTTCAGTGGGATGAGTCCTGAGGGCTGGAGACGATGAGAGCAGAAACCCTCCTGAAGTTACAAGTGTCAAGAGGCTCACAGAGCCCTCCTGCGAAAAAATAATGTAGGATCTCTCAAAGTTCTCTGTCAACTTTTTTGACTACTCCTTGTTTTCTTGTCTCTCATTTTCTGACTTTGGTCAGTCTCTTTGAGACTCTGTCCTCTGCTCTTTGTCTCTCCTGACACCCTTTAGCCCTGTGCACTGCTTACATTGTGCTTTTGATAGAGATTCTATGGAAGTTTTACAGACTCCATCTTTACACCAGCTTGACTTTATCTTAACTTTAATTGGAAGTTAATCCTTGCTATTTTGGGAATTAAGCCTAATGCTAGCATCTGTGTTGTTTGCTATACTAGTCCTATGTGGACAGTGGATTTGTACTCATGCATTCATTTAGTTTGGATCCTTTTTTAGCGTGAAGTAAAACATAGTATTGCACATTGCATATCTGTAGGCGTGCACGCATTTAATTTGATGAAATACGATTCTTATGTTTTGCGGCTATGGGGGCATTATTATTATTCTTTTCTTCCAAATTCCAAATTTAAGATATATTTGGTGAAGAGGAGACTGTCCACTGCTGCACTGCACAATTTTGATGAAAGTGTTTTGCGCTAGTTCCTTTATTAGTAAAATAGAATGCACAAATTATTTTTGGCCGAAGTATCATCTGTTATCTCTTTCATGTTTTCCTTAATTTTACATAATTATATATAGTTTGTTTATTGTATTTTTTGCATTTGCATGTTAAATGTGTATTATTGTGAATTGTTTGATTTGTAGGATTTTTGAAAATGCTCACTACACAAAATGTTGGCATCTTTCTTTGGAAGTTATTTTAATCAAAGAAACACACTTAGGCCCTTTCTAAAGTATGTGTATGAGTCACATGGTGAATTTATTTAATTTCCGTGCACACCATTGTTTTTCAAATAGTAAATGCATGAATGCATGTATTTTTTCCTTATGATCTGCGTTGACTTTAGTGTGCACACACATATTTAATTTTTTTAATTAATTTTGCATCTTCCAGATGTTTGTTAGACAAAGGTTTTTCTTTTTTATGGCTTTATTTTTATTCCACTTTGTGTCATACAATTGGATTTTCTTCACAATAATTTCTGTACAGCCAGCATTGAGCAAAGCGAAAAGGTGTTTACTTAGTTCTTACATTTCTCACACTATGAATCAAACACGTTTTTTCTAAATTAGCGCTTGTGCTGTAGCTAGACGGGTGGGTGGAAGGGGGATTTAACATGAAAAGTTATCATTAAAGTTGAGTCTTCCCTGTTTGCATGGTTTGGTGGTGTGAGGGCCAGGGTTTACTGTCATGGAAACTTTGTGTTATCTGATGTCGCTGAGCAGAGAAACATTGAGGGAGATAATCCCTGAATTAAACAGGATCTGCTTTGAGTCGACTGAGATGAGCAGGGCCAGGCTGTGCCGACGATCCCCGCCGCTCCCATGCTGCGCGAACAATGGGAAGGCATCCTGTCTCTCTGTGGGGCAGGGCTGCACTTCTCTGGGTTTCATTTGCAAATGAATTCTTTGCCCTGATGAAAGTGTTGAGGGGTCAGAGCCACAATGAAAGGGATTCATAGAAAAATACAATTTGTAAATCAACTTGTATGTTAAACAGCAAGATTTTAGTGTGACAAAGAGAGAAAAGAATCAGAAAAGTCTGGAGCACAGCAGTGGCTCTGGGGACAGGGTGTCGTCTTTCCTTTTTCACTCCCTGACTCCTGTTTATCAAAATGGAAAATTCAAAAACACGTTTTTGTGCGCATTTGAAAGGCCGTCATTACTTTTGAATTTTAATCTCAATGACAACAGACACTGCTGTGTGTGTATTGCAAGATCTGTGAACTGGTGTGTCCAATTTCTCAGTTTTGGCAAGTTTGTTATGCATGCATTCTGATGATACCGCCCTCCACTTAAGTTTTGACCAAGTCATTTATTTAAACAAATAGGTTTTTACGTTGCCGCTTTCCCAGAATAATTCACTGATGAGTGTTTTTTCTATGGTTGCTAATGTTTTAGGTTCACCGTGTATTTACTATTATGGAGCAAATGTCTGCTGACATGTATATGTTATTCTTTTCATTACATTTTTGCCATGTCATACAATTTCATATGAATTTTTCTGCAATTTTTTCCTTTTTTGTTGTACTTGTTGTGGTTAGTCTGTGCATGTAACAGCCTAGACACCCCAGGCTCTGTTGTTCATGTCTCACTGTGACTGAAGCCTGAGTGGATACAAATTAGTTTAGTGACATAGATAACCTGTCCAAGATGCCTATAGTTGGCTGAAAATGAGCAAAGTTGACAGCAAATTGAAAGTCTAATAAGTCCTTCAAATGCTTGATTTGCGCCGAGTGGACAAGTAGACTTTGAAGGCCATGGAATATAGGAAATCAATGCCTTTCTATGAAATTTCATTAAGACCCAATGTCCTCACTTCACTCTATTCTATATTTTGATGGATTATCTGGAGAAAATGATTACCTTTGGTTGGGCTGATGAAACCCAGATGTACATCTTCAAAGATCACTTTTAAGCAATATTTGAGTAGTTCACATTGATTTTGTATCCCTTCTTATCGTGTTTCAGAGGCCACTGCATTGAATAAGGCCTTTTCTCATTTCTGTTGGCTTATTGTTGCCTTTGGATCGTTGTTTTTGTGAACACATCAAGGGGATAAGTGTAAAACTGATTAACTGAAGATTAACAACAATGGAATTTGAGGAGATAAAGCTGCTTCTTCAGCTGCAAAACATTTCTAATCACTAATCCTCTGTTTCCTCTTTTTCAGGGGACACAGAACTTTGCTCAGAGGACCCCCCCTGCAAGGAGTCAGACGCCAACGTCTGCAGCAGATGTTGTGCTGAGTTCTTTGAACTATCAGATCTTGAGGAACATCAGAAGAATTGCACTAAGAATCAGTTAGTTCTGATAGTGAATGAAAACCCCGCCTCCCCCACCGAAACTTTCTCGCCTGGGTCTCCACCCCATAATTCCGATGACCAGATGAATGACACAGCTAATAACACTGATCAAACAGAGTGCAGTGACCTTTTGGAGACTAACACTCTTGAAAAAGACGAATCCATGGACGTGGACGTTTCCGGAATGAGCAGTGGTCATGAAGAGGAAGGCAGTCATGCAGAGAGTGGGAGCCCCATCAACACAGTCAGCAGCCATGGTGGCAGGGGCAGCTCTGGCCCTGCAGCTGGTACTTCAGCTATCTCTGCCCCTCTACCTCAGCTCAGAAACCTGACTGACCTTGGAAACTTCTCCATGATCAATAGCAATGTCATAATTGAAAATCTGCAGAGCACCAAAGTGGCTGTGGCCCAGTTCTCCCAAGAGGCCCGTAACTCAGGGGGCCCTAGGGTGGCAGTGCCAGCCCTTATGGAGCAACTCCTAGCCCTACAACAGCAGCAGATCCACCAACTGCAGCTTATCGAGCAGATTCGCCACCAGATACTGCTCCTGGCCTCCCAGTCCCCAGAACTGCAGGTTCCCCAAACCTCTGCTCCAGGCACAATGGGGCCTGCTGCCACCCCACTGACCACACTCAGCTCACATCTCTCCCAACAGCTGGCTGCAGCCGCAGGCCTAGCACAGAACCTGGCTAGTCAGTCAGCCAGTATTAACAGCCTAAAGCAGCTGGCTGCAGCGGCACAGCTACCTCAGTCCAATCCAAGCAGCAGTGAGACATCTCAGAGCGTTAGCACACTGGGGCCATCAACAGTCAATACCCAGTCCTCTGACAAGCGGCCGAGTCATATGAGTAGCCTCCACTCTCAGCTCAGCAATTCATCGCTTACTAAGTCATCCACGCCAGCATTTGGAATGGGTAGCTTGTTAAGCTCTGCAGTGAATCCCCTTCTACCTCAGCCCCCACCTGGAAATCCTATGTTCTCCAGCTCTCTGCCCAATGTTGGCACCACCGTTGAGGAACTCAACTCTTTAGCAGCTTTGGCCCAGCAGAGGAAAGGCAAGCCGCCAAATGTCACTTCATTTGAACACAAGAGCAGCTCTGACGAGGCTTTCTTCAAGCATAAGTGCAGGTTTTGTGGCAAGGTGTTTGGGAGTGACAGTGCCTTGCAAATTCACCTGCGCTCTCACACTGGAGAGAGACCATACAAGTGTAATATCTGTGGCAACCGCTTCTCTACCCGTGGTAACCTGAAGGTGCATTTCCAGCGTCATAAAGAAAAATACCCACACATCCAGATGAACCCCTACCCTGTTCCTGAGCATTTAGACAACATACCAACAACCACCGGCATTCCATACGGCATGTCTATGCCCCCTGAGAAACCTGTCACCAGCTGGCTGGACAGCAAACCAGTTTTGCCCACACTGACTTCCTCAGTCGGCATGCTGCTGCCACCAACCATGCCGAGCCTGCCGCATTTCATCAAAAAGGAAGATCATTCAATAGCCATAACTAGCCCTTCTGCTGCAAAAAGTGTTTTAGGCACTGCTGAGCCTTCAGCTAAAAGTAATGATGGGTTGTCTGAAGAGGGTGAAGGTGCAACTCTGCCTACCTCAAATGGGAGAACTGAAGAAGGCAGCCACTCCTCAGTGTTCATGACAAATGTGAGCTCTGCGTCAGAGAGCACTGCTGACTACACAACATCTAACAGCCCGCCCATGATGACCAACCCACTTATGCCTCTTATGTCTGATCAGTTTAAGGCTAAGTTCCCCTTTGGAGGCATACTGGATCCTCTCCAGGGGTCAGAGACCTCTAAACTACAGCAGCTTGTGGAGAACATTGACAGGAAGGTGACAGACCCAAACGAATGTGTCATCTGCCACCGGGTGCTGAGCTGCCAAAGTGCTCTGAAAATGCACTATCGCACTCACACTGGGGAAAGGCCCTTTAAGTGTAAAATCTGTGGCAGGGCTTTTACCACAAAGGGAAATCTTAAGACCCACTACAGCGTCCATAGGGCCATGCCTCCTCTTAGAGTCCAACACTCCTGCCCCATTTGTCAGAAGAAGTTCACAAATGCTGTGGTTCTACAGCAACATATTCGCATGCACATGGGTGGGCACATCCCCAACACCCCTCTGCCAGAGAGTTACCCAGAGTCTATGGTCTCTGACACTGGCTCATTTGAGGAGGGAAACTTTGATGATCTGGACAACTTCTCTGATGACAACATGGAAGGAATGGAGGAGGGCCCTGATAGCAGTGTGCCAGACACACCTAGGTCAGCTGATGCCTCCCATGACAGTGTATGTAACTCCCCAGCCCACCTTGAAATGGCTAGCCAGGAGGGGCAAGAGAGAAATGGCCGAGATAATGTCTATAATAATGAAACAGAGGAGCTACATGTCAGCCAAATGAAGGCTATGACAAATGGCTTAGTTGAGGGGGATTGCTTCACCAATGACTCCTCGTCTCTGGGAGGGGATGTTGAAAGCCAAAGCACCGGGAGTCCAGCTGTGTCAGAATCTACCTCCTCCATGCAGGCGCCATCCCCCACTAGCATGCAGCCACAACCACGCAAATCCCCCAGCCTCGAAGAAAGGCACCAGAGGGCCTTATCCTTGGAGCACACCACTGCAAGCCTCTTGCACTCTCACCCATCCAACATTGGAGCCCTGGACCTGACATCTGTCAATTCCTCAAAAGACCCCTTGGGTATGTTATTCCCCTTCCGGGAACGTAGTATCATCAAGAACACATCCTGTGACATCTGTGGGAAGACCTTTGCTTGTCAGAGTGCCTTGGACATTCACTATCGAAGCCATACCAAAGAACGACCATTCATTTGCACGGCCTGTAACAGGGGTTTCTCCACCAAGGGCAACCTCAAGCAGCACATGCTAACCCATCAAATGAGAGACCTGCCCTCACAGCTCTTTGAGCCGTCAAACACCAGCCTGTCCTCCAGCCCAACCCCTTCCCTACTCTCTGTGGGCTCTCTTAATAAACCAGAGGTCAACGGCTTTCTGCATGGATTCCACCCAGAGAACAAGGACCTACCCTCTGGCTTGGCCACATCATCTGCCTCCACTTCCCCTGTGCTTTCCGCTGCGCCGCCACGCAGGACACCCAAGCAACACTTCTGCAATGCCTGTGGGAAGTGTTTCTCCTCCTCCAGTGCTCTACAGATCCACGAGAGAACCCACACAGGGGAGAAACCCTTTGCCTGCAGTATCTGTGGTCGGGCTTTTACCACCAAAGGAAATCTCAAGGTAAATGTTGAAACATCCAGAAAACGGTTGGTCCCCTTAAAGTTGGTGCATGAGAATTTGTAAAATATGAGTCTCAGAGCTCCTATTTAGTTTCCTATGGCTAACTTATCTTAGTGGAAAGGCTGAATCACACAACTAATATGATTATTAGGTAGGAATTATAGAATGTAATAAGCTAAGAATGATTCAGTGCACAGAATTAATTATCAGAGGTAATCATTGTACGTTAGGTCAGTCTGTAGTTTTCCACAACAGACTCTGTGAAAACTGTCACAGGCATAAATCATTGAGAAAGGGATCCTGCTCAATGATCTACAGAAACTGGGGAGAATGTGAACTTAATTATGTGAAACTTAGGATAATTATTATTTAGTGCGTCAATCCGTAATCCTAGAGAAGGAATTTGGGATGAATGTTAATTTTTAATTTTGAAAGCTCTGGCTTTTGGTTGAAACAGTTTTTTTAAAAAGGTATCTGCATTTTTGTGTTAAAGTTTCTCCAGTAAAGTACACAGAAAGGTCTCTGAACTTTTTTGTAGTAGGTTGTACATAAAATACCTTAAAACACAATTAGTTGAATATATCTTTAAAGGACTATGAAGCAGAAAAAAGGAGAAAAAAAATGTATTGTCTTTGTCATGGAAAGGGTATTGCCAGAGGTGAAATGTCACATGCAATACTGGCGATAGCAATGAAACTGGACAGTGCAATTTTACCCCAAGCCCTGTGGTTCCCTTGTGAGATGAGCAAATTAAGGTTTAGATTAAACAGCATGTATCAGTCTTTCCAAAATAAGTTGTTTACACCATGCTGGTACCTCTCACAGCATAAGCAACTAACTGGTCTGCTGCACACAGGGTGTGAAGCTATTTTAATTTGGAGTCAAGCATTATTATTATTTTTTCCATTGCATCATCTCATGTGCAGCTTTTGTGGCCTAGTTTATAAACATCACTAATTGTCATCCCTCTCATTGCTCTGTCTCTCTCCTCCCTCCCTTTTGTTCCCCTTTTTCTCTCTCCTCCCTCTCTCTGTGTAGGTCCACATGGGCACACACATGTGGAACAGCGCTCCCGCCAGACGTGGCCGCAGGCTTTCCGTGGATGGGCCAATGGCCTTCCTTGGTACCAACCCAGTCAAGTTTCCTGAGATCTTCCAGAAGGACATGGCATCAAGGGCAAGCAACGGGGACCCGGCCAGTTTCTGGAACCAGTACGCTGTAGCCTTCTCCAACGGCCTGGCAATGAAGACAAATGAAATCTCTGTCATCCAGAATGGAGGCATCCCACCCATGTCAGGCGGTGTGGGAAATGGGGGTAGCTCTCCCATTGGTGGCCTGACCGGCAGCCTAGACAAGTTACACAGCATGGAACCCAATGCTGCTCTTGCTGGTTTGGAGAAAATGGCCAACACAGAGAACGGGGCCCACTTCCGCTTCACACGCTTCATAGAGGACAATAAAGAAATTGTCACCAGTTAGAGTGTATGTCCTCAGTTGCGCACAGACAGATGAAGATGCCTGAAGGCACACTGTACACATATGTAGTCACACAGAAGAAAAGAAAGAAAGAGAACAAGACAGGGACAAAATCAACTGAACTGCTTTGCTCGCCATTAAATCTTTACGAACATGAGTGTGAAGACAAGTTGCTTTTTTTGTACAATGTACATGTTATAGTTTTATGGAGCTTATTTATTAGCGATTATAACCTTGCTTGAAACCAAGTGAAAGCATTAACAGTTAGGTTTTTGTTTGTTTTGAAGTCAGAATGGGTATGTATGGGTGCTTAAAAAATGTGCTTTTGAAACTTAGAATATCTGGGTAGATAACCTTACCTTGGCATTAAGTTATTTTCTGTCTGTAGTAGCTATAACCGAACTGTCGATGTTCATGTGATGCATTAGCCCTGTTATAAGCAAACAGACTTGCTGTAAATAATGTACACTGATCTTCTGTAGTTGGTCTAACATCTGTGTGTTCATGCCCCCTTCTCCTTATCAAAGCAAAACAATGAAATTCAGGCAAGGGACTAAATGATGTGGTAGTTCCTTTCTTTCAAATTGCTATTTACCTTTATTTTATTTAAGGAAGACAAAACAGTGAAGTTTGTTACATGTCAAGGGTTTCTTTAGTGATAACTTGTTCTGTTGTTACCGTTTCTGTGTATTGTACTTTCTACTTTTTGTTTACTTCCATTTTTTTTCTGAAGCTCTTTTTTTCGTTGCTCGTATTTTGGTGTTGTTGAAAGCAAGACAGAAGGGAACATTCGGTCTGGCCTATTTCCTGGCTTTTGGAACTGAGACAGCCAATCAAATGAGCAGGATTCTCCTTCAGTTTCTCAGCTGGATTTCCACGTTGCTGCTATGTCCCAGCATCCTCACCGACATCAAGTGCAAAGTTATGTGTTGAAGCTTCTGTAAATACGTTCAGACGTGGAAATACAAACTCCCTCGTAAGAAAATGTACATAGAGCTCACACGAGAGAAGTCCATCACGGCCAGGGGACAAAATGATAGTGTTTTTATAAATATAAATATATATTGGGTTTGACAACCTTCGGACTGTTACATGCACTTTCTTGGAAAGTTGGAAGATCTTTATGGGTCCAGTTTCTCTACACTTTAATACCTACTAACAACTAAGATACTGTAATTCTTTACTCTAATAATCAAATACATCAGTTTTCCAAAAGAAACATTGTGTGTGTGCTTTTATTCCCTTCTTATTTGTCACATCATTTGAAAGATACTAATACTCATTTTCACACATCAAACATTGATTTGTGTGAAAGAAGAGCAGAAATAATAATAATAATAATAATAATAATAATAATAATAATAATAATAATAATAATAATAATAATAATAATAATAATAATAATAATGTGTGCCCAGGGCCGTCATGCAGCTTGTGCAACTCTTTTCAGTTTCACTGACAAGCAGTAGAAGCAGACACGGCCTTGGATACAGTCATTAATGGTGTGAGCTTCCCTGCTCTTTAATTTAAAATGATCACAGTTTTAACCTCACAATTTCCGCTGCCGATGCTCAATTAGTCGCTAATCCTCGGAATCAAGTAGATTCGAGGCTTTTTACGCGGAAAGGAAAAGCTTCCCTCCTACCTTTTATGTATGCACGTTCACCAGATTGGAATAAAAAAAGGTCTCAGCAGGGACACATTTCATTTCGTCTGGACCGGAAAGTTAAGACACAAACCAGCATTATTAAGGTGTAATGCAGTCGGCATTTTATAGTGTATGTCTTTCGAGTATTTTTTCAAAATCTTTTTTTAAACATACGTTCATTTATAAGAATGTGACGATCTAATTATTTGTCACAAAGCCTCAAAAGAAGTTGTCAAAACGATCACACGGTTATCCGGATAAAGCCTTTGACGGGTTTGAAGGCATTTGCCTTGCCTTTTTTTATTCAAACCGAAAATGTTCCCCTTTTGTATTTCAACAGCTGCATTTAATTTAACACATCGTTGCACATCCTGCAATACAGGATCTGTTCATTTCTGTCCAGCATCGCCGGCGCTCTCCCCTCCTCTTCACAAAGCCGAAATCCCCAATATTTACGTTTTATATTTCAAGACGTCGAAGCTAAATGATCCTTGCCCACAGTGCCTGTTTTCTTTTTAACAGTCACATCTGTTCCCCTGAGCTCTGTTTGTGCAGCACATCGGCTTCCTGAGAGATTCCTTCAAAGGACAGAAAGAAACATAAAACTGCTCCACATTCTTACTGCTCTGCTAATTATGACAAATACTTCATACATTTACAACTTGAACTTATTCTACTTCTGCGTTTCCTTTGCCTTTTCTTTAATTAGTATAAGGCTATTATTAATATTATTTGCTGTTGTTATTGCTGTTTTATTGTCATTTCCAAGACATTATTTTTAATGGTTTATTTTATTAGAAATAAAAGTAAAATGTGAAATGAGAAAACAAAAAATAAAATTCCAACATAAAAGATTCACAAAATTCTTAATAACTGCAGTAGTGTTACAGGAATACTTCAACCTCGAAGTTATATACATTTTTGTATTGTTGTTTAAATCATTTTTTTCTGTTCTATTAACAGGTGAATCAGAAATATACAGGAGTAAATGCATGCTTTATCTGTGTGTGAGTAGTAGTCCCACCAATAAGCATGGACTGGGCTCTTCCCTCTTGGTTCCACGCTTAAGTATCGATTGAGCTGTGCAGTATTACAGAAACACTTGAATCTCAGGTGGCAGGAATGTGTACAATTGATCTCTTCCACTGTGGCTCCCAGCAGTGGCTTTTTGCTCCACAACACAGAGCACCACAGGAAGAGCTGGGGCAAACACACTGAAACACAATCGCTACAGACTAAGAGGGGCTGTCCCAGTCTGCCCTGTTCACTGTCACAATTTATTGTAGTGCTGTGAGTCTCATCCACTGCTCTGTGTGCTTTTCGGGTGCAGAGATTATGTACACTTTATATTATAAACACACTCATAGGAGAGATGAACACGCACTGCATGTCAGCTTCAAACAAACACATTCCTGTCTAGGCTATTTTGATTCATTCTTGACATTTTATCTAATGTGTTTTTATTTTAGTGTTGGTTATTTTTTCCCCGTCTGAGCTAAATGGCTTGATGGCTTTTTGCTGCAGTGTCTGGAGAGGATGGGAACCATCAGTAAAGAAACATTACTCTCTTTAGCTGTAAGCCACTCCTGTCCACTTACTGTACACTTGAAGGTTCATTAAAGGCTTGGCCTTAAGTAAGGGCTGTATGCACAGCTGCCACACTGCAAAAATAAGATCATTTGTTTCCAGTGTAACTTAACTTCTGTTAAGGGAATTATTTTGTACTTATTATTGTGTTGTCTAAATGTTTTTTATGAGTTGGAAATTTCATAATGACACTAAATGGCTTCATGGGTATTTTAAATTTGAAAAAAAAAATGTATAGCACATGCCATCCATGTAAGACACACATTGGGAATAGAATAATTTGTTACTCTAACAAAACTAAACTAAATGGCTTGAGAAACAAATGTGTGTGTGTGTGTGTGTGTGTGTGTGTGTGTGTGTGTGTGTGTGTGTGTGTGTGTGTGTGTGTGTGTGTGTGTGTGTGTGTGTGTGTGTGTGTGTGTGTGTGTGTGTGTGTGTGTGTGTGTGTTCCCTCTAATATGTCAGGAGAAAAGGCAAAAAGAAAAAAAGTAAAACATTAATGAAACATTTATCAAACTGCTTTTTGACTCATCACCAAGCAGCATCAGGGGGATTTAATTCAGGAGTAAAACCTGTTTAACATCTCTTGTTTCTACCCTCCACAGTCCTTCATTGTGCAGGTCAGGTTGAGATGAAGCTGCATGAAGGCGATGTTGGGAAGATGGGACCCCCTCCCACATCTTCTGCCTTCTGCTGTCAGCCCTCCTGAGTCGATACAAACCGTAGCCTGGGGCCCGGCCTGGACTCCCCACTGAGGTTCTGGCCCACCGCTGGGAGATCAAAGACCCGCAGAGAACAAATGGTGAGCCTCATGTAGCCGGCTGTGGTTCACTTTCCCCGGATGCAACGCCACACCTGCCCACTCTGTCAATCACACGCAGGTAATAGACCTGCTCAGAGGCCTATTTCCTGCAAAAACACACTTCTCTGGTGTGTTTATGTTGAAAAATATCAGTCTAAATTATACTGTAAGTTGAAGCCCTAAAGTATGACTATGCCGTAAGATTCTCACTGATAATTGTTTGGCAGTTTTGTGCTGCCTTTAATTCCCCTAATATGGCCTGTGTTTGTATTTTATTGTATTAAAAAGTGATTATTTATTTTGTATAAGCCTCTAATTTGCTTTGTCATTTTCCTCCAGCCATTTCATGCTGGTTTAGTCTTCCTGCGGCTCTTGTCGTGCTTCCTGTGGAAAATGGAGCCTGTCTGCAGCGTGTACACAGCTGGTTGGAAGACAAGACCTCCAGATTGTAAGTACAAACATGGAGCGGGATTTTTTCAGGCCTGTACACTCTCACAGTTATCACAAACGAGCAATCAAAGTCTTCTAGGGAATATCCATCCTGCTCAAAACCAGACAGTTTTTTTTCTTCATTCTGCTCCTGTTTGCTTTCCATTGAAGTTGTACTTTGGTTTATTGGTATTGTCTTTGCATGGTTTATTTTTTATGGCACAGCAATCTGGAGACTGTCCAAATGTCAATGTCATTTATCTTGTAGTTCATCCGCTCCTTCGCTTTGAGTGGTGAGAAAGAGAGGCAAAGACCCATATTGCATTTCATGACCTATTGTGTCAAATGAGTACCCAGACAAACAGGTGGGAGCCCTAATGTGAGCTCTTGGTGGACCAGACTCACCAAACTAGAGGCTCCCTGGCCTATTCTTTAATAAGGCACTCATGCTTGCAGGACGACCACAGTGCTCTGTTTCCCTCATCATCAGATGGGAACCTTCAGGGATGCTAATGAACATACAGTGAGGGTTTGTCTCACGCACAGTGCTCCCGCTATCTGCGTCTCCCAGTTTATCATCACCACTGAAATTGCAAGCCCGTTTTACTGGGCTTTTACTACAAGGGGGACATTTACCCCATTGTGATGCTAATTCTTTAAAATGTGATGTCTAGGGTTTGTTCTTTCAGGTCAAGATAGGTTTATGAGACTGGGTCTTTTGTCAGACTACAAGCACCTTTTTTGTAATCACAGAAAACCCTGCAGTCAAGGGCTGTCCTTATTGCCCCGAAAGGCAAATTTAATTTAATGTGCATTTCCATTTTAAGATGAATCACGTTTCCTTGTTTTGTACAGTAGAATGGAGACAGATCGTCTTTCTTTGGTTTTAAAGAACAGCTTCAAGATTAAGTAGGCTGATTGTGGCCCTTTCACCATCAGAATTACGGTTGGTAACCCTAGCCAAGCCTGTCTGCTCTGGGGCTGAAACACACACAGAGTTGGGGACACTCTCTGTTAATGTCATCTCACAGATTCAATTTCCTCATCGCAATCTTACCTCGAGTCCCACAACCTCTGACACATATTCTTATTCTTTCTCACAGTGTCAAAGCATGCTAGTGAGATGGAAGATATTCCACGGCTACAGAGATATTGATATTGAGCGTCAGGATGGGGTGTCAGAGTGACTAGGAAGAAGCCCTTCAGCCGCTTGTCAGGTGTGTTTGATTCCATAGGAGCTCCAGAGAGATGTCTTGAGTTTATTGAATTTGTCATTTTCGGCCTGGGAGTGAAAAGGGCACCTGTGTGCTGCCGTAAGCCCCCGCACCAGGACCGCCACCCACATCACATGATGACAGCTGATGTGCAGGGACAACCCTGAAGCTGCTGGAAAAATTTAAGCAGTCCATCAGCCTGTGCGTACATTATTCATCAGGGAAAAAGCTGAAAGGATAGTTACTTTGTCAATTTTCTCATAAAAGCCTCCTCGGGCACAAAAAAGTCACCCGTGGTTACAGCAAGAAAAACTTAGCTATTTTGGAGGCAGGTTCAGAAAACTGTTGTAGTTGTGGATACTGGCCACCCACATCAGTGCTAGATCAAAGCAATGGCCTGCTACAGTGGCTGAATATTCAGTGACGTTATTATAGTGTGCTAGGTTCCTCTACTCACGGTCACTTACTGTGGGAAAATGAGGAAGGTCTGATAGAGATTTTGCTCAGTTGTCTTTTATGGGATTTTGGGCTGCTGTACAGTGTAGCTAACAGGTTAAAATCACAGTCCTGCCACCCACTCATTTAAATACTCCTCACTTCTTTAGTCAAGGTTGGTTTTCTCATTGGACATCTTGTTGTGGGCGAGAGGAAAATGGTTTCCTCTGTGAAATGTGTAATCAAATGTTAGATAAGAAATGCATTAGGTCATGGCAATTCCCACAGTGTGCTGCTTGATATGGAGATGTGTGTGCACGTGTGTGTCTGGGTGTATAACTCAATTGCACCACCAGAGTTAGATGGTTAAATCCCACTGAGTCCGCCAGTGCTAAACCTGCATCATTCATCGGATTAAAGCATCCACTAAATGGCATATTTTATGAGTACATGATTTCATGCACGTGTTAGTGTGTGTGTGTGTGTGTGTGTGTGTGTGTGTGTGTGTATGTGTGTTGTATAGTGTGCTGTCAGTGCCTTTTTGTACATGCCTTCCTCATGCTCAGTTAAGTTTGTGCCACCTGTGATTAATAAGAGATATCCCAGATCCAGCAGGTTAATGTTTAATCAATCAACTGGGAAAGAAGCCTCTAAACGGCCTAGTTTATTTTTAAGCACGGCATCACATTAAATGCACAGAGGTTTTCACGCAGCCAAAAGTTGTATCAATCAGTGGTGAGAATATTTTACACCAGGCCTATAGGCTTGTTTTCATATCTGGGAAAAGTAAGAAAGTTGTTCAGCTATCAAGAACATAATGTGAAATGAAAGCGCATGATGAAGTGATTTTAAGGGCTAAAATAGCACAAAGCCAGGTCAACATGTACCGCAAGTGTCAGTGTAAAATTCCAGCTCATATCAAAACAAATGTTTTACAGAGATAGTGGTGCAATTTTGTTTCTTTCCCTCCTTCCCCATATAAGTAATATTGGAAACACTTCCACTGTGTTTCCGCTGTGAGCTGCTACTGTGTGACTTGGCTGAAGCACTTGCGCTATGAAATCAACACCCCACTCAGCAATAATGCTCTCTGAGGCTTGGCCAGTTTACTAAATAATCGATCCAAATAAAAGCAGCAGATAAAATTGACTGACCCTCATATACTTAATTATTGCAGCTATTTGAGCAAATAGCATTTTTTTCAGGATGCTGTGTGTCACAGGCCATCAATATTCCTTTAATCGCTGTTAGTTATTGCCCTACTTTGTTACTGCTGTGGATGGCCAGTCTCCAGTGGTCAGTCTGGCCCAGGGCAGTGAGGGAATGAGATGCTAAATGGTTGCGCAAACAATTTGATTATGTTGTTTAATTCCCGTCATATAGATCTGCTGGGCCTGCTGATGCACTCATTTCTGTGAGGCTGCACAGCAGAGTGCTGACCTGCCTACCTCACACCACCGGCCCTGAAAGAGCTGGTTTTTCCTCCATGGCCTCAGGATCAATAGTGACTGCTCCCTGGGTACGATGTCTCCACCTCTTACCACTAACCTTTTAGCTTTTGTATGATGGAGCCAGAGATGCTCACAAGTCTCTGAGCTAGAGTCCAAGTCAATTTCCAAGTCTTTGAGCTAGAGTCCACATATTCTGCATTCAGCACTTCTTTTGTTTGGACCTTGTTGTATAAAGTTTTTAAAGCCAAAGCATATGATGGATGGCACAGCAGCTGCCGGTGCTGTTGACATGTTTGTTGTCCTCTCTTACGTGTGGCCACGCGCAGCAGATACGCTACGTACTATGTGTTACATAGGGAGGTTATAGGTTACGCAGGGAGGGGAATAACATTCATCCGACGTATCCTGAAAATAAAGACTCTTCATGAGTCCTGCATCTTGAGTCCGAGTCGAGTATGAAGTCTTTTGAGGCCGAGTCTCAAGTCAAGTCTGAAGTCACTGTGTGTGTGACTTATGTCCAGTACCCATCACTGGATTGCTCAACATCCAGTATGAGTCCAAATGTTGAAAGCTCAAGCATGTTGCGTTTGTGGCCTATTCCATAGGCCCCCGGTCCTTACATAGCTGAACCAAGGTGCTGTAATACAAGGAGAGCTGGGGGTTAACTCTCCACACCAAAACAGACCACCTCAGCCAAGTGAAAAATGAGAAATGAGCAGGGCAAGCTCTCAGGCCCAGTTGCCCAGTTCCCGAAATTAACATTTCAATTCAAAACCAATAATAACGCATTGTGTCTGGCATGAATGAGTGCTGCTGCTAAGGGAAGGCGATACCTCCTGTTCCTGTGTCAATGAAAAAGCTCCTTCATCTTCTGCTAAAGGGCCCACACAGTCTGAGGTCAGCCAGTCAGTCTTGGTTACACTGCACAGGCATGCCTGGGTGGACGGCTTGAGCTTCCCGGTGCCTTTACAAAAGCCAGGAACTACAAACACTCGCACACACACACACACACACACACACACACACACACACACACACACACACACACACACACACACACACACACACACACACACACACACACACACACACATGCATACACATACATACACATACATTCACAGAAACACTCATGTCATGCTCTGCCTAAGGTTGATGGCTCTCAGGTTTTGCCAAGTACTACTTAGCACATTGAGAGAAAAGTACACTTTGTGTTCTTTGAAAGGAGTTGCAGCAACTAATTGCGATATCATATGACCATTTTAGCCTTGGCAGCATATTATGATTTGTAACATAATAATTATATGTAGGTAA
The DNA here is from genome assembly GCA_023631565.1 of Gymnocephalus cernua. Lineage (NCBI taxonomy): Eukaryota > Metazoa > Chordata > Actinopteri > Perciformes > Percidae > Gymnocephalus > Gymnocephalus cernua. The sequence continues at coordinate 6,115,629 of CM042426.1, read as the reverse complement.
ATAATCTCTACATGTGCATTCCACTTACTTTTCAGCCTTCTGCTGGTCTGTTAGGGATGCATTCATACAGTTGGGACACCTTATCTAAGATAGATCTAAAACGTGTTATATCTTGAGTGTACATACTGTATGTCTCTGTTCATGTCAAAACCTCTGATACGCTCATTGACAGGAGATCTCAGGCAGTCAGAAGGGGCTACAAACACACACACATTGTTGGAGGTTTTAGGGCATCTTGGCTTTTGTGAAGGGGATTGGGAGCCAGGCTCTGTGGCTCTGCCAAGAAGGTGTCAGAGCCGACCTCTGTTACATGCTCCCCTCCATCAGAGAGCAGATTACCAGTCTGGGAGGTGAGAGAGAGGGACACAGGGCAATTTCAAGAGAGCAATGTGGCTATTTTTTACAGAGACTGAAGGGGTGCGAGAGCCTATCTGCTAGCTGTCTGCTCCAAGCGATGCAAGCTGTGTTAGTCTGAGTGATTCCTAACATGTACTGCACTGTCTACGGTCAGGAGGCTTGACTGGGTGGGGTAATCTTCCATCACTGATGTTTCACTTTTCTATGCTAGTATATATGGGGTTGTACACTAAACACATTGGTTAGGGATTGTACCACCAATAAAATCTCATAAGTTGAGACAGACAGTCACTGTTGATATGAAAGACATTCGGGAGCAGGCAAGCCAGGAGAGTGAGTATTAGCCTTGTTGATCAGGAGGATTATACATCATTATCATAACTATGCATAAATCTACAACATTTAGCTAAGATGTCATAGAAATGTCTGTTTCTCAACTAATTAATGGTCTAACCAAAGCAGCTATAACTACTGTTAAAACACCTGCAGCACAACCATTTATTATCACTGAAATATGATGTGGTGTCCAGCCAGCCAGTGTAATTGCAATGTATATATTTCTACTACTTCATAATTGACCTTATAATAGGCTTGAAAATTATACAGAGACAGGAGTAATGTATGTGATGAATGTAAAATGAAATGACCACAAACGTGTGATGTTTATGGATATATTTGAACTAGCACAAAAAAATGTACTATGTGAATGTGTGTAGGAAAAACATGAATACAACTTTTCCTTTTTATGTTAAAGTAAAAAAAAATGCAGCACAGCACCCCATATAACATGTCCGTTATTCAAAAACCACTGTTATTGTGCCTTTTTGTGAAAATGCCTTGACTGGCCAAGGCAGCGTCTTTTGGCTGGCTGTGATGACATCAGTGTTCCCAGCAAAGAGGCCAGCTCCACTAATAAGGTGCTGCTGGGATTGCTGCCCGCTTAGGTTGTCAATGAGTCTGTCTTGATCCGAGGATTAGGCCACTCGTTCCAATTACAGCCTGGTGCCTTGAGGTTTGTCAGGCATTGACACAGACGCTTGTCGATGGCCCTGGTGCATATTCCAGGACCCTGCTGAGTGACAGGCGCCAAGAGACGATGGCTCACTGTGTGCGTGCGCGCGTGTGTGTGTGTGTGTGTGTGTGTGTGTGTGTGTGTGTGTGTGTGTGTGTGTGTGCGCGTGCAATGCGTGTGACATGTGGTGTGTGTATACGTGTCTGTACGTGTCTATCATTAGTTTCTTATCCATGTCATAGCTCTCAGCTGAAAATCAACCTGTCCTACTGTACATATACTATGAAACACAAGGTAAGATAGTGTGTGTGAGTGTCTCATTTCAAAGATATCGACTCTTCATGACAGTCTATCATAAACACATGGAGGTTCAAGAATACAAACATTAGACTGGTGATGTATCGAGACTATCTTACCCTGAAAAAATGCACACATAGGTTGTATAAGAGCGAGTTATAAAAGTGTGTTTCAAACAAACACAGGACTTTTACCCAGGAGACCTGGGTTTGTGCCTGGTTTAAAAATAAAAGTAAACAGTGAGGTTTTATTTTCAACTTTACAGAACAAACGGAACTACGTCACATTCTGCATCACATGCGTAACCAGAAGTGATGTAACTTAAGAGTACTGATTTTAATCCCAACCCTGATCTTTTTTTAAAGTGACTATTTGTAACTTTTAAATGTTTCTGAAACAATGTGTGCAATGTTCCATCTGATGATCATAATTGACCTGTAACAGCAAACAAGACTAACAGTGTAAAGAATGCTATTTTTATATAGTTTTTATTAATGCCTCTGCCTGGGTCCGTTTTTTTACAGCGAAGTCACAGAATGATTTACGGCAGGCAGATGGCGCTATAGAGCACACATTCGGACGGGTCACAGATTTCGGCTAAATACCGAAAAAACCTCTGTTATTGTATCCAGCCAGGTAAACGGTAGCAGGAGATTTCTTAATATAGGCCTACTTGTATGTATTTTTATTTTAGAAGTTATCTGTTGTAGTTATGGCTGATACTGGGGCAGGGCCATTACAGAAAATAAGGAAATTGAACGAAGAACACCTAAAAGCTAAAAGGGAAAGACGACGGGCGAAATCTGAGTCACACTCGGTCTGGCTATCAACAGATGGAGACAATTATGGGATTGTAAATGATTCAAAAACGTCCCCGAATTGGCCCTCAGGTATGTAATATGTCTATTTCAATAACTTTAGATTGTGCGATGTGGTTGTACGTCAGTAGCCGACATTAAATTACGTCCCCTTTCCATTTAGCACGGACGTTTTATTCCTTTTAGTCAGTGTATGTGTTGGCCTTTTATTTCCTTTTTCCTTTCCCCCTGTAGTTGTGTAAAGCGTCCTTGGGTTTCATGAAATGCTAGCCTGACAAGCCACACATCAAGATGTTGAGTCTGGGAACTCTCCATTGACAGGGCTCAATCCGAGGGGCGGGATAAAATGTTGTCTTTCAAATTCCCTCTCTGCATGCAATAGGATAGCGCTTTAAACTCCGAACACATCTTCCTTTTTTAAGAATGACTTCAGTGCCGTTCTTTGTTCTCTCAAAGAAAAGCTTAACTCCAAGTCTTCCAGAGTCAGCAGCAGCCATGTTTGTTGTTTTCAAGTAGTAGGAAGAGAAGGAACCGTCGAAACTCTGCCGTCATTACGTTAAGCCCCGCCCACCGACTCTATACACAATGTGATTGGCCCCCCAAAAATTTGGGTTTTCAAGCTCGCAAGCCAACGGAGAGTGCCTAGACTGACCCTAGCTGCAAATTAAATTTGCTGCCACTAGGGTGCGTCTAGATTTCTAGGCTAATGAAATGCACTATATTATACTATACTAAATTATTGCGTTGGTTGTTACAACCAACACACACACACACACACACACACACACAAACACACACACGCACACACACACACACACACACACACACACACACACACACACACACACACACACACACACACACACACACACACACAGACACAAACACACACACACACAAACACACACACACACACACACACACACACACACAAACACACACACAAGCTTGTCGCCTGGGAGGCCAGCAGTGACTTTACACCCACAGAGGTGGGTCATGTGACACAGACTGCTGTGTCCCACGTTTGATACTTAATATTCACCACCTGGTGTTATTTACATGCCATTATGCGCAACTAGGGTGCTGCCCTCACTGACTCTCTATTTATCTGATTTGGATGAAATAATCCAAAGTCCTCTTTGTTTGACCTGAATAAAAAATGATATCACGCTAACCACATTTAGAAATAACATTCTCACTATATTTTCAAATTTCATAGCAGTTCTTCCCTCCATGTTTGCCATGTGTAACGTTATCCACGAGGGATATCTGCAGGTTGTAATTAAATATGAATGGAGCGCTGCTGGTTGCCTGGCCAGTTTGTTTGGTTGAGCGCAGGCCTGGGCAGTAAAGCTCATCAAATCAGTTGTGTTGGTGTCATTCTACACCCCTATAATACTCCATGACAGGGAATCTCGGTGGTCCTGTGTAAAAAGGGGCTGGGAATTACCTGTATTTAGAGTTAATGGTTTCGAAATAACTCACAAGCTCGCACTTTAATGAACAGTGGATTGATGAAAAAAAGGCCCCCTCCGCTCCCCCTTGTCCCCGTATTGCATGAAAAACATTTTCAAATTGCAGGCTGGCACAGATAATTCACTTATTCTCTGTAATTGGATGCTGACCAGAGTTAATATGTAGGGTGTCATTAAATGGAAATGTAGAGTTGTAAAGAGGACTGTATGATACAGGGAGTCTTTTCTATAGAACTGCCCCTATAGAGCTGATTGTGAGCTCCTTCTTCTAGCTGGCAGGGACCTTCTTTATTTGAGGCAACTCAAGCATGAATTCTGCAAGGGAAAGATTGGGGCAGTTTTATTCACTTCTGTTTGTTGCCCAGTTGAATGAAATGACCTTTAAGATGAAGGGAATCTCTTGAGCAAGTCAGATTAAGAAAAGGCAGCACAAATAGGTCACATGTGGGGAAAGGAACGTTTTAAATTTGACAGTGAAGGAGGGCTGCTAAACCACGGATAGTTAAAAGGCCATTGTTTGCTGGTAACCCTGCTCTGCCACCGTGACAATGCCACATGGGAGGAGACACTTACTGTCGACACTATTTTGATTCAAACAAGATTGAATACCAGGGGATTACTTTTTCTTTCAATTTTATTTTTACTGCATTGTTGAGTAAAAATCCCGTGATCCTCCAGAAAATGATTTTGGTTGAGGGAATGCAACAGCATAATAATGCAGGGTAATCTAGAGACTGCTTAATTAAGTTGCTCCTTCAACCTCCATTCATGGGAAAGGCCTGTAATTAGTCTTCTGAAAGCAAAGGTATTTTCTTCGGATGGGTCAATTTGAATTCCTCCTGACTCCAATGGAGAACGCAGAGCCTTTGTGGCTTCAGGAGAGGCCTATAACCTGCATTCTCGCAGTGATAGCAACACTGTAAAACTCAGCCAAACGGTTAAACATGTCCTAAAGAAGAACCACTAAAAGCCAAAGAATGTGGAAGTACAGTCAGTAATAAAAACAGCAACAAAAAACCTTTCGGCAGCAGCCCACTTTTTGTTTTGCTCGGTAGTCTGGTGTCGGCTGGGCCGTGCCACGACTCACCAGCTTTGCCACCTACAGAGGGCAGATTCCGGGCTGCCTGGGTACTTTTGGCAAGGAAGTTAATCATATACCTCAGAGTAGCGCGACACAAGAAAAGCGGTGTTTGTAAACCTTCCCCCACGGCTCTACCCATAATTGGCTCTACAAGTGACTGCCTCGGCTTCCTGTCAGCATTATATCTGTGTTCACACCAGCCCAGCTGGTAAGACATTTGTTCCTTGGAAACATGGCTGCTGTTTTGATCTTTGGACTGTGAAAGCAAAGTAGCTCTCACAATGGTAGTAATGTGGGGAGGATTTTCCAGGCTGTGGAGGAAGCCAGGCATAAATGTCCTGCTGCCTCGGCCTCGGGGTGAAGAACAGCACTTTGGTAATGTTGTTGGTGCTCACTTGGCTCTTTTGTTACATCTGCTTTAGGATGTTTAATCAGTGATTGTTGTTCATTAAATGCTCAGTGTGAATCACAATACACAGACATGTACATCACCAGCACTTTGGTTGGCCTATTTCTTTCTGTCTTACCTTGAAAAATTCCCTCTATTCCTAAAATACTTGCTAACAAACACCAGTGGTGGAAGAAGTACTCACATCCTTTACTTAGGTAAAATAAAAATTATAATGTATGTAAATAAAAATGTAAAAAATACTCTGTTACTAGTAAAAATCTTACATTTAAAAATGTTACTTGTAAGTATTGCATAAGATGAATGTCAAATGTAAAAGTACTGTGATAGCATTATATAATTATCTATTGTATATTTTTGGATTATCAGCAGTTATTGATGTGTGAATTGGTAAATAATATTTAAATATTGTAGTGGCTTGAGGTGGAGCTAATTATGACTACTTTGCTTTGAAGATTAAGCTATAACAATGCATCATTATTTCATAAGATGATCACATGCGTGTTCGATTTGGAGTAATGAAGTTTTCATCGAATTGTATTAGAGTGGAAGTATAAAGTAGCATAATTACTGCTATTATTACTATATCAAGCATATTTCATTCATCCCTAATGGCAAGCATATGACCAAGTATCAGCCATGTGTTTTATACCCTGCACTTTAAATCATTTTAAGTAAATGTAACATTGCATCTTACTTTGAAACATGCTTCAAACAGACCTTTGTATGTAACTTTTGATGAATTAAACAATGAGCAGAACAAAGCAAGTGAGTGGGGCCAGGCACCTTTGGGGCATCTCGTGGCAGTGCACAGATTGTTATTAGGAGGCAGCAGGGATGCAGGAGCGGAACTTGATTTTGAAGTTGACACATGGCAGGAATCTGAGATTAAAATTGGAAATGTTAAAATACTGCTGGTGACACCTCGATGTGTGGAGGGATGTAACTTCCTGTGCAGCTGTCAAGAAACACTCCCCAGCACCTCCCAAGCTGCTGCTGCTGCTGTGCTCGTATCTGCACCTCAGCTCTGCTAATAGAGCATGCACGGAAAATGGGGGAATGGAAAACATGTGGAATATGCTCATAATTAATCATAGTAACCCTAAAATAGGAGGTTGATGATACATTTGTAATAGTAATCATTTTTGTATGGTACAAATGTACTTATTTCAGAAACACATGCACATCTCTTTGATTTCAAAGCAGACTTTAATTTAGTGTGTTTCCTTTTGCCAAAAAATAAAATATGTTCATGTGACATGATGATGAATATATTTTCTCCGATTGTTGATTAATACAGGATGCATGAACCTTTGAATGTTGCATCATGTGTTTGTTGTTCTTTTGAAGGGTTCGTGGATTCTGACAGATATCTTAGCCAGGTACCAGGAGGAATAGCTCAAGTTGCAGCCACTTGGCCACATGTGTTTGCAGCGGTTGCCCTTGTGTAATGAAGAATCGCTCCTCTTCACTTCTCACCGGATGCACGTATAGCTGAATATGACTTTTCAGGCTTTCTTCCATTTATAGACAGGCTAGATTTGTTTGGGATTTTTTCGGAAAACCACACTCTGATGAACATCCTGCCCAAGACATTTAATTGTGGCTGCTCCATTTTGTGCACAAGCAGTGCTGTGCCTTTTTAGGACTTGTTTATTCAAAAGCGTCCACATGTTGATTGGAGCCTTATATTTTCCTTTCTTTGGCGCAGTCACGTTTTTCAGTGCTTTATGAAACTTGTTGGATGGTGATGGGAAAGCACACAAAGTATTCTGGTGGATATAATTAAAATATTATTCATACAATCATTTATTTAATAAACAATAATGCCTTTTTGTGTATTGATTATTTTGGCCAGCAAGCATTTGCTGCTAAATTCTATGTTGTTTATCAAAAAAATATCTTACCGCCAGATTTGCAGTAATTTAAACCTCCCCATGATCCTCCACGATTTTTCTGTTTTTCTTACCTTTGCTTAGCTTAGTGTAGAGGCAGTAATAATAAGAAATGAGCACAAACAATACTTTGAATGCATGAAGAGAAGCTTCAGTCATAAGTAGCAGTGGGGGCGAAGCTAAATATTGACTGAGTGACTCCATACTGATGTCTCCTGTGACTGTAGGCTTTTGTCTTTTTCTCCGCCTGCGCGTGGTCGTAATTGAATTGTAAACAACACCCACCATGTTATTATTTACTGCGCTATGCTGCTCAAACCGTTCGACCAGCCACCGCCTCTGCCACCGGAGCAGAGCTCTGAGTCACTTTGACGTGTTACCTAAAAGGCAGTGAAAACAATATATGGCCAGCTCATCCATAAGTCATGGCATTTGGCAAAGCACTGGTGCATCCAACAGAAAAGGGGCTTTATGAATGGCACAAAGTCTGTGAATGATAACGGTCATTAATATGTCTATTGAGGGTCACCACATTCATGCCACATATCAAATCCCCTTTGAATGAGATCAGTTCCCTCCTGTCAGAGCCCATTAGATCCGTTCCACAGCCCCAGTGGCCAGCTGACAGGGGAGAAACCCTAGCCCCAGCCTAGCACCATTAGCATTAGAAAATGAGCAATCAGCTGGAATGAAGCGCAAGAGGAGGGGGGACTCTCCAAACTTTAGTAATGATACCCAGCAGACACAACGCAAAATGTAACACCAAATCAGAGAGGCATTGTGCTCTACAAACAAACAAAATAATCCACCACACTGATTCTTTCATTACCTTTTGTCTTGTTTAATCTAAATATTTAAAGTGAATACATTTCTAAGTTTAGTTCATGTCTTGTAGTTGGCTGTGTCTCTTTTAAAGACTACCTCCCCTCCACTGAAAATGTTCCGGCTGTTCATAGAAAATTGTGTTGAACCTCTTTGACTTTGCGAAATAATTGAGTTAAAACACTCGATAAAACATTAATTAGCTTAGCAGTCTGGACCAGATAACATAGATAAAACCCTATGTAATTCATATTGATTAGAATATGCACATTGAGCGTAACCTCTTAAGACAAGTTTTCCTTATTAAATGGACACAAAGCCGAGGTCATTATTTGTACAAAGAAAGATCGCTTTAGATTTTATCTTTTCACATAAAAAGGTTTGATTGGATTTCTTTCTGAGGAAGCTGCACAATCTATTTTATTCTGGTTTGATTGTATTACCTCTTAATTAGTTTGTATATTGAGTAGAACAGGCCTTATTGATTTGAGGTGCATTCATTTGCATTGCAAAAATCCCCTTTAATCCAATATAATCTCATCCTTACTCAAACACAGCAGACTGCATCTTTGAGTCACTCTTTTCCTGCTTGTTTTCCAGTTCCTGCTTTTGGCTTGCCTCAGGGTTAATATAACCTCTTGGTAGAAATTAGAGATGGCTTTCTGTGTATGCAAAATAAATTTCTTAAATTCTGCTGGTTATTTAAGGGTAGTTACAGTCAATTTCTGCTTATTTCGTGTGGAGAATTGCATGTTGTGTGTGGTAATTTATACGTCGAGCGTAATAACAAGCTGTAGTATTTTTCATGTGGCTGTGCTGTGGGGTTTATTTTTGAGCGGTTTCAGTGAATGATTGGCGCTTGTAGGTGTTGTGTGTAAATCTGCTGCTGAACACCCGTGGAGCCGGCGGAGCCGTGTCACACAGAAATCAGCATTGGAGGCGTCAAATCCCTCCCACCCGTCCAGCGCACAGCAGCAGGCTTAACAATTCTCTGTAATTAACCTCACCTGAACTTTAATGGCCCACCTCCGGGACCAAGGGCCCCGGCTGTGTAAAATTACTGTCACACTTGGAACTGAGGGGGAGGCCCGCCGCAGCGGGTGTGTTCCACTCAGACAACTGAGAGGGAAATGGACCCCTGTGTAACACCTAATACCACCAACACGATGTCAGAGCGCTCTCAGACATTCTGGAGGTGGAGAGGTGGGGGCTGCTGGTTTGGAGATGCTCGAACAAACAGAAGCCATTTGAAAATATTTGAGAGATTGTGTTTTATTTTGTTGTTTTTTTATTTTAGTAATCTGTGTGCTGCTAAGCTTTTCTTTTACTGGTCTTTGCTGTGTGATGATGTGTAGAAAGTATCCATGGATTTAATTTCAAAATATAGCAACATTTTACTTTGAAAAATATATAATAAAATTCCTATCAAAATGCTTTAAAACTAAAACTACAATATTTGAATTTCTTCAGAGTAAGTTAAAGTTGGAGAATACTGCAGATTATTCAATTAATTTATCCAATTTATCCAATCCAATGTGGTGATCACTAGTTTTTCTAAAGACAATCAGCTGCTGCAACAACTGCAGGACAGCTGTTGATGTGTGCGAGGGGAAAGGAAGAGGCATTCAGGCACACATTATCCGAGCGGTTTTAAATGAGTGGAAGGGGTCCATCTTAGAACTTCAGGGCAGACAAGCTGTATTCTTGTAATATATTTTTCGATATTAATAATGTTGTACTTATACAATAAATTATATTAGCCTGTGTGAGTGCAGCGTTAACAATAGAACATACAGTGTCTTGCTCAACGACACATCACCAGCCCAGATCAAAATCCTGCGTTTGAAGGCCTGCTGCTCTCTTTATCATCTTCTCTAAGCCACTTCAGTAGTACAACAGCTGCATGCAGCTACTGAGACATTTGGCAGTGTGAGCATGTGCATGTTGAACACTGATCTGAATCCTGTGTGTGGCACGTCTGAGCCCTGGGCTTTAGTGGAGCAGATGGGTGGCGAGCAGATTTCTGATGGATACAGTGAGTCTGAAGTCTTAGTCGCCCTGTGGTACACTGAAGGCAGGTTTCCGGCAGGGATGTTCTCACCGTGTGTGTGTCTGTGTGTGTTCAAATGCCCAGTGGCTGAAACACACACACAGAGGGGTGAGTCATAGCTGCTATCCCAGGATCAAACACTGTGGGCTCTGGGTTTACCATCAGGCCTCATGTTTAATCAGCACTGTGGTCCTCTGCTATGGCTCAGTAATACATTGTTATGGACAGTGAGGAGGCCCCAAAACTTATACATTGCTGAGTCATTTAAACTTTTACTTCATTGTGATGTCTCACATGTTAGAGTTGTGCCAGACGGTGGCCTAAGATTTGATATGGCTGTGTTTCCTGCCCCTCTTGTATTCAAAGTATACTGTATTAAATTTGGTTTTGAGGTTTATTTACAACATAATACTATAATTCATCAAAACATAAATTATACAATAATCTGGTAGGAATTCAGTCCCTTCAACAAAAGATGCTGATAGGGAATTAGGAAATCAGAACACAAAATGTAGAAAACTGTAATTCTCAATAATTACTATTTTTGTTTCATTCAGGGGCTCAATCATTACAATGGACAATGTTGTATTTAATTTTTTCTTTTTTAAGATTTTGTTATGGCATTGCAGGCCTTTACTGGACAGGACAGTTTTTAGGCATGAAAGGGAGGAGAGAGGAGGAATGAGGTTGGAATTGAACCTGGGCCGTTGCAGCAAGGAGTGAGCCTCTGTGTATGGGGCGCACGCTCTACCAGGTGAGCTACCCAGGCATCCCTGTTAACTTCTATTAAAGTATAATAAAGTTGAAAAGAAAAGAGCTGTATTAACTTGTTTTTATGTCACTAGTGTCATTCAGTGTGGTATTTCTAAGTACGTAAAGCCTGCAGATTAACATAAATTGATAAACTGGCCGGCAGCAGAGACAGCTCCGTCATACACATCAGCAGTACATGTAAAGTGACAGGCTGACAGGTCTGCATGAACACACACACACACACACACACTGAGCCTCTCTCACCCACTGGCTGCTGCAATATCCCCCGAGCCGCTATCTGTCTGCCACTTGTATGAAGGATAAAGAGACAGGATGTGGAGTAAGGGGTGGGGGGGGTCGGGCCTATGACTGAATGCACCATCAATGGGCTTATTTTCATTACAGCCAAACAAATGTGTCACCCCAATCATCACACGGCTGATTTTATCCTTCTGTTACTGTAGCTCCACAAGCATTTCCTTTTGTGAGCGCTCGCTCCTGATAATCCCGCTCTGACAAAGGGGCCATGTGCCACCACAGAGTCCCATGACCAAAAATGTAAAACTAGTCGTTTCCACTTACGTACTTTCTCAGTGATATCATACATAATGAAAGAGTGTTTGTAAGCACTTTTGCTTGTTAAGTAATTCCTGTAATCCCACATGTTGCAATACCAGCTATTTAAAGAAAAGCACTTACTGGAATTCATCTTGTTTATGCAGATTGTTAAAATGAAGTAATTATTTTTTTTTAAAAATCCTGAAATAGTACTTTATATCCTAAAGTATGACCTTCCACTTTAAATTGAGTGCTTTATGGCAAGATTTACATGATACATTTTCACTGCAGATGAAGCAGTTGTGTGTTATCAGATATTCTATAGATGAATTGAGTAGTGTGAGTGTAATTTACAGAGGCACAGCTCTCAGTAGGATGGGGCTTCCCTTAGTGTTTTCAGCCGGGCCTTCTAAACCTGAGAAACTCCTTTTTCCACCCTTCACTTGCAGACTGACTCCAGCTTTACTAGGCTGGCCTGTCGTAAATGGGACTGGGTATCTTTTTTTCTCAGACGCTGCCTCGGCCCTGCCAGACTCGGTGTGGGCTTCACACCAGGTGAAAACAGTATTACTGCTGGTGTAAGATACAAGCAGCGGCAGGCCTGCTGCATGGTGGCTTCTGTTAATTTCTAAAGTCTGGAGGGCAGGTTTCCATTATGGCATATTCATTACAAGATGAAGAAGATCAGGACCCTTTAGTCAATAGTTTTCAAATAACAGCTATTCTATTTTTATGTGATATTTTAGACATATTAAGTGATACATATTAGAGCTGCACGATTTTTTGTATCTGTGTACGAATTTTTTGCTTAGAATTGATATCACGATTCTCTGCCACGATTTTTTTCTCATCAAGTGTAATGTTTACTGCACACATGACAAAACAAAACAAATTGGCAGTACCAAACAATTTTTTTTGGCACCTATAGCACATTGCACATCACCACATGCCTGTAAACATAAGGGGTTTTCCCACCGTGGGCGGAGTCACGCCCACTCTCAACCCGGATATTGCATGGTAGGTTACTTGCAGACAGAGCGGGACATTTTTAACAATTTTCAGCATCTTATTCATCATTAAAGTCACTTCTGACAATGTTTTAGGCGAGAAATGAACTATTTAGATTTCGAATATAGGCAGTCTTCCGAAAATCGTTGCCGAATTGACAATTTGCTTCAAAGTTTTCGGAGTTGAGAAGCTCCATAAAGTGACGGAACTGCCAACTGGTGGCGGCCGGATCGCTTGTTCGCTGGTCGGCCTGTCATCCTGGGACACCCCGCTGTAAAATAGCGGACTCTCAGACCGGTCTCGTAAATAAGAGGCTTTTATTTCACAGTTGACGGATCGTTTGTTTAAATATCACAACACATGTCCATCATAAGATTAACGGGAACATGTGGTTAACTGCCTTTTTGGCGTTAAACTCCACAAGCGCCATGGTCCGCCGTGGACGCACACACACGGCCACAGGCAGAGAGAGAGAGAGAGATACCCGTTTCTCTTCGGGAGACTTGTTTAAAATATGACATATATACATTAGATTTAGTATAGCCTATAGTTCATAGTTTTTTGGTGTACTTCTTTTCTGATTTTAATTAAGACCGTTGCTGTGCTTGCATCACTCCCTTACCCCTCCTACCAGTCCCTGTGGTCACTTGGCCGGTGAATGCAAATGAAAAAAAGGTTTGTTTTTGTTTGTGTTTCTCTGTTATGTACCTTTTTTTGGAACAAGTTCGGTTTGAGTGGTTGGCTGATTCTCGTCACTATAGTGCCGAGTTTTCATCAGGTTTTCATCCATCAATATCTATTTTGTTTATTTCCGAACTACCGCGCTCGCGGCTCGCTCGACGAGTGAAACACGTGACTAAAAAGCGCTTTGTCATTGTCAGTGTGAAGCCCTGAACTTCGTGAGAGCTATCCTATCAAAATAAAAGCCGAGGAAGGAATTTTTTATTTTTTATTTTTTTTTATATAAAATCGAAGTTATAAAAAATGTAATCGTGAGCAGGGTGAATCGAGATCGCGATTTTATAACGATTAATTGTGCAGGCCTAATACATATGACACTGTCAGTGATATATAGTGCATATATATAGTGCACTATATAGGCTTCAGTATTTGCACTATATATGCAAAAATATAGTGGTTGCAGTGGCCACTGCCCCTTTGCCCTGTTTGGCTGTACTGCCCCACTGGACCATGTGACTAAACAAATCAACATTTAATTACACTTACTTACTTGTATTTTCATTACTGTTAATTAATATTATTACAACTGTATAACTGTCTTAAAACTAATATTGATATTGAAATTAAAGTTTTTTTTGTTTTTTAATCATTATTATGTTTTATATTGGTTACATGTGTGTATGTTTAACATAAACTAAGACAAATGTATTTTAATTTCAAACCTTCACACAGTTCTTGCTCCTAAACAATACGTATTTTTGTCTCTGTGTGTTTTGTTAAATTAAAAGTAAGTATGTTACATTAGGTTTAACAACAATGTAAGTGGACAATACTATTGTAAGTTCTGTATTTGGTGGTTCATGCAACTTTGGCTCCGTTTTTCATCCAGGTATGGTTAAAGGGCACACATGTATGTTTGTGTGTGTTTGTGCTTGAAGAGAGAATTATTTCATTCACACATCTTTTGTATATTTTCAAAAACTAATCAGAAAAACTCTGTTCATCAGCAAGGTAAAAGCAAAGCAGTTGTTTATCTCTTGCAGGGTTTTCACCTAAGAGCTGCAATGACTTCCTTTTTACAAAATGGTTACGTGTGTATTGCTTCCGCACTGCGTACTTGACTGACTTTCAGTGTTGAGTTGGGTCAAGCATCATCGACCCAATGTGGGGTTACAAAGGTGATAGAGGAAACGCTCGGAAACAAATTGACCTTCGACACCCCCCCTTAGCTGAGAAATTCATTGTCGCGACACCAGTGGTTCCTGTCACAGCAAGTGCTTCTCCTCAGAGGTGTAATTGAGCCACGGCGTAAGGATACACAGAGATATGATACTGTTGTGCGTCAATAATTGGACACGGGCGTATCCGTGTCACTGACAGTTTCATATACACTTAATTTAGTGGTGCATAATGCATCCAGTCACTTGACAATCATGACTAAAGATATATTGTAGATCAAATTCAACTTTAGAATATACATCCTTTGTCAGGATATGAAACCCAGTTGAAATGTTTCAGCCCATCCATCACCTCCATGCGTGACGCATGGCGCAGGTCTGCCATGCTATCCTTTTGAAGAGGGTATTAAGTGAACACTTACTTGCAAATATGAGGAATGTGGCGCTGTGGTGTCCAGCAGACTGCAGCATCTCAAGGAATGTGCCTGTTCTCTCCCTGAGCAGGAAAGGTTACCCCTCTAAGGAACCTGTTAGGTCTTTTCACCAGCTTAGTCTGTCTGGGACTAGACCTCTCTGTACCCTTTGTTTGAGCTCCACACTACGTGACTGAAAATCACTTTCTAAGTTGCAATAATGAAAAATGACAACAAATGACCCTGTTTTGTGTTTCCCAAAACAGAGACAAGAGGCTGAGATGCAACAAGCAGAAACATTAGTCATTAGGGTGTGAGTAACGCGGCAGTGATGCTGCAATAAAAGCAGCAGGATAAACAAGAAGGTGCTTCTGTTAACAGAGAGAAAATACAAGTGTTATTCAGTGAAACAATGTATATACTTTGTGAATTCAGCATTGCGTGCGTGCGTGTGAGTGTAGCTTATTCATGGAGAAAGGTGACAGTTATTAACACAATTCTAGTATTCTGTATTTAATCTTTATTTGTTGTATTTAGGTGTGTTGATGTAGGTTTTATTTTTTGCTTGTTCAGTTTGCACTGATGCATTGATGCAGGATTTTTGGATTTTGTGTTACATGTTTAATGTCTTATAACATCTCAGGACCAATGTTCTCGCTCATATTATCCATTGTATGGGTGTGATTTTGAAGATTCATAAATAAATCCAATTTAAAAAATAACTAAGTAAAAATTCCTACTGTTTATCCTGTCTTGTTTACAGACAAGAAAGACATTTTTACATTTTTTGTTATATTTCAGCTATGCCTTATGATTGGCATGGGCCCATGCTCTCTGCTGCCATCACATAGCATAGACTACAGCCAGTGCTGTGGCAAATATATCTGTATTTATATGCCCAACACTTCACAGCCGTTTCCTATGTGTACGAACACAAGCCTGGATTTTAATGTAATTATTTGAGCAGATAATTTATATTTGTTGTCTCTGACTTAAAGTATCCAGATCTCTGGTTGCAGCTAAGCCTCCTGTCACTTCTTGTCGCTTGAGGTACGCTGTGATTTATCGACAAGGTAAACAGCTTATGAATGAGCCCTAAGCTTTAGTTATACAGTTTACAACATTTGAGTAACCACAGGAGGTTTATGTACACACACGTTCGCAAGGCTACTGTTAGGGGAGAGAATGAGGTTGCCAGCCTCATCTTGTGTCAAGGGAAATTCCTCAATGTCTTAATTGTAAGCCCGTAAGATTAATTCTGCGTGCACAATTGCTTATGTAAACGTTTCAGGGTGACGCTGAGACATTTTTAAACAAGTTTCAAGCAGCGTGAAGAGTGACGAGGGTTGTTTACATCGCTACCTGCAGCTTTTTCGGTGTTGCTGCCTCGTCTCTGCATCTGAATGTCCTGAGGCAAACTTGGTTCATTTGGGAAAAAAGAAAGTTGAGGGAAGGACAAAATAAAGTATAGAAGGAAAATTGTCACTTGTACAGAGTATTTGCCACCTGTTTATATCATTTCCTGTTATAAACTGCTGAGGGGGTGATTGAAAGTTTTTGCTTTGCTATCTTGGATATGGCTTTCAATGAGTTGTAAAACAAATGTTATCCTTCAGCCAATAACTAACCTTCTTTTTCTCCTGTACATAGGTCACTTTCAACAGAAATGATTTTAAAAAATCTTTGTGTAAAAAAAAGGATGCAGTGCAAAGGTGAAATACAGTATTTGTACTTTTTTCTTTTCCTCTACGGTTCAGTGTGCTTAAAGGGGAGCAAAGCCGAGGAGCAACCTGTGTCTAAGGCTAATGATTGACCAGTTAGGGCTCCGTCCATGTCTGAAATAGACTCACAGACATGCAGTCGAGGAAAAGCAAAAAAATGGACAAAATGTACAGCTAAAAGACAAAAATATAGGTTACAAGTGTGACTGTTTTAGGAGTGCATTTGATGAAAACGTCTACATTCATTACAAGAATAAGTGTCAAAATGTGGTGCAGATATGGTGTGGAGTTGCTATTATGCTGAATTATTCAATACATTGTATTTATTGTATTTTAGGATTTGTTAAGAGATTAAAAGTGAACATACTCGTAGGCTTGTTGGGGGAACAACAAAAAAACAGACTCTGTTTTAGGGTTGATATTAAATTGATATGTCTCCTGGTGTCTGCTAATGTGTATATAGGGTGCTATTTTGCACCAGTCCCTGCTGACACCATATCTATCTGCTCACAGGCATCACTGAATTCTTGCATATATTTAAACACAGCTATTGTAAAAATGGCCCTCTTCCTGTTGTTGTTTTGTGGAGACTTGATTTTATTCAAGCCTCAGGAAGTGGAATAATTTCAATGCAGATGTTTTTCACTGTAAACAGCCATAGCGATCTGGAGGGGGGACTGAGGATGAAAGCGGGCATCAGGGAGAGTGAGGTGAAGAGCCTACTGAAATATTTTACTCGAGCAGCGGTGGTGTTGCTTCAGTTACATTTTAATTAAAACAAAGTAAGGGAGTTGTCCGTGGCTAAAGTAAAAGAGAAGCTTTTTAGTTAATAACTTAAAAACACTGTAGGTTAACACTAAACCCAACACATTTGAACAATACAAAACTTGCATTGTAATGTGGTCCCTGCTAAATAATATGGTGACTCAGGCTTGTGAGTGGCTCTTACCAAGAAGGCTAAAGTCTATACAGTCCTTTTACCCAATGGATTCTTTATTCTAGTACAGTAAAAAGTAATTAGTTACAATACTCAAGCTGTAAAAAAGTAAAAGTTGAGTCGTTAAGATTACTTAATCAATCAAACTTAATTATTGAAATAATTGATATTATGTTCTCTGAGCAGCAGAGTTGTTGTGGACATTAATATTGTGGCTATTGATACTGATGCATGGAAATACAGCAATTCATTCATTTGAATGCACTTGATCTGTTTTGAAAAAGCTTTATTTGCACTGTCGACCAGGACAGTGTAGAGAGCGTCCCAAATGTGATAATGGTGCTAGGTTCAATGTTTAAGCACCTCTGCATTATCCTATATTATTAAGAAAATAAACTTCAACAACAGTATCTGATAAACAGGTTGGAGGCTGCTGATAAAATGAAAATCAATGCAGTCTTGTTGAAGATTAAACTCGGATCGGCCATTTTTATGTGCTGAGGTGTAACCAATACGTTCTGGCCTAGTGCAAACAGAGCAGCAGACTCATTTGATTAATGAGCTGGCATGATGTAACCACAGGGGGAAATAGGTTAGTGCACCTGGTCGTTTACACAGTTTTTCATTCATTTGGGAAAATGCTGTGTTGAGAGAGCAAACGGTCAAAGAAACCATTTCAAACCGGCCACTAAATTTCTTTAAATAGCTGAATGATTGAGTTTCTGCTAATCTTGGCACTGACTTCCCAATAAATGTCAATCTTTTTGACAGAAATATAGCTTATAGGTCATGGCCTACTAGTGTTTTGTGCGCACACACACACACACACACACACACACACACACACACACACACACACACACACACACACACACACACACACACACACACACACAAGTTAGTTATTTTTCTGCAGACATTTGTGATAGTTAGACATGTACATAGACATGAGAGTCCCTCTTGCAGTGAAAATACATTATTTTCAACCAGTCATATATTGCTTTTCTTTTGTCTTTGTCAGTGGTCATCAAAAGGTCAAGGAGGTGACGTGAAGTTGTAAAATGGCATGAGCAAGGGTGACCTATGGCTGCCTGAGCATTCCTAATGCAATAGTGAGGCCCGCGGGCCTGGCCTGCCAATACCGTGCTGATTATAACGAATCAGGTCCCTCTTAACACAATAACGTGATCAATTTCTCATTCCCCTGAATAAATAACATGGCAAATAGGGAGCTCTGTGTGACCTGTTGTTAACCCCTTGCCTCATTATTCATATCAGTGCCTGAAAAGAGAGAGAGAGGGAAGGAGAGAAAGGAAGAAACAGGTCAATTTGAGCTAATTATTGCTTAGCCAGAGTTGCTTTGCTAAATGCTTCTGATTGGATGAATGTCTTGGGACTTTTTTATGACATCTGCTGTGAGTAAGGCCGGTGAAATTCTGGACCTACTTTTCTTTCCTTTGGGGATTTAAAAGGGGTGACAGATGCTTTAATGTTCCCCAGCTAGCAGTAGCAGTAGCCCACACGTACATCCACAGCAGCCCGGCCAGGACAGGCTCTGCAGAGTAACATAATAGGCTCACTCTGACTGCTTTCTCCCTGCTGGGTGCTTGTCCAGCTAGTGGTTAACGTGTGAAAACATGGTAAAATACCTGCTTCACCAGGTTTGCGAAGAAGAAGAGACACCAGCGCTGCTTTCAGCCCTGCATCATACATAAGAGAATTTCTCTCTGACACATTTGAGCTCCATAAATCTAGACACTTCTACATTTACTTCAGGCAAGCAGTTACCCTTCAATCTTTGTTCCGGCCTCAGTAATAGAGCCGGGTCTGAGCAGGCAGGATTTCTCTGCATTGTAACCAGAGGCCCGCGCATCTGTGGCGGGGCCCATATGGGAGCATACGACACGCCAAGGCGAAGCCTTGAGCTTTACACGATACCCAGTCGAGCTCGACCGGTAGGAAGTGACACGGTCATCGCTCTTCATTTATTTACCTGTGGGTCCTTTTTTTCTCTTTTTTTTGTCACAGTCCAACTCTGAGTCTGTGTGCACTTCACCTGACACCCAATATCTAGACATATTGCTTTCATCTCCTCGAGCATTGCTCTTCACTTATCTCACTCTCATCATCTAACCTTAATCAAGTAAATGGGTGCATTTAAATTTAGCTAATTGCCTGTTTTTAATTAGGTTTGATCAAAAGAGCATTTCCAGTAATTAAAGTTACTGGTGCAAAGTTCCACAAAGTCGGTCCACATCTATAAAAACCTTGACATGAAAAATAACCTTAAAGCTGATGTATTACATTTTGCAAGGAGCCGAAGTAGCTTGAGAGGCCATCGCCTGTGTAATTCTATTGATATATATGTATATCTAACAAAATATTCTTTATGCAAAATACTAAACAAAGCTGCTCATTCAAGAATATAATGTCAACTCTTAAAATCAATTTAAAATGTTAATTTTGGTTTACGATTTTTAACTCCTGAAAGTCAATAGGGTGTGCTTTTCTCCTTTCATATTTGCCTCACACATTCTGCTACTTTATAACCAGCTCTGTACAGTAGATCCCTCTTGTCTCTCTGTTAACACACAGACCTGATGGCCTTAGCATCTGGCCACATGGCTGAATCTCTCCATATCTCTCTCGGCCCCCCTTTCTGTCTCCCCTTTTCCTCTCTTCTGTCTGCATAATTCTAAAGCATGTAAAAGGCCTGTATGACGTTGCCGAGGCCCCGTACAATTTTATTTAAGCCATTACAGTTCCTGGGAGTGCATCAAAGGAGGGGGAGGGGGGGGGGGCTCAGTTCCACATGAGAGGACTTCCTCCTCAGCAGGCAGTGTTTAAAGAAGAGCAACAGGTGGCTGCTGGCAGAGGGAACCTGAGGGTAAGTGGATGTCAAAGTGGAAATGCGGCTGAATCACGGCTATTTATTTGACCCTCCTCACATCTGCACTCTACCCCTGTGAGAAGGAAGAGATGGGAGGGGAGACGAGCAGAGGGGCGTTTTGTTCGGCTCGTCTCCACAAGTTAATGTGGGGTTGGGGGATGTGTGTGCGTGTGTGTGTGTGTGTGTGTGTGTAGGGGGGGGGATAGGGGAAATTGTACATGGTATTAATTACAGCCTTGTGTTCACATGGCCGCTCCCGCTATGTGTTTATGTATGGAACTAACATCATGTGCGCACAACATAAAGAGGGTCAGCGGGATGGAGGTGTTTTTCCACGTGGCGAGTGAACACATCCTATTAATTCACTGACGTTCACATCAAGCTGCTTGACCCCCAGTGAGAAGTCACGTTTTTTTTTTTATCAGAAAAAGAGCTGATGTGAGAAAAAGAGTTTATTTCCACAAACAGATCTCTACTATTTTAAAAAAAAAACCTTTTTAAAAAATATTAGAAAACATGATATACATGTAAATGTAAAATAGATAAAATGCCTTACATTTGTTTTTCATAAATTTGTCATTGAATGAAAATTACAAGTGCATATACTTTTCAAGTATCAATTTGAAACCTTTGCTCACTACTACATTTCATGTCTTCAAAATGGATTTGCCATATTATGTGGTTTCTTCTTTGTTGTTATCTATTTGCGTGTATATAGGCTACATCAGCAGTTACGAGCAACATTTTCATTTATTTGGAGTCATGTTTTGGCCACCTGGTGAACCTAAGTCCAGTTTTCACTCTTTTAGCTCGGTTTAGCTTGGTCTCTTCCGACTCCTGATAATAACATCTGGCTCTTTAGCGGTTTGGTGCTGAGCACATAATGTACAGTCGGTTTTTAGAGCTTTTTGCTGAAATATGAGATTGAGATTGAAAATGAGATTGAACCAAAACAGTAAAATTTCGGGATGGACAGTTGTCAACCAATGAGCTAAAACTTGCTATAAAGGGAGCTGCAGATTCAGGTGATAAATCTTTGTAGGTTCATCACTATCAGCAATGCATTTCACATTGTAAGATTGTTTACACATTGCCATTTGATACATTTGATTAAATAACAGTTATAGGCGCTTTAACCTGCATTCACTGACCACTTTCTGAGCCAACATCCTGGCAGAAGACTCTCTAAACACCAGCCACGTCGAGGGTTATTGGCAGTGAAAGGAGAACAGTGGCCAGGTCTGGAAAGGATCCCTGCATGTAGGCCTCAGTTTTTCCATGCTGTTATCATCCCAGCTGATAATGAAGAGCTCCAGGCTCTTTTTCTCAGGACCCACAGCACACTGCCACACATTCTGATGGCGTGACACAGACTTCACCACAGAGCCCCCTCTGTTTGAAGCAAAGCACACTGCCAGGCCCGGGCCCGCAGCTGGTTGACATATTGGTGAAGGACTCTGCCAGTCTGATATCTGAGGATGTGTATGTGCAGTATGTGTCACCCTGGTTGTAGGTTTGAAGAGTTTCTGAAAAAGCTGATAAATACTTTTAGATAAGCAGCAAAAAGTGGAAGGACTCAGATCAGGAAAGGTCATAGCTGCAGTAATGTGGTCAGGACATGAGTAAACTTTGACTTTCAGCTCAGAATCAGAATCAGCCTTATGTTTACGCATACAAGGAATTTACCTCTGGTTTTTAGTGGCTCTCAATTTACTTACAGAGTTCCAAGAACACAAAATGCAAACATCAACACAAACAAAATAAATAAATGTTATATTTTCAACAAAATACATTTTAAATTAAGTAAGTCTGTCACTACTTATATGATGCATTCTTATTGTATGATGTATTCCTTATTAATGAGGGGAATTTTATTCTAGAAAAACAGGGATGGATTTGTATTTACATGTCATTTCTATTTTTATTTTTTTTATTTTTTGTTTTAATGAGATTAATTTAGATTACAGTACAACATGTAAATACTTTGCAGATATAGTTTGACTGTGAGTAAGAAAATGATGTACCAGTAGTTTTAGGATCAAATCAGAATTGTTTTCCCCAACGTTTTGCTTTGTTGGTAAAAAACAATGGGCATTGCTACATTTTCCTGTTTATCACATGGGTTGGCATCGGAACTGATACATAACTGCACAACTGATTACTTTGTTGAAAACAGTCCTTGTAAAATATGTAAGGCATTACAGGACAGCACGGACAAATAAGCACATTATGAGTATGTTATTAAATGCTATAATCTGACAACTGTTCACTATATTATATGCAATTACTATAACATAACAGTAGCTAAATTAGTAAAAAGTGTAGGGAGAATTATGAAGGGTGCAGCTCTATAGATAATAGCAACTGTAGTATCGTTTGCTATAGTATTTTGTAATGTATAGACTTTAATCATACGTTCATTCACATTCATTAAAGAGCATTTGTTCAAATATAAAATTATTTTTTCAACGTATAATGTACGATAAATAATGTAATGATAAATATACCATGCTATGACTAATGGGTTATTGATTATAGGTTTTAAGTTATAGATAGCAACTGTTTAATTGCTGAATTCCCAGTGTTAATGAATCATTCTCCACTGGTATGGCTCACTGCCTTCCTCCATGTGTGTAACTAAGTGGGAGGTAGCTCCCAGACTGAGGCACTGTAAAGTTTATTAAACACATCAGCTGGTTTGCAGCAGACCATTACTGAAATGCTATATTCCAGCAATAAGAGATCAACAAATAGGCCTGGGAAATAACAAGCGTGGGGACTTTGGTCTTTAAACCAGAGAGCATTATGCAAACTTTGAGGGAGGAATTTATTAAATCTCTTACAACAACTGAGGGGCTCTATATTTAACTTTGCCAGAGCACTTCGGACAAGTATTGGCTGTGGTTTCCAATTGGCTCTTAGAGCAGTCTGGTGGCTGCGAGGCAAACTTCTGGAGTCCCTGGTTCCTAAAATGAAACAGCTGCAGATTGTGACACACTGAGAGCGGTGGGGCGTAGGGAGGAGGAGTTTTCATGAATGAAGCCAGTTCGAGGGGGAGGAGAGAGGAAGCTAGCTCTGGGCTGAGCACTACTACGTAGGTGTGTTATTAAAAGAGGTTGGGGGGCGTACAAAGTATGGGTGTGGACTCAGACATGGGTCACATAAGTTAAGTTGGATTCATAGTATAAGAGGGGAAATGGTGTTGTTGTTTACACTGGCTCAGGGTGTACAGCAACCCACTGTGTAATTTGTAGTGTAGTTTGCACAGCTCTGCCCCCAGGGAGCCATGAGAGGTTGTCCTACATCGGCTGTTCCCTCACTGCCAGAGCCCTGCGTGTCCCAGCACCGCACAGCCGACAGAGACAGAACAGAGCACCGCTTGGACCACGCAAAGGGATATTAAAGTCCAACGCTGAAATTAAACTTCAGAGTCTGACTTTAGATGAACCTCCAAAGCTATCTAGCAGCCCTCTTGCATTCTGTGCCAGAACAATATAAGTATAATTAATAACCACAGGAAGAAAGAGAGAGAAATCCACTTTGCCAAGCCAAACCAGAGCCATGTGTATGATGGTATGGAACGCACACACATTGTTTGGATTGGTTAGACAAAAAAATGCACTATTAAATACTTTCTGCTGAATCTGTGGAAAGTTACGCAGAGAAGCAACACGCTCTTTGCATCTACCTGTCCAATCAGCGCCAGGAAGCTGGGCGAGGATGGCATCCAGCTGGTGTTGGGTGTGAGTCACAATCCCAACACTATCTGGAGTGGTTGTCCAATACACTGGTTCTCTATTATTACATATATCTAGACCTTTCTTTTAGGCAAGTTCAATCATTTGGTAGAAATGAAAAGTTCACTTCAATAAAACAGTGAAAACAGATACTTCCATCCTGCATCACACATATGCAGTACTTTTCACTTATACTGCATTAGATTTCCTCTTTTGGTTTATACACCAGAACTAAATTATTATATATTAACACAAATCTTTCAACCAAGCAGGAAGTTGGCAAGCAGTGTTTTTGCACCTTCTGATTCCTGTAAACACACAGTTTCTCTTTGAGATGGAGCCAAAAATTCAGCTTTAGTCCTATAATGCAGGTCTTCGGCGATGGTTACATCTGCATAACATATGCCAACAGTATGTTACAGTGGCGTGAGTGCATAGCTTACATTTTTAAAATGGGTGGTCTCTGTGGTATCTTAAACCATTATTTTTATTAACCTTGGCATTCTTTGCACACTGCTTGATTCCTTTTTCCTCCTTAATTTCTAATTCTTAAGCATCTTGTTGTTTTACTCACTTGCATACCTCTTTTTTTTCTTGCTGCTTTTAATTATTTTAATATGTCAAAAATAATAACGTTTAAATTATACCCTTTACATGCACTGAGCTACTCTGTGCAGCAATGCTTGTGGTGTTTTGTGTGTGGCTATCTATCTCACACCCCTCTTTCGAGCTTTCTTGATCAATATGGTGAGCCAGTGGTCATCATCACTCATTGGGAACTGACACACACAAGTGCATGTGTATATGTATGTCTTGCTCACATGCACACACACGCCATGGCCTTTTAAACCTCTGTGTCTCCTAGAGTAAGCAATGGCACATAACCCATAGAGCACATAATCCATCTGGCTTTGATGAATGGATTTAACATCCATTTTCAGAGCCATACAATGCCCCTATATGAATTTTATCAGTGTACAGTGACAAATAGCGGTTCTGTTCTCTGCTAAGAGCCCTCATTGTTCCTCTGACTAAGAGTCATGCAGATGTCACCGCCTCAGCCCGGCTGCCCAGAGTGACTTGTTTAGAAAATATAAATGTAACGGGCTGTAGTCTGACATCATTGTCTCAACAATATAGACGCCTATTTTGTCAGCACATAATCGGTATAAATGTATGACTTGATACTATTTTCCCAGAGAATAATATCCAGGCTGTGTCTGGGGTGGTGGTGTAATTGTGCATGTGTAATTGTGTTGGATCCAGATCAGGTCTCATGAAAGAAAATGTCAGCATTGTCTTGAAATAAAAGATATCAAGAATATGGCGTCGCTTGAGTGATTCTACTGTATTTATTACAGCCCCCAAAAGATTCAAAGTAACTGCATGTGTGCATTTAGTTGACATCCTCTCAGCATCCATTTGGAAAGTTGCAGTTAGGCATAGCACCGCCTTTACTGTCACCATACCCAGAGTCTGTTGAGTGTAATATCAGTAGGCTATGAAGCACTGATCAGGATGGCATGACTGGCTCTTGGATCTGGATGTCCTGGCACTGAATAATGCAGCTTTTTCCTCTGAGGCCCGGTATCTTTTGGGCCCTGTCATTGAAGATGCCCTCTCATCTCATCTCTCACTGACACATGGAAATGTTCCTCAAGTAAGAGTTTACATCAATCTGAGAGGCTCGCTGATGAGGTTTTTACAATGGTAAACAGCCTGACCTAAGTGGTGTGCATCTCCATCTGAGTCTCCTGACTGTCCTCCTAATGACTCAGAAAATATGCAAGCCGCTCCATTTATGGGCGGTAAAAACAGTCAGCCAGCAGCATGCTAACACACTGTGAAGAGTGCCATAAAAACTGTCTCCGTCAAATTCACTTACAGCATGGTGCAGAATGGCAGCTCAACTGGCTATCATAACATTCAGGAGGACTGTCACTGAGCACCGCGGTACCTCTCTGCCCATCACGAGAAGCCAAACATGAAGTAAAACAGCAGGCGTGCTCTCCCCTGCTACAGAGGGTGACATGAACTAGCAGCCCTGCACATAGGAAGTGACATAAACAAGCAGGCCCCAGAGAGGAGGGCCATCAGTGGCGATGATGAGCGACTCTCTGGATGCTCCTTGACATGTGTGGCTGCAGCAGTGAGTGGGTAAAGGGAGCAGAGGAAGGAGGCAGTGGGTGTAAGGGGGAGGGAGGTGGTGAAGGCGAGTGTTTCGGGGGGCATGCAGTAGAACTGTGTGCACGACTGCATTATCCGGCTGATTTAGTTATGACAGCTGGTGCCCAAGAGGAACGCAGCAGTAGGGGATAGGATCGCCCAGGCTGCAGACAAATGATGATGAAGAGATCACTTTAAAGAACAATCTCCATAATATTTCATGCTCGCTCGGCAGCTCCCAGGCAGCCCGGGCTGCAAGGCTAACTGCTCTATCAATTGATTTGATTCACTGCCGGAGCTACTCCTCGCACATAGTATTTCAAATAAATGACACAGCAGATAGGAATGATATCTACATCAATATTAACCCTGAAAAGAACTAATGGATGCCGCTGCAATTTGCGCTATATCCTGAGTAATGCATGGGAGGCAGAAGGCAGGTGATGGAAGAGTTATAGCTCAGGCTTTTCCTGTCTCCCCCGAAGGCACAAGAGGATACAATTTGACCTACACCCACCCCACCCAACACAAATATACAAGCTACAGCTTTCCTCCTCCCTAGGCAACCATTTGTTTTTGTATTTAAAAAGCACATTATGGCAGACTAGGCTAAACTAAACCATCTCTCAGGCTTGTGGAACACAAAAGCAGTTCATCAGATAAATCACCCTTGACCAGTTAGCTATTAGAGCAGCTAGAAAGGGGAGCTTGGGCACGTATGGTGCTTATAATGATAGCATAGTTGCCTTTTATTAATGCGTGGACATGATGCATGCTCCTGTGTTGCAGTGGATTAACATGGCTCAGCACTCTTTAACCTGATCCCACTTACTAACCTGCTGTATTATGAATTCAGATCAGGTACAGGATAGATATACAGATCATTCCTGATTTAAAAAAAAAAAAGACCACAATGGCTTTCCATACAGGGGTCAAGACTTTTAGACAAAGGCAGAATGCATATATTATATATATGTTTACTATTAGTAAGTAGTAAGGTAGTAAGGTTCATCTTTATATATTTACTCATTGGATATAATAATTATCATTCCTGTGTAACAGGTCTTTTAATATTTTTATATTTTAATTGATTTTTTTAAATTTCTTTGTGTATTTACTCTAGATAAATTGTACGTTAAGTAGCACACAACATCTTACAATACTACGGTGAAATCAGGTGTTTTATTTGTTGCTGTGATATACATTGCGTAAAGGCAATCCCAGAACATTCATTAGCCTGGATGATGTTCACTGAGTAGCTACTGATCACTCCTGTCCCTGATATCTGACCCCTGCCCTAGTAAGAAGAGACTTTAACCACACACACACACACACACACACACACACACACACACACACACACACACAGACACACAGAGATGGTGGGAGGTTTGTGGCTTGCGGATAAGGTGGTGATTAATCACAGTGCTGATGATAGTGTGTAGGGTTTCCATCAGTGATGCTTAATGAATGTCATAATAATACGAGCATCTCTGATTGCTCAGGTCACCAAGTGCTGTGTGTATGTAGGGAGGGTGAGGTTTGTGTGTGTGCATTTTGGGGTGGGGGAGTGCAGGAGGAGGGGAGGTTGTGCCTTAGCCAAGACCCCCACCGCTGAGCAGTCTGCTAATGAGTCCACTAGAGACCCACCCAATACCTTTGATTGGGATGCCATGGAAGAGAGGGGAGCAGTGCAATCTTTAGCTGGATTAAGTATCTCTTAAGGAGATCTACTTTCAGCCACAATGTTATCAACCCTTGAGTATGTATTAATTAGGACTGTTGCAGAGGCGAAGCGGACGAATTTGCAGTATTCCCTCTGCTCTCCTGCAGACACACATGCGCAAACAGGCGCGTATGCTGAGTAAAAAGTGCATCTAATAGCCTCTTGCTGAAATTCACTCCCACACAAACACAGGCCTCCTGTACTGTGTAACAGTTTATTTTAAGGGGGAAAGCATACATGTTTAAAGTGAAGCCTACACCTCAGTCTATATGTTCCAGCACGTTGTTGCACTCTTTAATTTGACACCCCATTACATCCCCATCTACATGTTACATCCACACATCTGTATGCATGTTTTGGTATTGTATACATCATCCTGTTCTCATTAGCAGGGCTTTTGATATGAAGTGATGCATTATCCACGCACTAGGCAACAGTTGATTGACTGTGGGCCGGTAATACTGTTTAGCCCCACTTAGAGCAGCCTGGCTTTGATGTAAGTACATATTTCCTGGTGAAGGGGTTGTTATAATTTCAAACATTCACTGACTCATCATATGGAGGGCTGACATTGTTGCGGTTCACTTGCTATTTTTTATCTTTTACATGTGTTTCCTGAAAGTGAAATCCACTATTTTCCTCTTCCCTGCAAATCCCCCCAAAAACGTCTGTAAACTGGCCTGCAGGTATATTGTTTACCTTGTTATCCTGTATGGCTAAACCCTTCAGCATATGCTAGGAGAAGGTATTGCACAAAGCACTGATATTCAATCCAGTTGTAACCCACCCCCGCCCCCTGGCCCCATCTCCATCATAACCCGGATGTGTAAGAAGCATGTCCAACTGGTATGTTTTGACTTGGTTTAAGTGGTGTTTAATGACAGTGGACTGGCTGGTCTGATCCGGAGCTGTGTTAAGAGTTTCTAATCAAACGTTCTGCTCCATCAATAATGCAGCGGCTTTGATCCCATGTAGGACTTAATTGTGGGTGTAGGCCTGATAGGGAGAGCCTTGGCTAGGGGTGTCTTGTTGCACTCTTTAATTAGAGACCCCCATCATGTCAAGAGCAGGAGCCCTGGGTGTTTACTATGCAGCAAAGTGCCCAGCACTACTTTGGCAAGAACCCTACTGTAACACTGCCATCAGCTACCGCTCATAGCTGGCTCTGCCTGGCAGAAAGAACAAGGTGGGCGGGGGAGAGAGAGGGAGAGAGGGGGGGGGGGGGGACGAAGAGAGTACACATTTGTTCTTGCTTGGGCTAGTTGGAGGCTTAATTATTTATTTGTGGGGCATTTGCTGTACAAAACTGTAGACAAGATTGTTTGAAGATGTATTTTGATCTCTCTGCCTGTCTGAATAAGTTATATCTCGCTCGAAAGAAGTCAAAGTATAGTATGCCAAAAAAAAAGCCATTAGAAAGTCATAGTATAGCATGTCGAAAAACATCATAGAGGAAAAAAGTGATAAAAAAAGGCATAGTATAGTATGTCAAAGAAAGTCTGGAACAACATGCAAACTACACACAAAAAATATATAGTATATCAAAAAAAGTAATTGTATAGACTGGGGATCGAACCAAGGGTCAGATACTTCAGTGACTACCTGTAGTAGTGCAAACCATTTAGGCACCATGCCACCAAATAAAATATGTTGAAAACAGTCAAAGTATAGTACTGTATGTCGAAAAAGTCATAGTATAGACTGGGGATCAAACCAAGGGTCAGATGCTGCAGTGACTACCTGTAGTAGTGCAAACCACTAAGGCACCATGCCACCAAATAAAATATGTGGAAAACAGTCAAAGTATAGTATGACAAAAAAGTAATAAAAAAGTAATAGTATAGCAAGTCGGAAAAAGTCCTAGTATAGTATGACGAAAAAAGTGATAAAAAAGTCCTAGTATAGCAAGTTGAAAATAGTCATAGTATAGTATGGTAAAAAACAAGTGATAAAACAGTCACAGTATAGTATGTCGAAAAAAGTGTTAAAAAGTCATAGTATAGTATATTGAAAAAAAGCTTAATATTTTAAAAGAATTCAGCAATTGTTTGTTCAGTGCTGCTGAATTCGCATTCACACAATTAAAAAGTATATATCTGGTTCTGCAGCATATGTTAAGTACTCTTTTAATTATAGGAAAATAGCAAGTCATTGAAAAATATAGTTACATTAAGTCTAAATTGACGGTTTATTATTCTTTACTTTCAAGCTAGCACAGACATGATCACTTTACCCATTCCATTAAAATGCCAATATTTGGCAATATTGCGGTATGACAATTATATTAAAAGAACAGTAAGTCATCCATTAAATGTATTTTGAGTAAAAGTAAAAGTGAAGAAGGAGAAGAAAAATGACTTTATTTATCCATGGGGAGAAATTAATTTTTTTTCACTCCATTTGAATCACACACACACACACATACACACACACACACACACACACACACACATATAGGTCTGACATACGCAACCACAGGACCCATGCAGTTGGAGATATGTTATAGTGATGTGCAGGCGTCCTGGGAGCTTTTAGTGTATTATTATGATTATTAGTATTAGTATATTGGTAAAAATATTAGTTATACAATGTAATTAAAGGCAGTTTCAGTTTCATTATTGATGCATTTACCATTAAAAAGTGTTTAATTGTTGTTGGTGGCCCGGATTTCTAGTGTTGATTCAACATACGTACATATTGTCTGGCATATTTGTTAGTCCAAGACGTGATTCTACATGCATGGAAATAAAGTATGGATAAATGTAGCAAAGTAAAGTAAAAGTAAATAAATTAAAATAAAAGACGATTTCCCTCTGAAATGCTGGGCAATAAAAAATCACAATCTCTAATAGTGACAAATACTTTTCATTGCGTTGTCCATTATGTATTCTTGTTATTCTTTCTTCAAACAGTATTGAACATAACAGTGATAAACTGAGAAAATAAGGGGGAAAAATACAAACTTCAGGTTAAGATAAAAATATTAAAACAAAAATGTTCCACAGAGTCATTTATCCGATATCGCTCCCTCTGAGGGTGTCAGGCCCAGATGTGTTTCTGTCTGTCATGGTTATTAGAGCAATTATCGATAAGAGGCAAATATTCCACTTCTGGAGTTGCAGCTTCATGTTTTTTTATAAAAATCAATATGCCCCGTGGCCCTTATCTTCCATCCAAAAGAAAAATGACGGAACAAATTTGTTGTATGATGGATGATGGTGCCTTTATGTGGCTCACCTAATGGAGCTGATGATAAGGAGTTGAGTGGACTTCCAATTAGGAAGCTTCTCCTATATTGATATGGATTTGTGTGTTGTTTGAAATGGTAACCATTGAATTTGATATCTGACGCCTCTGAAATGAGTGACAGAGAAATTGGGAGCAAAACGAGGGCAATGGGATGACGCGGTGGTTAATGAGTCTGAGTCTGTCACTTTTAATATGTCTTACACTGAAACGTGACCTGATTTTAGCTGACCTGATGTTCTGGTGAAATGTGGAGGTGTTTGCATTTCTCAGTTAGAAAAGTAAAACTACAAATTACATAATTTGTGGGATGTGAGGCAGCCCAAATCCTCTCACATTTGACCTGGATGACATAAATGCTGTGATCCATCTTAATGTTTGCGAGCAGTAAAGTGGTCAAGATGGATAGCTGCAGAAGAAGATATCATTCAGTGTTTAATCATTCTATCAGGCCATGACGTGCCTTGTGTTTGTGGGGGTGTCGGAGCTGGAGGGTGTCACACAGGTGTCACACTCAGCGCCAATGAATGGACAATGGCTATCCATCAATCATCCATGCCAGCTCGTCTCGCGGCCTGAAACCAACTACAATGTCCATCTCCAATTTGATCCCTTCAGTTGACTCATTCATCAGCCTGACCTCATTTGCAATCCAGACTGGTTTCCTGAAGAGAGAAGAGTTGGATTCAAAGAAGAGCATGGCTGCAAAATATTGAATGTGAAGGAACCAACAGCCAGTTGTCCAAAATATTGCCTGGAGCACAGTAGGTGAGCGATGGTCTTTATCTCAGTACCATGGTGGCTCATTTATTTAGTTGATGGATTGTTTATCAGTCAGCCGGAACAGACATGTATGTGAGTAGCTGGAGGGAAGTTTAGAGGGGTTTAATTCAGCACAACCATGTACATCCCCTTCAGCCAACTGACCTCGTCGGGTCATCAGGACTTAAGTAAGAGTGAAAGTCGCTTTAAATGGAGCAAGGCTCCCAGGGACCCAGCCTTGGCTGAGCAGCTGCTGCCGGCCGTTGACTATTACTTTTCTAGGGGCTGACTTTGATGTTTTAACAATCCATACATATTGATTCAGACTGATAATAAACAATTTGATTAGCCTCTTTCTATAGGCTGTCATTTCAATCACTTTCAGAGCTTCGATGAAGTGGAAGTGAGGGGCCGTGGACGAAGGGAGGGATGAGGGGAGGGCGACATGGAGATCGGGAGACAGAGAGAGAAGCCAAAGCTGAAAGAGTGGGTGGAGGGCTAGAGCCCCCTCCTCAGACAGAAAAAGGAATCCAGCCCTGATTAGGCCTCTGCCTTTGGTGAATTGGACAAGACAGCTGAGCTGCCAGGTTATTAACTCCCTCAGAAAATTCTCAGCCCTCTCTCAGGCCAGCCTGAATACTGCGATCTGGATCGATAAGCAATCTCCGGTGTGTACCAAATGCCTGCTGGATTCATTTGTCTCCCAGCACCCTCTCCCTGCGCTGGACAATACACCTGCACAACTGAGCTCCCCCCTCCTGCCTCTCCTCCGCCTTCCCTGCTTTCCTGAGTGCTGTTCTCACTCTCTCTCCTCTACCTCTCTGTTCCTCTCCCTCCCGCCTTCCTCACCTCTCTTACGTTCACTCAGTGGAGTCTCTGTCACTTTTTAAATAATGACCCTGGGGCTGAAGGAACAACTGCCTACCTCTATTTCATCACGGTGAGACCCTCTCCTGCAGGCCTGGGTGACCAAACTGTCTAGGGGAGAGAGTGCGGGGGAGAGGGATGGAGAGACTGAAAGAGAGAGAGGTGGGGGGGGGGGGGGGGCAGCAGTAGAGGGGGAAGCAGTAGAGAGGGGGGTTTGCCCACGGCGATGGGGAAGGTGGGGGCCACAGCAGCATCACGACTGACAGAAGCACAGATGTCACCATCAAAGCTCAGTCTAAGCATGAATGACCAGCCCATGGCAACTTTATAGTAAACATGAAAACACACAAAGTAGCTGTTGTTATGGTTGATATCATACAGATAGAACAAACATCTGGGGTCATGTCAGATACTCGTTATGTGATGCCGTGCATTAAGAATCAACCATGGTTCCTGTCTATTGGTCTATTATTGAGCTGTTTGGTGATGCCAGTGGGGGAGTTTGTTGTTTCCAGAGAGAATATGAAGCTCCTCTGAGAAGACTCTCGCACTGTGCTGAGAACTGTGTTCTGAACCATATACTTTAATGTGCTGAGGTTCAGCAACCAGCCAGCGTTGCCAATATTGTCCATTTCTATCACACGTTTAGTTCTCAGAGAAAGCAGTTTCACTCATACTCCCTTACACTTAAAGCAAGCCAGTCTTTGTTCAGGGGAAGTAAAGATGGATTCACATAGTGATTGTGTTTGCTGATTTGGCAGGGCTTCAGCTGATAACTTTTAGTGATTTGCTGCAGCATTGATCTCCCAGATGGATTTATTGACAGGGGTGGGTGTCTGAAGGTGGGGGTTGAGTTGGTGGGAGAGGAGGAGGCGATGCTGCTGAACTGATATGAGGAGAAAACAGTAGATAACCACTCAAGCGAGGTGGACAGTGGATGAGCTTGATGTTACCTGCCTTTACTTGTTTGCAGGGTTATTCCCCCAAAGGAGTTAAAAGCCATGCTGTTTCTTATAGCTCATATCTGTAGTTTGTCTTTTCTATTGTCTTTCTATTGTCTCTGTGTGGCTGCAGAGTTGCGACCCCAGAGAGAATTGTCTGTCAGCACACAATGAAGGCAAGGCCTGTGATCGAGGACTATTTCTCTGGGCTAATTGTCGGAGACAATGCACGCCACTGAAAATGCACCCTATGAAGGATAAACCTGGCGGATGTTTAGATTTTCTTATCACTGTAATCTCTTAGCAAAATCTAACTAGAGCTGCAGAGATGCTTATAAGCAGAGGGACAGAAAAGAAAATGGTGAAGGAAATGCAGTTATTAAAAGGAGCTCTGTAAATATTTGAGAGGACTTCACTGTGGCAAAGAGAAAACACTCATCACACAGGGTGCTGTTCGTGAGCAGGGATGTGAGACAGACCAAACAGGAAGTCCCTCAAAAATGTATGTTGGAGTTTTTAATCAGTCAAAGATGGCTTACTCATCAGAGGTTGATTGTAATGGAACAGTTTTGGTTCATAATGTTTTTTCCTTTGAAAGATCAAAGGCTGCGATATCATCAAAGAAAATTTGTAATAATGTGATTCATCTGATAACATGATACAGAAAACGGATCTTTTGATTGGTGTAATTACAGTCCTACGTAACCAGAGCAATATCCCTGATGAGTCTGATTTCCAAGTAAGCAACTTTCACCTAATAATGTTCTCTAATGTACACCACAAACTGGTGCTGCTAGTGAATACTGCCCGCTTTGTACCTTTATCAACCATTTTAAACCATTTTAACCTCCTCTGTAACTCTATCCCAGCAAGCACTTTTTCATTAGCGTCTTTTTTCCCCTTTCTTTTCAAGGTCATATGTAATGTGGAATCTATAAAATTCTCAATGAAGAAAGTTATTTGAATTCTTAGATTTTAATGGCCGAGCTCAGAAATTCTCATTTCAGACCTGCAGTTTTAAAATGATCTTACATTGTGTATGTCAGCAAATGAAATTACTAAGGGTAATTGCTCTCACGCCATGCCTCTCTCTCTTGCTCGCTCACACACACAGTATAAGCACACACACCTCACACCCTCTCTCACCTGCATTATCTTAGTATTTTTTTGCATTCAGTTATAGCAAATTATGCAAAAAGCTCACATCACTATGGATTAAAGCTCAAAACTACAGTGGTCCAGCAGTCACATTTGTTAAAAAAAAATGTACCTTTCTGATTGCCAATAATCTCCAATCTCTCTGCTTTCCTCCCTTCTTTGAAAGTTTGTTGTTTGACTCTTTTGCTGTTACACTGATTAAGTTTCTCATTCAATATCTCAAACAGGCTGTAAAACATATTTTTTTCTTTCAATGACAGATTTACATTACTAATAAAAATGGTGGATATTATAATGCAAATGTATCACTTTATAAGTCCGAAGAAAGTACAAGTAGATGCTGCACTATGCTGGTTTGTGACTTGTGTTCTTCTGCCAGGTGCTGGGAGTCTTGTGGTTGCCCTGGATGAAGAAAACTCTCTCTCTCTCTCTCTCTCTCTCTGTCTCTCTCTCTCTCTCTCTCTTTCTCTCGCTCTCATTGTCCCCTCCTGACAGTGACGGTAATGTGTGAGTAGGTGAGCCGCCCTCAGGGCTCTGTACATCCACGTCCACCTCAATATAAATCAGCACTTGTCATCACAGGCTCATATCACACGCACAGATCCCACGTCCCCTCCACAGATTCTTCCTTGTTGTTGGATACCATCCGCGACGAGACGCCAGTGGCCTGAGCATTAAACCTGTCCAGTCTCACCGGCAGTGTCTCCCTCTCTGTGTTGCTTTGTTTTCTCCGTCCTAGACCTGTAGGTGCTCCTCCATGGTGACATTAAACAGATGTGACTGCATTAGATTCAGCCCGGACAGCAGCACACCTCTGCTGCCCTGAATGCATTCTATAATTATCCGCCACACCTTGTAACAGGAAGTCAGCTCATGTCAAAAGTGCAAGTGAAAGCTAGGGTCACTGTCAGGAAAATGAGCCTGATAGTGACAAGAGCCAAAGCAGCTGCAGAGGAGTGAAATAAGATTTAGATAGTGTTGCTGAGAAAGCATTGCAGTCTGACTGCAACAGTGGCTTGTTGGCTTCATTTCAGTCACTGAATGTTGAATTTGCTACACTGACTGTACGTTTGGCATTCACTATGACATTTTGTGAGTGATTCTGATTCTCACCTGTATTGTCCTTCAAAGATGAGACGCTAACATGCACTAACATGACATTAAGGTATGGTCACATTACACTTCCTGCCAACAAATATTTGATTTAATTCCCCTTTGCTTCTAGTGAAGCCCGTACGACAGACAAATTCAAGCCTGCGTTTCCCATTTCGGAGCAAACTCTAGCCAATTGCTGTGAGTTTGCAGGTCAGAGTTCCACTTTGTTCAACTGTGACTGAGCGGATGTGCTCAGTCGGTCAATAGTAACACTATACCATGTTTGGAAATGGAGATGTTATTGTAGCAGGTTTCTTCATCATTTGTAGAACATTATCTCACTACCAGAATACAAACTGTAGCGTCGTTCTCATTGTCTCATTGTCTCATTGTCTCATTGTCACTGTTGTTTGTGATCACTATGATCAATCTATTCATCACCACATCAGAAATGTGACACAAAGGCAGAATGCAAAAACTAGGTAGGACGGAAATGTATGTAACAGCCATGGCTCCATGAGGACAAGACACTGAACCCAGCTGCGCATCGGAGTGTAAATGTGTTTGAATCTTTGTCTGATGAGCAGGTGGCACCTTGTACGGCATCCTTGGCCACAGTGTATCAATGTGTGTGAATGTTACTATGTTAAAGTTCTTTGAGTAGTCGTTAAGACTAGAAAAGCGCAAACACGTTGATGTGAAGTGGGTTTACCATCTTAGCTTTGTATCTTTCATGGCAAATCACATAACAGGTGAGCCTTTTACTCAAAACCACAAAATGGACCAAATCGGTGGACCAACCAACAGACTACCATTGCCATCCCTAGCGCCATGCCACGAGCACCGTTGAAAACAGATTACACATAATTCTGTTCATCATGGTGCAATGCACATTGCATGTGGTGTTACATAATCATTGTGCTCGGAAACTTGCAGGTGGAAAAGTGTGCATCTGTGAATGTGTGAAAGATATTTTATTTTTTTTTGATAAAGAGCTCAGTCAGATGTCCCTTGACTGTTAAAAACCAAGGTCCTCCTGTGAGAGGCATGCATTTTGACATGTACTGCGCTGTATGGATTGAATCGATTTGAATACAGTTAATTTCAAAATAAAGACCCAATACAATTCAATAAATTCTAGTCTGTTGTTTGTGACATTTGTGCTGCATATTAAACATCAACAATTAGAATTAATTTGATGCTTCAGAGATTATTGGATGGAGAAGGAGCAGCTGCCTTGGCCTGGATTCATCCAGCCACTCTGATTGTGGCCACTGATTGATTTTTAAGTTAGGAAGAGGCAATCAGTAAATACCACCCAATCAGGGGCCAAGAACATAGAAAAGATTAGACAATTTGAGGTAATCAATGAAAATATTCTCTGATTTGTAGGCACTCAATTACTGCCATAAATCAGGCATCATAGCACGCAAGTTTCTAATAAAACAAAGGCCGGAGACAGGCAAACTATATGAGATGAATTAAAGGTCTGGGAGAGGAAGTGCCGACTGGCGTGGTAATGAGACAGAATTACAGGCCACAGATTCCAGCCTGCTTCCCTTGCAGAAGCTGTCAACAACTAAAGGGCTGCAGCAAGAGCTGCTATCTGTCATCCTGCTTCCTGTCCACATATTTACTCAGTTATGTATTGCCTTGATGCAATATCATAATTTTTTATGTTAAATAACATCCACTCCCAACAAACATAGACTCCTTCTTCAGAGGACAGGATATGGATATAGACAGGATATTGCCATTGTTAAGTCAACATTTATTTGCACATGAGAAGGCAACCTCAGATTCTGGAAATGCATCTTGATAAACAAAGGTGATACTGTATCAAATTAGGTGACTTTTTGTTTTGTTTCCAGCAAGGTGAGACTTTTTTTCATCATGATTGGCAGGCAGCCTTGTGGTTTGAAGGGCCATCACATAACCACAGGTCACAATATATGTCTATCAGCTGGATGTCCCAACCTGTTCCATCATTGTAAGGTGCTCTGGTTAAGACTTTGTTGCTGAACTGTAGACAGTCAACTCCTCATTTTTCTGTTCCTCCTCATCTTCATGGAGGACGTTCCCACTTAGGACGGTGGAGTTTCATGCTGTCTTGGCAGGGAGTCGAAGCCCCTGTGCTCTGCCTTAATGGACTGACTAGACAGATGATCCTGACAGCGACCCGCACAAGTGCTTTTGATTCTATCATCCGCCATGGGGTCGAGCTGCTTTATCAGAGGAATTACTTAAAGTGCCTCTTATTTCATCATCCAGAATGTCAACGAGACGGCATTCTTTTAATTTATACACACCCCAAACAATCAGCACATCATACATTACACAACTGCTTCAGAAAAAAATCATTGTTAGGAGCCAAGGCCAGGTACCGAGTCATTAACCTACGCCAGGGTTTTGAGAGCAAGGTCATTATAGAACGCTCCTGCAACGTTTGTCTGAGAGCGGCTTTTGTTACTTGACCCTCTTCTTTATAACACTATCTACACAGAGAGAAGCATGCATCAATAAACTCATTTCCTCTGCTCCTGGGCAGCTATGAAGGGTCAAGGAATGTATTTTTTTTAACTATAACCCACCTCAGAATCACACCTCTTTGATAGTTAACTGAATTATAGAGACTTTTTATTTCTCTAGACTTCCTCAAGATTTATTTCCTGAAGTGCGGTTGCCTTAATATTTCCATCCTTTATCATGTTAAAGCCATTTCCACACTGTCTTCAAAAGTTCATTCCTTAAGAGAGTATGATATGAGACAATTAGGAAGTATACTATCTGCAAATAATTATTTGCTGTAGCCCACTCTGAGTAGCAATAGGTGAGAGTTTTTATTCATGTAAATATATAAAATAGTTGTCACTTTTTCAAAAAAGTTACGTTGTGGCTGTAGTCATACCGGATTTCACCACAATTATTTTAGACCGTCCTCACCCAGAAAACAACCGTATAAGTTGATTGTGCAAGCAGCTCATAACGACCCATAACTATGTTTCTTGTTAGGCGGCGGCCTATCGTGGCTGTGACTATTATGGCGAGAGCAAACGAGAAAGCAAGGTGACAAAGTATAAGCTAAATTTGGCATAATAAGGTAGGTTGGAGTGGTGGATGGATCAGAAAATCACAGGATCTTTACTCAGGAGACCAGAGTTTGTGTGCCTTGTAAAACTTGTCACGTTTTTTAAAATTGACCGAGTTTTAGGAGCCGTAGACTGTGACACAATGACGTATGTGGTGTCAGGCGCAGTCTGGTTCCCTTTCATGCACTCATTTCATGCCTCCGCTGCCTCACTTGAGTGGCAAGCTAACATTACAAGGCAGTTGTGTTTTACAAAGTCAGCAAACAGATTTTGAGTTAGTTGTACTTCACACACAGTGTTGTGTAACAGCAAATGGGAGATGACTGTTTAGGTATGCTCCTATTTGTGAAATTACATTTTAATCTGAGGAGGAGCATTGCATGAAAGATCATCTAAATTGAATTACTTTGAAAAGTCAAGTCAGAATCAGAACATTTCTGGATCACTTACTGTAATACATATGACTTGCTGACATACAAACATAACAGGAACAAAGACAGCAGGACCTCACATGTATTGCAGACCGATAGTGCAAGAAAACCCTATGACATGTGAATTAATCATGTGGGTAAAGGCATGTGCTGGTACAGTACTGACTCCTCTGACTTTGCTTACCCTTGGAAAGCTTTCTGCGCCCTATGATCCAACATCTGAAGAACTGATAAAAACCCTTCAGTTGCCTCAAAGCAGCTGTGAGGCTTAACATTGTCAAAAAGGGGTTTTTATTTCCCTACCGTTTCGACCTCCTGTGTATATTTTATTGAGCTGTTCTCATCCCACAGTGCTACGCGGCAGCCATAAGCTGCTGAAAATGTATTTCGAAGCTCATTAACACAGGACGCGCATGCTTGAAACATGTAGCATTCTTTTTCAGAGACACTTGTGAAAGAGTGTGAAGGCGAGGAGCTCAAAAATCGTTGTTTTTGATATTCAGTGAGCTTTTCATCTTTTTTTCTGCTGCAACACCACATGAGAGGATTAGGGAAGTTAATGAATTATCCTCACAGGAGCCAAGACAGTATGTGCAAGCTGCACTATCCCACGTCTCATAACATGGAGCTGTTTGAATTTATTGAACTGAGGGCTGAATTTTCCCACACTGATCTGACCCAGTTGAAGTTTATAGTCCCCTTTCGCTGTAATCAAGATGACAATGTGAAAGTCTTTTTAATCTTTGTAAGTCAGAAATATTGTTGAACTTAACAAAAAGTGAAAGTGAAAAACTGCATTGTGTAATGTTCATTGTGGACTTGCTACTTACTCTACAAGTTGCTAGATATCTACAACAGTGTGTGTGTGTGTGTGTGTGTGTGTGTGTGTGTGTGTGTGTGTGTGTGTGTGTGTGTGTGTGTGTGTGTGTGTGTGTGTGTGTGTGTGTGTGTGTGTGTGTGTGCGCGCGCACGTGTCTGTGTGTGTGTGTGTGTGTGTGCGCGCGTGCGTGTCTGTGTGTGTGGGGGGAATCCCCTGGGCAAGCTAATGTTGGAGATTGTATGCGCCTGAACTTCTGTTAAGTGAAAACAGTCCACAAAAGTGTAATATCACTTTAAGATGTCGCCTCCCGCCATTGGCGTCTGTTTGCTCAACCCCCAGAGGCAGCCCAGTATCAAATGCACCAGCACAAATGATAATAACACAGCAAGACCTTTCTATTTTTCCAAATTAGGTTGAGCCTCAGATCAGTGCCCTTGAGGCCAGCACAAAGGCTCTAATTCTTCCCTGAAGATTTTTCTCTTCAGTTTTCTATCATATAAAGCAAATATCAAAAATGTGATTTGAATCCTGGAAAAAATTAAAGCTGAAGGGCGCCAGAAGGAGGAACGGTGTAGTGTGGTGGGTGACAACACACAAGCTCACTCGTCTCTCTTTTACAGGCATCGATTGAGTCTGTTTAGCTCACTGTCAGATGGCTATACTGCGAGGCAAACTCTGGAGAGGCTGTGCCCAGAGTCACTGTGCAGCAGACCAAACTGCCCCAGGGGTTAATTGAAGTCCCTCGAGTGACTCAAGTGCCCTCTCTTTAATGGGTCAACCCATAAAATGTTGGATTTCTTAACAGCTATGGGAAAAATGCATCCTCTTATGGGCCTTTTTTCTCATGGTTCTTGTCCTTGAGAGGGGGACTCGGATGTGGCCAGATTTAAAAACACTTAACTTCCTGAACTTGAATAACAAAAGAAACATCTTGAACAGGGCTAGGCTGATATAGTAATAATATGGCATTGCCTTGTTTCCTGTGATTTTTTTGCTGTTACCACAACTATCTGTAATAAGGGTGAGTGGATGGTGCTCTCTTAAAGGTTAGAGCAGAAGCTTTTGAGTACAGCTAAATACCTGGACAACCTGGGAAAATCATGGTTAAACTTGACCTGGACTCCTTTTTTCCCTAAATGAATGTTTTTTAGTATTTAGTTATACGGTTGTTCGCTTTCTTTTTGAGACTTACAGTAAATGAGTTAGAATGCAATTAGCCTAGCTTAGCATAAAGACTGGAAGCCGTCTTTATGCTAAGCTCAGAAACAGCAACCCCGCCTCTGTCCAAAATTCCAAATTAGTCTACCAGCACCTGTAAAGCTTACTAATGACACATTGCGTTTCATTTGTTTAATCCATTTTCAAACAAAAATGTTAAAACAACAATTTTTGTTTTTTATGGAGGATTTCGTGCTATTTCTTCACAAACAAAAGTTGGGTGCAGTGACTTCCAGGAGTTTTGTCATCCCAGGGAGGTTGCCACACAATTAGTTGTTTATTAATGATATTTTTACTTATCAGCTTGATACACAATAATAAGCCCAATCATAGCCTTAATCATCTGATTACTTGAACTTCATACAGATGTATGAGATGGTATGGAATAATTCCCTAAAGCAAGTGTTGAAAAGGTTTGGTTTGATCAAATGCCTTTCTGATGTTATTACACTGTTACATACATACACATAAAAAAAACAATGCATTTTGATCAGTCACAATGACTATTACAGTATAACTGTAACATGACTAGCTGATTCCAAAGCTGTGCAGAAAACCAATTTAATTCGCACTGCTACGTAAATAGCAGTCGATGTTTGTCAGACTGGTGTACAAAAAGGTTGTTCATTTTCTTCCAGCTCTGGCAGTCCTTAACACTGTACATTACAACTTCCGACCAACAGAGCCAGGCTAGTTATTTTTCCAATGCTATTGTTTTTTATTCTAACCTAAGATAATAATTTCTTGACTCTAGCTCTGTACTTAACGCACAGACGTGAAAGTGGTATAAGTTTTCTCAACTAACTCTCAGAAAGAAAGGGAAACATTTATTTACTGTAAGAATTACAATCAAGGTGCTTCTGAGCAAGGCACTGATCATTCAGCTATACCAGTGGAGCTCTTTGGAGATTACGTTTCTATTCTGCAGCTACAAGCTATGAAAGTACACAGATATATTGAAGCCAGTGTTACTGGAACACAGCACATGTGCTCAGTTAAACACTGGATAAATAAAGGTTAAAAACATACACAGCAAAAATGCGAGGCATAGTAGATACTGTTCCATAATTAAGCCTGGCTTTGCAGTGTCAACACATTTTACAGAGCTCCACCATCTATCAGTTTCAATCAACAGTGATTCCCCTTGCTACACTGAATCAGCAAATGAAATCTTCAAACATCTTAAATCTTTAAAAACTAATTTACTTAATGTTTTACCATTCCAGATTAAAAGCTCTGTCTGCAATTATATTAGACCAGTGATTACCAAGTTCCATGATTTACTCTGATACTGTGTAGTGAGCTTGTGTATCTGTGTTTTTCGCATGTGCCTATTCATGCAAGTTGTGCGTTAAAGTAGTGAATCATTGTGTTAGAATGTACTTGCAAGTGCGTGCGTGCGTGCGTGCGTGCGTGCGTGCGTGCGTGCGTGCGTGCGTGCCTGCGTGCGTGCGTGCGTACCTGCGTGCGTGCATGCGTGTGCGCGTGCCGGGTGTTTGGGAGTGTGTGCATGCATGTGTGTGTTGTGTGCGGTGTTAGAGAAAAACAAGATGGTGAGAGATGATTTTATTGGCCTGCGTTCAGAATGCCTTCCTTGCACCCCTGTCATTTGTTGGAAGATAATGTTGCCATTGATTCGTAAAAATGCTTGAAAATGAAATGAGAGTCTCTCATCCCACTTAATCAAGAGAGCATATTGATCAGGTTTCTAATGAAGGATCATTTAGATAGGGTGGAGAAGAATAGGCCAGCGTATCATATCATGTCAAGGAGTAATAGGATGTCTTTATCTGAAGATTCCCGGATATCAGTAAAAGCAAGCCTTCTATATCTTCATAATGGAAACCAGCTCCGCTGTCTCATTATCTAGCGTTCTCTGCTTAAAGGGATATTCCAAATATAATACACAGTCAAAATATTTTTCTGCTTTATTCCATTGACATTTCCCATCTTTCTTGCAACATGGTGCTAAATGATAGCCAAGTCCCTCAGTTGTTCTGTGTTAAGGTTTAATTTGATCTAAAAATCAATAGCAATTTCTTTTTTATTTTGCATTACTAAATGATCATGTTAGAAGATTCTAAATCATTATGATTGCCATCACATGTTGCCTTTCTATTTTCCTGATTATCTCCAAAACTAGAAAAAAAAAACATTTTTGAACATGTTTTTTCTTTATACCTTCATGGTGAACTGACATTTGTGGTAACTAAGTACTGACACAGTGATGTGACTGGTATGTTTTAACAACAGAAAGTCAATACAAAAAACCCTGCATAAATTCCCAAACTACTTGTGCCACTTACTTATGCCACATATGATCTCATATACATGTAGTGAAGGTCTGGACTGAAGACACACTGCCAGCTTGTTTATTGGCTATGACTCCTGCTACTCAGTCACAGATCTGTCCAGTGACCAAGCCTGTCGGTGGGCGAGAGTTCATGCACAAGTGTGATTAGCATCTGGTAAGCAAGTGTCATATGTAGCTCTATATATATATATATATATATATTAGGGCTGTCAGTTTAACACGCTATTAACGGCATTAACGCAAACCCATTTTAATGGCGACAACTTTTTTATCGGGCGATTAACGCATAGACAGTTAGCTAGACAGGAAGTAAAATTACGAATCCCACTATGGCCACGCCAAGACCCGCCCTACAAAGCAGCTCAATTGGTTGGGGTTAGGGAGTAGTTAGGATAGCGGATTGGTCAGGGGATAGGACCTGAACAAATGGGGTTACGATACCTTGGACGCTTGGCCAATTGAGAATGAGGACATACGTCACGATTTGGGAGGGGTCTGAGCCCGTCGGCCATTTTTGGGTGCCTACACTATCGGTTGCCAGGGGCAACATTGTACGAGCGAGCGACACAGAGACGGACCTGAGAATTATTATCACGCTGTTTAAACTTAAAGGTCCCATGGCATGAAAGTTTAGGTTTTTTTAACATTAATATGAGTTCCTATGGTCCCCAATTG
The DNA here is from genome assembly GCA_023631565.1 of Gymnocephalus cernua. Lineage (NCBI taxonomy): Eukaryota > Metazoa > Chordata > Actinopteri > Perciformes > Percidae > Gymnocephalus > Gymnocephalus cernua. The sequence goes on along the minus strand of CM042426.1, from coordinate 6,071,029 downwards.
GCTTGAAATGGTGATAGGTGTAAACCGAGCCCTGGGTATCCTGCTCTGCCTTTGAGAAAAAGTAAGCTCAGGTGGGCCGATCTGGAATCTCCTCTTTATGAGGTCATAAGGAGGAAGGTTACTTTCTCTGCTTTGCCTGCCCAGAGAACTTGGCCAACCCATGAGAGAGAGACATCATGGCTTTCAAATGAGCAAAGTGGCAGTTGGTCAAGGCCACACAGCTGAACAGCTTATTTACGTGCGCTTAGTACCTCGTGTGCGCTGATGACATCATCTGTTGACATTTCCAAATGCCTTCCTACAGTTGTTTAATAAAAGCGAGCTTTCCACACAAACAAACGTAGCCTACATGTGTCATTAGTATGAGAAAGAAATGAGATTTTAACGGTGTCTGGGTTCGGACAGAAAAATTCGGCTGATCCATGCTCTAACCTACGTGGAGATTATTAATTACTTGTTTTTTGGCATCAGTTATTACACTATGCAAGCATTCAAAAGCATGAAATCCTTGGAAAGCTACGAGACTTTCTGCTGCGGCTGGGTGCAAGACTTGGTCATCTACAAGCCCCAAAACACAGAAGATATTTGTGCTGATAGTTACACTGATGCACTGTTCATTCTAAAGCACCTTAAAGATGTATGGCATCTTATATATTTTACACTGTGTAACCCTGTCATGTAAATGTGTTAGATGAAGGACATGTTAGTCACGTAAACTAATTTGACATGTCAAAATTTGCACTATACAAAAAAACTGTGACACGTGGTTCCTACGATTTCCACGAAAATCGTGTGAGGAGCTGAATCAGTTTTTTACACAGCAGTGTGTTCCAGACATTCTAAAATAGTTAATTATCTTGAATCTAGACTAACAGAAGAACCTCCTCTGCTACCAACACAAACAATGAACATGAGCACCCAAAAATGGCGGAAGGGGGCGGGGCGTTGTGGCGTGACGACATCTCCTCATTCTCAATAGTATTGATTGAAGGGCGGGTTTCGCAGACCGGAAACTGGCCACTGTTTGGGCTTGTTAGCTTGCTAGCCGCGTAGCTAGATAGTAGGTTCGTCACGGCGAATAGCTTCGGAGCGAGCGAGTAGTGACTCTACAGTCAGTGAGAGAAACAAAGTGTCTCCCCTGTTCTTTCTGACCACGGTGGGAAACCTGGAGCAGGAAAAGTTAACTCTCTCCTTGATTTTACGTTGGTTATGAACGAGAACGAGAACCAGGAAATGAGTCACGGGAAACCAGTCGCTATGACGACGGCTATGCCGCTGACGACACTATGAACCTCAGCCACGCTCGCCTCAGGCATGAGGCTGTACTATCTGCAATGGAAAATCGAGGTAACAGTGTTACATTACGTGGCAGATTACTAGCTCCAAGTGTGAATGTTAGTGTGAAATTGAACACTACGTATATGACAATGATGTTTTCAATTGCACAAATCAAGCCGATCCACTTTACCATGTTGATAAGAGCATTAAAATGAAAAAATATAATGGGACAAAAAGAAATCAAGGGACATTTAGAATAGATAAAAATGAGTAATTGTGATTAATCGCGAGTTAACTATGACATTAATGCGATTAATCACGATTCAATATTTTAATCGCTTGACAGCACTAATATATATATATATATATATATATATATATATATATATATATATATATATATATATATATATATACATTTCTGGGACATACTGAGCAATGTATGTTTGACATGTTTTAACAGATGATTTCCTTTTGCTGGTTTGATAATCTGCATTCCAGGCTTTGCAGAGTGTCTGATTTTGTGGCAAAGTTTTCCTTTGGAGCAGTATATAACTTGTAGAAAGTTGGTCAGTTCAGTGAGATAGTTATTGGGATCAAAAGTCAGCAGTTTGGCTACTCCTCATGAACCCTGAGCAGAACAAGTAAGCCTCAGCAACAATGTCATAAAATGTTCGCATTTATAAGACTGCCATCCACAGAAAAATGACAGCATCTGTCTTTTGTGCCCCAAAACAACATATGCTCACGTTTGAGTTACAAAGCCCTGAAGCGGCCATAGTATGACAGGAGCAAAGGGAGAAGTTGTTAAAGACCATCAGGCGGAGGTCAGGAAGAATGAATATGTCAACAAAACTTCAGACTTTAAAGCAATTAATGTTTATTATGGTAATCATGATGACGAAGGTCCCCTAACCTTAAGGAAGTCCTCAGCGTAAACCAAACTATAATGTTTCTCTAACCTTAATTAAGTACTTATTTCAACCCAAACCATGATCTTTCCCTGAGCCTAACCAAGTCGTTTTTGTGCTTAAACCTAACCAAACCTTAAAGGACAATTCAGACGCAAAATGAACCTAGGGGTTAATAACACATGGGTACTGAGTTGACTGTTCTCTGGGATATGTTTTCATGCTAATCGAATGTGACCAGTTTTAGCGCGAACCGCTAATTAGCTTGTAACGCTAGTAGTCGGGGCACTGGTAAAGTAAAATTGCTATTTTATACCACTAACAAGGCTCAAAATAGCACCACACTTCCACGGTAACACGAACGCCATGTAACCAGTAACCAGTAACCAGTAACATAGCTCAAGCAGGGCATTCATGGTTTGACTGGTCATGACTGTTTTCCCAAGATGGCGCTTGCCTGTATACGCAAATGGTATTGTCTTTATAAACTATCTTTTTAATAAACTGTCTGTACACTTATACAGTTCTCAATGCTTCGGTTTATATGTAGGGACCCTCATTATGCTACCGTGGAAGTGTGGTGTTATTTTGAGCCTTGTTAGTGGTATAAAATAGCGATTTCTTTTTACGTTACCAGTGCCCCAACTACTAGCGTTACAAGCCAATTAGCGGTTTGCGCTGAAACTGGTCACATTTGATTAGCATGAAAACATATCCCAGAGAACGGTCGACTCGGTACCCATGTGTTTTTAACCCCTAGGTTCATTTTGCACCGGAATTTAACAACAACATTGTCACATAATTTCAACAATTTGATTTTGTAATGGTTTCAGAAGGCACAGGCAAATGATGACATCCTCTAAATAGAGGCGTCACATCAGAAAACACTTTGATGTGTCGTTATAGAGGGTATGGACGAGTATGGAGAAACAATATATTTTGTTGTTTAATTTGAAGGACTTGGCAGTTATAGATCTTCCTTGTTGTCCCAGTGACATCCATGAATGCTTCTGTATATTATTGAATTTAATGTTTTTAATTTGACTAATGTTTTACTAGCATTTTAATTAACCTTTTTGTTTTTATTCCAGAAAATGTTTTCAACATATGTCTTGCTATAAATACGGTATGAATAAAGATGCAAGGCAAAACAACAATTTGGAAGAGAAAATCTTTAAAAAACAATATTTCAGGAAAGAGTCATTTTCTGTGTTTTGCATCTCCGGGCCACCATACAGAGTAGCAATTAAAATACCAACAGACTTTAAATATTTCTAATATTTATGTAGGCTATAAGAGAAAAATGCAAGCAGTTCCAGATAGGGTTAGGTGTCAGATAGAGGGCAAGATTGGATATAGTACAGAGAGTGTGTACATGTTTGGCCAAGGGACTCAAAAGAAGAGTTAAACCTAACCTAGGGTTATGTGCCAATGCTCTAACCATTACAGTGAGGAAAGTGAGTGACGTTCCTCTAACAAAAGAGGGTTATGGACTTACCTCTTTTTCTGTTTGTTTCTAAGGGCCTCTCACATGTCCTTGTATCCCCACAGTTAGCACTCTCACGCAAAGTTTAAATCCGTAATGCACTTCCTATAAAGGCCGAAAGAGTCATTCACACCTAATGGCGGCGTGTTAAAACACAGTGAACACAGCCTCCAGGGGTTCATATACCACCTAGAGTGCAGTGGCCACTGTGACTGCATGCAGAAGGGCACTGTGTTGTGCTGTGTTGTGTGATCAAAAGACAGCAGTGGGGCGAGTGGGGATGGGAGACCAGTATCAGCTCTCATTATGGCTGTGAGACACCCATTTGAGCATTTTTAATATGTGTTTCCTATTAGGCAGTTTAAGTGCTTTTTGATAATTGTGCTTTGTACTTTTACAGCACTTCAGTCTATTCCCAGTTCAATTTCCTCTTTTATCGGACGTTTGAAATATTGATCTCTGACAGATAAAAGCAAACACCATAATCTCACTCGGGTGAGCTGGTGAGTGAGTGAGCGCGCAGTGCAAGGGGAATACACCAGGGACAGGTCGCCCCTCCAACCCCTCTCTCTGCTTTATTACCTTTATTCGTCAACAGAATTTGCTTACTGCTCTGGGATGTTTATGTAAAGCACCTGCACACTGATGGGTGGTTGATATGGCCATCTCTCCTATTGCCCCCCGCACCCCAGTCTCTCTGCCAGCCGACCCATCTCCTCCCTTTCCATCAACCCCCCATGACATTTTGCAAAATGCAGCGCAGGGGCTCCCGAGGTGCTTCTGATGATTGCCGCTGTTTAAACTGCTGTCAGTGCTGTCAGGATAACAGTGATTTATCTCCATAGCACTTTATGGAAGTTAGTGTTTTCTGTTAACCTGAGCACTGAAATGCTGCTTGGTGCTGGCTTGCAGTCACATTAACCTGAATCAATCACGTCTTGATTTTTCCATAAAAGAAAAAAATCCTCTGTAAATAACACTAGAGCAATTGGCGCATTGAATACACTACGCCCAATAGCAGCCCTGCTGAGCTTTTTTTTGATGCGCAGATATCATTGTTACCTGTTTCCAATATCCGCATGCCAACCTAGGGATTTGATGGTTTGACTTGTGCGTATAATTTCTTCAAATGGGGCAACACTTAATACCAGTGCTGTCAAGAGGCACACTGAAGTTTGAAATCACAATCTTGTAGAAGTGAAACAATAATGCACATTAATTGTGTATGAAGCAGTATATTCTTTGGTCTGAGCTAAATCTGTTCAGTTTTAGATGGCAGGTCCCTCTTGATAATAGAAACGGCTGTTTTGATGTTTAAAGCATTGCTAATCTCCTAAAGCCTTAGGCTACTTATCCCACTGCATATTTGCAGGCCTTTCAGTTTGAGTGGGGATGCAAGAGGATGGTCCTCCGAGCAAATTTTTTTCTTTTGCCTGTTTTTCGTTTTTAGCTTTGCAGACACTATTTGAGATTTACTGCAAACATTTGACCACCAGCCTGGTGTATTGACTACGTTTGACAAGCGTAATCCTTTTCTTCTTTCCAGTCACTTCCATTCTGCGATCAATCAGAGCATCAATGCCCTGTAGACTGCTATGAAGTGCAGACGCAGTGTTCGATCATGAGCCAGGCACCTTGTGGACCTTCACTATAATATAGTGATTGATTCATCTTCAAAGATATCTTAAGTGGTTGGCTGGGCATGGTATATAATGCCTTTTGTTGACTGCAGCCTTTTCCTTTACCCAGCTTGCAATCCTTTAAAACAGCAACACAAGCACACACATCAAAACTTAACCCAAGACAAATACACTGCTTTTTGATGTGATTCATTCCTGCTCACCCCTTGAATTTCTCTTGTGAGACAGAATTGATGATTTGAAAAATGATAAATTCTCAAGTAGTGTACAAACAGAAGACGCACATTGAATCCTTTTGGATTTTACCATTATTTTGCGGTTTGAAAATTTGAACCTGAATCACAATTGAAAACTGTTCCAGAATAATCTGGCAGGAACCCTGTACTTTAAGGGAAAGTGTCAGTAGACCTATACTTTGAACAAACACAGAATAATGCCAAATAATAGACATTGAAGTTTCAGTGGAGACCAGACCGAACCCCTAGGTCTGCAATAGCTTTTATGTCCATTTGAGCTAGTGTGTGTTCAGATTTGGTTTACCTATTTCAGCTGTGATACTCTTGATCAACACTGTGACCTGAAGTTTAATGCACAGTTGCATTGCAGAAGTATTAAAGGAAGTGTAGTAATTACAGCAGAGCCAGTGTCAGTGACCTCTAGATTGCACTATCTTGTCTCCTTTGTGCCTGCCTTTGCAGCCTGCCTCATTGAGTGAAATTGTATCTTTTCACTTTGGCTCTCTTAAAAATGTGCATGGTATTGGGAGCCAGTGAGGCGTGATGGTTTTTTTTGTATGCCTTTTCTCCACCTCCTTCCTCCAGCCTCCCCCAGCTGCCCCTCTCCTCCATCCCCACTGTCTTACTGGGAGGTATTTCATGAACAGCTGGGTCCCGGGAGAGGAGAGGTTAGTGAAAGAGGCGCGCTGTGTATAATTCAATGATTATCAGGTGTGTGTGTGTGTGTGTGTGTGTGTGTGTGTGTGTGTGTGTGTGTGTGTGTGTGTGTGTGTGTGTGTGTGTGTGTGTGTGTGTGTGTGTGTGTGTGTGTGTGTGTGTGTGTCCCTCCCCCTCTATTGGCAGGTGTCAGGTGACAGGCAGGCCATGTCACTGGCTGTCAGCTGGCTTTCTATTGGAGCAGTCACACTGTTCACAACATTACCATAAGCTGATGAGGAACGCTCAAGCCCATCTCAGCACACACTCTGATCTGCAGCTCTGATGTCACATGGGAGACTCAGACCATGTCACCTCCAGAGCACATGAATCTGAAACGCCATCTTCTTTTACTCCCTTTATATATATATATATATATATATATATATATATATATATATATATATATATATATATATATATATATATTGCTGCCGACTTGGTCAAAACTGCAATACTTAAAAGAAAAAGAAAATCTTAAACATACAGGCTTAACACAGACAGGATTATTACCACTTACTAATGCTAATGTCACATGTCACACTGACTCTGATGGCCACTTTTCACTACAGTATTTGTGATTAATCAATAAAATAACCAACAGATGATTAAAATAATACTTACCAGTACCATTACATCACATACGTTATCCAGCCATTTTTCAACCCAACTCCTCACGCTGCTATTTGTCAACTGCTATTAAATTAAACAAGGAAATTAAGTTTTTGATGTTTCAGTGTGGAAACTAAATAAAACAATCTGATGAAAATATGTTTTAAAATCTATCAAAATTTGCACCTCAGTAAATATGCTACTTAAAATGCATTTCAAATCATGTGTTTAAAGCTCACGAACATCATGAAATAGAATGCTATGGATCAATTCTGTACAATATCTGCATCTTGTCTATACTGGTGCATGTAATATGGTTTTCTTTGAGTAAATAAATGCCCTTCATGTGACGTTCCATTTCAAATCCCTCCAGAATGACTCCTCTGACCCTCAGTTTAACTCAAGTTAGCCTCCAAAATCTCAGCTCACTAAACTCCACATGCTTGATTATGCTTTGTAAATACTGAGCCAATCTGCCTATTACCAGAGTAGTTATAGGCATATTGGTTCAGAGGGGGTTCAAAGATGGTCTCGCATTAGTGCTACCTTTAGCATGCTAATTGCTATTCTTCTCCTCAGTGGGGATCCTGTTTGAGATGGAGGGGCCATGTGAACTGGCTCGATCCCTAGCTGCTTCACTGTCAACGTGCCCGGCCACGGGGGGGAGAGGACACCAACACTAGCCATGGGTCTTTAAACCCAACTCCTGACCTTTTATTTCTCCTCTTTTCTCTAAAAGAACTCGTTATCTGAACCGATACATTGATGTGATCGCTGGCTCTCCATTGCCATGTGCTGAAATAAACAACATCATGGTAATATCACAAACATACAATATGATATTTGAAAAGATATAGGAATCTGACTTTATCTTTCAAGGTACATTTGAATTTCATGAAGTTGTACAGGAGATCATAAACTCAGAATCTGTATATTGTGATCATAATATACAAAATAACTTTGCTTAGGATATTTCATGATTTAAATAGTCACAAAATGTTAAATATTCTAAATACACAAAGCAGATGTAGCCCATTAAAGCATCCTTAAAAACATACGTGGTCTGTTTGTAACAAGGATGATTAATGCCTCTAAGAAGGACATCAGATACTTTTGAGGCTAAATGGCACACACAATAAAAGAATTTGTTAAAGTTTTAAAGGGGGCATGGCCAGTGGCAGCTCTGATCGATAGCATTAGCTGTGACAAAATACATAAAAAGGGAATCAATGCTAATAAAGTGAGCTCAGCCTCGCAAGAAAGCCTCCGCCTCCTCCATTCACCTCCAGATCCGTTGTCTTCCTTGTCCAGTCGTATGCAAGACATGGTTGACTATCAGTGACACAAGCTCCAGGTCAGGGATCACATCTATTAACAATTATTAATGGTCAGGTTCCAGCAGAACGGCAGCAATTGAGAAGAAGATGATGGCAAAAGCCATTTTCAAATTAGGACAAAAAAATAAAACTAAAGCTTCTTCATTGTAAATATATACTATCCTGATGATGTTCTACGATACCTATAGAACATGTTTACTACAAATGTGTATAGCATAATTAGCATTTCCACCAACCTGATAATTCTATACAAATTGTTACTTAAAAAAAGGGAAAAGTAGTAATATAACTGCCCAGTGTTTGAAGGAAAGCGTTCTGTTAAATGTCGTGCAAAGTGATGAATATGTGCCATCTGCATGTCATGGTGTTTTCTCAGTGCTAACCACCGGGACTCCACTCTACATACCGGTGCTAACCTCCACACTGCCTCCCTCACTTATGTCTCAAGCATGTGTTAAACTGTGAGAACACTTGACTGTATGACTGTGTTTAAAAAAAAAATCTTGAAATAGCCAGTTCCTCTGGGAAAGCAAAGCCTCTTTGCATGCATCAACAATAGTTTTATGGTTGAATGAAACTGAAATGCCAGAAATTGTAATGTTGGTACAATGGGAATCAAGAAATGAAAGCTTGTTCTGCTGTTTACTGTCATTTCAAATCAATGTGGATACACTTAATAGTATATTAGTGTAAATGTTACAGAATGGAATTATCCAGATAAAATATAGCATATTGGCCATTTAATTATTTATGAAGAAACTCAGTTCCATCTTGTATAGTTATTTATACTTGTTGACGTTTTAGTATTCCCTGAAATGTTAAAAGTTTTATGTAACCTCATGTTGTTTTCTATCTTGTTTACATGAGCAACCAGGATCTGCACATGGAGGTCAAGTTACACAAGGCCTGTTTGATTTAATCTGCATTCATGGAATAAATGTTCATGGAACCTGAATGAACTCTACTCTTTTTTGTCATACTGGAACTTGTGACTTTGTTAAACCAGATATCAAATTCAGTAAGACATAGACATGCATTAGCATGTGAAACTATAACTTCAGCTTCATCACGCATAAATATAGATTAATCTTTTAATGCAATCATTATATCCAAATATATAAAATTACATATGACAAGCATTACATATGCAATGTGGAGTTTAGCAGAATGACTGAAAAAGCAAAACTAAGAGTGTCCAATGGACGTAGCAACCTGTTATGTTTGACATGTGGTCTAATGTACTAATTAAGACAGAGAAAGAAAGACATAACACCACTAGTACTAATGTATTCAACCATACCCAAAGACAAGAGAAAACTGGTTAAACCTACAGTACAGTCATAGCTAAATGTGGTGTGTGTGTGTGTGTGTGTGTGTGTGTGTGTGTGTGTGTGTGTGTGTGTGTGTGTGTGTGTGTGTGTGTGTGTGTGTGTGTGTGTGTGTGTGTGTGTGTGTGTGTGTGTGTGTGTGTGTCGTCACCACACAAAAACATATGCATACTGGATGTGTTTGTGTATTCATGTGAGCTCTATCTGATTACACGTTGTGATCTGGAGCACAGCGCCCCGCAGTGGCCCATCCTAGGACAGTGTTCCTCTCTACAGCTCCCCCAGCACCTCTGTCCTCCTAGCTGCATGTGCCTTATGCTCTAAGGTGGACAGCACATTTACATAAAGGTGCAACCCCTTTGCGCCTGTGATCATCAACATTGTTTATCGTTTGATCAGCTATGATTGATGCTCTGTTAAGAGAAATTTAACTTAGCGTATTTTCCCTGCCAAGGGACCCATGAAGAGGTTCAATTACAGAGCAATCTCATTAATTCGAGAGCTTGTTACGGAGAGAGGACAGCAGACTTTTTTTTTATTCTGGAATGCAGATGTGTAAGGGACATAATTAGTAGATAACAGTCCTAATTGGATCCTGCTGTGTGGCTGCAGAGGGTGTAGCCCTCGCTATGTTTTACAAGTTCCACGGTGTGGAAGAACACTTTTTTATAACCTGCTCGCACACACGCACCATCCGTCACACACAATGTGGGAGGGGAGTCCTTGCTCTCTGGTATTGTTAGTGAAAGATCGTCACTGCAGCAAATACTTGATGAACTTTGTCTTTGGTTTTAAATAGAGTGACAATGTAGTATTTGCATGTAGCCTAATGGAAGTATAATTTGCTGCTAATAGACCACAAATTTTCGGGGTTGCAAAAGTTGAGTTCGATCAGCAAAGTCATAGAAAACGCAGTACAGAGTCAAGTGGACATGTTTTTTTGGTTGACAAAGAATGCAGGGTGAAAACATCAAACAGTCCTGTTAGCCTGCTTCACAGCACTGTTGTAACGTTTTTATGACATAGGTTCTTTTTCCCACCCTTCTCTCCTAGGCCACGTAAAATGTCGAGAGGTGGAGGGCTCCACAGAGGCATATCAAAAAGGCTGACCACCCCCCGGTCCAGCACAAATAGCCGGCTTCATTGCCCTCGTTAGATGGCTGTGTTATTTAAGCATGCCTGTCTGTTGCTTGGCCTCTGCCGGGGGACCAGCTATGTAGAAATAGACAAGGCAATGCAACTGCCCTTCTCTGAGGGCAGACACGAGCCCGACGTTACTCATCACGGTGGTCCACCCACGGCTGGAACTCCCACACTCACCTCCCCTTCTGCTAGGAGTGAGCGCTGTGCAGCAAACTGAAGGCTCAGGCCCTGCAGTGGCCCAGCAAGACTAGGAGGCAGGAGCAGGAGGGAGGAGGCGGCAGCTGGGTGTGGAGGGGGGTGTAACACCAGCTCTGGGTGGCGGATCTCCCCCAGCTGTGCCCATCTGAGGGGAAAAGCGGCCCAGAGGAAGCTCCATTAGTTCCAGGGACGGCCCAGGCCCTGAGTGGCCGATGGCAGCAGCAGAGCAGAAACACACTCTCCCTCTCTTCTAGCATCAGCAACACTCCACACTCAATTACTTCTCTGGGAAAGAGGTCTATGGACAATGAACATAGCCTCTGGAGCACTGATTTATTCTTTACACAAGTTTCTACTTGTTCTCAGTGAAATAAGCTTTTTGGGAGGAAAAGTGCATTGGAATTGTACCTAAGTTTTGCTTTTATGTGGCCAAGGCCCTGAAAGCTATACTGCATGTTTCTCTTTAATGTAGGCCGCTGACTGTGAACAGTGTCACACTTGTACTTTGTTCCAAGTACTGTATCACTGAAGAAGCAAGTCGAAGAAGTCTTACCACATGTCATGTTCACACAACAGTGAGTGGAAGCTGAACTGAAAGTATCTGATGACTTTGTCCTGTCTTTTACAGTGCAACACCTGTATAATGAAGCTGAACCAGTATCAGTATAATGTATTAGGTATGAAGCAGCTCTTTAATATTATCTAAGCATTTGAACTGCTGGAGAACAAAAGTTTGCACGGCACACTTTTATAGAGAAGGATTGTGTTAACATCAAAGTCCGACATGCTCTCTGGAGCTCCTCCCAACCCTGAGTGCTTCACCAGAGGTTGATTCACTCACATCAGGGTGTTTCTTTAGCCATATTGAAACAGAAATGTCTGTATTTTGGAAGATGAGACTCACTTCTCATTTCAATCCCTTTTAGAACAATGAGGGAGGAAAAAGAACAACAGAAAGGACCAATTGGCAAACGAGGCCTCGGTTGCCAACTGACCCACATCTCTGTAAATTACAAATGTAGTTTATCTCTCACACCCCCGGCCTTTACAGTGAGGCCACTTCCCAACATAAAAATGGACAAGGACACAGATTTGTATCAGTTCTGTGGCCTCTCTGTGACACAAACAACTTTTATCTCACGTCTATCAGTTCACCCAGGAGATTTCATTGCAGTATTTTACATGTGACACTGACATTTGAGAACATGTTTTGTTCATGCTAAATATATTTTCACTGCATCTCTTTTAGCCTGATGTTGACGATTCATTCCTGTTTTTCTTCAAAGGAAAAACACACACATAAGACTAGACGTATGTGTGTGCGTGGCGGAAATTGATTAATTGTTTCAGTACCTTACATGCAACCAGCATTATGTCCTTATGATAAACATCTTGGTTTCCAAAGGTCAGGTTTGTTAACCTCTATCCTTGTGATCCTTTAAAGGCAGAACACTTTAGCCATCTCCCTGGTTTTATTTGTCTGTTGCTTCTTTTTTTTGCAGTTGATACCAACTACTTTGGCTTTGTGTCAGTGTCTCCATGCTAACTCGGTTTGTGTGTGTTTGTTTATGTGTCTCGTAAGTCTTGGCCAAGCAATCTTGGCCTGGGTGCCTGCTGTGCTGTCTGTCATTCTTGCTTCCATTGACATTCAGACTGAGCAGCTGTGCCTCTTCATGTTTTTCAATTAGACATCACATCAAACCACCCTGTTTGGAATTTAAAGGGCTCACTTTCCCTGTTTACACACCCTGGCAACATGGGGAATGAAAATCTGCAGTGAGGGTTTTTTTTCTGAAGAAACATAGAGATATATGCATCCTTTTTCCCAGTGTCCTTGTACTGTACTTTACTCAGTACCTGTGATGTTTGCCTGTCTGTGTGTATGGGAAGACACAGAGTAAAAGAGATTGAGATAGACATACATTTAGCAGTGACTGAAAGTACTCTTTGTTAGTACAAAACAAGTGCACATGACCAGGGATTTTATTTTGAAAGGAATGTAATGCCTTATATTTGAACATTTTGGTGAAGAAAGTATCAGATAATCACAGAAGATCCAACTCATATCAACAGGTGTTCCCTCCAGGCGCTGAGAAAAGAGCAAGCACCCTAAACAACCCAAAAGGCTTGCATCTTTCCAATCACAACAGAGGTGTCATTTACGTCCCCGTCACCAGGCATGACCTGGACCCAGACTGAGCCCTGAGGAGACACGCTATTGATCCGCACAGCCAAGAAAGCCAGCTGCCATTAAAGCCATGACAGTGGAACTGTACGGCATCGATCGGCTGCGCCGGAGCCCCACCATATTATTTATAGAGGAGAGCTCCATCCACTACTCTCTTATGTCTGATAATTGATGGCAAGTGGGGCCTTGCTTCCTACCCTGACCCCGACAAACTGAAAGTCAGATGGATTACATCTAACACAATTATGATTGATATTATCAGATTACGCCATGCACAACAAGGCATGCTGGGTGAGCCGAGCTGAGGTATTCACTCTTTGTGGTTGTCTCCCTAAAGTCCTCCTGTGGGAAAAATGGTGTGTCTGTGGCGAAGAGGTGAAGGGGCAAGTGGCTGTGTGTGTGTGTGTGTGTGTGTGTGTGTGTGTGTGTGTGTGTGTGTGTGTGTGTGTGTGTGTGTGTGTGTGTGTGTGTGTGTGTGTGTGTGTGTGTGTGTGTGTGTGTGAGTAATGAGTTGGTACACGTGTTAGAGGTTCCAATGAGCAAAATAAAGCTCAGAAATATAACCTTATCAGCTTTACAAAAATTAAGGATGGAGACCCATGAAGCTAATACAAAATATTCATGTTACTACTGCTATGCACACAGGCATGTTAGAGTTTACATCTGGTCCAAAGGCATGCCCATAATTCTGACTCTGCTGCAGAAGGTGTGAAAATATCCTTGCAGTTGACTCTGCTCGACTCGGGTAAATTAATAGGTTTTCTGAAATCTAAGTCGGTGCATCCCTCATTGATTTATTTCCTCCACATTTATATGAACTTCCCAAGTGTAATGATTGGATTGAGCACTTCATATTTTCTTCCACCTCAATACATTAACATTGTTTTATGGTTTTGTGGTTTTCCTTTTCTTTAGGAAATGAGCGATGTATTCAAATAATGAGGTCAGACACTCTTTCATCTGTAAAATCATTTTCTAATACAACTTTCTCAACTTCACAATAATAAATATATAGTAAGGATTCTGCTTTAATAATATTTGTTTAAACTGGAGTCAGAGGCTGTGAAGGAACAGTCTCTCATAAGCAGAACCTGAAGTTGACACTTCATTTTATATGTTTTTACTTACAGTTAAAGTGTGAGCGAGCTTGTCCATGCTCATTCGCCTGACTATGAAACCTCTATTGTAGACAAGGCAGGCTCAAAGTGGCACATTCAGACTGCTACAGCAACACTCAGCACAGACCCTTCCTGTCCCATCAATGACCAGCATACTGCTCTCAATCCATTTCTTTTATATGTTATTATTATGTGGTTTACTTGCATTTTTCCTCTAATCCAATTACTCCGGATGACTATAATGCAATTTAGACATTGTTTATTATTCAATTACAGGACATTTCTTTCTCCCTCAAACATGCAAGGCTTGCCCTTAAAGCCCCTCTTTATGGTTCAGAAGTTTCTGCGTTCTGTGGAGATCATCGTGATCAGGAATTGAATTAACGTGACTGAAGGGGTAACTCCATATGAGACTTAAATTGTAACGACAAGCCAGTTAAAATTCATTTTCCACTCTGATTAGATTTAATGTTATCATCATTGCTTCACAGATATGCCTGTTCTTCATTCATATTGGGGGAAGAGAGAGAGAGAGAGAGAGAAACATAAATCTCACAAATTGGTTCCTGTCTCTTTTTGTTAAAATGATGGAGATTTATGGCTCGGCCATACCACGAGGTCTCAACCGTTTGCCTGTCCTTACCAACAGCAGCTTTATAAATATGCCAACAACAATGTTTCATTCTCCAACAGTCAGCACAGTTGTAGCAAATTAAATTAAATCTGCATCTGTCTCCTGATGATTTTTATGTCCAATTCATTAGCAAAACTAACATTCTTATTAGATAGTGAGAGTGGATGTTCTGCACAGTGGGGCACTTGACTAAATGCCTGCTGAGTGGTTTACTGTAGTAGGAAACATGTTTGATATAATAATAAGCACTTCCAATAAGTGTTGGCCTCCCTATTATGGACTTATGGTTGTGTGCGTTCTTGTATTTTGACTTCACTACATCCACACATTCCTAAAGAGCTTGAGATTGTAGGGTTAATTTAGAGGAATGACTGTGTTTACACCAGGGTTCATGTTAAGAGATGTAGTAGAGATGGTTAGTGTTTAGAGAATTAATGTGCTAAATGAATATCCTCACCTGATGGTAGGCTATTGTATAGTGAATCAGATGTGTGTCATTTTGTGCATAAACGTGTTCAGAGTATGTGTGTGAATATGTGTATCTATGAGGCAGCAAGCAGAGCTGGAGTTTCCTCTAACAGCATGAAGAAGTGGAGGAGGTGAGGAGGAGCAGTCTGGCTGGCTGACTCTCCTGCTGGCCTGGCCTAATAGCTGAGCCAAGTGCGTTTTAACACCTGAAGTCCTGGCTAGGCCTTTTCCAAGCGCCACACTATAATGACTTGTTAAGGAGCTCAATAGAGGCAATTCACCTGATGCAAGAGAGAGAGGGGGTAAGAACAATTTGAGATATTGAGTGTCAGCCAAACACAAAAATGTCCCATTCAAAGGTTGGTGTGTATTACACTATGGTTAGTCTCAATCATCTTAATTTAATGGCCTCTCCTCATTTGTGATATTTGATTTCATTTTTCACTTCAGCAAAGAGAGGAGGTCGTATATGTATGGTCAACATATGGCACATATTAGATTACCTCTATATTGTGTTTTGTTTTGGCAGTGTCATCTTTCTCATCCTGTGGCTTCATGCAACATATGTTCTCTCCTATGCCTCATATCACACCAGCTATTGAAGTCTATCTGGCATCTGATACCAGCTATTATAGTACTTTATATCTACATAAAGGACCACTAAGCTCTGAGTAACTAACAGGTGTTTTTGGATTTCTATTAAAACAAAACATTTGACTGTGAACCTGTTATGAACATTGGGAATAGCTGCAAGCACAGTCACCTACATGCTTAATATTTTGGAGCAATCAGGCACATTAACTGGAACCACTGGGGCTCAGTGCTTTGTTTAAGAGCACTTAAATGGTTGTTGAGGGAGAACATCTTCCTATTCAAACCAGTCGACTTGTACATTTACAAGGCCAAAAGTCAACAACCATGCTAGCGGCATTGTGAGGATTAGGCACAGCAATGCTTTGAGCTAAATGCTAACGTCAGCATGTTGAAAATGAAAAAGTTAGCATGCTTATGTTTAGCTAATATTGGGCCTCATGCAAGAACCAACAGGTTTTCTCTCAAGTGGCAAGCACTCTTCAAGTGATTTCACAGAATTTTCCCATATTTTGAATTTTCTCTTAGGTACAAACACAATTTGTGTGGCACAGACCTGTCGTAAAAATCACAAGCCTCTTTCAGACATGGACCCTGTTATGTTAATCCGACGGCAATTTGACATGTCTGACTGACATATATAAAATAATAAACAAATAATTAAATAATAAATATGATCTTTGTCATCTCTAATGCACAAAGAATTTTTTAAGTTGGTGTGGACCTTTTTCTCAGACCAGATATATTTACCCTTGCAGTGTGACCGGGGGAAAACAGGTTAAAAAAACGTGCACAACTAGAGTAATAATATGATCACTTCCTCCTATCATTTCAATGTTCATTTATGACAACTGCATAGATGAAAAAAATAACTGCCAGCAATATGCATAACTCAGACTTTATTAAATAGTCTGGAGAATATGCTCTTCAATAACGTAAATGATGAAACTGCTGAAAATATATCAGTGGACTATATCACTGTGAGAAGCGAGGACAAGTGTCCCTCAAGCTCACAATGGTTCTTAATTAGGACTAGGTGCAAAATATTGAGCACGCAGGCAACTCTTTGTCCTGTCATGGCTGAATAAAGCTGTAACATTAACGTAAAAGTCACATACATCTGAATGACAAAAAGCCATCACTTTAACAGATAGATGAAGCCAACAATGTTCTGTAGTCCATGTCTTAAAGGGGCTATGAACACATGCCTTTCTTCACAGAGGAAACAAATGCTGGCTTGACTTAAACAATCATAATGCCTTCATCTAAACTTTGTAGCTTAAATACAGAGGTTTAATGAAGTTAACTTTAGCCTTAGAAAAAAAGAAAGAAAGGTTAAGGATAAGAACATGAAAAAGTGCATAATTGCACATAACTGAATGTTATCCATGTACCATGTTCAACATCTTAATTTTGCATGTTAGCATGCTAACATTCACTAATTAGCACTGAACACAAAGCACAGCTTAGGCTGATGGGGATGTCATTAGCTTTACAGGAATTTGGACATAAACGTGTGTCATTTTTTTTCTTAAAATAAGTGATCTGATGACGTTAAGAAATCAACAAAGTTATTACAATTCAAGGGAACGTCAGTTCATCCAACAGCTGTCAAGATATAAAAAAAGAAAACATCAGCATCATAGTGATGCTATAGGAAAAGTCGGGGGATTATAGAAGTCATTTGGATTCATCCTCCCGGGAAACATGAATGTCTCAACAAAATATAAACGCAGTCCATCCAACATTTAGAATGGCCGATCAACCAACATTGCAATCATTAAAACCACTTAGCTAAAAAAAACATGGAAAAATGAAATGTATTCAGGCAATTTAACACAATTGCCTGAATACATTTCATTTTTCCATGTTTTCTTTAAGGACGGCCACAACATTTATTTTCAACTTTACAGTAATTTAACTGATAAGATAATATCAGTATTGATAATTTTGTTAAATGAGCCAGCAGTATTGGTTTTTCTTACTTTTGTTCTTACTTTACTGTTACAGTTTATATATATATATATATATATATATATATATATATATATATATATATATATATATATATATATATATATATATATATTATATATTATAATAAATGGTCACTTAATGCATGAGCCAGACTTTATTATTTTGTAGTACTAGTAATGTAGTACTACAGTATTACTATCACTGTTATGCATTGTGCTTGTTGTGATCAAAGCAGTTAACAGCTATTCATTTTGATTAAAGCAGACATATTATGCTCATTTTCAGGTTCATAATTGTATTTTGAGGTTGTACCAGAATAGGTTTACATGGTTTCATTTTCAAAAAACACTATATTTTTGTTCTACTGCACAATGCTGCAGCTCCTCTTTTCAGCTCTGTTTATGTCTCTGTTTTAGCTAGAGAGTGAGACATCTCTTTTTTTTAATCATCTTTGTTGGCAGTCGCACATGTGCAGTAGCTAGGTAAGGATCATGTCACCTAGCTAGCTGTTTAAACAACTTTGGTCAGTTACAAGGCAGGATTAGCTGGGAGACTTCTTCTAAACAAGGCACACTTCCAATTTAGCATGGAATACCTGCAGAACAGGGACATGTAAGAAGTTCTTTTGTAGATTATGGTGACCTTGTGTGTGTTTTAGGTAGCATGCTAGCAGTTAGCCACCTTGTCTCGGCTACTGACGTTGAAAGCCGTGCAGATTTTGAACAGCTCACCTGGAGACTGAAGGCAGGACACATTCAGAAACCCGTATCTCACTCAAAACAGCAGGGATGTTTTTTTTTTCCAAGTTTGGATGCGTGTGGAAGCACCAGAGACACAAAATAACACCCCAAATCCCAGAAAAAAACTGTTTTTTTCATAATATGGGCACTAATATCAGTTCTCTGAATCTTTACCTTAACATTTAAAAACCAGTGACGTTGGCTGCAGCCTGCAACTCTCTCTGTCACAGTGCAATGAAGCAACAGCAGAGACAACAGAGTACTGGAAACACTGGCATAATGCTTCGTGGAAGGGAGAAAAGTGACATCATCCGGACACTACTGGACACCACAAGCTTCCTGTATTTTCACCTCACAAAACATAATGGCAGTTTGTCTCTGTAGTGGTGTCCAGTCTTTGTATCTCTCCTCAGGAACAGGAAATCCATGCTAGAGGCAAGCTGGGGCCAAAGACAGTATATAAAATGGACCCAGTGACTCCGCTGTTTTTGACGGAGACAAATGAAGTCTATTCAGAAGCACTTTTCCGGTGATGGTTGAGCGTTACTGAGCGTTACTGTGCAGCTGCAAACTGAGCTTCCCGCCGTAGATGTGACGTGACCAACGTGTCTGCAAGTTTTAAGTCTTCTGGTAGCTGTGCCAAGAGAAATCTCAATCATTCCCAATCTTGCAGAGACGGAGAGCGTAGGTATATGTAAGGAGATAACATAGGTACAGGCTAATTATTGCTAACTAAAATGCTAGTTAACAATAGTAATTAAACTAAACAGCTAATGTACGTCGAAACTGCCTGCGAGCTTCTCCTGTACTGTACGGTAATTCCTCTACTATGCGATAGTAAGTCGCGTGGTTATGACACAATCGTTAGCTTATTTTTATAAAAACGTCTGCTACGGAGCCATAACGTGAGGTACAAGGTAATGTAGCCTTTTATACATTGTCATGTTTCTTTAGAAATAAACGATGGACAAATAAAATCTTTAAACGCTTCAGATGTAAAGTTATTGGCTGTCAAAGTGACGCCAAAATGAATGGCAGTCAATGGGATGCTAACGGGGGGTAATGGATAGGGGTTAGCAAAATGGCGCCATCGCGGCTTCGCTCTGAGGAGAGAAGCCTGCCCCCTTGGCTCCCCTCCAAAAGAAAGCGATGACTGCAGAGAAAACCCTTTTAACATAAATACAGCCATAGCTGCTCAGGTTGAACTGTTGTAATGGTTTTGGAAGTTGTAGCACACAACAACAAAAATAAGTTGAAGCATTTTCATTTCTCTATGAATATTTTTTTTTCATATTGGCAGATTGTGAATTTCAATTAATACTTGTTATTATGGACAGCATTAGTGAGAAATAACATAATGTTGCTGAGATGAGATTTATTTTCTTTCACCATGTTCAGCGTGGCATCGTAAATGAATCATCAATTGTCTCACGTCTTTTTCTTTATCTAAATTGTATTATAAAGTCAAAATGCAGTACAATACATCAGCACAGCTATCACAGCAAGTAATTGAACATATCAGTTCACAGAAGCTAATAAGACCTAGTTTTGTAATGTAGGAATTGTACATTGACAAACGGATTGCATTTACTTCTTCCTGCCATGCTTATTATCAGTTACTTGTAATATAAATATGCAAATCTGCTGCTTGAACTTTACAATGCTCCTTTGAGGCTATTCATCTCCTTTAAAGTGTTCATTTACATGTGGAGAGCCCCCATGCATCAAGCCGTGTCATTTTGAAAGCAAATATTAATCAATTTTGCATTGTGGATTGGCCCCGAGCAGTGTGTAATACATGCGGTGTCTTTCCCTGGATGGATGGATGCAGACGCTTCTCTGCTCAAACTTCTTGTGATAACTGTGGATAGGCTGCACTTTTAAGAGGACTCAGTATCACTAAGCTTTATCATATTAAGTGCACACATGCCCTGCAATGACCCACTTTGGGGTCTTTTTATACCTTTACTTACTAAGAAAACCATTTTTGCTCTAATGCTAATTCCCTTTATGATTGATGCCACCCACGTCCAGCGATTATGCTGGTATCCAAAGGATAACTTGTTTTTCTTGCTTGCTTTCATTGGAAATTCACAAGGTATTTCCTTGTGAATTTCTCCTTTTTAAAGTAATAGATATTACCTTTCTAATGGATGATTCTAGAGTCTGCAGAGCCAGCTGGCACATTGGCTTACTGGCAGTTGCACATGTGTTAACTGAAACTGAATCATCCATATCGTCTAACCAAGACTGGCACTGCCTATTTAGTTCATAATACCTACTGAGCCACTCATGATAATCTTTCATAAACAGGCTGAAGTTTGTCTGAGTCATGCAAACTGGTCTGTTTCAGCCGACATGGTCTGTTAATGTTCATACCAGTCAGAACTTATTAACCTCCCTCCACTGGGCCGCAGCATGGCTATTCACTTTCACAGGAAGCTACATCAGTTTCACTTGAGTGTAATGCATTGGAATAATACTGTGCTCAGGCTCATAGCCCATGTAATTTGATTCTCTGCATCATAATGTTGCTCTAATGAGCTCGCAATGTTGTGTCATGTTTTCATATGGTGAGTACGTCTAATATCATCTGCTGGTGATGGCGAGACCGTCTTTGGCCTTGTTACAGAGCTTTAGAAGCTGAGATGGATTTAAGTTGTGTTTGTCCATCTGCTAGTAACGTATGCACTGAGCTTTTCTCTTCATGGCTGGCTCAGCAAGGAAATGTCTGAGTCTTTGAGGCCATCCAGACGAAGACGCATTTGGATGCAAACGCACTTTTTTTGCATCGTTTGGGCCGATTGTCCACACGAATCCTGTAAACGCACTGCCTGTAGATGCACTTTTTTGAAACCTGGTCCCAGGGTGAATAAAAAAAAAAACGGCTCACGTTTGGCTTCGTCTGGACGGCGAAACCGCATACGTGCATATCGATGATATCATCGCCACACACCTCAGCCTCACAGCTGACTGCCTTCAGCCCAGCTGACTGCTCTAGCAGGGACGCAATGCTGCTTATAAAGTGGAAGTAGACAATTTATCAACTAGCTAGCTAATCTGTCTGCTTATCAACTCCTTGAACGGATTATAGTAACTTTTAGCACGGCTTATTGTAGAAAGGCTACCACAAGAAAAACGTGTAGCTAGATTATCAAAAAGACACTGGATCATCGATGTTTGTTTGAGTGCTAGCTAGTGCGCTAACGTTAGCTCTGCTAGCTACCACGCTGCAATCATGTCCGATAGCAGACAGAATTGCAAAATAAAAAGCAGTCCAACAGCACATTATACAATGTAAACAAAGACACATTTTCTAGCGGTGGCCTTTATATAACGAGCAGTGGTGAAAGTTATTAAAGTCTAGTCCATGACTAGCTAGTCATGTTATGAAAAGTGGAAGTGACTGAAGGCTGCTCTTATTCTCATTTCCTTAATTTCTGTAGCAATAACAGCGCCGCCTACAAGCCTGGCATATGAAGTAGCGTGTTGAATCATTTACAAATGGATTCATGTGGATGTGAATTTTCTTGAACCGAATCAGGGAAGACGGATGCGTTTGCATCCTAACGTCTTCATGTGGACATGGCCTTAATGTTTTGGGTCTTAATGTTGAGACTACAAAGATTATAAAATATGGTAATAATACTCTTTTTTCTGTAGAGAAAGAAGAGAAAATATATAGGCTATGATGATCCAGTTAGAAGGAACTGTTTATTGGGACTATGATTTTTCATAAGTATCTCAACCTCTTCCAGATTAATTGGCACAAAGTTTTGTGCAGACATTCAAGGTTACCAGATGATTTATTCTGATGGATTTGGTAACCCCTGACTCTAGCGCCACCATAAGGTTACCGTTTAGGGTTTTGAGAGAAATGATTAGACAATATTAACTGTTGGATAGATTGCCATGTAATTTGGTACAGACACCCAAAGCACTTTTGATCCAGGTCCAACATTTTGTCAAAAAAAAAATGACTATCCAAATTAAAAACTTATTACAATCCCATTTGCCTTAGCTGTACTTTGTGTTTAGTGCGAATTAGCAAATGTTAGCATGCTAACACACTTAACTAAGATGGTGAACAACGTATACATTATGCCTGCTAAACGTCAGCATGTATTGTGACCATGTTAGCATGCTGACATTAGCATTTAGCTCAAAAAGCACCACAGTGCCAGTGTACAACCCAGAGAGCCACTAGCCTGGCTGTAAACACTTAGGCTGCCTTCAAATTGGGTTGTGTTGACGAGAAGAGTCCATATGAACGACCCTCTCTTATGGTATTCACAACCTCGTAAGTGAAGATTTCCGGAATGCTCACGAGTTGTGACATGTTTGCTGACGTTTTCAGAAATGGCGGAGGACATGGAAGTAAATTATTCAATGGATGGTAAGTTAATAAATTGTAATTTTAGTCATACAACGTTGTTTTTCTTCGTAATTTCATATGTCTGAGGAAATGTTATTATTCCCAATGGCCTCATTTGTTTTCCTCTGTCATTATCCCTTTTCATTTTCCTGCAGTGAGTTACCCGGTCACTAGCTTTATTAAATTGTTAGCCTCAATGGCTTCTAGATGCTAACAATAATGTTAAGGAGGAGTCTGCTATGTTGTCGTTACATAGCAGCGGTGTTCTCACGACTTAACCACTTAAATGCCAAGCATATTGTGTACTCAACCTTCCCATGTTGTAACCACAAGCTCACAAATTCCTTGGGTTCCTTCCATTTGACGGCAGCAATAGTCACAGTTTTAAACACATCTCAAAGTAGTTGCCTAACCATACAGAAAAGAACATAATACAAGGGGAAAAAATAAAGAAAGAAAATAGGAAAGCTTGAAAAATAAATTAATTGTTTCTACAGTACGTGTGCAACATGGCAAACCAATAGAAATCACACACACAGTTGCGCTGCATCTTTGTCCAATGAAAGTGTTTTATGATCATGTTTTCTGATTGCAGCCAGGCCTTACAAAGCAGCCCTTGACAAGCCTTCATACTGAGTAATACCACATGAGACCAGGCTACTGGTTTTTGAGAGACGTGTAACAAACCTTACCAAGCAATTTGACAGCCTGGAACAACAATGCTGATAAAGCCAAGCTCACAACTAAGTAAAAACGAAGCATACAGCAAATACAGCAGCCTGCCCCCATTTCCCTAAGGGCTCCCTCCTACTCAATAGCGTCAGACACGGCAGACAAACGATGATAAAGTGATCCTCTCATGACTTTGACAGGCACGACAGACAGCAGCAGGCCTGGCCCACGCAATAACGCCAGTCAACCAGGCTCTTGCTCAAAGCACAGCACTGGGACACACGTTTCATCTGCAACAATGCAGTCAAAGTAAACACCTACGCTGACAGTCATGCTCCTAATTATTGCCAACAGCTTGTTAATAAATAAAGGCATATTGCTGCTGTCAGATCAGTAGCACACGCCTTAAAAATAGGATTTCATTTAAACAAACATTCTCAATAGAATAACTTGTTTTGGATAAGTTTATTAAGGACATAACGGTTATGAAATGTGTTCTTAAAGTTTGGAAACCTTAAAATCTAGCTAGTAAAAACAATGGTGGTTTTTAAAGATCCTAGTGTTCCTCAATAAAGATGGCACATTATCTGCACAACATACACATAATTTGAAACAGATATGTCAGTGTAGGATTTACATTACTTCTTTTGGGGATACTTTTTGGATATTTGTATTTATTGAATTTGACAATGATTCAGAATTCACAAAAATGATGCTGTTTTGTCTTCCCTGTGCAATTAAGAAATAACATATGTTCTTAAATGTAATTGATCTTGGACACATTCAAACTAGAAAAGTGAAAATCTGCAGTATTGCAGCTACAATCACACTGCAGTAGTATTTTTTCTCACTAAGGATTAGATATTATTAGTTAATAATATATAACTCTTTGTATTAGTTGTATAGGACTTTCCCCTCCATTTGTCTTCCACTTCATGGTGCGAGAAATCCAGTGCCCAAATGAAAAAGTTTCTGACCGTTGAAATATTTTTAGGTATCGCTACAAGTGAATACAAATAGTGTTTTTAATTTGTACCTACAGTATATGTGTCCAATCACTGCCGTGCTTGCTCTGCGGGTGTGATTTTGTAGCACGTGAAAGGACCATATTTGATTTGAAGAAGCTCAAGAAATGCAACAAGGCCACTAGGAGAGTGGTAGAGCCAAAAGGTCAAGCATGTAATATCAAGAAGACATGTACTTGTTTCCAGTGCACAATAGCCTCCAGGAGAAAACAGCTTCTGTCATTTCAACATACGCCAACCATTTCTCTGTTAATTATAGTCATATTGCTGTATTGAAGTCAAGCGTTCCTTAACATATTCTTTGTTTTGAGACCTTTTTTGTCTCAGGTAATGGAGTGTCAGCTTGGTGTGATTCCTGTGTGTTGCAGAGTGTTGATCAAAGTGACCTCTGCACCCCTCTGCTCTTGCAAATCAATACACACAGTCAACAGGAGCTGACAGAGGCAGGCACAACATATAATAAATGACAATTCACCATCACAATGGCAAGAGCATATCTGACAACTACTGCTCATGGCAGTAATTTTCATGTGATGCCAAGCTGTTATGTTCAAAGTGGGATTCATTTGCCAGCACTGTCTCACATAGATGCTGATATTACAAGTCTGACTTGTAAGCACCTCATCCCCCAGTCATACGTTCCTACTGAAGCTGTCCCAGCCAAGTGCTAACAGAGGCAACAGCATTACAGTTGTATCTTTATATTGTTGTTGTTTGTCAAAGGGAGCTTATATTGAAAGCAATTTTCCTCTTAAGGGAGCAAATTGTTCACAGAAAATTGTACCTGCCATCGCTTGGAGATGATTGGCTGCATCTTTTGGTGTTGGCAGCCAAGAATGGAAGGATTTTATATGAGGGAGGGGAGAGGAAGAAAAAAAGAGGAGCAGTGCATATCAAAAGATGTGTTGTGAAAAATGAGTGTGAAATTTCACATGTTTCGGATGATGAAAATGGCTGCTGTTTTGCCAGGTGGAGGGGAAATAGAAATCTGATGTGTGATGTGCAAAGAGGTAGAGGCGATGTGTTGTGGGGTTGGGAGATGCAGAGTTTTATTATAGACTACACTGTGAGCCTGTCAGTAAAACTGAGACTAGCCATTTCCCTTCATGTTTTGCAGCTTTGTAAGGATCAAGAGGATTTGTTTCTGATGGCAGCTTGCCCATCACCTGAAACAGAAAAGCCAACTAAAGAAAAGGGACTCCTGGGTTGTGTTGTGGCCTGGCCGACCACAAGTGATACCAAATGTCAAATGTCTGCTACTTGAGTTGGGTCAAAAACAATTAGAAAAATGTCACATGCATGGCTCTGGCGGTTGTTGTTTTTATAGACTTTGCTTAATTTTTTTTTATTTTTACCCAACTGTTGGTGAAGGTTTTTGCCTGTCACATAGTTCTGTAGATTTACTGTATGATGGCTACCATTTGTGCATACGTACATCATTATGTTGACATCTGCATTGGGCTTTTGTATAAATATGTGCCTTATTGTATTACAATACACAGAAACATACAATGGAACATATCGTCCTCTGTATAAAATGCTGCGGGGATGTCACGCAGCAGGCCCATAGTTTACACCATTTTTGAAATATAAGCAAACTGTTGTTGAACTTTAAAACGAAAGAAAGTCAAACTGTAAGTTTTCCATTCATTGCCAGAGTTCAGTCAGTCTGACTGTATTTGTGTCTGCTCCATCTCTGTCTATTCTCCAGTAAGCGGCCCCCCTCCTCCACCACTAACCACCTGCAGCTGCTGCTAATTGCCCTGATCCTGACATTTCTCTTACTATGGACATAATGAATTATGAAAGTGTCAGACCAAGCCCAACCTCCCTCTGCACACACACATAAACATATATACACGTGCACACTATCCCACACCTCCCAATAAACCTATTTGTTTAGGGGCTGGCCTGCCTCATCCATTAGTTGTTATTGTTTTCTCTAAACATGACATTGATTCAATTTACCACCAATCAATTGCAAACGGTTCTGACATTCAGATATGACCTTAAAGCCAGGCAGACCAAAAACTATGATTAGGATTAAACTTTTGTTAATGAGGTGATTTCTCTTCACACGGGGGCGTGTGACACGATCCAGCAGGAATGGTCAGTAAAAATTAGATCAATTATTGTGAACGAAACCGCTTTAACTCGATTACCCTATGCACCCGCTAGTTTGTGTAATTAATAACCCCCTCTCAGCTGCAGAGAACAGTTTATTAATAACAGTCTATATCTGTGCTCCTTAATGAAATGGCAGAGACCAGGCCATCCATTCTGCAGGTAATGTCATAATCAATGGTGCCCAACACATGTTAATTACCATAGTTATTAATTGTTACAGTTGGATTTGAATGCTACATGCTGTCAGCTCTTTTGTCCTGCTATGTATAGCAATCAGTGGATTGAAAATGACAAATCTAATTAGCCATTCAGCAAGCAGGCTGGGAATCCAAATGAGACAGTATCAGCCCTGACAGCTGGCAGCCGAGGCGCCGTTCACACTGGGCCGTGAACAAAACCAGCATTATCCACTGCCCAGGGAACAACAGGAAAAGGCATGTATCGCAAACTAATAAATACATTCACAGCAGCGGCCTGCCATATCACACAATGGTCTAATGAAATGCCTGCTTGATGCCTTTGTTTGGGTACAAGTAGTGTTTATGCATTTATCTGTACAGGGTGTACCTCGCCCATCCAGCAGGCAGCGGAGAGTCATTTTTCAGAAAAGATATTGCATCAAGTGGTACTTCTGATCAGTGATGTGTATGCCATGGTCATATGGTAAGGCTAAAATGTTTTCTTTTGTTTGTTTTAATTAACACATTTTCTGAATAATTTTCAGATATGTATTAAGACATTTAACCATTGTGTTTAATGACAAATGTCATACATTAAAGTATATGACATTGTAATACAATATAAAACACAAACTAAAAGCCTAATGTGTGACTTTTTGCAAACTCCTGATCCATCTGCTTTTTTATCTAAACAATTGTGCGAATGTATCCTGTTTTAGGATTCGTCCTAAAGTAAGCCCAAACAAAAACTTTCAGGACAATAACTTCCCATCAGAATAATAATTGAAATGGCCTTTGATCATCACATGATTATTTGTTTCAGATAAGTGCAAGTCTCTTTGAACATATCTGTCCAATCTGACCAATGTTGCTTAGTTTGTGGGAGGAAATTGTGAGGGAGATTATAAAAGATCATTGAACAGGACATACTTAACTTAGCCTAATCACAGTCATTTTGTACTCATTACAGTGGAGGATAGTATGTAAGAGCACAATATGTTGAGTCTGTCTAAGGCCAGTCATGTGTTGTCCTCATATAGGCACATACTGCAATGATTTTATCTGGAATCAGTATGTATGTGCATCATTTTAATTCACCTACCTATGTCCCATGCCTTACAGCACGGGACAGCACGGGACAGCACGGGACATCAGAGAGCATCAGAGGGGCTGTTTGTCCCACTGGTAGATGGTCACAGATCCACTTCTCACTGCTCCCTGTATTGTGTACAGCCTGCAGGGAGCACAGCAGGCAGACACACATCGCCGTTGTCCTGTAAAAAACATAGATCTCCAAAACATCAAGTTTTAAGTTATTAAAAAATAGGTCTGTTTTTAGCTTTGTGATAATGCATTTTTTTCAGATGTCGTTTGAATTGTTTATATAGCTTAAAGTGCCCATATTATACAAAAAAAAAAAACTTTTTCTGGGATTTCGGATGTTATTTTGTGTCTCTGGTGCTTCCACACACATACAAACTTGGAAAAAAAAACATCCATGCTGTTTTGAGTGAGATATGGGTTTCTGAATGATTCAGTCTCCGGGTGAGCTGTTCAAAATCGGCAGGGCTTTTTACATCAGTAGCCGAGACGAGGTGGCTAACCGTAGCATGCTAGTGCTAGCATGCTAGCTTGTTCTCAACGGCGAAACACTGCTACAACACACTAGTCTGGCTATCACCAGACCAAGCTCAATAGATTTAAGCTTGAGCATTGGTCTGGGGAGTCTGCTCTGTATTTTCTCTGCACAAGAGGCATGATCAACGGGCATAGTTCAAATGACTCTGTACACAATTGGATAGTCCTTCAACCAATCAGACCAACGATCCGGGTGATGTAGCAGTGACAGCGGCATCAGCGGGTAGCTGCGCTTTGGGGGCCGGCTTGTTGAATGTAAACAAGAAGCTGCTTGCCGTCGCTTCTCTATCGTCATCGTGTTAAACCCGCCTATAGCACGCAAGGTGGATAAGCCAGTTTGTGATTGGTTCCCGCAAAATTGTGAACTGAAGCAGGAGACTTAAACATGCAGGTTTCCAGCCTGATCTGCAGAGCAAAATCAAATAGCAGATAGCAGAGTGGGCGGGGTTTACCCAGCCTAACAACACACACTAGTTCACCATAATCTACAAAAGAACTACTTACATGTCCCTGTCCTGCAGGTATTCCACACAAAGTTGGAAGTGCGCCCTGTCTCCCAGCTAATCCTGCCTTGAAATTAGAGAAAAAAGCTAGCTAGCTGATGTGATTCTTACCTAGCTACTGCGCATGTGCAAATCCCTACAAAGATGATATAGAGGTGAGATGTCTCAACAACAAAAATATGGTGTTTTTTGAGAATTAAACCATGTAAACGTATTCTGGTACAACCTCAAAATACAATTATGAACTTGAAAATGAGCATAATATGGCCACTTTAAAAAAAAGTATGAGAATGTATTCAACCCATAAAGGAACACTTGTTTCATTGGACAGCAATGGCATGCAAATAAAACATCCTTTTGTAATTTATTTTAAAGCCCCATTGTGTAACATTTGTAGTTCATTATCAAAATCTATGTTGCCCTTCACAAACTTGTCCTTTTTTATGAATATTGACCACCACCATCAATTCCAAGTATTCCTATTGGCTTGAAATTTTACATTTGCGCTAACATGAACTGGGGTAGACGCTCCATAGCCATGCACCATCTTGAAATACGGTAGCCCGTAAGGGACATACAGGCTATACTGCTCCGCATTTCGCGCTTTTCACTCAGTGGCACTGACTGTGACGTATGCCAGGGAGGGAGGGGGGAGAAGATTGCGACTCACCGCCGGCAGATTTGAAAGCCTGTTGCGTCTATTATCGAGGACATGTAACTGAATCGCAGAGGAAATTAAAACAACAACGTGACCGGCAAAGCAACACGACCAAAGTTAATATTGTTGTGGCTTTTCCAAGATGGAAAGAGCTGATGAGGAGCAAGGATTTTAAAAGGGACGCCGAAGTTGCCTGCTTTCTTCTCAACAGGTAATTCTGCTTATTTGTGTAAAAGTTTTATAGTTGCTACTTGCTTGGCTAAATATAGCATGGTTGTGTATAACGCTAGAACGACGTCTAGGATACTTTTCCTCGCGTCAATGATGAAAAAGGATTATCTACCTTGTAACAAACGTAATCATATGTGCCGTGATTTCCCTGGCAGACAACTCACGTCATGGAGTTGTAACACAGACTAGCTACTAGAACAGCTGTGTGTAAACGATGGAGACACTAAGACATCATTTCAGTTTCATTGACATTGTTCATGCTGCTCAGAGAAATATATTAAAAAACAAAAACCTCCGTTGCTTCTCTCCTACGCTGTAAACATCGCCTTACACTATTAATCTCGTACAATATACAGAATAACGATAGCACTGATACTTTACTAACATTAGCTTGCACATGTTTGGGAACCTGATAGCTGATGTTAGCAATGAAATGGTACCAAAAAAACGTCAAACTATTATTACACTGGAAGGGACACTCACGGACGCTTTGTCGCTAATTCCGGGTTCGGCCACCGACCACTAAAGCAATATTTAGTTGGTTGTCATATACAATTTCACCGCTAGATGGGAGAAATTCTGACTGAACACTGACTGAATATCACCTTTTGAGTTGATATGGTGAACACCTATTTACACATCCAGCAGTTATGGAGCAACATTATCATTGTGTGGACATGTCCATCTGATGAATGTAAGTCCAATATTCACTATCTTTTAGCTCCAGTTTTGGTCTCTACCAACGGCTGAGGCAAATATATGTTGCTAAAACAGTCTCATAAGTATTTCCAACTTATAAAACACAATTCACAAATGAATGCAGAGTGATTTGTATCCGTAAGTGCGTATCTGTGTCTGTGTGTCTAATTTGTAACTCGTATTTCATCATTTGTAAATGAACTTAGTATTTTTTCAATGTAAATATATTTGTAAATCTCCTTCTATTTGTGTGGGTATTTTTGAGACTGTTTTTCCGTGCCATTATTTCACAATTTGTGTCTCAAGTGACAATCCCAGTGCTCTTCAGTAGATGGCGTTAATGCAACACTTGTGGATGCCAACCGCTGTTAAACTACATGAAGACTGTGAAGAAGCCTTGTCAAATGTTTCAGAGACGGTTGGCAGAATCTACTTGACGTTCCTCTGGGTAAGTTGATATTATTAGGACTTTGTCATCAAATAAATTACATTTGTTTTCAGCATCACTGTTGCAGTGCATTTACAATTTGCTTTGTGTTGTTATGGCGGCAGTGACAGTTTGCTACTTTTTGGAGTATGCTAACGTTCTCGTTTTTGTACAGCTTGAACAGCGATGCTAACTCAGCTCGTTAAAGTCAGCACTGTGACATGGTCTTTGCCTGGTCTTTGTATGGAATTGGCAGATTTACAAATATATTTACATTGAAAAATAATGAATTTACAAATGATAAAATACAGTTACAAATTAGATGCACGGACACAGATACACATTTGCGAGTACAAATCGCTCTGCATTCATTTGTGAATTGTGTTTGCGGATACAAATCGCTCTGCATTCGTTTCTGCATTGTGTTTCACAAGTCACAAATTAGAGGCACAGATACAACACAGATTTACGGATATGAATCACTCTGCATTCATTTGTGCATTGTGGTTTACAAGGTACAAATACTTATGACCTGTTTTAGCACCATAGAAATATCTGGCTCTTTAGTTGCTGAATATTTCACTATGTTCTGCTCTTAGGTGCTGAGCAGGCAGTGGACACTGGGTTTTAGAGCTTTTTTCTCTGAAAATTATGCTATGAGAGCGGAAAGAGCAAATTAAAACAGTAAAGTTGTGGGCTGGACAGCTAAACAAAAAGTTGGTCTTTTTTTAGTTGACTCAACCACGCAAACTCAACAATTTGAAGTTGATCCACTTTAGAGTAAGTAATGGAAAAACTAAGTTTTTGTTAATGGAAAATGTCTCAGTGTGGATAGAAGGCCAGTCTGCGTGTGTGTGTGTGCACACACACACACACACACACACACACACACACATTTAAATCAGACAGCAGCTTGTGTCTCCACCCAGAGAGCACCTGTAAATAATGCAGTGTTAAAGGTGGCAGCCAGGAGAGCAGGAGAGAATTACAGGGCGAACAGGTGGATAGACCCTCACCCACACCCCCCCGCCCTTCCACCCATACACCCACCCATGCACCTACCCCACCACGACACGCTGCCATGCCAAGTCTCACTGTCAACTTCACCATCCGCAGTCTTAACACCACAGGTGCTGAGCTCCAGCATGGCAGGCCCAGGGGGGCCGCCGGCCTTTCCTCTCGCCATACTACAAAGCAGTGATGGGCAATAAAAACACTTCACACCTTAAGTGAAAGATACGACTTTAAATATTTTACACACATTCTGCATATGCAATTTATCCACACCTGGCTCTTAGGAGCAACAACATCTGGTAGCTGTTGCTTTAGAGGCAATTAATTCTTCATCCAACCGGCCAGGGTCCTCTCTGAAAATGTGGAAAAGGACTTATGTGTTACTTAGATGAGTACAAGTGTAAAGATTACAATGCAGTTTAGTAACATCAATACCCACTGGTGAAACAAAAATGTCAACAACTTTTGGCATTAAAATTAATTTTGCAGCACCCAAAGACATCAGAAAGAATCAAAATGTGTATGTATGTTGTTGGATGTTTATAAAAAATAAACATTTGAATACATGCTCTACATTTTAAAGATAATATGAAGGAAAACAATTATCTTACTGTATCTAAAACATGTGATTCAATTTAGTTTATAAAATATTAACGTATTTAAAACACAATAGGATTCTTTAAATGCTGTTTCAGAACTAATAAAACCTGTGGATGCCTGCAATCTGATTTGAAAAAGTACGAGACAATAATGACAAGAGATAGGAATGCTGATATTGAATCCTGACAAGATCCAAGCCAAAGGTACTTGTGCCCCTCGACTAATGAATTAAATAGATAGATAGGCTACGTGTCTGGCTGAGTTTAAATTTAGAGGGGCATGTGTCCACGGAGAGAAAACCGATCTGGGTAATGATGAAAAACAACTGTCTGGTGAAGCCTGAAGAAAAACTAAAAGAAAGATTTTAAGATAGCTTACAGTGACCGAGTGACTGCTGAGTTAATAATTTTGGCTATAAACATTTAGGTTGATTACACTACTTTGACTTCATCAGAAACTGACCTTTGAAGACAGTAAATAAAACTGGTTATCATGATGGAGTTAAAACAACACCTAAGTGGTATATTGAGTTAGGACTGATTAGCTTAAAACCGTTCATGCTCCACTCTTTTTCATCTTTAGTGCCGGAAATCACTGCTTTCCTGTTGTCTTAATGGCCTTAGACATTTACCTTCCTTCTGCACTGATAGGATTCCTTTGTTTATTGCTGTCTTTTCCCATGGGAATGAAAGTAGATTTGGAGTTCAGTGCTAACTGAGAACTGTCCTGCATTCTCATGCACTGTATCTAACAACGGGCGGACACCATACAGTTATTACCCTATGGGACGGTGTTTACTATGACCAAACTGCCACCAAGGCCTGTGTCCATGTCATGGATGTGAGAACCACAGCGATGCAATCTTGACACACTTATAAAAGAACAAAACAGTCCTCTGTCAGTGAGAAAGAACAGGGAAGTCAAACATCTCTGTTTTGAGAGAATTTTACAGTTTAAGGTCAAGGGAGTAAAAGGGGCTTGTTGTTGTGGGTATAAATTATTGAAACCTTCCACAGAATATAAGTCATAAAGTACTTCCTGTTGTTAGGGTTTGCCTACTGTTTGGGTGAATGGGGAGCTGAAACCCAGTGCAGGTGAGGCTAAACTACTGTAAGTCTGTTTCCTGTTTGTATGGAGGTGGGGTTGAGGTGTTAGATGGACACTGGTTGTGCTGGCTGTTTATCATAAACATAGCCTAGCCCAGAGAGGTCCATCTGCTTTGATTTTATTTAGTAATTCCCCCCAGGGGCCCTGAGCTGGAGCGAGAATAACAATACTCAAGCCCATCTGTTCCTGTAGAACCAGCCCCGGCTAAATTACCACACGCTATGAGCGGCTGGCATATGCTGTGGCATAAAGCTACAAGAGGGCATTGTGTGCCAGCTGTTCTGTTGACAAATACTTATCTGGCACTTCTGAAGTCAGCTTGCTAAGCTGGTTTCAAGTTTGACTAAAAACTAAACGGGGTAAGGTGTGGAATGGGGTTCCTGTGGGGGAGATGCTTGTATAATACATGCCGATTTATCGTTTTGTCAGAGATTGTCTGGGGAATTGGGTCACTGAATGTAGACTTAATCTGAACATATAGGCCAGATAGAGGACTAAAGCCAACCAAATGGTCAAAACAGACTATACTTATTGTAATCTTTCTCATCTTCCCGTAAGCATAACAAGCTGTGATCATATTGTTGTTGTATGTTTACAAGTCAGTGGATGATCACTGTGTCAGACGCCTAAATTGGGCTTGATCATGGTAATCCTATCAGTAAAGAATCAGATCTTTGAAGGAGTGGATAACACACACCTTAAACATTGAAAAATACACCAAAAAGCCAGATTTTACAGGGATTTACTGCTACAGCCTCCAGAAACTCCCAGGAAGAACTCTATAATAATAAAATTAGTTATAATAAATTATAAGCAAAACTAAATCTTCTTGAACATGTACAGCCACTGCTTCCACATGGTGCTCCGCCACTCTCAGGCCCCTAGAAAGCAGCAAGGCTAGCCATATAACTCCATTGTGTGTTGTCTGTTTATCACTGAGCTAAGATTACAACATACAACACATTGTTTCCTATGGTTCTTAATAGTGTAATAATGTGTGAGTTTTTCACTTTAAGGACACTAAAACGCGAGTCTCGCACTAAAGCATGAGACTTCACAGGTTTGTGCTATACTAACCACATGAAGCTACCAATATCAAATTATATTCTGGATAAATTTATGGCAATACCGAACATTTCACATTACAGAAAGACTCAATGGGGTTACTTAGAGTTTTTCCGAGGTAAGTTTTAAGCAACCTGTTTTAGCAGCATCAATAACAGAATCCAGGGGGAAAAAACGTGTACAATGCATTCTGTATATCAACTTGTTGGAGGGCAGTTACACTATCTCAGCAAATACTTTGGGAGGTCTTCTGTTTTTTTTCTCAAGTGTCTTTCAGTAGCCACCATTCTCAACAATTGAGCGGCTGTAAAGCTGCTGCAACTCCCTGCTTGTTGAGTCACATTTACAGTCACAACAGCCAGACAACCTGTATGACAAAAACTGTACATGAAAATAAAGTTTAAAATGTCGCAATTCATCTCAATGTGTTGGTAGGTCAATAATGTACACTCATGTTTTAAAGAGTAACTTAAAGGTATAATGGAGGATTTTCCCGAATTTTAGAAAAGAACCGCCCTCTCCACTTTTTGAAAAAATGCACATGCACAACACTCTACCTGCTCCCGAGAGGGAACGCCTATTAAACGTGTGCACGAGAGAGTCTGCACGAGCCTATTTCTCCTCGTGCACGCTCTGTTTACAAGTTGCTGTCGGCATGGCTCTACAAGCCTACTTTCCAAAAGAAGATTTGCACTTTTTCCACTGTCAGACTCGCCACCGGTAGGTGGAAATCTATTTACGACAAGCATCTCTATAGCTAACGTTAGCATGCTACAGGCCAATAAACAAGCTATCGCCTAGCATCTAAGTTTTTGTTTTTTTTATTGCTGGTGCATTTAGAGCTTTCAAGAAGAGAGTCTTGTGGGATCTGATATTGACTACGAGCCCGTGCCCGGTTCATCCCGACCAAGATCCAGGAGGGGGGGGTGCGCCTAGAGGCCGAGGGAGACGAGGTCGGGGCGGGGGCGCAAGAGCCAGCACCAGCCGAGAGCGGGGAGAAGGCGGCCGTGAGAGAGGGGGAGGCAGCGGTCGGGCTAGAGGCCGTGGCCGTCTGCTCGCTGACCTGTCACGGCACGTACGACGGCCTTACGTAAACATATCCCAGAATGATTTACAAATAGGAGGACCAATAGTCTTGATGATCCACCCGGAAAAAGAAAATCCTATACTATACTATACCTTTTAAAGGGGCTGTAATTTAAATACTGGAAAAAAAACTGCGGGTTGGGATTGCCTCCACACAGCTCTCACAGACCGTTTCAAAATACGTGAAATACCTACGTTTTTTTCACGGCCACATGCACTAACTCCATTCTCTGCCCAGGAAGACATTACTTCACTATATCTTTACATAGCAAATATTT
Organism: Gymnocephalus cernua; assembly: GCA_023631565.1. Classification (NCBI taxonomy): domain Eukaryota; kingdom Metazoa; phylum Chordata; class Actinopteri; order Perciformes; family Percidae; genus Gymnocephalus; species Gymnocephalus cernua. The sequence goes on along the minus strand of CM042426.1, from coordinate 6,034,764 downwards.
GTTTTCTGCTATATTAATGCTCTGAATATCAAATACAGCCCCTTTAATAAAAGGCTAAAATCTCAGGTTGAATTTTAGAATGTGTTGCACCTCTGACCACACATAAGTGATGTCATGATTTACTGACACACCTTGGAGTACAATTGTACATCGCTTATAGCTGGTGTTTCAAAGGGAAATGTTGGTGAATGCCCCCATCTTTGCTTTTATGTGCTGCTGATTGTGACCCTTACAATTACTTGCTGAACTCAAATAGTAAGTTAATGTGAAAGCAATATATTGCATGTAGAAACTGAGCATTCTGCCATCACACAGAAAGACAGTTTCTAAGTAACCTCCTCTCCATGGTGGCTTTCCACCCTCACTAGTGTCGCAGTACTGTGAGAGTGAAATACATTTCTTAATTTCTCTCAACACCATAACACTAAGCACAATTTTAGTTCCTGGAATTAAATATTCGTGACCGGGAGATGCCAATCTTAAAACATACCAATCCACTCCCACCACCAACCCAAAGCATCTGCAAAAGATGATCCTCAATCCCTGATGCTCACCTACACTGGCCGTGCAAAATATGCAAGATCGGTCATCACATCACTCAGAACATGCCGTGTACCCTTCAAAATGGGCTTTATTTTGTTAACATTTACAGGAACATCACTGACATTAATTTTCCACCCGTTACATATGTCTATACTGTACAGATGCAACAGAAAAAAATTAAATAAAATCAAGATCCCATCCTCTGTTCTGAGACTTCTCTCATAGAGAACAAGGCTCCAGTCAGTGACCAGCTTCAGCAGTACAGAAAACGTTCACACAGGAAGGTCCCGTCAGGATCCCTGGGACAGTGGAAACGACCACGGAGCAAAATGGAAGTTGTCAGCTGGAACTTAATTTATAAAAAGGCCCTCACACACTTTATACTCAAAACTAAATCCGTGATTAAGTTGTGATTTAGGAAAAATATATATAATGCTGATGCAAACGTGCATTTCTTGACTTTGTTTATCCAATTTTGTGTGATATATAAAAAACAACTACTTTATATCTCAGTCCATGACGGGTATGCTTTAGGTACTCTTTACAATTGGAATACAATGGAATCAAGGAATTTCTGAAGGCAGAATGAGTAGGATTTTCCTAAAAACTCAATGGTTACACTAATACAAAAATAATCCCTCTCAATCATTCCTTATGACCCACTAGAAGTGTGTGGTGGTGTCTGTATCCGCACAGACCCTGCCCTCTGCCTTTTTTTGGTTCTTCATTTTGCTGTGTGCGGGACATTTCTGGGCGTAAGCTTTTGGGCACTGGGTGTGTAGCCCCCAGCACGCAAGGTGTGAGGGCTGGACTCAACAACAAAAAATGTTTAAAAAACCACAGCGAACTGGTGCCAAATTGTAAGCGTGCATCTAAGAGAAAGCAACTAAAATGGTGGACACAGTGCAGAAAAAAAGCAGAATATAGCGAGGTGAAACAGCAATTGGACAAAGCTCGAACCAAAATGAGAGTGAATCTGGGGTGGCTTTCAGCCGCTGGCGAGCGCTGAAGGAGAGGATAAGGAAGGAGAGCAGGGCGCGTGCTCTTCTGGTGTCAGTCAGTAGGGGCCAACTTTGAATGGGGTTTACAAACCGTAACGGACAAATCCTACTCATTCTGCCTTTACATTTTTAAAGGTGCTCTAAGCCAGTCATTCCCAAACTGTGGTCCGCAGACCACTAGTGGTACGTGAGGGTACTGCAGGTGGTCCGTGGAAAAGGAAAATAAAATAATATTTTTTTAATCTTCATTTTACCAGGAAATTCCCATAAATTCAATTGTCAAGTTACTGTGTTCAGGGGACAGGCAGCTAGCGGATAGTGAGGAGATGTTTGCTGTATGTGACAAAAACATTTGTAGCCTAAAAAAAGCGTGACATTGCCTAGAGCACCTTTAATAAAAAAGTCTTTAAATTGTGTGTGTATATATATATATATATATATATATATATATATATATATATATATATATATAGTGCCCCAAAGTTACCAGCTTTGTGCCTCATTCATTACCCATCCTTTGGTAACTCTACACTGTTCAATGTGTCACTATTAACATTCAGTAGCTGCTATGAGGCAGTGCAAACTACAATAACTCACTTCAATATATAGTGACAGAGGACAAGGAGTACCCAAAGCAGTATCATCAACCCCAGTTTCATTTTCTTAAATAGGGACAACATATGAGTTTGTAATAGGATTAGAATATAATAAATATTGGTATTTGATCACAATTGTTGTTTTGTTATCTGGTGCATGGCTGGAAACTTGCATTGCAACACATCTTCATGGAAGGCAGCGAGAGTCAATACTTGCCATGACGGGCAGAGAAAAGGCTTTGTAAACACAAAATACAATTTAGATTTAGTCAACACAATGAGTCAGAGACTTAAAAAAACAAAGAAAAACAACACTGCATGTGAAATTCTTCACATCATAGTCTCTTACTTTAAAGAAAACAGTCAGACATTTCCAGTATTTCACCTCATTGACCCTATGAATGCATGGAGTGCTCCACCAACCAGCTTTACAACAGGAGCCATTGTACTCCCTTCATGCATTTATCTGGCATCTACTCTGCATTAGCAATGCAGAGCGCTCTTTACAGCTACAGAGGAGAAGCACATTTGTATTCTATAACACAAAACTCTGATGTCTCCCAACCAACAAATTAGCACTCACTGTGACTTCCAATGGGAGGGGGAAAAAAAGAGCTAAACCTAAATGTTTCCTGATAGGTCCACTTTTGGATGGAGCAAAAGTGCAGCATTGGTTGAGTGTGCAGTAAAACGTGAGACTTTTACAATGGCTACATCTGTTTCTGCAAAACATGTACTGTAAAGACATTTACACAGCGTGATGGGAAAATATGCAAACCGGTTCACAGAGAGCAGAATACTCTGGTCTTAATGTGACTGCACAGTAGGTTGACATCTATACTGTTGATGTTACTACCTGGAGAAATCTATGCTACTTAGAGATTTTACACAAGTTTTTAGAACAGTACACACAGGTTGGATGAGATTTTGCGCACTGCATTGCTTCCTTAATGTGGCATTATGGAAAGCTCCCGTTTTTTACAGTGATTAAGAATAGCAGGACTCCTCTTTTCTTAAGGTAAATGAGGTGGGTCCTCCCACTAGCTCATCTTGTTTTTGTTGCAGATGTGTTGTCAGCCGCGGCGATGCGAACATGCCCTCCCACCCATCTTCTCCCCCTTCCTCCCTAAACAGAGAGTGAATCGTCATCAGGCCTACCTTTGCTTCATCATCCACCACCAACGCTAGGCTGGGAGACAAAGGGAAGCTACATCGGACTACATGAAGAACACAACAACAACTAATGCACAGTGCAAATAGGCTTCTCTTCCATCTCTCTAGCCTCCGGAGATGGGCAGGCATTGAGGAGAGGTGGGCTGGAGAGGGTTAACTCTGGACAGCACCCCTGCTGGCAGGCAGCCTTTCTTCTTTCTTTCTTGTTTTTCATTTTTGGACTTTCTGGAAATCTCCTGCCCTTGGGGAGGGGGAGGTGGTGTGGCTGAGGGGCAAGGGTGGAGGGGTTGGGGAGAGGATTCTACTTGTACAGGCTCATGGTCGGGCTCTGGTACATGCACATGTAGGCATCGCATAGCAGGCGTCGGGCCTGGCCCTGGATGCTCTTGGGATCCAGGGTGTGCAGCTCCTCTGGGGTCATTTTCAGATAGGCCTCCACCTCCGGACAAGGAGACACCTGGGGGATGTTGAAACCATTCTGCCCTCCTGCAAAGCCACATGCACAATCATTAGAAACAATTCTGACAATTGTGATAATCCACATCATATTCACAAATTATTATTAGTGTGTGAAATACTCGATGGTTAAGATTTTTTTTAAATACTTTTAAATTAAACCTCATTTTTCCAGCACTCGTGATAGTTGTTTCATGGTAATTACGCACACACAGGTTGTGGCCAAAAACAAAAAGCAATTAAAGGTAAAACTATTAGTCAATTGATAATATATAATAATAATAATAATAATAATAATAATAATAATAAGACATTTGTTATGCAAAAATGCAGTAGTTTCAGAGTATGTGCTGCTGTTCTCTGTCACCATGTTCTGACATTTCACTGATTAAACAATCATTTATTAATTATTAAATTATTTAAAGTAAAATGTAAGTACAAATAAATTTAGAATGAAAATATTCTACAGTAGCAGCCCTAATAGCAATTTCACCCAAGTCGGATTGGAACTAAATTGACAGTAGTACTTATTACAGTATGTCTGATATTACAGGAAGAATAAATAGTCACACTGGATCTCAGAGTCTTACAATGCAATACAAAATGTCAAACCATAACTTGGTTCAAAATTCAAACAGTTGTTGCATGAGACTATGAAAGTTTTCTGTAAAGTGATTAGTTTAGTGTCTTCTTCACTGGGTTTCTGAGACCCTATAATACCATCTGTGTCACTGCGCACTGTGAGGTTCTTTCAACAGTCTTACAAAAACAATTTCCTGTACATATCCTGGATCTCATTTCAAGGATCAGTTTGATGTCATAACAAACGCAGCATCAAAAGGCCATGGCACTTACCATCACGGTCAGCCATGCTGTCGAAGAAGAGCCATGAGGAATCTGCACTGCCGTACTTGACGAAGGCCACGTAGTGACTGGTTTCGATGCACAGCACGGCGAACAGCTCCATCCTCTGGCGGGGGAAACTGCCCTGCCGCCCCGTACCTTCTTGCAGCTCCTTGGGGACAGACAGTTTGCCGTGCCGATGGGCTTTCCTCCTCGGGTGGAGGTGAACCTAAATCAGTACAAGCAGGTACACACCATCACACTGACCGTTTGTTACTGTGGCCTATAAAAGTTGAACAAAATATGTTTTACATGCTTTATATAACATATAGATTAAAGATCACAGAGAATAAAAGCTTTAAAAGTACATTTGAGGATTCATACTGCCAGATGGGCAATTTTGATATAAATCCAACAATATTTCAGTAAATGCACTAAGTGTTGGCAAGTGAAATGAAGCGGACCATATGTTACAATCTACTGTAGAAGCCACTCTTCTGCAACATAACTTCTGCACTGGACAGTATGATTCCTTTGGCTTTGGCGCCACCAAATGGATGATCCTAAACCCACACTTTACAACTTAGTTTTTGTTGAACTGGTGTTGCAGTAATGCCCTCGGTTGTTTACCTGTGTATTGCACTTTTCACAGAACTGTTTAATCTTGCCAGCCGTGATATCCCCATCCTCATAACAGTCTCGACACTCGTAGAGGGCCAGGCCTCCGCAGATTCGACATTCCCTTGGAGCTGGATAATAAAAACACATTTATTCTGCCTGACACACTACACAAACATTCTTAAGCAGGTTTGGAAACAAGAAAAAAACTTCCTTAATCTCAGTTGAGTAGCAGTGACAACTCAGTGGGATTTCATTACCAAATGCCACACAGCTCTGAAACACCATCGATTGGCAAGAACACATCACGCTTACACACTGGAAAAAATGATTAGCTACAACTCACTGTCTTCAAGAAGGTCTGTGATGTCTAACTCTAGTGAGGGGAAAATCTTGTTGAACATTTTAAAGTCCTTGCCAAAGCGGGGCATCTGGATGATAAGGCAGGAGGGAGCCTGGGGGCAGGAAAAACAGAGAAAGACAAAACGTATGTGGTCATCAACAAAGCAGCATGGACGTTTCAGCAAAGCTCAGTGCACACAAAAACTGAAATCAGAACATAATCTACACAATGTACTTTCAATCCAACCTATTACAGAACTTAATGATCAGCCTAAGTCTGTAAAAGAGAATAGAGATGACAAGTTGTTACATTATCTTGGGTAATTAAAGGTATAAAAAAATTGTCTTCAACTTTGATTTTTTTTAAAAAGGAACAATACCTAAACCCCCATTTCTTCTTTTTAATTACAAACTATAAACACGGGGGGAGCCAATACTTTGTCACACTCTGGAGTAGGGCTGTACAATTAATCAAAATGTAATCGTGATTCTGATTTTTGCTCATAAAACAATTATTTAGCTCATTAAGTTTTGCAAATAAACTGAAAAAAATATAGTTTAAACAGGAACAGTATTAAGGCAAATTTCACAGTTGTATGTGTTGTTTTTTTTTACGTTTTTTTTAAGTTCAATAATTGCAACATCTTTCCAGAAGTCAACAAGTAATCGTGTTAAATTATCATGATTTCAATATTGACCGAAATAATCGTGATTATATTTTTTTCCATAATCGAGCAGCCATACTCTGGAGATGCTTAAAGTACCTAGGCAATGCAATAGCAGAACCTTGATTCATATTTGATCAGCGCTGCCTAGACTGACAGATTGATTGCAGTTCACGAGCACGGACACTGTGTTACAGACTCCTCAGCTCTGATTGGTTATTAATCTTCGGGCGTGGTGGAAACTTGCAAATGCCAATAGGAGCACTAGGAGGAGGCAGAGGAACATGATTTGTTTTCACAGATTATCTGTCTCTTGTGCCAGTCAGTGTCAGGATAAAGTGGCAGTTATAGCAAATTTGACAAAAAATATATTATTTTTATGAAAGTTACCTACTGAACCGTGCAGTGCAACTGAAAAAGCCAGGTATAAAAAATTTAAATAATTTCACCATGATGTAATTTTGTAGCACAACAAATTGTGAAAAAAACTTGGGTGGTGTCTATATTTTGGGAAGCACTATTTATGCTCAGATGTTGTTCAAATACTTACTATCAAGTCAACACAAATCACACCACAATACCACCAATGTTTCTACTCAACTCAAGCTCATTCACCTCTGCAAACTTTAGGTCGCTGTTGATGAAGGACCACTCCAGGAGCTGCTGGATGGTGGGAACTCCCACCTTGTCCTTCTTGTCCATGAAGATCTGGTAAAAGTAACAGTCCTGGACCTTCTGTCCTGCTGACCTGGGAAAAAAAAAAACACAATGTCTTGGTTCATGTATCTTTTTAAGTTTTATTCATATCCTCCTTTATCAACTGCAGTCTGTGCAGACATCAAAAGCACTTCCTGCAGTACCCACAAGTGATAATTATCTCACTGGACTACAAGCAGATCTGCTCAAATGCTTTCTGAAAAAAAAAAGTGTCTTTAACACTTCTGGCCAATCTGAATGTAATTCAAACTATTTCATACCCAAGAGTACCTTATGTAGAACATATGGAATAAACCTGTTAGTTAAAGCTATAGTGCGCAGTTTCTGATGAGGAATTCTGACAACAACAACAACAACAACAACAACACTGTCGGCTCATCAACATGATACAGCGTTCCGTGATCGCACACGCGCCCCCACCCTTCCTCCACGCATTTGCTAGTAGCCAAGGAGACACGGAGGATTAAAAAAACCATGACAGACTCTTCAGAAGAGGTCATTATCTTCACTCGAGCTTCTGTGCGGGAAAGTCACCGGACACCACAATCTTCTGAACATAGTCATACTGAGAAATCCAGAGAGAGTTGTGTGGAGCTGATAGTCTTAATTTGCTTTGTAACAACTCATTTGGCAATGGCTTGAATGTAACGGACGTTCATTATATCAAAAAGTTACGCACTAAAGCTTTAAGGATCTACACTATTTTTCCAAAAAGTATATTTTTAAATAATTTGAGAAATGTTCTAAGAAATGTGCATAAATAACCTAAATATACTGTATACCTTAGCTTACTACGACAATTGGGAATTTTTATTTTTCCTTTAAAAGCAGTTTGTCAACATCAGACTGCCCGGTGATCAAAACAGGCAATTTAACTTGACATTAACTGCTTGGGATATGATAAACTCATTTTCTGTAAAATGTAACTTCTGTCCCTGATGAACTGTAAAGACTGATTCAACACCGCTAAGTATTAATTTCTAAGTCAGGTACATGTTTCAGATTAATCATGTTATATGTTGTGGTTTTACAACTCTGTGAGTCTGGCACTGCTTGGCTTTGGTATGAAATTGTGAACACAGGTTTGGTTGCTCACTATAGAAATTACTATGGAAATACTATTGCGATATACAGTAACACTATTGCACAGTAGACTGAATTCTGCTCATCTGAATTGCAAAGATCACTAAACATGACTACAAAGGGAGTTTTCATAACGTGACCGAAAACACTCCTACAGTTAAACCACTTGGCCCACACTGTCTGCCATTCAATCTCCAGCGTAAGCACTGCTGCAGAAGTGAAACTGTGTACATCTACATACTGCACATTGTCTGTCTTGGAAGCAGCGACAAACAAAGATATGTTCATTACGCCATGTCATTGACATGGTTTGTGTATTAAAACTAATAACATCATCACCAAACTATTTCAGCCATGTCGTTTGCTCTGTAAAAAACAACATTATGCTTAAATCTTTTCTTTGTATTCATGCACTAGATGTTGCCAAAGAGGTTTAGCATTTTTTTTTCAAACGGCTACTGACCCTTACCTTAGCTTGAGCAATGGGTCCACCCTCAGTATGTGATGGAAAAGGATATTAAGGAACTCCTCAGGATCTGCAGTACAAGATGTGCTTAAATGAGACGTGAATGTTCCTGTGTAAATGCTGCAATCCAGTGCAGACACTGTTAAAACTGTGAAGTCCATAGCATTAATGTGTATGCTATGTTAAAATAGCTGATTCCTTCCTCGTGACTTGCAGCAGTGTTATAGTCAAATCAAAATTCAGATTCCCAACATCATTACAAAGAAGGTGAAACAATCATCATGATACAGTCAAACTCATGACAATTATTACAGTGAAAAAGTATGAGAAATTGTTGAAAGACCACTAAATAAATTGTTGAAAGACCAATAAACAATTAATCTACCATCATACCTTTTTCTTCAGACGTAAACCCAGAGGCAGCTTCTACTTTCTCCAAGATCCTCCTTAGCTTCATCACTTTAGTGGCACAAACATACCCATGTCTGGATGAATAAGAGCGAGCAAGTTACAAGCAAGCTATATTCACATTTGGTTTTGTGACATCTACCCTGCTAGTGAAATTTTGCATCTGATGTTACATTCAGGGTTGGATGATGAAGTAAATAATGCAACTTATAATATTCCAGATTGTGTTTTGTTTTATGTATCTGAATTAAAATAATGTACAAGCTCTAATTTAAAAGGGAAACTTGAGCATTCTAGTCTTGAACAGCTTTTGAAAAGTTATAGTAGGGCTGTGCAATTAATCCTATTTTTTATCGTGATCACCATTTCGGCTCCAAGCGATCCCAAAAACAGAGTAATTGAGGAAAAACAATGGCCTTGACCAACTGCCATGCTTCACTCGCCATGATGTCTCGCTTAAATCATGGGCGGGCCAAATGCTCTGGGCAGGCAAAACAGAGAAAGGGGAGGTAACCTTTCCCCTTATGATGTCATAAGGAGCAGATTCCAGATCGGCCCATCTGAGCTTTCATTTTCTCAAAGGCAGAGCAGGAGACCCAGGGCTCGGTTTACACCTATCGCCATTTCTAGCCAGTGGGGGATAATAAGCAGGCAGGGGGAACTCATATTAATGTTAAAAAAACTCATAAAGTGAAATGTTCATGCCATGGGACCTTTAAGGGAAATTTCACAGTTCAAGGTGTTTTCACAGATTTGTTTCACTGTTTTTTTAAGTTCAATAATTGCAACATCTTTCCAAAAGTCAATGAGTCATCATGTTAAATAATGGGGATTTGAATATTGACCAAAATAATAGCAATAATGATTTCTTCCATAATCGAGCAGCCCTAAGTTATAGCTTCCTATAAAAACAGAGAAATCTAAAATGCATGCCTAAAACAGGTGATGAGAACACTGGGTAAAAACCTACAACATGGGTCATGAGTATGTCTGCATTAAACCACTCTGACTTACATGCGCAGGGGGTTGACTATCTCTGTGCGTAACAGCTCTTGAGTCTCTCTGTAATACTCCACATCAGTCTTTGAGCGTGGTCTCAGCAGAACCGTGTCCAGTACAGAGCTGAAGGAGAAAAGACTGCAGAGCAGAATGCATTACAATTAATATTATTGTTTGTTTTATTAAATCTATATAAGATATATGATGATTTACCATGATCTTTTGCTGACACTTAAAAAACAGATATCATCCAAAAATATTAATGTTGTAAAACATGTGAGGGATATAATGCAGCATGCTCGATTCAATTTGTATTTATTGATAGTTGATTAAAAATACTTTCTACTCTTTTTAACTTTCCCATAGAATCTAACTTTACTTTGAAGTGGTTTTTATTATAATTTCTGGAATGGTCAAATTTAAAGCTAAAATTAAAAAAACACGAAACTGGTTGAAGCATCTTCAAAGCAATGGATTTCCTGTAGTTTGGTGAAGACGTTTGGCTTGACTGCTTTGTTCAATGGCCCTTTGGCAGTGTTGGCAGAAACAACCACTATCCACCGGCCTGCTCACAGCAGGAATACACCCTCCGGTTAGAGCCAATGGGCAAAGTCAAAACAGTTTACTAATAAGCCTCTGCCTCTAGGCAAACACAGCACTGCTGGCTGAGGAAGCACCATATAGTCAATCAATATGACTGAACACTGTAGCTGATAAAGTATTTACTTTTAGACTCAGGGAGTACTGACCAGAAGAGGGTTGAATCCAGGTAGCAGGAGTTGTAGTGGCCCTGGATGCCTTTCTTTTTTCCCACCATGACATCCAGACCATCATTCTCTGTGCGGGGAGGCGTGTTCTCATGTACTACCTCACTTAGATAACCCCCAAATGCTGCATAAACAGACACAGTAAGTGTGTAAACACAAAGCTTTTGGGGATAGTAGTTCATTTGGTGCTTTAATCATCCCAATTGGTGCTACTGACTCACCGATGGAGTTGCATCGCTCTATGGGGTTGGAGGAGTGATGCAGGGATGGAAAGCGGGAGTCGGGCCGGCAGCACTTGAGCTTCACAAACAGGGCTTTTTTGGGTGGGCAGGTGAAGTACCGTGTACCTTTGAAGGTTCCGTCAGTGCAACCAGGGCACTCTTCCTCCTGGAAGAGAAGATCAAGATCACATCATCCAACTACTGGTAGGTACTGCCTATAATGTAGGTGCAGTAAAAAAAAGCATTGGCTTTCATTTATATGTTGTTTTCTAAACGCCTTAGGTCATATTTAAAACTGCCTGATCAGATATTTTGTAAGTGATTTTGTTTACTAATTTTGTCAGTGACAATGATTGGCTGTTTAGTTACAAATATGCTGCATCTTACACAGATCTAATAACAGTGTCATGACAACTAAATCAAAATGTACATTGCCATGTTGACTCACCAGTTCTAGCCCAGCCAAAGGCTCCAGCAGGCCAGGAGGCAGGCCCACCCAGCGGATGACACCACACAGAGGGGGGTTCTCCTTCACCTCCACCAGAGAACCCACCTCCAGACCTGGCTGTCCTCGAGGAGGCGTTGAAGGCCGTGGCGAGGGAGGGGCAGCAGGCGATGGGGGCTCAGGCTGCTCTCCCATCACCGACTGGACAGAAAGGGAGAGAGGCCCATGGCTCATGCTGTCAATGGGCCCGGTCTTCCTGTTCAGGCTGAAGGGCAGCGAGTGGAACTTGTTGTCACTGGACAACGAGGCAGAGGGCGGGGCTCTGGAGGGCGGGGAGGACTGGTTGAAGTCAGGGGGCGTGTCAGTAAGTGACTTGGCGGGATCCTCCCCAACTGTGGGAGAGAAACCAGAAACCAAATGTTAATGTCCATTTTACACATCACTGTAGAGATGTCAGTCTTTAAAGAGTAACTTAACACCAAGTGAAAAAAGCTTTTGATTGACGATAAGAGAACTCCAGCCACTGGAGGTCAGCAAAGACAAGGTTTTCAGATGGTGTTGAATCACAGTTTAATAACTGAAGGAAGAAAGAAATCTGCACACTGGCAACTGGAGGCCTTTTTGCTTTATAGAACTACTTCATTTTAAATAGTGAGAGACCACTGTTCTCATACTTTTTTTTGTATTTCTACCTAAACAATCTCAGCATTTTAGGGCATTTTCACATTTAAGCCAATTTGGGTTTGGTAAAGTAAAACATATCCTATATGTCATATTTTTCATGCCATGTTAACAGTTCAGAAAAACAGACAGGTGCACTATACATGTACAACTTCAAGCAAAAGTCTCAGAATTGTAATGGTATGTAAAAAAACATTTACTGGTTACCCATGTTGAAGAGACTGGTCTGCAGTTGAGATGGAATGTCTACTTTCTATTTAGAAGAACATACAAAACATGTACTGTATCTGTGATAGGGTATACTGTTGAGTGTATAGTGCTGAAATCAATCCTCATCATCCACAGCTAACAAAGATTATTATGTGTAAAAACAGTTGATTATGAACCTCCTTAATTCCCTGAGTAACAAGCCACTGTCCAGACTCAAGTTTTTAGGTTAAGTGTGAAAATGCCCTTGGTTGAGACGTGATGTCTGGTGTGCAGACTCCTCTTCCCATCTGATGGTGTTCTGCAGTGTGTTTCACTTTGCTGTGAGGATGACACACCAAAATAGCTATAAGCACTTCATTCAATTTATGTGCAGTATGAAATTGACAATTTTTAGAGATGTCAGCCTTGTTGATAACTTTGTGAAGGCATGTTGTGCACAAATCACACAAAACTGTGTTTGTGGAAGGGGAGTGTCACTCTAAGAATTCACAAAAGAAGAAATCCTTGTCGGCCATGACAGTTGAGTCAATACATGCGCACTCTTTGCTAAAGCTAAAAACTGGAGAAATGTGTGATGTCACTGGGAATCAATATCGAACAGCTTTTTGAAGAGTTTTTTTGGATTTCAAGACCTTGAAGCAAAATTTTAAAAGCAGATAACTGGAACTTTACACATCACCCTTTGCAAAAGTGAGAGGTTACTGAAATGGTGTTCTGTTAGCCATCATAATGTAACCATATCCTAGCCTGAGAGGTGTGTTTCTGCTTCTCGTCTGCTGTTGAAATCCATGTGTGAAATTACAAACATAATATGATTAGTTACAGTTCAGTGGCTGTTTACTGGCACTGTCAACGATGCTACACAACAACCTCATCATCAACATTACGTGATAGATAGTGGAATCTTTTAACACAGAGTGTCATTATAATAGGTTAATTAAAAGATACATTACAGATAAATATTTAAATTCTGATTCGTGATTATTAGCATCATCACAACATGTGTTGTCTCCCAGCAGGGCCTGCTTTTCACATCAGAATGTCATTCTTTTCTTTCTGAACTCTATCTTTCAGAAAGAGTGATGCAAGGTTACTAGTACTGACTGAGCCAGCATGGCAGACAACATGAATTCTTGAATAAAGGGGTATCCACCTTTAAGCTTGTGTATCCACACTTGAACTGTTCCCTCACTGAGACAACCATAGGGGTTTGGAGTCGTCTGATTACTTCATGACGGAAATGAAAGCACCATAACCACAAAGAAAAATAACCCAAAATATGGAAAGTGACCCTGAGGAAGATGCAAATGATTACACATTCACATGATGAGTAAGCAGTTGTGAAACAGCATGTTAGCCATTTATAAGTGACCTCTCCCAATTCCTGCATTAGTATTGAAATACTTTTACAGAAACTCAAGTATTGTGTTTTGCTGTGGCAGAAGGCAACACCACAATCATTTTACAGTAACCATTTTGATGAGTACTATAAAATTCAGAGCCTGCACTGTTAGCATTTGCCATGATACTGAGGTACATAACCGCTTTTGCATCTTGTTTTGCTTCTTAACTGTTGGTTGATTTATGATGTCTCCAGGTTTTGATGAAAATTCATAGTTATGCATTCATTCACAATTAGAACATGAATCGTATCCAGAATGTGACCATAAACAGAATAATGGCTTATTATCCAGAATTCTGTGAACACGGCCTCTACCAACTTAACTACAGGAGACATTAAGATTCTTCACAACTGACATGTATTGGTGATGAAATGAGCAATGTAATTTACAAAACAAATTGAACTTGTGTTCTGAAAATGAAAATACAAAAACAATGGCACAATGTGCTGACTGAATCAATTAGTCAGTCAGTCAGTCAGTCAGTCAGTCAGTCAGTCAGTCCTGACACGTAAAGGCTTTTACTAATAATTTGGCCTGCAAATGGCATTTGACACAAATGTTCAATCAATTCAAGTGCATCAGCAGCCAAAACAAGACAACAGCCAGTTAAGAAGTCATTTGCAGCACTGAGTATTATTAAAAGCCTTAGAGCGACACCAATTATTCCATGCAGGTGGAATATCACACTAAAAATGGAGATGAAGGACGAGACTAGAGGAAAGGTCTTTATAGCAAGCTTCTGCAACAAACTACGGATTGTTTTTCTGCAAACTATGTTTTGGGCGTATTTATTTAATCCCAGTATACATTAATCAGTGTACAATACATAAACTAAATATACTACACATAAATACAGTAATTATATTTTGTATGGAACTTCTTTTCTCCCACTTGTTAAAACAAAAACAAAATTCACTGTATAACTTTTCATATATTCCGGATTTATTACGACTTAAGGACTCTTTTTATGATTATGGAGGTGCAATATTAGAATTCTGAGATACAAGCAGATCCACTATGATACTCTAAAGTAATGTAGTTATCTATCTTACAGAATAACGACAAATGTGTCTCTCCACACACCAACTCTGAGAGATGCGTATTGATGTGCAACACCTCCGTTTTTATTTTATTTTGTATTACACACCTTGAGAGGCAAACAGCCAAAGCACACAAATCTCCTACTTTGCATATGTTGTGAGCTTAATGTCAAATACATCTACAGTCTGTTTAAGATGACCAGTTACACTACCTATTTTTAAAATGAAAAATAACATCAATAATCCCAGCTTTTCACTGGTATAGATATAAAATGGACCTCTTCTGTGAGCTATTGGAAAAGCTTTCCTATCATATCAGTTGTGTTGGTGGTATTTCTTGTATTAGCCAGCGGCTGGCTACTGCTGTTTCAGCGCCACAGCTCTGCTTAGCTTCTGCTGAAATTATATTAGGAAGATCACTTACTAAGTCAATTACTGGACAAATAATATGCAGTGGATATCTCATAATTATGAGACACTACAATATGTCAAGATTATAAGTGTCTTAACTATACCTTATCCTAGATTCAAAATACAATACAGTATTAATGTGATGAGATATCATGAGAAACTCATCATTGTAACTTTTGTATTTCATTCATTTTATGAGAAACCTTTAGTCATATGAGTAAAAAAATATTCACAAATCTCACTTGATCATTAAGAAATGATGTCACGGTTTTAGCAGGTGGGAGAAATAGGTTATCATACCAATTATACCAAATCCTAAAACTATCTACACTATTGTATGCTTCTTTTAGAGGACACTCCTAGTTAGAGCAAACCTCGGTGCCAGAGTATACAATATATGGCTTTTAGTCCAGGGGTGGCTCAGCGGGAATGGAACCCCTGCCCTGCCAATGATGTTAAATTAAAACTATACAGCACCAATAAAGGTTTGCCTCAGTGAAACCGATAAGTATGTAGCTTGTTGTAAACAGGAGCTTGCCGGGAAGACGGTTGACATCCCATGAGTACCCGTGTTTTACCTTCATCAATGTACCATGTGCTTTTGGATTTGGACTGGGCTGGGGGATCAACAGAGCTGCCATTTAAAGTATAGTAAAATTCAGACTTGCTTCTACTGCCACACTGATGACCTAATCCTGGAAATAACACAAGTACATGAAAAAAACACAGACATAAGCAAAATGTGTGTGTGTGTGTGTGTGTGTGTGTGTGTGTGTGTGTTCTTCCTATTCTTCTCAACAGCAGACCAAGTGAGAAATAAAAGGGTAGAAAATCCTAGAAAAAAAGTCAATTAATAAGTTTTCTTCATAAAAGAAACACAAAAAGAGAAAATAAAAGCAATCAGAAAAGTAACACATCCCGTCCACATCAAATGAGAGTGTCTCATATTTTGTTCAAAATGGAGTTAAGCATTATTATTATTATTATTATTATTATTATTATTATTATTATCATCATCTTTTAAAGGGACTTTCCAACAAAACTGTTTTATCTGTTGGTATTCTTAGCTTTGCTTGCCTTAAATCTTTCAACTTTGACCAAACTGTTTTGTAATAATAAGACTTCCTTTAACATAAATAGTCTTAGAGGGATTGTTAAAACTGGCAAATTCAAATTTTTGAAAAAAAGTGGATTGATTGTTTTTTTACATATGCAGAATCGCAACCGGACAAGTTTGATGGAATGCCCCTTTAAGAATTATCACCACACCAAGTGGTGGGTATGTCAGTTACAGCAGGTTTGTATCATACAATAACAGCAGTGCAGTACCTTTGCTCTTTGGTTTGCTTTGGCCAGAGGACGACTTGTCACTGTTGGTGCCTCTGGGGGCAAAACTGTGCTTTTGCAGCCTTTGGTCCTGCATGGAATATTCTGTACACCCCAGAAATACATCCACATTAGAGGCACAACACCCCCATCAGCCTATGTTAATCTACCATACACCAAACGTATGTACTGTAGTTCGATAACCACAATTTTGATAAACACAATAAAATAGCCCATAAGAACTCTCAAGACTCTATTTTCTGTTTCCTTAGCTATAGGACACATACTTTTAATGTATGACACTGAAGTTATAACCTGGCCTACAACATTAAGCCAATTGCAACAGGTTGTGAAGTTTCAAAGTAAAGTTTCAGACTAAAGATATTGTATTTAAAAGCACACTGAGCATAACATTGACCATTTTTTTTGTCTTTCACATTGACTACAGGCTGACAGAGGACGATTTCACTGTCTAATATCACAAGCATGGCAAATTAGGAACAAATGTTTTTTCGGGGTACATTTGAAAGTTGCTCTACTTAGTGAAAACATACTTCATGTAGCCTGTCTAAAGAGTGCAAAAGGAAGGGTGATAAAGGAAAATGCCACATTTGCATAATAAAGAATCCCAATCTTCACGATGTTCTAGATGAAAGTTTGAATAGTCAGAGAGGCAACAGTAGCACACATACAAACAAATCAATATGCCAATGTGGAGAACAAAGACCCTGAGTATCTCACTTGACTTTCAAAAACAAGTGAGACATCAACACAAAAGGCCCTCTGTTCCCGCTGCAAGCAAAACACAAATGCTCAGAGGGAGCTCAGTGCTGGGCCAACAGAGGGACAGCTGCATGTTTTTGCAAAACACTGATGTTTCACGACATACACATGGTCCAAAAACAGGGACAAATACTTGGTGACTCACCTGGCATTACGTCACAGATGGGGACGAGTCGAGTGTGCTCCAAACTGGCGAAATTACACAGCAACTTCCCATCAAACACACCATCCCAGTCCCCAATAGGATTGTCCTGAAAGAGTTGGAGACATGAGAACCTTAGAACCCTGCCAGGCGTTCTTCATCTCTGAAAAAGGTTCCACACAGGCTTCTTCCCCTAGTGTCTTCTAGGTGATTAATAAGGCCTTTTTTGTCTTATCGCTCTAAAAATTATGCTTAGACTCGATCCTCTGTATTGTTATGATCCAAACTGCTCATCTCATCATCTTCTCCACCAAAAACAACAGATCTTCTGGCTCAAATCATTCCACCTGAATGCTCTAGTTTCTCTGCACGCACAACCACACTAATCTTCTTCTTTAGTTTGGAATTCAAGACTCTGCTCCAGCGGGATAATCTAAGACAAGTGTGAGGCTACTGCCACTAGCGAGAGAAGGCAGGGCGAGGCTGGACGCAGAGTGAGGCTCAGCTGCCTGCTGGCCCCTTGCCATGCTTTTGGGTCATACAGCACTAAGTCTTTACCTCACTCCCCGCGTGACTGCCTTGCCTTTGTGTGGGTGGCTCAGATGCACTGAGTGGGCTGCTGCTGTTGGTGCTGCTGCTAACGATCAGCAGTCAAATGCCTCAGTTATGTGTTTCAATCTCTCTATGACTACAATACCTCTCCCGCCTGACAACAGTAGTCATAGATACCAGCTACTGTGATCCCTGGCAACAAGACATGTTCCCTCAAGATACAGAGAAACGGTCATCAAAAAAACAAAAACACAGGCAAGTCATGACTCTCATAGTTTGACTCTTGTGCAATAAAGCTGAAATGTGTCACTTTCTACACATTGCCGCCCTCTACTGAGGCGAGAACAGTTCACATGAGCGAACTACAACAAAGATGTCATTATAAACAGCATTTTGCAATATGGGCGTAAGTTTCCCTTCCGGTGTGACAGCTCTGGTTTGAACACACTTCATTTCCATTGTCAGACAGTAAAGTGTTGCCCAAAGCAATGACACTTAAGGGTAGAGCATACTGTAGATAGACTATGTCTACATTAAGCCGTGCAAAAGCTACATGCTGTTGTGCATGCTTTAGAGTACAAACATGAAAGTAGTATCAATATTGTCATCTAACTCAGCAGGAAAGGGAATAAGCGTCTTTCCCAAAATGTTGAACTTTTCCTTTGAGGGAATATTCATATTGTCAGAGAGAAAAATGCATTTGTCAATTATTCTCTTTATCAACTAACCTGTTGATTATTTTTTAGACATTCAGTTGTGGATACAATACCTATTTAGAGAGCCTTACTTACCATGTCAACTCCCACATAGTAGCCCAGGCTCTCATTTCCCGGCAGCAGGTCACAAAAAATGATGGTGCCTCTCTCTGGCCCGTCCCTGGTCTGCACCAGGACCCTGGAGTTGATCTCCAATGGAGGGAATTCCTGGTCCTCTTCCACCAGAGTGACGTGGTCGACCTCCAGCTCGCCCAAGGCATCGTCGTCTTCATCCTCCCAGAGTTCAAGCTTGTCCAGGGCCACAAACACACCGCATTCATCCTCACAGCGGAAAAGCTGGCGGCCCTGGTAGGAGCCCTCCGTGAAGCCCTGGCCCCGGCCCTCCTCCTGGGAGACGGAAGTAAAGTAAGGATGATGAGACAAGTGTAGAGACTGAGACAGAATAGGAGCAAGAGGGATGAGCAACTTATTGTTATAAAAAGTAGGGCAGGTAGCGAGGCTGCTTGCTCAGCATTTCTTTACTGAAGGGAAGTCAACATCATAGAGCTGTGAGAGCATATGATTGATTACTGCAGCAGACTTGACTTGACTTACTGCGATGATAAATGCATTCAAAAAAATCTTGCACAGATTCTGGATGCTATCACAAAGCATACTGTAACATCCTTCCTTCCTTTTCTCACATGCAGGCTTTAGATATGAAGAAAAAACAGGATTGTATCTGAAGCATATGTGCAAACTTTGAGGCGTTTATGTTGAGTTACAGTCTGAATGTTTGAGCTCCCTCAGCCCACTCAAGAAGACTCCAGCTGGAAAATAAAAAACAACGTTGTACTGCAATAAGCAACCCGTTGTATTTTGTTACTTTCTGTAGGCTACATACAGTACAGAAAGAATAGCACGACTTCAAATAATCAATCAATGGTTAACACAAAAAGTAAGATGTTGCCATTATCTGCTCGTCATCGTGTCAGTCAAAACCTTGCTGAAACAGCTTTGTTTCAGCCTTCTGTAAATTAACATTTACTAGCCGGTCTCTATTTTTAACACTTAAGGAAAGGGCTGAAATTAACAATAAACTTGCAGAACATAACCCACAAATGTTGAGGCCAAACAACTAAGTCAGAAAGTGAACATGTACATCAGTTAAAGTGCTCATATTATGCTTTTTGGCTTTTCCCCCTTTCCTTTATTGTGTTATATACTGTGGGCCCTATTTTAACGATATAAGCGCATGGCATGAAGCGCGTGGCGCACGTGCATTTAGGGCATGTCCAAATCCACTTTTGCTAGTTTGACGGTGGAAAAAAGGGTCCGTGCACCGGGCGCATGGTTCAAAAGGGTTGTACTTAGTGTCTTCATTAATTCATAGGTGTGTTTTGGGCGTAACATGCAATCAACCAATCAGAGAGTCATCTCCCATTCCCTTTAAAAGCCAGGCACATTTGTACCTTAGCTCATTGCTATTATGATGGTGGATTTGCACCATAATATTTTTATTTGCAATCTTTTGCATGTGTGTGTGCTGCTGCGCTTCCCTGTGTGTGTGTGTAACAAGCAAAGTGTGCGTGCGCTGTGCATAAGCCTATAGGTGCATTTTACTAATGCTGCGCTATTGACTTTAGACCAGGGTTTTGTTGGTCAATGGCACGATCACTTCCCGCTGCCTCAAGATAGCAATACACCCAGAATGCACCTGAACCCACCCCTCTGTAAGACCAGCACGCCCATGGGCACAAAGATGGGCGCAGGTGCATTTGCTATTTAAATGACGCGGGCGCTGGACGGGAAATTGACAACTGTGTTGGTCTTAAACTAGCAAAGCCACTTGCGCCGGGTGCAAGATAGGGCCCTGTATCTTTTTTGTGCATGTTATAAGTTTACAACGTGAAAAAGCCCAAAGTCCCCCCCAAAGGGACTTACCATCTCCAACAGAAAACACTGTTCACAAACTGCTCCAAACAGCTCTGTTGTAGTCCAGCCTTTACTTCAGAGACACACGTGGTCACTTTGGAACACACGTTATAATGCTCGCCTAGCTGCTAGCATGGCACGCCCTCATACTCTGCTTCTGACTGGCTAGTAGTCCTTACCTAGGTACTGTCAGGACACGCCCTCATACTCTGCTTCTGACTGGCTAGTAGTCCTTACCTAGGTACTGTCAGGACACGCCCTCATACTCTGCTTCTGACTGGCTAGTAGTCCTTACCTAGGTACTGTCAGGTCACGCCCTCATACTCTGCTTCTGACTGGCTAGTAGTCCTTACCTAGGTACTGTCAGGTCACGCCCTCATACTCTGCTTCTGACTGGCTAGTAGTCCTTACCTAGGTACTGTCAGGGCACGCCCTCATACTCTGCTTCTGACTGGCTAGTAGTCCTTACCTAGGTACTGTCAGGTCACGCCCTCATACTCTGCTTCTGACTGGCTAGTAGTCCTTACCTAGGTACTGTCAGGGCACGCCCTCATACTCTGCTTCTGACTGGCTAGTAGTCCTTACCTAGGTACTGTCAGGACACGCCCTCATACTCTGCTTCTGACTGGCTAGTAGTCCTTACCTAGGTACTGTCAGGGCACGCCCTCATACTCTGCTTCTGACTGGCTAGTAGTCCTTACCTAGGTACTGCGCAAGTGTGACTCCCAACAAAGATTGAACAGAAGTGAGATGTCTCACTCTGTAGCTAAAACACAGAGCTCAACACACAGGGTGAAAAGAGTAGCTGCAGCAATGTGCGGTTCAACAAAAAATATGGTATTTTTAAAAATAAAAGCATGTAAACCTATTCTGGTACAACCTCTAAATACAATTATGAACCTGAAAATTAGCATAATATGAGCACTTTAAAACTAATATGATACACAAGGTGCTGAGATGTCACATTCTCATAGCAAACGGTACACAAATGTGAATATTTAGCTTTTCATTCTGCCTGGGAAGCACTGCCTTGTGCTCTGTACAAACAGCTCTAAAAAGTCATCAAAATAGCTTTACAATTGTCAGTAAAACTTTGATTTGTTTCATGGTCCATTTTGTTATTTTCCGAAAGTACTACGAGTTGTATCTACTTATTTTCCAACACAAGTGCAAGCAGACAGACACTTACAGTTGTGTGCACGACCTGGATGAATAAATCTAGTTGTACTCATTGCATTTTTTCTCCTCTGTTATGCATGTATATACTGAAGTCCATTGAGCTTAAAATAACAGATTCACACTCTGGCAAATGAATGGTGTTGCTCACAAAATTCCATACTGATGTCAGTTTTATTTATTAGCAACAGAAGTACAAACACTTCATTGCGTTGCATTTGCCATAATCACTTTCACTAATGAAGGCCATGGGTAGCGAAAAATGGTGGTTCCTCTGCTCCTAATAAATAAAGACAGCAGGGAGTGTGTGTTTTCATTTGCTGGACTATGAGTCATTTGGGTCAGGCAAAAATCACCTGGCTTTAGAATTCTCTCAAGAACTATTTCCTGGCTGCTTCTTTTGTATTGGATAAGACTGAAAGGGATTTGCACAAGCCACACAAACACAGGTTGCAAATGTTTAACTGGTTTAAAAAGTGAATAGTCAAGACAACATGTACATTTTTGACAGCTGGTTTGCAATGATTAGAGTTCTGCCATTGAAAACGCTTAGTTTGGTTGTAATTCTACTGTTGGTTCCACATCTGTACCTACTGTTGTCGAGCTGTGGTTCTAGTGCAAGTTGAAACTCATGTTCTTGTCTGTTTTTCTTTTTGTTATGTTATTATGAGAGAAATTAATATTTCTACAGTAGTAGCGCTCTCTGGCCCAATGATCACAGAGGAAACACAAAATAACTAAGACACACGAGTTCTCACCAGCAGCTCCACCCCAAACCAGATTCCAGACAGGGCTCTGTCAGGGAGCAGCGAGCCCTTGAAGCGGACCACACCAGGCAGAGGTTCATCCCCTGACCGCAGCTGGACGCGCACCTTCGAACCACAGTCAATATCACGGACGCGCTCTAGCCGTGACTTATTGCAGAGCAGTGCATACCGCTCTTCACAGTTGGTAATAGGAAACAGCAGCTCAGCCAGTTTCTCGTCCAGCTCCAAAACGTCCCGCTCGTCTAGGCTCAGCACCACGTTGGTCTGGTCCAGGATGCGGAGACTTTTTTTGCCCTTGCATGGGGGCAGTGTTCGCCCCAGGCTGTTGCGCTCCTGGCATGCCTGACCGAGACTGCCACGGGGGATTCTCAGGGTCTTCTGGGGAGGCTTCTCCACTGTACACTCCTTTATGACCATGTAGAAGCGCCAGTCCTCCCTGAAGCCCCCACTGGGCTTCTCCTGGCTCCACAGGGCAGAGCTCATGGCTGCATGCTAGGCAGGAGGTCCAACATCAAGGCAAGCTTGACCTGTGGTCTATAGGAAGAGATAAGATAAGGTAAGATAAGATAGACTTTATTAATCCCGCACTGGGGAAATTCCTGTGCTACAGCAGCTCAAAGGAAAAACAATGTACACACATCAGAATAACTCAAATACACATTAAGTAGACAAGAACAAGAAAAATAGAATCAGTTATAATGTTAATAGTAATAAAAACAG
Organism: Gymnocephalus cernua; assembly: GCA_023631565.1. Taxonomy (NCBI): domain Eukaryota; kingdom Metazoa; phylum Chordata; class Actinopteri; order Perciformes; family Percidae; genus Gymnocephalus; species Gymnocephalus cernua. The sequence goes on along the minus strand of CM042426.1, from coordinate 6,011,580 downwards.
ACATATTTACACAATAAACACCCTTCTATAAACAGACAATATATATACACAGATATACAGATGAGTAAGGTGCGGATGAATAGATATGACATGGTGCATTAACAAATGATAACTGAAATGAATTAGCTGATTACTGCTCTTTTATTAACAGATACCTGACCCAGTTTGCTTGTTGTGGTGTGTTGGGTGAAATCTGATCTCAGCTGTGTACTCAACCTGTCTACCGCCCAGTCATTCCTATGCAGTAACGTTACCCCTGATTTTTTAGCAGGACCTCGTGTGACATTACTCACATCTACTGATTTGATTATTCTAAACATACAGTAGATGGTGAGCAGACAGCTGACTTATTCTAAGATTTAGATACCAGGCAATTGGATTTCCCCTGATGACACCTCAGATATGATGATCAACCACTCGACACAGTCACGAGCACGTTCTCACACTACCATTAACTTAACGTACATCAGTCATTTGTTTCAAGCATGACAGTAAGACTAACTTGGTTATTGTATTGCTGTAAAAAATGGTGTAACGTTAGCGTAACAAGATATTAACAGTAAGAAAGTAATTTCAACCTGACATGGGCTAGCATTGATCTGACATGTATTTACCGTGTTCATTGAGGTGACAACCACAAAACTGATTACAGTTCTGTTTATTACAGTGTCGGCATCACTGACAGCAGTATCATGACTCGTTTTCATAAACATTTTCCCTGACAACCAGAGCAGCAGTGTGTCACCACCAGGCAAAAGCTGTCAGTGATAGGCCCTTTAACAGAGGGAAGTAACGTTAGCTAACGTACCGTCAGCTAAAAGGCACCAAATAGTAATGCGCATTCAATGCTAACGACATGGACACCTTACCTTTGATACGCGTCAGTTCAGTTAGAGGCTACTGCCATTTCAAATGTCCATTTCAATTAGATAGAGGCATCTGAAAACAAGCTAGATTCCTCCCGTAATAACCTCTGATTAGCTAAATGGCTAGCTAATGCTTGCGCCCTAACCAGCTAAGTATCACGCTAAAGTTAGCCTAGCGAGCTGAGCGACAGCAAGCAGGCTGGCAGAGGACTGCCACCCTCTACAATGTGCTATCAGCATTTAGTTAAATCTGTTCTCCATGGGAAATACGTGAAATAATGCAGTGTATCGCTACAGCTATGAGATATTTTATTTACAGGAGACGACCTCACGAAACTTAATGTATGACGTCATGCACATCCTGACAGGCATTGGTCATTCGCTTCGCTTTCAAGCGCTGATTGGCTGTTTATTGTGTTTGTAACCAAGTCCCACTCTGTGGGGTTTTCCCATGAATGGCAGGACACATAGTTAGGTTGAAGTGGATCTTTCAGGCCAGATGCTGCTGTATCTGTGGTGGAAGAAGTTTTAACAATGAATATTTGCTTAAATAAAAGATACAATTACTGAATTATAAAAAAATACCTAACAGGTAAGTACTCAAAATGTATTTATTAACTAAAACTAGAGAAGTATTATTATCAGCAACATATATTTAGAACATGCTCATTATGCAGAATTGGCCCCCTTCAGAGTAATTTGTTATATATTATATTATTGGATTATTATTAATGATGCATTCATATGTATGAAGCATGACAATGTTGCCGCAGGTTGAAGTACATAGCTATTTACCACCACTTTATATACTGTTGTGAGGTTAACACACTTGTGTCATATTTTATGAAATGATCATATGTTCGGAACTAGTAACTAGAGCTGCCAAGCTATAAATGTAGTGCAATATTATAGTAATATTTTTCCTTTCATGTGTAGTGAAGTAGAAAATAGCATGAATTGAAAACTCCAAGAAAAGTAGTAGTAGGCCTATCTCAAAATAATTTGAGTGGATTTCTGAATCAAGTAGACACAAACTGTTTGTACAAACTGTATTATTATTAGTAGTAGTATTAGTAGTAGTAGCCTAGTAGTATTGAGTAGTAGTAGTAGTAGTAGTAGTAGTAGTAGTAGTAGTAGTAGTAGTAGTAGTAGTAGTAGTTGTTGTTGTTGTTGTTGTTGTTGTTGTTGTTGTTGTTGTAGTGGTAGTAGTAGTAGCAGCAGTAGTAGTGGCAGTAGTAGTAGTGCTGGTGGTGTTATGCTTTTTTGTGATCCTATCACCACATACACCTCCAAAAGAAACCCAAGAAAAAGGTGGATATATTTTGTGTATTTGGATAAAAAAAGGGATGAAAGGATGAAAAAACTGATGAAAAGTGGCATTTTGCTCTTCTAAGCAGAAAACCAAGATATACTTCAGCAAACACATTTTACATTTTTATATAAAATATTTGCTATAATAAATAGAAACAGTTCTTAAAGCAATACACAGTCCTTGGCCAACTTTATACAAAATCAGAAGGTCAGTCTCGATTCCCGTTGTGTCATCTCCTCTACCTCCTCCAAACTGAGGTCATTGTTTCTCAACCTGCAGTATAATAAGAAGAAACAAAATCAATCAATGACCCTGTATAGCCAGTTTGGAAATGGAAGTGAGGCATTAAGACAAAATAACGTTCTATTTGAGCCAAAATAGGATGCAGTGTCAACAACAACAGTCTTTCTTGTCACTGAAGCTAGCAATAAGGCAATGGCTTCCCAAAATTCCAGGATGCAAACAACCAAGTACTAACTACAAAAAGAAACAGGGGGAACATTACGCACCATACTGATATCACATGAGTATTATGCTCTAGGGCTTGAATCAGACATTCCACCCCTGTTCTGGTTATGCAGTTGTCTGTCAACCTTTTACAGGAAATAAGAGGGTGGAGAGAGGGTTTAAGCACTACTATACAGTGAATGCTCAAATGTCAGTCATCAGCCATCAGTCATCAGCCATTTGGTTGATACAACTGTTGTGTGCATTGTAAATACCTGTATAACTTGTCTCACTTACCAAAGCTCTTCCAGTGATGTACTGTTCTTGATAATGTTGGCGAGGGCACATGCTCCTGCACTCCCCACACCATTGCCTACCAGGCTGCCGTTGCATAAAATTAGAATTATATTCAGATCAAGTACAATACATATGCAAAAAGTGTATTGCTATTAACTAAAAGTTGCAGACAGTGGCAGACTCTGGGACAGTGGCAGACTCTGGGGCAGACTCTGGGGCAAAAAAAAAAAGGCACCAGTGTGCAGAAAGCTTTCTAGCATGTAGAGCAGCCTATTGGAAGGACACCCTAGAGGGACTTTATAATGTTTTCTCTTCCATAGGTGCATACAACAATATACAATAAATACAATACAAGCATACATACAGCTGTGGTCATTATGCAACTACACAAAACTGGAACATATCTTAATACGTTCATATTTGTAATACCACACTGTCATAAGTCTAGCAAATATTACCTTAGCCACACCAGAGTTTTGCTGCTCTCTAGGGCACTGGCAAGGGCCTCTGTTCCTGCATCGCCTATCTTGTTGCCCCAAAGCCTGGGAATACAAATACAGATTAGTAAATGGAAATGTACCACCAATGAGACGCATTGGAATTTTGTAGGAAGTCTTTTACCCTAAATACTGCAGTGAATGGTTGAATTTCAGTCCCTCTGCCAGCTGCTTTGCTCCTTCTGCTGTTATATTATTGTTGCCTAACCTAAATGAAAACAGAGAAGTTAATTTGCTTTTTATTTTACACTTCACAGACTTGGTCTATATTATAATAGTTCCATTTTAGTGTCACATGTAATGAGTGCTAAACAATTACTGTATGTGCTGACCTTAGAGAGAGGAAATCCTGCTTGGTCTTCAGAAGATGAGAAAAGTGTTGTGTGCAAGCATCAGTTAGCTTGTTGTTGAAGAGCCTAGAGAAGAACAAAATGATTATAAAAGGTAACTGATCAAACCTAATGTGTGACTTCATGATAGTGGGATAATTCATTTTGAAAACACTTACGCAATTTTCCGGAAGTTGTCACACTGGATACCTTTGGCAAGCAGTTTTCGGATCCCCTCATCTGTAATGTTATTATTTCTGAGGCTGATGAAGGAGAAGATATAGGACACTTGAACACAACATGTATATTTGCATTATAGTAAATGCTATTGTGGAAGCTTTGTTCATTATAATGAATAGATGGAAGGAATAATTTAACCTTTTTCATACTTACTACAGGGAATTACAAATGTGCATGCAGGGAAGAAGCTGTTCCACTCCAACATCGCCTACAGAGTTGTTGTCCAGCTGGAGGCCTACAGGATTCCTTAAATGCTGGAGAACATAGGCTAGTGCAGTGCACTCTACAGGACCAATGTTACAATAGGTCAGTTTCAGGTGGTCCACCTCAAGCTTACTCATAGCACATTTAGCAATCCTGCTCTCCTGCATCTCATAGATGCATTTAATAAGCCAGACGAAGCCCGGCATTGCATGCATGCTCTTCTTTTCCCCCTCTACAGGTTGAGGGATAGACTTAAAGTGTTTCTGCATGCCTTTGGACAGGCATCTCACCACCTGTCTGACCCTCTTCTCCATCACAGCAGTGGGGCAGCAGTGGAGCCCCAGGCTTCGGTGGCGCTGGGACAGTAGTCCAGACACAAAGGTGGCTGTTATTTGCAGATTTGATGTTTCAGCTGCTGTACCTTCCCCCTCTAAAGCCCGCTGTTGTTTGTCAGTGGAAGGCATGCAGGCCATTAAACATGTGTTGCTCAGACCTGTCTCCATCATGTTCCGTGGCTCAAAAAGCCTAGGGATTGTTGAACGGTCAGTATTATTTGAGAAAACAATGTACAGAGCAGCAAAGAAACATTGCATAGTCACATGACGGAATTCATAGCATTTACTGTGGGTGGAGGACATTTCTTTGCTTTGAATGAGAAAGCCCATGCAGATATCCTTCTCAGTTACACCACATGTCTCCAAGTCTGGACCTGAGAAGATGTAACAGGTGGCTCCTATCCCCTCAAAGGCAAGCTTTCCTAGATGCAAGACTGTTTTTAGGTGCTCCTGAAGCCAATCTAACCCTTTGGTGCTCTTCGGGGAGGTTTGATGCTGGAAAAAGTGCTGTAGGATCATTAGGTAAACGTCTGTGATTGTTTGTGGGCTGCCCTCTCCACAGCCTAGCAGCTCCTTATGGCACTGGGAGACAATCCAGCAGAGGACTGGACTATGACACAGTCCAAGTAAAGCTGTATTTGTCTGTAGGGACTCCAAAACCTTAGCAGCTACAGTGGGGTCACTGTGATGCTTCCTCACAAAACAGTCAATGCCGCTTGGGGAAAAGCCTTTCAGGAGGATCTCTTTGCGGAGGTGTTTCTTCAACACAGGGCCCACTGCCTCTGGGCGACTAGTCACCACTTTCTGCACTCCCTTCAGTAGGGAACCCTGGATTAAGTTGAACAATAGTATGTGTACAGGTGCACGCTGGGTGGGGCAGCAGAGCCTGTGCTCATCGGAAAAGCTCTGCTTGAGCTCATCCAGGCCATCAAAAGTGAAGAGGATGAGATGTGGGTGGTCCAGGATGAACTGGAAAATCTCCTCCTGCTCCCTATCTGGCCAGCAGCAGTGCTGAAACAGCAATTCCTGAACAGACAGTTCCCTGGTCTCTGAGTTCAACCTGCGACAGCTGAATGGAAACAGAAGGAGAAAGTCCTGGAGGGCTGACCCCCGAGCCCAAAGCAAGTGCAGCCTTTGGAGTAAGGTGCTCTTCCCACCGCCAGCATCCCCAGACACCAGCACCGTGTCGGCCTCCTCGTTCACTGTACCCACTGTACCAAGTATGTCCTCCATGCCCAAAGGTCCATGGACATCAACACAGTTATGAGCTAGTTCCAGCTCACCTTTAGTGTAGATGTCATCCAGAGACATGTGGCTGGTCCCTCCATAAGTACTGAGAAAGCAGGACTGAGCAGATACAGAACTGCTGAGCTTCTTCTGATACTTTAAGACCTCTGTGACAGAATGCATACACATGAGATAAACTTTAGTACATAGCACACACACATATATATATATATATATATATATATATATATATATATATATATATATATATATATATATATATATATGTATATATATATATACTGTATCTCCACAGTGTGGTGTGCTGACAACTGGTCTTTTTAGATTTTTTTTGTCTTTTTTTAACCATTCTATTTTTGAAGTTCCACCACTTCTATATTTCCAAAGGAAATGCGTGTATATTTCAGACAGATCACCCACAAGATCTTGGCTAATAGTTACCTTTATAATAGGGGCAGTGGTGGCCTAAAGTTTAGCAAGCTTGTGACCGGGAGGTCACTAGTTCAATCCCCAGACTGACAGGATAACTAGATCTACCGCTATTCCGACATGCTGCCAATCCGACACATTTTAGTACCGCCATTCCGACAGTCTACCAATCCTATTTTTTTTTCAAGTCAATTTATCTTTGCGGTTCCTGTATCAAATTCCAACATCCTGAGAAGCGCGGATGAGCTGTAATGTCATCTGCACCCGCGGCTAAATATCAATAACCCTAACCCTAATGGAAACAAAAATTGTTGGAGTGGTGGGGCGTTTGAAAACAATGGAAGTGCCCCCACTCCGACAATTAGACATCAATGTCGGAGTGGGGGTATTTTAGAATGGATGGCGGAACCCCCTTAAAGCAGAGCTGCAGTGGCCAGCAGAGCAGACTGTGGTTGCACTGGGCAGCTTCCAGGTATGAATGTGTAACTGTGTGAGTGTGACAGGTCATCGTTACAAATGAGAATTTGTTCTCAATCAACTTACCTGGATAAATAAAGGTTAAAAAATGTATTAAATAAAACAATAAGTGCTGGTAGGTGGATGTTTACCTTTGTAAAGAATATGTCAGCTATTGTGTTAAGCTAACAGGCTGCTGGAGCTAGCTTCAAATTTACCATACTGAGTGGTATTAATTTTCTTAGCTCTTTGAAAGAAAGTGAATAAGCACATTTCCAACTGTTCCTTCAGAATGAGCACAAAGGCATTTCATGATGGTACCAAATCTATTTTAAGCAAACAAAAATGACACTGCTTCAGTTCCTAATTCCAAGATTTGATTAAGTAAAGAACAAGTTGTCAAGCCGGAGTTTAATAATGAGTATAAAACGTGGGCCATTTACCTGCTGAGAGGGGGTGTGTATAGGTAGCCGCAAGGACGTGCTTCTGCTATAGGCTTAGCTTGCACATCGAATCTCCTATGACAGTTACATATACATACTGTAATAGGTTTCAGCATGATTATAATACTGACATACCTTTGGGGGGAGTCCATTTCTCCTGGTTCAGTGGAGATTCAGATTCCTGTTTTTGAATGTACTGCAGTACAACCTTCGCCGCTGATTCTCCTTTTGATCTGACATGGTCGAGCAAACGCCTAGCCTGATTGACATTAGGTGGAAATTTTGGGAAATATGAGTATTCCCTTTTTGCCAAAGGTTAGATGAATACCACAATTCATGTATGTACGCGAAGTACAAAGCTAACCCCAGCAGACAGTTAGCTTAGCTTAGCACAAAGACTGGAAACAGTGGGAAGCTGCTAGCTTGGGGCTGTAATTAACATGTTGTATCTTGTTTGGTGAATCTATGCAAAGTCCAAAATGTGTAAAAAAGACACATTGCGGTGTAATGGTGGATTATGTGAGAGATTATTTCTTGGCTAGGTGCAGTAACTTTCTGGAAACACTCCAGTTTAATAGTTACCTTTATAATAGGGGCAGTGGTGGCCTAAAGTTTAAAGAAGCAAGTTTGTGACCGGGAGGTCACTAGTTCAATCCCCAGACTGACAGGATAACTAGATCTAGGTCAACTAGAGTTGTTTTTAAACAGCTCACCTGTTTTAAAAAAAATTATTAAATAAAAAAATAAGTGCTGGCAGGTGGATGTTTACCTTTGTAAAGAATATGTCAGCTATTGTGTTAAGCTAACAGGCTGCTGGAGCTAGCTTCAAATTTACCATACTGAGTGGTATTAATTTTCTTAGCTCTTTGAAAGAAAGTGAATAAGCACATTTCCAACTGTTCCTTCAGAATGAGCACAAAGGCATTTCATGATGGTACCAAATCTATTTTAAGCAAACACAAATGACACTGCTTCAGTTCCTAATTCCAAGACAATTGATTAAGTCAAGAACAAGTTGTCAAGCCACAGTTTAATAATGAGTATAAAACGTGGGCCATTTACAGTACCTGCTGAGAGGGGGTGTGTATAGGTAGCCGCACTTCATCGCAGTCTGCTGAGGTGAAGTGTCCTGATATGACAAGAGCTTTTAGAGCACCATCAATGCAGCATTGTAGCTTGCTGACCAGACTTGGTCTTTGAGTCAGAAGAGTCTGAGTAGATGTCCTTTGATATTCTTCATTTTCCTCTAGGTTTGAACAGCATCCTGAAAACGTGAGGCCAACGCCATGCACTTTTGGCAGGACCTGTTTGAGAGCAGCAAGGAAGAGCCCACAGGTTTCCAAACCCTTTGTATAAACCAGGTCGAGCAACTGTCTGGCATTGGTATACAGTGCTCTACTCGGTACCTGTATGTTCTGGTAGTCCTCCCATATGAGCTCCCCCTGGGCCAGCAGTATGTCCAGAACCTGTTCCAGATGTTCAGCTGACCCGCTGCTGCACAGTGCATTCAGGATCTCTGTCCGTTGTCTCAGCACAAGCTCCTGGACAGACATGCTTTTTGCATGTCAGCTTCCCTATTCAGGTACATCCAACATGTACTTCCAGTCTGACAACTTGGCACAGTGAACACCGACATGTCATCATGCTATTAGTCATCAGCAGTTTCACTCAGATATCGCAGGATCAGTATCCAACACTGTAGCCTTTTTGTTGTTGATTCATACACACTGACCATGTTTGTGTATGTAAATCCTAAAACATGTACAAAAACACAAGATTGATCTAAGGGACTTCAACCGCAAAGGCAAGCAACACACAGTAACACCATTGTACGATTATCACTCACGCTAAAGTCTTCATAACAGAGAGCTTTCTTCCCTCACGCTGCTCTACTTAAGACTTGCCTCTTCCTCATTCCACAGCTGAAAGTGATACTGATTGTGCTACAAAGTCCCTCCTGTTAAATAGAAACTAAAACCTTGCCAGCAAATGAGATGAAACATGTTGAATATACTTTGCCACATGCCAGCCAATGCCCACTCTTCACTGAGATGTGATGACATTTATACATCCTCTTGCCAGAGGTTTTCAAGGTGGGTGTACTGCATTTAAGAAGACCACAAAGAGGAATTAAGGTTTTTTAAAAGCAGAAACTCTGGCAGAAAAGACAGAAATGCTTCATTTGACGCATTTACAGGAAAAGCTACCGTAAATATACTAAATGGGGAAGCTGCAGGTTCATGTTGGGACTAACTGGTTGCAATTTGCTCATGCAACCACTTGGTGGAACTATTGCATGAATAAACCAACCTGACGCTGGGACTTTTTACTTTCTTCCCCTTTTGACACATTTTTTAATTCCTCTTTTTGTCACATTTCTTTATTCTCATAGCTCAGAGGCTGACCACTTCTCACTACCTTACCCGCACCCCCTACCCTCTCTTTGTGCACAATGCAGGCTACAACTCATGTCCAGTAGTTTCATTAGAAATCCTTTGATTGTTACAAGCTGGTAGGTTTTAATGGTTTGTTGGAAATAAACATACAATGTGATATCTTTTGTATGGTAATAATCCCACATGTTATAGTAGCAATGATAGTATACCCACTGGGAACCTGCAGCCTAGCCAGCATGCTGTGTATCTAATGTAAACTTCAAAAAGTGCATATAAAACACACCCCTGGAAACAGCTCGTGATTGCCTCTTACTCCCCTTGCATTCGTTGATGTCAAGATAAAATAAGTGCAAGAATGACTTTTTGGACAGTCAGATGATTTGTCATTACTGTTATTGTAACCCCCTCCTGAGTGCCATGATTAGTTTATTGTGTTTCTTCATTGTGTCATGTTGGGGGAAATCCTCAAACACACAAAGGCATGCAGGAGTTATCAAAGACAGACTGGAATACAACTTTCTAAAGTGAGTTTCTCTTAGTGAATACTCTTCTTCCTCTAGTCTAAGAAACAGGCACCAAGGGGAGTGTACTGCAGAGTGCTCTCTGTCAGGCAGCCTACGTAAGGCTCTAATGTGGAGTTCTGCCATCCAAACCACAGTAGGGGGTCCAAGCAAGTTTGAATGGATAAGAAAGAAGGTAAGAAATTGTCAATAAAGAAAATACAGATATGGTCCCATAAGACATCTTATTTCTATCCTCTGTTGCAACAGAATTCTTATCACCTTGTGTCAATGCAAGGGAAATATGTGGCTCCAACTTCATCCATTTGGGACTACATAACTTTCATCATTATTAATGAAGACATCTTTGGACCTGTTAAGAGTAGACTAGCCAAAAAACACAAGCTCTTTTTACATATGTAGCCAAAGGCTGTAACTCATTAACTTTGGATCACTATCAAGGAAGTATTGGCTAAAGTCTGAATTATTTTTTCTTCTGCTTACAGTAGGTATGTTTGCATAGTCTGTCATCGTTCTGTTGATGCCATATCTCTAAAGAGTCAGCTATCTAGGAATTAAGAAAATGAGTTTAGATAAGATGGGTTGAGAGGGGTCAGACTACTATATGTTACATATCCAGGTGGCATTGTTTTTAGAGAAAAAAAAGGTTTTAGCATTGTAATAGCAAAGGGTCAGAGGTTGCAGTGCCTGATCATTCTGTGCCCACAGGCATCAAACCTCCGCTGTTTAGGGCTGTATTTGGTTAGTTGTCAAGACAGATCGCAACGTCTGGCCTTTTTTCAAGAGAAAGAATCCTTCTGGGTCTTTGTGTTCGTTGAAATCCCTTTACAGATGATCAGGATACCATAGACACGCAGATAGGTTGACTTAAACTTGGCCTGGGCGATCTACTCCTCAGCTTGCAGTTCACTGGTCATGAAAGTTAAGTCGCGCTCAGTATGAAGTGAGTTCAGCTCTGTGTACTTCACTAAAACTGCTGCCCAACACTAAATAACCTTGTCCACCCAAGTCAGTTTTAAACTGTATGTCAATGAATAACAGTGCAGTTTAGTGCTGGATCCACCCCTCGCTCATAGCAGAGATGGAAAACTTTGGCTCCAGTCATTTCATCGCTGTGCATTCTTTCTGTGCATATATCAAAAGCACATGTGGTGAGCTCAGTGTTAGGCCAGGTGCACTGATGTACAGTATGTGAACTGATTGGTTTGCCAGAGACACAGAACTCCCAAATCAGAATGTCTCTCTATGAATTCTGAAGTAAATCTACATCCAAGTTGTTATACTTAACCAATTATCCTAAGAAATAATGTTTTTTTATATTGTTAACTTGAAAATAATGCACAACCATAATAACAGCAATATGGATCACAAAATAACACAATCAAAGATGCAATCAATCAGCCAACACAAAACAAAACCTTTATTTTATTCTTGTAAGCAAAATTGCATAAGACAACACACACACACACACACACACACACACACACAGTAACATGCATTTAATGAAAACAATCTATATGTAATTGTATCAATGAACTGAACAATCAATCTTAGGTTAAAAAAATGTCATTGGAGGGTCAGCAAAATAGAAAACAGGAATTTCATACCCACTTGATTTGACTGCTAAAGCCTTATACATAACAAGGACTATGGATTTTGTCCCCCATCAATTACATTGGAATGGCAATTACAAGCAAACTTTATGTGGGCATGTACATTTTGTTTTAAGTGTAAACCTATCCTTTGAATTACCTACCTTGTTAAATTAATTTAAACGTTATTTAGAAGAAAGATGCACTTACAGTAGGAAAGGTATAGGAATTCCATAATCATTATTTAAAATGTGATTTGTATTGCTTTTAGAGATTTCTCCTGAACAAAACTCAGTTAGGGATTCTGGGAAACACCAATACATTTGGAAATCAGGGATGTCCCCATGTCAGTGGTACATGCTATGCTATATATATGATGCATTGTAATTTGCAATGGGTAGCTAACACTTTAGCATTTTAATTAATCAACATGTAGGAGACACATCTTTCGCTCTTATTTTATTTATTCAGACTTTATATATGCATTGAGAGCTTTATGTTTACTACCAGTGTGATACAAAGATGCAAAGAACAATGACAACCATTTTACCAATGGTGTCAATAAAAAAAAAAGCTGAGTTATACATTAACAACCTGTAAACTCACATTCCTCTGAGACAGGGGGGTGACGATAATCTCTTTTCATTCATGGAGACATTAACCATAAGAGGATCACTTTGTTCTGCAATACTATAGCAACGCAGACGTTCAAGTCTCAAATTGACATTTGATGGATTAGTGTATAATTAAAAAAGGCCTCTCCAAGCCAGATAGAGAGGTTTTCAACATAGGAAGTGGATAGCAACATGCACATGTGCATGACCATGTGTGTGTGTGTGTGTCAATCAGGATTTAATTGATGGGAAGATTAAAGCGCACATCTTAGAGCCCCCTTTTTTCAGGGGCGGCTAAGTTGAAGGAGTCTGGTTTCCAGCGTCTGCCCCGAGGTTTGGGGTGCTGCGCTCAAGGTTAGGGCGGGCACCCCGCTGAGTGTGCGCTGTCTGAGATGGGTCCTACTTGTTGGACATTCATTATCAAACTCTGTTTGCTCCTTTCATCTGCAGCTCTCTGCAGCACTCAACGTAAACTACAGAGGCACCTTGCAGCTTGACATCTCTCCATTCACTCTGTACCTTAAACAGCATGCTGCCACATCAAAGAGCTGCGGCTGCCTTTGATGTTGCAAAAAGAAAGAGCTCCAATGATCTTCTAAAAACCAATGCAACTTTCTGGAGCCTTGTTTTATTCATTTGCTATCTCTAGAAGTCTGGAGTCAGTCTCTAGAAGTTCAGGCAGCTGATATGTAATTTGGAAAAGTTGCTCTTTGCAAAATGAAGTGAATGAACAATCGGTGAAAAGAGAGTCTACTAAGTTTTACATTGCGGTGGTGTATTCAGTAGCATCCAGTACTGCATGGTAACACAACATCATTGCTTTAAAGCAGTGAAAGGTTTTCTTTTTTTAAAGGCTTAGTAATTCACTAAAACAACTGGGCACTGTAGTTTTCAGCTAACTTTACTCAAACATCGTATTAACTCTTAGGTAGTCTCGCTTTGCCAGACCTTCCTTCACAGCCCTTTTTTGGTGGAACATGTGTACGTTCAAAAGTTGTTTTAGTCGTGCGAGAGAAAACTCAGATTGGACAGATAGTCTAGCTAGCTGTCTGGATTTACCCTGCAGAGATCTGAGGAGCAGTTAACCAGAGTCCTCAGAAATCCACCGGAGGTTAGAATACCAACACAAAGAAAGCGGAAGGTAACGGACATCCGGCCGAACAGTGACATCCGGCGGAATTTACGATGGCACGATATAGATTAATGGTAAGCACTGTGCATGAACAGCAAAATATTGGACCAACAGATGAATAACTTCCCCTTAACCCTGGCCAGCACAGCATCAGAGCTGAACAAAGCAGCCTAGTTGGATTTAATCTAGCTAATTATAGTTTCATCAGATATAACAAGGGAAATGTCGACAGTAAAAAGTGATATTTAATGCAAACGGCTACAGGGTCGGGTACACTGAACTGTAGCACTTTGTCAGCTTGTTTCCTAATTTAATGAACTTGACAATAATTGAAGTGTTTTATTTTTGCCCTTCTTTCCACACATAAAAGACTGCCATGCCAATTAGCTTTAATTATTTCTTTCCCCTCTTTCTTTTCATGCTCTTAAGTAGGCAGGAACCGGCATATTCCGATCATTTGCATTATCCAAAGTAAAACTGCTTTGAAGTCCTGAGATACTGTAAGAAAAGGATCTACTTATCCTACATGAAAAAATGTTCAAAGCTTATAAATTCACTGGAACAGATGTACATTATCATTGGATTTGCCTTTTCTTCTTCTCTTTGCTCCTGTATTGGTAATAGACTACCTCATGTCCTTCTCATCCTTAGCGTTTAGCATTTTTGCCTTTACAGAAGCTTGCACCCTGCTGTGCCAATCCACACTTCAAAGCTCTCTGTCTATCTGCTGGAAACAAAGCACACCGAACATATTACGGCATCCTCTCATTTCCCTATACTTAAGTCAATATCATTGCTTTTATTTGCCAGTGGCAACACAGCGATAGATATTTCTACACAAAAAAGACCATTCCCTGTAACCCATGTCTCCCAACAACACAAATACTACATGGTACATATGCACAGGAAAGGTTCATCCCATTCTAGTTCCAAACATTGTGGAACTATTTCTGTGATAGTCACCGAACTGGTCATAGCTCTAAATATGGAAAAGCTAGAGATGTGGCGATTATTCTCTGAATAAAATCACATTTAACTCAATCAAAAAGAAAAAGATTAAACTTGTCATTTAGTTTTTGATTTATGAAAAGGAAGCCGTGCGTTCAGCAAAATCCTGCTGTGTTGAACTTGAGATCACCTGTTACCTTCAGTTACATTACACAGTTTATACTTACCACAATACTAATTATATATCCTTTAATGCACTGGTAGAGTTATTAGAGTATGTGAATGGAAAGGTTTAGGTTGTAGTCTTAAATACCTCTGTGCTGTCTTTACTCCCCTCTCTGCTGCTCTCTATCTTCTTCAGTGTAAGGCGTACAGCTCTCCGGAGGATGATTCTCATAGTAATGGTTCACTGTAATTGCTGTGGGTAGTGCTCATCTATAAATGATCATGTACCTTTTGCTCAGACAGTGACTTCCCATGTACAACATACTGACCTTTGTTCACTTTGCTGAAAATTGCTGAGAGGAATCCGTCCTATAGAACCTTTGTCCTCCTTTTAGTATTTCAATTTTATACATTTATAGAAGATAACAGACAGAGTGAGTGAACCTTCACACTGTACAACTTTTGTAATAAATAAAAATGTAATAAATTAGGTTGGCATACCTCTCATGGGCTATCTGCTGTAATTCATTGGCAGTTATTCCTCTTCTTTCAGGGAAATATTTTGCTGAGCATGCATGTCATTTTTCAACCCCGCCCTGCTTCAGATCCAAGCAGTTACACATATTTACACCGGGAGTTGTCCAGCGCCATGGTTTTCTTTTCGGACTTTCGTTTTTACTACTTTCAGGATAGCACTTAACTTGTAGTAGCTCTGTCTTTTTTTTTTTTTTTTTTAATAAAACTGCAGTTCATATGAGCAATAATTAACATTTTCTCAGAAAACCTGATGCCGTTGTGACCAGTGTTTGTACCACATGAAAAGCAAAGTTATTAGAGTAAGTACCATTGTTGTATTTATACAAGCTCCTGATTAAAGGCGGTTGAGACTAAGATCTGAACTTCAGAAAAAAGAAACTACTGACACTACTGAAGCATTAATAAGAAATTGAGTAGCTGAAATGTAATGTCGTAAGCAATTTCATCATCATCTGTCGTCAATACTCAAAAGCAAACTTAGACTTGAACTTGTCAAACCTGCTACACCCGTTAGTCTTTTACCTAACACACTTATGAAGTCCCAAAGTCCCAAAACCAAATAGATTGAACAGCAGAGACAGACTTACATATGAGAGGAAGTACACTGTCTCCAGTGCTGTCATTTCAAAATGTGTGAATGCATTATCTAACTGTTACTGTGCACTGGAGAAGAAAATATCCATGAACACCAAGGCTATTACCAACATAATATGAAGAGTTGAAAGGAGTGCAGATCAAAGTAAAAAAATAAAGTGAGAAAACGTAAAAAAAAAATCTCATGTCAGGCTACAGAGAAGAGAGGATGCAGGAGGATACCGTAGGAAATGCCCCCTTTGGCTATACAGCATGTGAGACTTCCAATAAAGATGCAAGGCAAGAAGTTTTTGAGCATTTTTCAAAGATCACTGCAGAGGACAAAGAGAACACTGTTTCATGCAACAACAAAACAATCTGTCACCACTTCAATTTGCACCCAGAATCCTGCAATTCAGAAAGAAAACATTAACTCTTACATAGTGTAGGGTTAATTATTTGCTGGGCTTGTGGTTTGAGAATTTGTATCTCAAAAAGTGTCTTCATCGGGGCGACCTCTAGCTCACCCAGTAAGAGCGTGTGCTCCATGTAGGCTGAGGCCTTTGCAGCGGCCTGGGTTTGAATCTGACCTGCGGCCCTTTGCTGCGTGTCATCCTCTCTCTCTCCCACCTTTCCTGTCTATCCACCGTCTCTCACTCTGAAATAAAGGGAAAAAAGCCCCCCAAATAAAATCTTACTAAAGTGTCTTTATCTTAACAGGTTTGGCCTACATCAGGTTAGGACAGTTGCTCCAACTTGTGTTTTCTTCTGTGTGAATGTTAAAGTCAGCTGTCATGGCTTTCATTAGTTATTGCAAATATTGCAAAGCAGTTTCATGCAGAGCAAACATGGAATTTGCTATATTTGCCAAGTTCTTATGAAACAGTATTTCTTTTTGAGTAATGCTCATTTCAGACTTTAAATCACTTGAATATTTTTTCTGTCTTTCTACTTTCAACAATGCTAACAAAACACTTTTGGTGAACAAGCAACGAAGCTAAACACGGGTGTACGATGTGTTCATCCTGACCCATTTATGCTGTATCTTCAGTAACTTCAGCTACAGCAACCCTTAATTCACTGCCATGGTATTATAACAGATTGTGGGTCAGTATTCTAAGGTGCTGCCTTTATGTTGTTGCAAGTGTGCAAACATGATGCATCAGGATAAACAGAATTCTATATAAATACATTTTAAAATGATCTATAATATTCTTCTAACAACTTTATTATGATTGACAAATATCCAACTGTGCTAAATGTTTTCTTAAAGTGCTCATATTATGCTCAAATCTGGTTGTACCAGAATAGGTTTATGTGGTTTAATTGTCAAAAAACACCATATTTTACTTTTCACCCTGTGTGTTGAGCTCTCTGTTTTAGCTACAGAGTGAGACATCTCACTTCTGTTGCATCTTTGTTGGGAGTCGCACATGCTCAGTACCTAGGTAAGGACTACTAGCCAGTCAGAAGCAGAGTATGAGGGCGTGTCCTGACAGTACCTAGGTAAGGACTACTAGCCAGTCAGAAGCAGAGTATGAGGGCGTGCCCTGACAGTACCTAGGTAAGGACTACTAGCCAGTCAGAAGCAGAGTATGAGGGCGTGTCCTGACAGTACCTAGGTAAGGACTACTAGCCAGTCAGAAGCAGAGTATGAGGGCGTGCCCTGACAGTACCTAGGTAAGGACTACTAGCCAGTCAGAAGCAGAGTATGAGGGCGTGTCCTGACAGTACCTAGGTGAGGACTACTAGCCAGTCAGAAGCAGAGTATGAGGGCGTGCCCTGACAGTACCTAGGTGAGGACTACTAGCCAGTCAGAAGCAGAGTATGAGGGCGTGTCCTGACAGTACCTAGGTAAGGACTACCAGCCAGTCAGAAGCAGAGTATGAGGGCGTGTCCTGACAGTACCTAGGTAAGGACTACTAGCCAGTCAGAAGCAGAGTATGAGGGCGTGCCATGCTAGCAGCTAGGCGAGCATTATAACGTGTGTTCCAAAGTGACCACGTGTGTCTCTGAAGTAAAGGCTGGACTACAACAGAGCTGTTTGGAGCAGTTGGTGAACAGAGTTTTCTGTTGGACATGGTAAGTCCCTTTGGGGGGGACTTTGGGCTTTTTCACTTTGTAAACCTATAACATGCACAAAAAAGATATATAACACAATAAAGGAAAGGGGGAAAAGCCAAAAAGCATAACATGAACACTTTAAATGATGTACGTGTTCACTTTCTGACTTAGTTGTTTGGCCTCAAAATTTGTGGGTTATGTTCTGCAAGTTTATTAAGTTCAGCCCTTTCCTTAAGCATTAAAATAGAGACTGGCTAGTAAATTAATTTACAGAAGGCTGAAACAAAACTGTTTCAGCCAAGTTGGATAAAGATATATGACATAATAAAGGAAAGGGAAAAAGCCAAAACGCATAATATGAGCACTTTCAAAAACAAAAGGTCAATCCTATAGCAGAAGATAGAGAACTTAGTAAAACTAAATGTCGTGACTAGGCTTATTTTTCTGACGATTTTGCAAGCGTTCCACAGCTGTTTAATAAACGTAATGCTTCAGAACAGTCTTTATTGTTTGTAATTTGTATGCAATGGTACAACTCACACCAGGACTATACTTGCTCTTTTTTCATTGAAAAAAAGAAAAGTCTTCGGGATAAGCACAAGTAAGCCTGTCTCATCATATGGGGAGACTTTAAAAGTGCATCCAATGCCTAGAAATGGTGGGCCACGTGGAGTAGTATAACCTTTGAGAGTAAATTTGCTATTATAATTGTAGCTGACTTCACACTTCTGATATGAATGCTTTTAATAGCTGAAAAGTGTAAAGCTGCGGTAATAATAACCTGCTAAGCTGTGTTAGGATCGAAACCATTTGTAATGATGGTACAAGTTCTGCGGGTTACACTGCCTTGCTTACACAAATAGCCATGTTTGTGAGAGGAAGGCATATCACATTGCCAAGAGGCAGACTCGCTGTGGTTGCCCCGACCAGAGATAAGCTGCTAAGCTGCAGATGAAAGTGTGTGTGTGCATGTAGAGAGCGTGGCGTGGTGAGCAGCTGTGGTCAGCCAGATTTTGGGAGCCCTCTGTGACACCACAGTTAAGATACAGTGGAGGGGAGCTTTACTTCACTACACACACACACACACACACATTTCCCGATACCCTTCACACCAATCCAGCTGACTTCTTGGTAATTAATATTAAAAAAGGAGAAAAAAGGAAAAGATACATCACAAAGAAAAGCATTAGAGATCAATTATTTTGACAAATAAAATTGGAATGTGGTCTGGTTTTATAAAAGTATAGGAAGGCAACAGTAAACATGTTGTCCCAAATAGTATAGGCCATTTCTCACCCAAACACGTCTGGCCAGTTGCTCAGTGGATAACACTTGCTCCTCACAAAAACACTTTGGGGCATTTCTGTGGAGTGTGCCTGTGGGTTAGGCCAAATGGAGGTTCACTATAGAGGTGAATATGGTTTGTAAACCCTGCACAGGATAAATATACTGTTGATATGGAGGGATGGGATGTCCCATACATATCTTTTATTACAATTTACAAATTGACGATATCTCGTGAATGTGTCAACCTAAATTGATAAAGCAAATATCGTTAAAATATTGTAGCCCTGTTTATCAAAAAACGATACTGACAGACTCCATGAGCCAATGAAGTTTGTACATACCGCCTGAAACGGCTGAGACACACCCCAAACAGTGCAGAGCAGATGATGAAGGAAATGACTCTAAGAAGGCTGATCGGTCTTCTCATCTAACTCTCAGCAAGAAAGCAAATAAGTTTATTTCCCACAATAAAAGATCCTCATGGCAGTAGATCATTTTTTTTCACGTTTTTTTAAATTTCTTTTTAAAATGCAATGCAAATGTTGTGTTGTAGCACCAAGAGATGACATGCTAATATGTGTAACTAATATGGACACCGACAGTAAGAAGGAAATAAAACGACCCCAGAAGTCAGCAAGTTTATAAGGAACAGGTTCATACTTTAATAATAAATGGGTATTTTCCCTCGGCACAGATCTGCTATCAAATAAATAAAGCAATTAATCAAATACAATCTATATAAACTAAACAAAGAAAAAACATTAGGAGGGAAAGGGAAAAAGGGAGAAACAGCTAGTGCTAAACAACTTTCTTGTACAACAAACACCGAGTGAAAGTGTGTCTGCGTGTGGAGAGAGAGAAACAGCTTGTGTTATAGACGGGTAACTACTCCTCCCGGCTATGTGGGATTGGCATGGCGAATATTGGAGTACTAGCTAACAGTAGGCAAGTGAGATAGCTTAACTTTTTTTATTATAAATACGCCTTATATTCTTTCTACATGATGCTGGTTGATCCTTTCTGCAGTCCATTATGTACATCAGGTTTTTAAAAATGTTTATACATAGATCTTATAAAGCAAATTAGTGGTGCAATACATATTGTATTAACATGGAGGAGGGGCTCTGAATACTGAAGATTCTATACAACAGTTGGAAGATGGTGGATGATTAACAAAATGGTTGTGAGAGGCATTGATCATTTGAAATAAAAAAAATATATATAATGAAAAAAAACATTCTGGTAGATTTACATGGATAGCTGATGACTGAAAACCTTAATATTTTTATTATTCTGATCCCAAAATATCATTATATATTGCCAGGGTATGATGAAAGACAGAATAAAGATTTTGATTGGCAGCCTAAAGGTTAAACAGGTTTCAAAAGGAAGTTTTTTTTCCCCAGAGCATTTTGTAGTCTGTGACAAAACTGAGAAAAACAAAACTGCTTTCCCAACTCTCAACAAATACTGTAGAGGTGCTCTTGAGCAAGGTATACGACCCCCAGTTGCTTCAGTGATGCTGCAGGGCTGAAGTCAGCAGTATGAAAGTGTGTTTCTAGTGGGCAGCTTTCTGATGTGACTTCAGGTAATTGTATGAATGTGAAGCAGGGCATTAAAAAAATCAAATTCTGTCTGTTCAGTAAAACTCTCTCAGGGTAAAACAAGTTTAAAAATTGCAACCTGGCTGTGGGTCTGACTGAGCCTTTTACCCAAATTCCTTCAGAAGCCCTGGCTCACCGTGTCGAATCGGACCACCCGGCACTGCATGCTGTCCGTTCACAAAACCAGGCTACCAATTCCACACTACTTATATTTGGAGAGTCACGCTGGTATCAACACTGTTTCGGGTGAGAGGAAACCATTGACAAAGGAGTTACAGTTGTGTGAGGGCTCCAGTAGCAAGGACGTCTTGTCCAGGAACAGCAGTGTGAGGTGAGGAAGCTGAGGTATGGAGCGCAGCTGTGATTCCCCTCAGGAGGGAATGACGCCGTTTCCACCAGCGGGTCCCGTGGGATGACCCGTCTGACCGGTGCCTGTGCTAAAGGACGGCCTGCAGCTGTGAGAGGACACTGCAGGGCTGAGGGCAAGACTGGCATGCACTGCATTCTTGCTCATCACAAACACATGCACACGCTTAAGACAAACTAACACAATCAAACATAGTGGATATAGATTGAACACTAGTTGGCCATCGCTATCTCATTTTCTCTGTATGGATTAGGTTCCCCTTTGAGCACAGAATTTAAGCACTAACAAAAGACTATGGATGCGTACGGGCAGGTAATTTCCAAAAGTGCTGAAAAGAACATGTGTGCTCACCAAGAATACCCCGTAAGAAATCAAATAACTACCATTCTGGAGAACCAACAGGGTGATTAACACCCTTACATTTGCAGCTCTCAGTTCACTGCCTCGCATGTTGGTGGCCTAAACATCTGAATGTTTATGGCAGCGCCCACAGAGCATCATGGGATAGGATGAACAGACAGTGCCTGGTGCTGGCAGGAGAGCAGCAGCGGTGAGTTATGGGTCTAGTGGAGACTGTGGGCCGGGCCCAGTGTTATCCAGCACCAGAGGAATGAGACAGCTGAAAGAGCTCTCGCCCCGCCACACCACAAACAGAGCCTTGTTGGCTGAGCTCTGAGGCCACATGGCGGCACGGTGAAAGACCTGCTGACAGCTGGGGGACAGGAAGATGCCATGGAAACAGCGGGAGCAGACGCGTGACCCCAGGCCAGGCCGAGGGCTGGACGACAGAGTTACTACAAGTTAAGTGCTATCCTGAAAGTAGTAAAAACGAAAGTCCGAAAAGAAAACCATGGCGCTGGACAACTCCCAGGTGTAAATATGTGTAACTGCTTGGATCTGAAGCAGGGCGGGGTTGAAAAATGACATGCATGCTCAGCAAACTATTTCCCTGCATAAATAACAAAAGAAAAACTCTCTTTAAAGGCCAAACTTCATATCGATGAATGAATACACCAACCTCTAACTGGCTGCATGTACCTCGGTTTCAATTTATGCAAATTATGCCAAAAGGTCTGAGCCAGAACTGGAGAGTTCTATTGCACTGGTGTCAAGATTACACCATCTCTAGTTTCTCTCTCTTTGTTTTTAAGTGTATCATGGAACTGAGGAGGTGCAATTTAACTGCTATTATGGACATTTAAAGTGCTCATATTCTGCTCATTTTCAGGTTCATAATTGTATTTAGAGGTTGTACCAGAATAGGTTTATGTGGTTTAATTGTCAAAAAACACCATATTTTTGTTGTACTGCACATTGCTGCAGCTCCTCTTTTCACCTCGTGTGTTGAGCTCTCTGTTTTAGCTACTGAGTGAGGCATCTCACTTCTGTTCCATCTTTGTTGGAGATGGTAAGTCCCTTTGGGGGGGACTTTGGTCTTTTTCACTTGGTAAACCTATAACATCCACAAAAAAGATATATAACACAATAAAGGAAAGGGGAAAAGCTGAAAAGCATAATGTGAGGACTTTAAATAAAAAAAGAGAGCTGACTGGCGTTAAGGGCAACTGCTGTATGATGAAACGTAGGATAACTAGACCAAAGCATTGACACCTTTTCTCTAGTTTTCTCAAATCTTTCCACACACACACACACACACACACACACACACACACACACACACACACACACACACACACACACACACACACACACACACACACACACACACACACACACACACACACACACACACACACACACACACACACACACACACACACACACACACACTATGCCCTGCTCTCTTTCAGTTTCTAATTTATATTTATGCAGAACCATCACACCAGTGCAAATAATCAATGCGTAGGTGGGTCAAGAACTCTGCACTGGTGTAATTTCTTCAACAAATCCCAACTTGGTCTGCTGCCCAATTATTTACCCATTTACATGTCACTTTAACAGCATTGCCATGGTCGTTGCTCCCAGGGCTTCATAACTCTCTCCATCCCGTCAGTCCATACAGAACCTGGAACAACAACAACTACCACTTTGGCACTCATCACTTCATGACTCGTGTCCTATTTTCCTTTCTGTCTGTAACTTTGTGTCGTATTGCTGTTGTGCCTTGACCAGGTCTTGCTTGAGAATGATACCCTGGGTCTCAATGAGATTACCTGTATAAATAAAGGTTAAAGCTACAGTGCATAGTTTCACGTTGGCGTGTCCACAATACAGCCTTCCGTGATCGCGCACCGCCCCCACCCCTCCTCCACGCAGTTGCTAGTAGCCAAGGAGGACACGGAGGATTAAAAAGACATGATGGACTCTTCAGAAAATTAAGTAATTATCGTCACTCGAGCTTCTGTGCGGGAAAGTCACCGGACGACACAATCTTCTGAACATAGCCGTACTGAGAAATACAGAGAGAGTTGTGTGGAGCTGATAGTCTTCCATTAGCTTTGTATCAACTCATTTGGCAACAGCTTGAATGTAACGGACGTCCATTATATCAAGAAGTTACGCACTAAAGCATTAAATAAAATGAAATCAAAATCATGTGTTCTATAAAACACTTGTATGTGTTAAGAGGTCGAGCGACTGAACAGCAGTGTTGAGAGTTGAGTTGCACTTACGTATCTAATCATATTGTGAGAAAGTTGAAACAGGCGGAGGAAAGAGAGTTTGAGCCTGAGTAAGTAATACAGTTGTTCATTTTCTAGTCAAAATGAGGCTCTGAGTGGTATTATAAAATGCTGTTGTGAAGAAAAACAAACATAAAAACTTCAGATAGTGAATACAAAGATATCACATTATCAACAAAGCTTATAAAATTGATAACAATATATACCTTATGTACAGTCAATGATAGTTCATAAAAGTAAGGAGCTTTTTGACACTTCAGTTCTGCAGATTACGACACAATTTCTGTTCTTTCAAAAAAGTTTTGAAGTAATTTGAAAATAACCTCTGAACGCTTAGTCAAAGACACCATTACAACAACAATTAGGATAAAATTAGAGGTAGCAGCGGATTTGGGATCTCTTTTTTAAACTGTATAACATTTCTTCTTCCCATTTTTGCTCACGGGGTATTGCGTGCTTGAATCAGAATCTTCATTTTCATCTTCAAAAACCTGCCTGTCAGCCTGCTTTAAATACTCACGCACACATGAGCGCACTTCAAGTGGATTTAAACATACACCAGTGTCGTGACACTCACATACACTCTGGCAACACACACACACACACACACACACACACACACACACACACACACACACACACACAATGCCCTGCTCTCCTATCACATCTATTACTTCATATATTTTCATCTTTACATCACAGTCTTTCTTCCTCTCGTCCCTCCTTTTTAAAAACCTTTTGGCTTAGTGGTCTGGAAGGGTTGTGGTGCTGGTTTGGAGCCGTAGAGTTTATCAGGTAGATGATTGCAGGGTCGGGGGCGACAGGAACTTCAGGGTAATTTATCAAATTGTCCCTCTGTGCCTCCTCTCTAGCCCCAGCCGTGATCCTCAGTCGTGGCTCCACTTTGGCCCTGAATTACTGTCCTGCTGCATACCCGAGCATTTGTATGTCTGACCAACCTCTTTATAACACTGATTAATAATCTCCCATTACTGGGACATCCCTTCCATGACCCTCCTCTCCAACCCATGTCCTGTGTCCACCACAAAGGCACTGCAGTACTGCACAACGCAGGGTGGGCCGGCTGTTGAGGAGGAAGCTGCTTGCAGTCGGAGTCTGCTGGCCTGGTTGGCTTTTGTGGGACTGTAGGAGTGCTGAGCTGGCCCAGGCAGGGTAAAAAATTCAGGACTGGTAAAAGTGGTGGTAGTGGTGATGGTGTTCATGGTGGTGGTGATGCTCATGCCGCTGCACCACTTGGGCTAGCCCACCATCGTACAGCAGCACACTGGGCAGGTCCCTCACTTGCTCCTTCTCCACCACTGGTCCAGGAGCCTGAGAGCCTAAGGCCCTGTAGCCCTGGCTTTCCCTGGACCGCTGCTTGTGCTTGCGGTAGGGAGCTGTGGACTGATGAGGGGGGGTCTGGCTGGGTAGTGCCGGGGGAGGAGGGACACCTCGGCTTCTCATAACCCTGCCACTGATCTGCGCAGGAGGCATGCGGCTGTGGGTCTTAGGAGAACGGAGGGCGTGTTTCCCTGAGTCTTGGGCTCGCGTACGGGCAGGGTGGAGGCTGTCCGGAGCAACAGTGTCCACAATAGTCTGCAAGCGGCGGTGGTGGGAATAGGAGTGGCCATTTTCTGGTTCATGGGAGCGAGAACGAGTCTGGTTGGATGAGCGGGTCTGAGGCTCTGCCTTCGTCGGCTCTGTGGTGGGTACTGTGAGGGAGACAGATGCAGGTATTTATTTTAACTGAGAAAGCAGAATCAACAACACACTTCAAGGTTGCAGAGAAACAGCAACAATTCAGCTACAGGACTTGTCAAAATGTATTACATTGGGCACTCAAAGCCCTGGAAAAAGGGGAAGAAAAATAACCCATTATGTGCAAATTAATAACGGCTCACTAATAAAGTTCTAGTAAAAAGCTCCACGATAAGATTCTGGCAGCTTTACTTTAGGTTTTTTCTTCATGAGGATAACCCTGACTCAATGTGACAGAGAGCAGATCTCTGTTAGCACTTTCCTAACAGGACCAACATTAAAATAATCACATGTCATCACTGACCATCAGATCAAGGCTGCTGCTTATTAAACCTAATATTTCACTTCACAACAGCCTGTTCTGTTGATGTACTTTAGCCTTGAACACTTGATGTATTGTGCTTGCCTGAGCCCAGATGTTTGTACTGGCTGGTCATTCCACCTAATGGATCCAAGCAGGTGCCACAGTAATGAGGGCCCCTGGATGCAGCTTCAAAGGGCCACGGTCTGTGTTTCTCCCCCCTCCCCCTCTAAACCCCTGGCCCTGGTCCACTCACCGGCTCCGAAGCGGGATGTGTAGTTTTCAATGCCTGCCAGGTCCAAGTAGTGGTTCCTGCGTTCCAGGTTCTCATCCACACAGTGGCGCTGGCAGCCCAGCTGGGTGTGGTGGTCACTGTGGTGGCGCCTGTGGACACAAGCGGCACCTCTCATTAGGTAGCAGTTTGGGCCAGAGAGGTTCAGTACGAGTGTTTGGAGAAAGTAAAACAAGTGTTCCTTATGATCAGGCAGTAGCACAGTAATTGTTATAGAAGTGAGATTGTGACTGGAAAATCACAGGTTTAAACCTCAATTGGGAGTATCTGAACAGTGCAGTGAGAGGGCTGACTCTCCCCTCCACTGTTAACTTCTCCTTAGTACAGTGGAGGTAACTTTTTGCAAAACTAATTAAAGAGTAGAGGACTACTGCAGCTCCTCAAATCCTTCCTCAAACAACCAGACCCTAGCCACTTTGAGTGAGAAAGTTTTGTCTTTCAAGAAGTGACTGTTATAATTAGTGACATAATAAAAAAATATGATAATAAACTTAATTTTCTCCTTCACAATACACAATAGAGACGCAGAAGTGTACAGGGGAGTTGGGTTTACCTTAGGAGTGCTCGTGTCTTTTTGTCTGCACTCTTGGGGTCTTCTATGCACTTGTCATTTTTCTCTCTGGGGTGGGACATGTCTGTGTATGTGTGAAAGACAGGAGGCTATTATTAAAGAGAGCTACACACACACACACACACACACACACACACACACACACACACACACACACACACACACACACACACACACACACACACACACACACACACACACACACACACACACACACACAAACACACACACACGTGACAAGAGTCACACAAGCCTCAGAAGAAAGCAACCTTTGTTTTGGGGTTTTACTTTGAAGATCTATAGAAAAGGCAAAACAACAATGCTTCACTTATTCTATTTTCAACTCCCAGCCTCTTATAAGGCATGAAATGAAGAAAAAAAACATGCAGACTTCAGAAATTGTTTATTAAGGGCGCAAGATCTGATGCAGTTTCAAATTAGCATGAAGGCAACCGGCGATATTTTCAAAGCTTGCTCTGTTTGAATCTCTTGACGGATATTTATAGCCGAAACAAAAGGATGCAAACACACAGGAATATATACTTTTTGAGATATTTTTCCCTGACTACTTGTTTACCGAGTCGTCAGTGAGAAA
Source organism: Gymnocephalus cernua (assembly GCA_023631565.1). Lineage (NCBI taxonomy): Eukaryota > Metazoa > Chordata > Actinopteri > Perciformes > Percidae > Gymnocephalus > Gymnocephalus cernua. Next base: position 5,984,518 of record CM042426.1, on the reverse strand, counting down.
AGTTAGGTTGAACGTAGCTATATTTTCCCGGCAGCTCTGAGAAGGGGGGGGGGGGGGGAGAAAAAAAGAAAATGGCTGTGGTTATCAAAAGGACTCAGCACATCTCTTAAGGTTTCTTTCAGAGTATTTGAAGGCGCTAAGGGAGGGGGCCCTCTCTTAGCTCTGTCACTCCCCCCATCATTAAAAATGAACCCCATTGAGTGGGAGAGATGGAGCGATGCCGAGGCTGCGAGGAACAAAGCTCTGACAGGCCTGAAGCAGCCGCCTTTCTGCATGACAACAAACGCATCTCTGGGTGAGCTGACAGCAGACAACACAAGGGGACCCCAAAACGCCCTCTCTTCTCCCCCGCCCCCACCCACTGTGTTAATGCAAGCTTTACCTGCCGCACCCTGCGTACAAGTCCTCCACCGCTGGCTGGAGTCGGGAGCCACCGACAGCTTGACCCGCAATGTCTTGCTGCTGCTGGGTGAATGGTTGACGGAGGCGTCCACGACCTCATAGATGGTGTGGAGCAGGCTGGTGATATCCTGCAGGACAGAAGAGGTGGAGGCACGTTTAATCTGGGCTTTATGATACACAGCTTCCATTTAAGAGAGATGAGAATCATTTGATCACCAATTATTAAAAGAATCTTGTAGATTATTGGTAACGGTGGATATTTTACACAAAAGAATCAACAAAAAGACAAAAGGAACATAGGAGACTATTCTTATCACTATATTGTTTGAATTCTGCAGCATTGTGCATTAAAACTCTGCATCATACGCATCATGCTAGCTAGGAATTTAAAGTGACTCAGACAACAGTGAACAGAGAAACTCACTGATATCAGTTGTTTTAGTTCAGCTTTCCAAGTTGAAGCGATCAGACCGGGCGCAAAGACGAGTTATAAATTCATGAAAAGAAACATCTTGGCGGTAGCAGAAGAGGCTGACTGAGATGTCAGAGCTGATATGAGACTTATTCCGGCTGTGTGAGTGCTACGCTCTCTCTGTTTAATTCCTCAATGTCTCTTAAATTACGGAAATCACATCTGCATAGGAAGTAACACCTGTGTACCACACGTAAGTGCACATTCACATACAAAAAGTGACGCTGTACTTCAGAACAAAATAACTGTCCATATTTGGACTGCTTCATTTGCACGTTAAATCATTCAGTCTCTTGTGGCTGTTTAGAAACCATATTTTGCACGGATGACTGTTTTTATGTACCATGCTGAGATAATGACTCCATCTTAGGTGTTACCAACTATGCTGGATCTTTTTATAGCAAACCAAAAGCTAATTTTCCTTTAAGAATGTCACCTGGTATGGATGTGAAATGAACTGACGGATACAGTATCGCAAAACTCATTAGTGTTTTACTTTAGAAGGTAACACAGCTTCACCATGAGAGCTCCTTTGACAGAACTGCTGAGAATTAAGCCTACACCACACAGAGACTCAAACAGCACGATTTTTACTCGCTATAGTACTCTGACTCATAAGAAAAAGGACTACTATGAATTCTTCAGGGGCGGGTTCCACATACTGGGTTAAGACATAGACACTGTAAGAAAAAAAAATGAAATAAAATAAAAGCTTCCTGTGTTATTTTTGGTTTTCTTCTCTTTTTATTTGTGTGAAGGGATAAAAAAAAAAAAAAGTTGGAGAGGAAAGCTTTTCTTTCCCCCTCCAAGCCACCGCCTGCCATCTCATGAGCCATGGAGCCACAGGCAATGCCAAAAAAATGGCACAGCCAACCGCACAAAGGACAGCTCCAGTCTCTTTACACTGTTTCAAGTTGTTCTCAAAAAACACGGGCCTTTCTGGATGTTCTCTCAGATCTGTACCAGGCAGACGCAAGCCACAAGGTACCTCGCAGGAGTGGAAACACACAGATGTCGCTGGATTTGGTTCTTAGGAGTGAGATTGAGTAACGTCTATCCTCACTTTCTTTTTGGGGGTGTGGTGATAACACAATAGGGCAACATTTAAGATTTCCAGGGAAGTTATTGATTTATTCTCATACCCAAAAGAAGGGTGTTTCGTAGCTATGAGCTGCTAACCAGAATATTGTTGTGACACTTAAAATCTGTGTATTCAGAAATGTTTCTTTCATTTCTGTTAATGCAATAAAATTAACAGAATTTGTTGTTTTAAAGGCCTCATATTACGTGATAAACACAACACTACAATACGTTTTAAAAGAATTCCTACTACAGCTACTGTGTTGTTGACAGATTTAACTTTTACGTTTCAACTTGCATTAGTTGCTGGTAATGTTTTGACAGTTTATATTTATTTACATGTTCATTCATTTATTCATCAAAGGTTTATTCATCCAGCTACGTCAGCATTATTACCTCTCTGGTTACTTTGCCATTGTTGTCAAAGTCGTAGAGGGTGAAGGTCCACTCCTGCCGGTTATCCTCCTCCACAGACACAGCACACTCCAACTCCTGAAACAGCGCAGCGTTGAACTATCAGTATCATCCTGTGTGTAAGTCAGTGTGTATTTGTGTGTGGGAAAGGGGAGGTAATAAACGTTGTGTACTTCAAACTGGAGCTGTTTCTGTGGCCCTGTGGGAGATTGGCTGTCCCTCTCCTGCATCTTCTCCTCCACACAACAGCTGTCTGTCTTCTCTGGCGGTAAAGCCACTGCAATGACACACACATGCACGCACACACACACACACACACACACACACACACACACACACACACACACACACACACACACACACACACACACACACACACACACACACACACAACAAAGATAAAAGAGAGAGCCTGAGGATGGAAACGTTGGTGCAGTCATAACCTGAGGATATGTCGTCGCCTTCAAGTGTTCCTTGTAAGCTCCTACTTCCGAGTTTGGCAGCTGCAATTAAGACGTGTCACACATTCAAGTGATCCTGGTCAGAAATAAACCTACACAGCCAAACTCAACCTCAGTTTTTGTTGCACTGCCTGTATTCTGAAATTATATTTTTAAATGAATATTAACATTTATTCTAGTATGTATGCAATATACTTTAAAACATTCTAAGGCAGCACAGGCTCTGTTGTGTTTAGCCTTTTAGACATTTTAAGTTGCTTCTACCATTACTGAAACCAGATAAGGGCTGCATAATTGGCACTTGCGTGATAAACAGATTGCGAAAGACACTTTTTGAGTTAATTGAAAGAGAGTATCAGCAGAAAACTGCACTTTAACATGTAACTATCGTGCTTTTTTTTTTATATAAGTGCCTTTTTGTGTTTCCTTCAATGTTCAATTTGTTCAATAAAAGAATGTTGGATATCATTTCCTTTCAGTTTTTTTAATTCAACAAGCAATTTGTTTTATTGTAGAAATACTAAAAGCAGCAGTACACACTTTATTATCTGTTTATTTATCGAAAGTAATATTGTTATTTAGGGTAACAACTAACGATTATTTTCATAGTCGATTAATCTGTTGATTTTTTTCTCGATATATAGATTTGTTGTATGGTCTATAAAACGTCAGAAAATGGTGAAAAATGTGGATCAGTGTTTCCCAAAAAGCCCAAGATGACGTCCTCAAATGTCTTGTTCTGTCCACAACTCAAAGATATTCAGTTTACTGTCACAGAGGAGAGAAGAAACTAGAACATATTCACATTTAAGAGGCTGGGCTCAGAGAATTTTGACTTTTGTCTTAAAAAATTACTCAAACCGACTAATCGATTATCAAAATACCGGTAGTTGGCGTTTCATTTAAGAGTTGACAACTAATCGATTAAACGATTAATCGTTGCAGCTCTATCGTTATTGACATATTCAACAATTGCATCATTCCACAGAGCCAAAGTACTGCTGAATCAAAACAGTGATATCACGACTGGAACTGGAATCCAATATATTTATGACCCAATGGGTTCACACTGATGTCAAACATGAAACTGAATGACATAACATGTCTAGAACATGATAGAATATTAGGTGACATTTGGATATAAATGGTGGATCGTAAAACAGCATGTGAATATCAAAAGGCCTACGAGAGACCCCTGGGAGCTCATCACTTTATGGAATGACATTCACTGTAAATTACCATCCAGACATACAGTAAAGGCAGACAGTCCAGAGGGAACACTAATCCATCAACAGCACTTACACTGACAGCCAGACTCACCTGTGTAGAGTCTGACAACATTTCAAATACCATAGAAGTCAAAGATAGCACAGGTTGTCCCAGACAGAAATCAAACTGAGAATGTACTGGTGTTAGGTAAGGAACTTAATACTCAAAATTAATGAGCTCAGAAAAGACCTATGTGTGCCACTGATAGAAATGTGTCAACGCTGGCTTTTCACAACCCTGCAACCCTGCTTTGTTATAAAATCAGTGATCACAAGTTACCCAATTTCTTTGTTAAACTGTCACACGGGGGTTAATTCAATATATGTTAATGCCTGTGACCACAGTTAACGGTGGTGTATTTTTGGATTGAACTATATTGTAAGGTAGTCCACCCTGGTGGACAATAATAACACAACTGTCCCTGTCTGGTTTGATGTTTTAGTTTCAGCATTGGATGTTGGCCCAGACCTAATGCTACCGGATATCTTCTCTGCTTTGATCCCGCATTTGTTTGACACATGAGACAGCAGATACACAAGACATGTAACTGAGATTTGGGAGGTGTACACATCGGCTCCTTTGCGAGCCTCTATGAATTACAGCTACCCAGACACCTTATTGCTTCAAGCTCAAACATGTTTATGTGTATTTTCGAAGAAGCTTGATAGAGCCTCTACCCAGCCACAGCCCCTTTATGTTTCACCGCTAGTCATTTAGCTTTGTATGAGCATCACCCCCCCCATCCAATCACAGTCCTGAAGGCCGCACACACACCCATACACCCACACAGACCACACCCCTATCTCTCCAAACTCCCCTGCTCCTCTCTCCTCTGCCACACTTTGAAGTTCCATTCTCAAACCTTTTGGAAGAAGATCAGACCGGCTGTAAAACAGAATCACTAATTAATTAAGCCAAGTCAAATCTGAAACACTGTTTGTTTGCTCGCCAACGGAGCAGACACAACAGCCCAATTTCTTTCCTCCTGATCCAAAGCAGATCAAAGCAGACCTGTCTCATCTCTGGGTGGGGGAAAATGCCAGAAATGAAAGGCATCATCCCAGGGAGCTTTTACCAACTTTTTGGAGAGGAGCAGCATTTGGGGTCCCGCTGTTTGATCATCTGGGGTGCTCAAAGGGAACATTGTGTGCTAGGGCAAATCTGTTCCGTAGCAGGCTCAATATGGTGGTGAGATGCTTATCTCGGAGCTAATGAAATGCCGGGAGGAGTAACAGTAATCTGCTATCACCCCCCCCCCCCCCCCCCCCCACACACACACACACACACACAGACATAAGCCGACTCTTTATGAGAGGAGCTGATCCAGGGGATTGGCTGCACATCAGATCTTAGGGGCAAGATGAGGGCAGCCGAAGAAGGCACCCTCCAAGCCAAGCCTGTTCCAGCAGCCACGCCACACACACACACACACACACACACTAGTCCACATGCAGACACGATGGCAGGGTCAGGAAAACTGCCACCTACTGTGAGCAATCACGTTCATCTTAGTTAGATTACTGTATTACACATAACTGCCCCCCCCACCTCATATACAGTATCGGGACAAATCAGTGCTGGGTACTAAGGGATTTTGGGATGGCCAGGATAATGGGACGGCCTGTGTGGTGATCCTAACATTTTCTCTTCTTTCAGAAGCCACCACTGAAGTACTTATGAGCAGGGCACTTAATCACCCAGCCGTTCTTCCTTCCTTTGCAATTTTTGCTGGCAAGTTCTTTTTTACTACCAAGTGCTTCCTTAAAGCCAGAGGAAAGCAGGCTTTTATGTGTGTTGGATGTCCTATCATCTCTGTTCTCACCGTTTTCTCTGTCATTTTCACTTAACTCGTCTTTGTTACATGTTTTGACAATGGATCTGATCACTGCACTAAATGCAGTTCATGCTGGGGACATCAGAAATCCTCCACAGCTGTCTTTATTTGGGCTTATTGTGGCTGAGGTGGTACAAAATGGTGCTATGTGCACATGAGGGCAATTTATTCCAAACAAAAACTGTTTATTAAGCTCAACTCAATTTCGTCTACACTGCAAAGCAGGGTCCCAAAACTTACACCTACAACTTGACAGCTCAACATACGGTAATCCACTTCAAAGTTCTGCTATTGTGATATTTCTCCACCCACACATGTGACACAGTTGCCTCTCCTCGCTAGCTTTCAGTGAATGAGTTAACCTTAGTTACTTAGAAGTGAAAACATTTAATTTCTTAGTTGTCCGTATCATGGAAATATTCACACATGATCTATGGAATGTTTTTATTGAAGCAAACGATTTGGGCCAATCACTGAGAATAAACAGAGCAGCATGTTCTAATTAGCAACATCTGTCTTGAAGGGAGTACAACCTCGGCCCAGACTTGGGTTCAGCCCAGTGACTAAAAATCATTTCATACTCCATTAATCAGTCACATTATCTACTTTTTCTATTATGCAGTGAAGCAGAGCTGAAATAAAAGTGAATTGCTCACACAATTCCAAATTCAAGGCTGGTCTCTTTCAACTCCTCATTTCTGCCTCTGCCTCACGTCCAATCCTGTCTTTAAATGGGAGGGAGAGACTTTTTCCTCCCGGAGCTCTTAATCCAGGATCACATCACATTGGGGAAAAAACATGGAGGAGTGGAGGCACTTTGCAGAGCACCACGGGGGGACGGGCGGATGAAAGACGATGGAGGTGGAGAGGTGGGAGGGAAGGTAAAGGGGACCTCATCAGCACATTGTTGGGGCTTAAAGAATGGGTGTGGAGCAGAAGGGAAAGGATGAACGATTGCAAAAAAGAACCGCATGAGTACCTGGAGAGCTACAAACAGTATTTTTGCAGGTTTTCATTTTAATCAAAATAAAGGAGACCAAAATCCTGGATCTGAGCTGATGTAGCCTTTGGTGATTGGCCTACCTTCTAAACGGTAGTGTTCATTGCCAATCCTCTCTGCACATGCTTCATCCATGGATTCCTAGAAAGAGAAAAAGACAGAACAAGGCACATAAATCACTGTTTCATGTCATATAAAGGAGAAGTATCATATTTTTGTCACATAAAAACAAACATCTTTAACGGTGCAAATCCACAGCACAGTTTTCCAACACAGAGTGACATGCCCGAATCAAAATTACAGCGTATATATATCTATATATGAACAAAGTTTGACAACTGTACTCTGGCCTTAAACAGCAGCGGAAAGTTTAAGAGGATGGTAATTGCAGGACTGAAACCAACTGAGCATAAGACTGGCAGTCAGAATTGAGACTATTAAAGAAGTATCTAAATCGCCACTGCCGGCCCTGCAGGGAATTCTGAGAAAGAGGGCTGGTAGTAGGGCTATTTCGGTGACGGGCTATCGTTGCAGCGATGCGTTCAGAGGACTGTTTTCACCTGGGCCCCCACTGCTGGCAGCTCTGTCTGTTAGCACATGCCACAGAGGCTGGAGGGACATGTGATCCCCCGGACTTCACTATGGAAAAGTCTGGCTCAGGTATCCATGTGGCATTACAGTCATCTGTCCAAAAAAACATTACTCACAGGCTGACAAACACATATTCATGCACACATCCGTACGCACATATTCCAACGGATACGCACACATTCAAAGACCCACCCTGTGTGTGTGTGTGTATGTGTGTGTGTGTGTGTGTGTGTGTGTGTGTGTGTGTGTGTGTGTGTGTGTGTGTGTGTGTCAGAGGCAAGGCTGTGACAGCGTGAGTGGGGATTTCTGTCTAATCCAAAGAGGTAGAAGGTCAGATGGAGTGATCCTACCCTCCTCAGACTATTGCCGGCCGGGCCACAGCGCTGTGGGTGGCCTCTGGAAGAGAATACACCAAACCCCAGGACTAACTGGCTGGCAGACTGTTAAGCTGATAGCCCAAAGCAGGGACCCGGGATAAATCTATGTTTGTTGTTGGTATGAATGGGTCAACACACGGTCCGATCTGGCTTCATGACCTGGCTGGTCCTGAGCTGGTTTTAATGTGGTCTGCTTTGCTTGAACTGACAACTAGTGTACACAAAAGCCCAATGTGTTTTTTTACAAGGTAAACAAAGAGATAGATGATAGATTGCACAAATGTATGTATGATTTCTATGATTGCATTAATTTCCCAGGAATAACCAATTTTGCACATTTGCCATCTAAATTGACCATTTAATTTGCAACTAATTATGCAGAATGACATTACATAATTACTAGATAAAGTTCCTATAAGTATTAGGGGTGGAACGGTACATAGAAGTCACGGTTCGGTTCATACCTCGGTTCAGACATCACGGTTCGGGTCATACCTCGGTTCAGACATCACGGTTTGGTTCGGTACAATGGAGAGAAAGGCAAAACAAAAATGCAGAAGGCAATTTTTTTATTGTGCATGTCTCAGGCTGTACCACCTAGTGTCATACAGTCTCTTCCCTGAGCTAGCTGGAACAGCCTGAAGTGTATAAAGTAAGATGTAAACAGTAAACAATAAGTACCCCACATCATCTCCAGACTCCATCTGGAACTTGTAAACAAAATAAGACAATCAGCTAGTAGTGTGATTATGGGAGACAAGTGCTGCTCTCATATGTGAATGCACAGAGCAGGGAAGTTAAAAGAGCAGCTTCGGTCACACAGAGTAGGTGACAACTTTTGGTGTTAGCTTCACACGCTACAGCTAACAGCTAACGGCGGAGCCAACAGCCAAGCAAACGGGCCTGGAGGCCATTTGTGGTCGAGGCAAGAAGGGATACAGCTACGTCTGTGTTTGGTTGTATATGGAAGGGACTAGTTTGCTTTGTGTGGACTCACTGGACCCAGAGTGATAGAGAAAGACTATCGGCTCTGACTGGACCGACTCAACATGTAGGCGGAGCTTGGGAGGTTCAGAGCTAAGGGGGGGCTACAGATTAGGTGTCCGTGTCCCTAAAGAAGCGCGTATCTAACAGTAGTTCCACATTACATTAATTAATTTGCACGCAAGTTTTATTTATTTTTATACTGTGTGTTCTCCGTGTAAATTCATGTACCGAACCAAGACGCCTGTACCGTTTCGGTTCTATATAAATACATGTACTGTTCCACCCCTAGTAAGTATTATTTTGTACTGCTATACACACAAACTCATTTTCTCAATCTCGCATTCAACCCAGGTCAAGAGGATGGTCACGAAGGAGGGTTGGTTGATGCGTGTTAACCCATTCAGATAGATAGGGTGTTAGATTGTGGTAACGGTAACACTGGCCTCTGTTTCCACGAAGCCTCACAAAAGAAATCAACATTCCTCACACAAAAAGATACATACATGCACGCACATACACACACACACACAGAGACAGCATCTTGAATGTTTTTTGATAAATGATCCAAAATTATTGAGGGGTTAGCCAAGAACATGAGAAAAAGGGGCAACAAGAAGAATGTGCTAATTGGTTGTTGTCTGTGGTGATGGATGGGAGCCGTATTATTAGTCCGCTCTGGGATTTGCTCTGGTTAGTGTAAAGAAAAAAAATGTTCTCCTTTTTTTGCTTACACACACACACACACATATACATACACACACACACAGACACACACACATATACATATACACACACACACACACACACAAACACACACACGCACACACACACACCATCATCCTCTTATGAAAGTTATCCGACCACTAAAAAGAATTGGATATACTAGGAACCAGTAAAAGAAGAATTTTCAAACTGGGGCCGAAAAACAATATTTCTCATCATTCCTTCTATTTTCTTCGCCCTGTGACATATAAACTATTTCTTGGACAGTTCTACTCTCAACCTGATTAGGAATCCCTACAGTTGTTGCAATGTCAGGCACAAAGTCTAAATAAGTTTTATAAAATAAATAGGAATATTGAATATTGAGTCGTTCTCAGCGTCTGTGGTGATTAGGGGTGGGGGGGGTGGGGGGGGGATCGATTCACGTTATGTATCGTGATTTGTAATCGATTCTTTTCACCAGAATCATTTTTTTTTATTACCAAAGATTCACCTAAATATTTTCTGTTCATATGGTACCGCCGACAGCAACTACATCATATCTGTTTCCAGCAACACAGACCGAAAGCAGAAAATGCAGAAAAACCATGTACTTCTTTACAAATGAAAACATTTTCAGACTGACTGACTGGCATGTCATGTGCATTCTTCTTAGAAAACAATTAGTTTTTAGAAATGTCTCATGATAAATTGTCTCTAGAAGTGTATTATTCAACTTTTGTTTTGTTAAGAAGGAAGAGAAAATCACAATACTCAAATAGCAATACTTTTAGAATCGCAATAAATGAAAATCGCAATACAAATTGAATCGGCACCCATGTATCAGGAAATAATCAAATCAGGACAAAAGCATATCGTCCCTGTCCTAGTGGTGATACAGCTCTTTGCATTGCATCCAATTCCCCAGATAATCACCTTGGCCGTGGCTGACCTGACATACTCATCTGATACAGCCTCTAGAGAGAACCCCCAGACTGACTGACCCGATGACACTACTACTTTCGGTTTAGGACCAACTTACCTTTCCAATCTGCTAAAAAACTATGAACCGCAGAGATCTTTAAGATCATCAGGGACAAGTCTGTTTGACATCCCCAGAACCAAAACAAAAAAGGGGGAAGCTGTGTTCAGTTTCTATGGTCCTCATATCTGGAACAAACTTCCGATAAACTGTAGGTCAGCACCGACTCTAAGCTCTTTTAAATCAAGGCTAAAAACTTTTCTTTTTAACTCTGCCTTTGGTTGATACTTGTTTTAACTTGAACTTTAGCGTTTAGATTTTTGTATTAACTGCTTTTAATTTGTTATTTATTTGTATTTGATTTTCACCTGTGTTTTCATGCTTTAAGTCACACGTGTCAAACTCGAGGCCCGCGGGCCAAATCCAGCCCCTCGCAGATTACGATCCGGCCCGCATATCAATTTAGGTTCACGATACATTTTGGCCCAACATTATTTTTTTGATAATTTGTAACTTTTTTTTTTGTCCGGCCCTTGATGTGATTCTTATTTTCCAGTGTGGCCCTCTGGGAAGTTGAGTTTGACGCCCCTGCTTTAAGTGGAGCACTTTGAGTTTTGTTGCTGCTGAGCTGTGCTGTAGGGCCAGAATTGCCTTGCCTATACTGAACTGCAAATGTTATTTTTCTATGCTTGTAATTTATCTCATCCAAATTTTAATTCATTCGATTTTTACATTTTCTTGTGCTTTTTATATAAGTATTTGCTTTTTCTGCTCTTTGCTTTGGCTTTTGCTATTAATGTAAAGCACTTTGAGTTGCCTTGTGCAGAAAACGTGGTATAGAAATAAAATTGTCTTGCCTTGCCTACTTTCGAGCTTAGCTCTCTCGATTCTGGCTTTTGAAGTGATTGATAAGATTGTCCTGTGCCAAAAAATAACATGTAGGAGTTCTAAAAATAAAGCGTGTTTGCTTCTGAGTTTCCTGTGTTCCCACCAGCCAATTGGTCACAGGAACAATGAGGCAATGTCTTTGCCCAGCTCCAGAAAAGGGAGATTTTAACGGCAGAGGTAACATTTCTGGCCAAACTATTCAGACCTACGAGAAAGAGATTCATCTTCTCAACCCCACCGTCTGAAAGAGATGGATCTTCTCAACCCCACCAGTAATTTAAATGACACACGTAACAGTTCTGTCACTCCTATTTACCCCCAATTTATACCGACTGCGTAACGGCTCCGGAACGTCGGCGGAGTCAATCGGTTTCCATTAAAGTCAATGTGTGTATTTTCACTGACTGCGTAACGGTTGCGTAACGGCTGCGTCCCGACTCCGGCACAGCTGCGGCGGTTCGCAGCCCTCCGGATCAGATACGCAGACCTATTTTTGCCGGATGCCGGAGAGCTCCGCAGCAATTCAGCACACGCCAGATAGTGCCGGACAGGAAGTGGAGCACAGAAACAAAATAAAACATCCGGTTCATTTTCAAAATAAAATACACCGTGCTCACGGCGGATCATAATTCCCTGCACTACACCTTGAAAACACAGCACGGAGTTGGTTCCTCTCTACTCCTCTGGATGGAAACAAACTGTTGGTGATTTTGTGGTTCTATTCTACGTGAATTCGCGAGATCTAGTGGGTCCTCGTGAAAAGGTTTTAAAATATTGTAATATATCTTCAATATACCAAACACTGGATAAAATGCAAATTGGAAGACTGTTAAACGGATATCAAAAAGTAAAGGACACATACATTCTTACATACTAAAGAAGAAGTTAACAGTAGTTGTAGTGACAGTGGCAGTAGTAGTTACAGTAGAGTAATTGCATGTTAAAGCTGCTGGACAAGAAAGTAAGTTAGTCTAGTTTGTTAAGCCACAGTGGATAAAATTCAGTCCGATTTGAAATGAAAGAGCTCAAAGTGGATTTGCCCAAAAACTGCAATGCTAGTCGTCCCCCTCCAAAGGGATTTCTCCACTAATGAGTAAAGACGAAGCTCAACTGATGCAACATTTGCAAACAGTTAGTGAATTTGAAAACCGGGTCTCATTAAATTCAAGCACACATGATATGCATGCAAAATGATAATATTTGTATGTTAAACAGCAGCATGGTGGCCCAATGGTTTAGCACTGTGGCCTCACAGCGAGAAGACCGAACAAAAAGACAGAACAAGGCACATAAAGCCTTTTTGTGTGGAGTTTGCATGTTCTCCCCATGTTTGCGTGGGTTTCCTCTAGGAGTGTGCAAAACAATTGATTCATATTTGAATCGCGATTCAAGCTCTACCAATTCAAAATAGATTCATAGAATTCCAAATCTTATTGATCAATTATCAATCGTCAATTAATCATACCCATCCCTAGTTGCTGTACAATTAATGGTCTCAGAAATAATTGCGATTAACAATACAATTGTCTCTTTCAGTCAAATTTAAAAATATTTATTTATTACATTTTTAAACAAATTATGAATTCCAGGATACATATTTTGGTTATATCAGTTGTTATGTGACCCAGATGATGTAATAACACAGGTACACAGCCTATGAAGTAAATAATACCCATACCTTGTCATTTTTGTTGCTATGAACATGTTTAGGGTCAAGTGACAACAGTTAGCATAGCTTTAGCTCAACAGATAATTACTTATATAATTACAATTTGGCACAACTAAACAAAATCAACAATTACTATCAACAGTCGTACCTTAGGACCTAAGCTAATGTTAGCAATTAATTGCGGTTAAACAAAGAAACCCCGATTACATAAACATATTGAAAATTACACAATTATGTAATAATTGTTACAGGCCTAACCACAGCCTAAACGATTAAACTGTGAGGTGGTAACCTTCAAAACAGACAATGTTGGTGCTATAAAATCAACACTATATGAAAGCATTGGTGATTAACCCTGCTATACATTGGGTGTTGCAAAGTTTGAACATTTTGTAGCAGCTGGTCTCTGTATTCTGGAGTCCAAATTATAAAATCTAGCAATAAGCATGCAAAATGCTTGTACCAAGATTTAATAGTGCTTGTGATTGGCTGTCTACACGTCGTAGAGGCATGCATGAAAAACTTGATATCAGAGACAGGGCTCACGTGTGTGTGTTGTTGTATTTTTAGAGGCTCGACTAAAGTGTGTGTCACAAGGGTGTAAAGGATTTGAACCATAATATGTAATGTTGTAATTTCTTTTTTTAAGGGATTTTATAAAATCGTTCAGTGACCTGTTTTAAATTCAGTATCGGTATTAAACATTTTTGAAAGATACCCAGCCCTATTTAGGACACAAACAAGCATATTTCTACTGCACCTGGGACTAGCTAAAACAATTTTCCAGACATGATGTTGAATGTTCTGTGGAGACCACTGCATGAAGCATTTGGTTTTCAACACCAGCCAGGTCCTTCAGAGCTTCTTCACGGCTTTTAGGACAAGGGTTTGTATGGCCCCTGTGTGTTTTAAACTTGTTCAAGCCCCTCCACACAAAGTAATTTATTGC